>JAWWTY010000077.1:36214722-36328946 GCA_035222235.1 Margarornis squamiger | reverse complement strand
GTTAGAGGTTGCTAGCTACTCTATATGTGAGAAACTACCTAGAAGTATAAAAATCTTCAAATTCATGAAAACCCTAATGCATCAGTATATTGAAATCTATTGCTTACTGTTGATCTACTGTGAACAGAAGATCAGGTCATACATAAAGGCATTGGCCTCTCATCCTACGTGCTTCTAGAAGTTAGTAGCGTGTGAATATGAGCACTGTCCTGACGGCCTTTGCTTTGATTTTCCAGCTTGATTCCAACAACTGCCTTTGTCAGAAAATCATCTCAGCTGGAAAGAGAGAGCAGTCTTACTGTACCCCACTCCTTGCCAGAGAGCATCCCCCTGGAATACTTGTGTGTTCTTCTCTTATGAAATCAAGTAGATAGTAGGAAGGTAAAGACACAGAAGCACAGTAAATGGTTACTGATAGTCATTTTAATATCTCACAGCTTTGACCTAGGAGCAAGCTATTACCCATCAGCACCACACTAAGTACAAAATAGAAACAACTAAGAGCAGTTATTGTGGAGAAAACACTTTGTGCCAACTCTCTATCCTGTGGGAACTTCTTTTTGAGAACTGAGCAATTAATGTCTGGGAGGCTATTGCGGATAAGCGGATATTGCTCATTAAGGTGTACTTCATGTATATACTGTATTTGTGACTAACACTGGCCCCTGGGAGCTAGCTGAGGGATAAAATCTTGCTGCTTTAAGCAAGCTACAGAATGTTGGCTACTGTGACTGTCAGAGGGAGCTGGTAATGTGAGGGGAAGGTGGGAACCAAGTAGGGGAAAGAAAGGAGATTTGGGATGAATTGGCAATGTGTCTGCTAAATAGAGGGTAAACAATAGCCATTTCTGCTTGGCAGGTATGTTTGGTTTGCCAAATTTTCCAGACTGCATCACCTTAAACCTTTTCTTTTAGCCCTACTCCCACAGTTTGAGTTTCTTTTACTTACGAGAAAGGTATGTCTAGTGCATTTGTGCACTTGGGGATAGGTGTACGTTTCCGATAAATTCTGCAAGTGGGGTTGTGTGTGGGAAATACTGAAAAATTACTGATGCTTCTAAAAGGTTTTTGGTCTTAATGTTCTTTTAGTCTGTTTGTGCTCACACCTGAGGTTCTGCAAATGCTGGGCTTGGTAGCAGGAGAGGCCTAAGGTTTCTGACCTCAGTTCTTCTTTCCCATCCTTGCTCAGAAGTTATACAAAAATAACTGGTGGGGCAGCCATATGGTAAACTGAACTGACTCAAATTTTAAACTATTTAAAAGTATTATTTTCATGCTATGAAGGGAAGGAAGGGGCTATATTATTCCAACGGCAAGGTTGTTCGTGTACTGTTTGGGGAGCAGACAGTGAGCAGCAATAAAATCAACACCTCCACAAGTTAGCTTTCAACACAAAACCTTCCTGGAACCACAGCTTAAATCTGTTCTTTATTTGTGTGAGAGGTCTTTGCTGTTTATCCTGGAATTGTTAATGAATAGTATATCACTATCTTCAGCCTTTTATGCTAACTACAAGTGTGTCCCTTTAAGCTTGTTTTTATCTTCACCTGTTCATATAAATACTTTGAAAAAAAATATTCATTGGCTTGCATTGTATTGTTACTTGTTGGTTCCTGTATGTGGTGCCTATGCACACTTGTATTTTCAAGTACATTAGTCTGAAATCTTAGACTCTGCAATAGTTCCATAGCTAAAAGCAGGGAGTTCACACTTAATTTAAGTGGAACAGTGCAGTAGGAAACATTTTGCTCCATCCTTTCTTGCTGCCTCCTTTTCTCACTCTTGCTCTTCGCTTTTTCTCACAAATTCCTGTTTTCACTAGCCTGTCTCACAAAGGGATTTCCCTTGGCATTCTCCTTTAATAAAGGAGAAAATAAGTTTCTGGGTTTACATAAATTTATTGCCAACCTCCAGGCTTGTCATGCTGTACCTGTAGCTCAAAATGAGTTGCCATATGCTATTAGCAGATTGAGAATAGTACTGTTTCACTTTTGTCTTTTTTCTTTTTTTTTAATTATCTATTGCAATATTATCTGATAAAGAAACTTTATCTTTTCCATGCATAATCATGAGAGAAAAGGATGATTTATCCTTTCTCCTGACATAGAAGGAAGTCAGAGAATGAACATGGAAAAACGGCTTTGGCTCCCTATGTAAACAGAAATTTTATGTCACTGATAACTACGTTCAATAACTTAGAAAAGGTACAGTTGCTGTAGTTTTGGAATTCTGTAATAAAGCAACATACAATGTGGGTTCCTCTTTGCTTTTGCTCCTTTCGATTATATCTCTCACATTTGGTCTCCGCTTTGTAAGCAGTGTGAGTCAAAGTCTGTCTGCTGGATTTCTTGGAATTGTATTGAAAATCTCTGCACCTGATGGTGCCTTCTCTGGGGGAGAATTTGGGCTAGAAAGAGCAAGAATTTTGTCAGGGGGTGGAAAAAAAAATCTCATGCTAACAGAGAGACACTTGAAAGGATGGGCTTGACATACCTTAAGTACTATGGTCTAGAAGAAGATTGCTCTCCCTGAAACCTTCCATGAGTGCGTTTGCTAAGCCAGTCTAATGAATTTAGGTGAATTGCTCGCAATTCTTGAGCAGCTGGATTTATAATGTGATCTTGCAGAGGAATACATAGCCTAGTTTAATAATATGGTGCTGCCTAAATAGATTACACAGCTTTTACACAATTCTACTTTTCAGTGCCAGTAAGGCAGAATCAGAAGTATTCAGAGCACAGCATAGGTGTAGCAGACTAAGCCTTCTCCTAAAATGGCTGTAAATCTACTTATTGTTCATACAGTTTTAAACCCTCTTTTGTCTCTGAAGAGGAAAGAGGATTGTTTGTACTGTGAGATTTGATGTATCTAACTGAGCCTTGGCTTTTAATTTATACACCTACAAAATCCCTGCAGAGAGGGAAGTGCTCTGAATTGTTCCCTCTGGATGCTTGTCTTCCTCTATTGACAGAGAGGAGAGATGGAGGGGAGGGAAAAGTTCCCTAATATTTAGTTGCAAAGACATGAATATATCCCCTTCTCTTCCACTACCCATGCCGATGAATGTTTTATTCAAGCCAACTAATTTCCAGACCTGGAAAAAATATTTGAGAAAATACATGGTGATTTAAAAGCAAAGGGAAAAGCTGCTGTGGGGAGCAGACAAAATGCCTGTGTGTGTTTGCTGGAGGCATTAAAGACCATGGAGGGAACAGTAAGGACTAGAATTAAGCGGCTTTGGAAGCCATTCCGCTACTGGTGTATAAACTGCAAGGTGGAGTAAGAGCCAATTCTTTTATCTCAACGGTATGAACCTTGCAATCAAAGATGTCTTTGTTTTTAATTGTCACCTGGACTGTCAGTCAACTTAGTGTTCTCACGCAGAAAAATGCATTTACCTTCCTGGCCACATCTGGAGCTAAAGTTCCTTTTGCACATCTGCTTCTGCTTGCTGTCTCTGATAGCAGGCTCCTCTGAAATGCTTGGAATGCATTTCCAGAGGAGTCATCAGGAATGCTTTACACTTGAAAGTGCTTAATTTTTATTTAGATTCCCACTTCTCCCTCTTTAGGCCCTGGCAGTGGGGGGAAAATGGTCTATCTGCTGATCTTTGAATCCAGAGGCACTTGTTAGGTGGATTTTTTGTTGGCACGATTGGAAAAAAGTCCATTTGGTTTTAGAAATGGAAATTCAAGCCATTTATATTTTCCTGAAAATTTAAATATTTCAGTTATATTTAAAGAATAAGAGAGTAAGTCCTCCATTGCTTTATTGATTGATATATGTGTGCTTAAGGAGAACACACACTATTTACCTCAATGCACCACAATATTTCTTTGATCTTTGTGAAAAGCAGGCAAAGAACTGACTGTCTCAGAGAAACTATAATTGTCTTCTCTCCCTCTTTAATATTAATATCAATCAACAAGGGCTTCAGTGAAACTTTCTGAAACATTTCATATAAAAATCAATGCTAAGTAATCCAAAGGACAATCAAATCCATTATAAAACCAGGTTTCAAATCCCCATCAGACCACTGATATCAGTGGAATCTATTGTTGGTTTAAAATTCTGATAAGTTTAAGAACTTTGGAGTAGCAGAGGTGATGGTATCCGTGTACAAGCTAGGATCCACTGTGTTGAAGAGGTAGGGTTCAGATTTCAAATAGCTTTTCTTCTGTTTAAGGACAACATTTTTTCCTCTGCCTGAGAAAGAATTGTATGACCTACAATCCAGACTTTTATTTTTTTGTAAGATCACTGTTGTTCATGGATAATATTTGAAATTCTAAAAATACTAGAGCTTAGTTCTACTAGTCTGTCTTCCTACTGACTTTTTTTTTTTTAATGTGGTTATTTGGGACCATTTTAAAACGTATTTAGAATGCAACGTGTGTAAGGTGCTGTCTTTATAATACCAATAAAGTGTTTTTAGCTTTTTGACAAAAGATAACTAAAGTTCTTGATGACATTTTTTCACAGGCATTTTATTAGACAACATGACATGCTTGGGAAATTTCTGGCTTGTAATAATCAATGTGTATTTGTTGCAAATAGTCATGTCAAACCAAACTAACTTCTTCCAGTCACAAGGTAGCAGGCCTTTTGCATAGCAAAAGGAAAAAAGGTATTGAATACCTTTAGTAAGCTTTGTTATTGATTTGCGCTGTATTACCACAAGTAAACTACGTTTGTTTGTAACTAGTAAAAGAGACTTTCAGTAGTACTGGGACAGGACAGAATGGATGAGTAAAGAAAGTAGGATGCTTCAGGGATCCATCCTGCCTAAAATACAATTCAATGTTTTCATCATTTAATATGATGACAAAATTGAAGATGTTCCTTCAATTTTATACTCCCATTTAACTTGAGGAACAACTGTACAGGTAGCAGGTCAGGAAAGAATTCTGGGAGGTAGTGTGGCTCAAAAGCCACACAGAAGCTACCAATGTAACACAACTGTCAGAAGGAGAGAGGAAAATGAAATGGAGTTGGAAAAATGTGAAATTCTGAACATTGGTAAAAATGTAGTTGAAACATGGTGGCAAGTTTTGATTTAGAAGACAATCATGTGGCAATTGAACCCAGCATATGAAGATAATAAGAGCTATTATGCTGAGTTTCACTGAGCACAATGTAATTTAGGGAGAGCCCAGAGCAGGAATCCTAGGAGTGCACGGATTCCTTATCCTTTTACAGAACTGAGGTTGCTATTGGTTAGAACTGACCTTTTCCACTCATGTTTTATAGCTGTAGAGTCAAAAAACATGACTTGAAATCCCAGCAGCCTTCAAAATAATAGTTATCCTAAATAGCACAATAATGCAAATTAGTACAAATGATCAAGAATGCTCACTCTGTGATATCCACTCAAAGGGCATCAGCAACTCCAGGATTCCGGATTCCACTCTTCTACTCAACTGAATTTTCAGGATAGAGGGTAAATGACTCCACAGTATTTATCTCTGTTCACTACAGGCAGGTTTTAAAGTGTCCTAATGATTTTTCACTCCACTGACTATTAAACACCAAAGGACTAAGTTTCCTTTTACCTGCTGATTCTCCTTTCTTTAGGGCCATTGCTCTCCATGAAAACCCCTATGGCTCTCCAGACTGTTCTCACCGTGAAGCCACTGACTGCAGTTCTTGGGGGGAAAGCTCCTTTCATGATCACTGCCATCACTTATTGTTAAAAGTTGAGATAAAGGGATGAAAAATTATTATGAAGTTGAACAACTTGTTAAAAAAAAATCAATTGCTAGTAATGCTAGATGCACATACAAATCTCTTTTAAGTTACAGGCTTTTTACTGTGACACCCAAAAAAGAGCAACTTGCCATAAAAAATCTGACTTTAAACACTGGGTGTTTCAGACACGGGGGAAAAAACTCCCAAAACAATGGTAAATAATAAAAGTTATTTGTGGTAATGGCCACTGGGGAATTCAGAGTTTGCGACATTAGAAGCCAGTGAGATTGATCTCTCTCTCACATGACAAAGGAAGTGAATGAGCTTAAAGCTTCCCAGTGCACTGTGCTTGCTGCCTCACCATTCCGATAGCCCAGCTAACCCTCAGAGCTCCTTCTGGTGCAGAATTGGAGGATTGGGCAGGCTACCAACTGGATGAGGGAATCATTTTCACCAGGAACTTTCATTTGTTGCGAGAGAACAATGAAATTCTTCTTTCTTAATGACATCCCACAGCTTCTGAACCTCCAATGGGTAGCAATGCCACTGGAGAGGATATGCCAGGATTTCGCTGCTGCTCAGAGAGATGATTATAAATATATATATATATATGTATATATATTTTTTTTTCTGATGGGCAGCTTGCTTTCCTGTTTTGTAAATGATAAGCTAGGGAGGCTGTGCAGCGCCACAGTTTTGTTACAAACACCATGGGCGTGCACTCCCTCCACTGAGGGAACGCAACAACTAGCAAAGAAGAGGATCAGCTGAGGGAGAGAAAGAAATGCTGGTAAAACAGAATAAAGAAAAGAGAGAGTAAGGGACTCAAAAAAAATTAGACATAGGAGTTAAACAGGTGTCCTCAGTGTTTTTTACATGCCCAAACTTGGGCTCACACAAGAGCTCTATATAAGATCCTGCACTTGACATAAATAAATTAAAGCTGCTTTGCAATTTGGATCCTGTGGGATCTCTCAGCAGCTTTTGATCCTTCTGTGAGTGGAAATGGTGAAAAGTGAAGAACAGTCTGCCTTGGGTTCTCATCACACCCCCTGAAGAAGGGAGCTTGGGCATTTCTCTCTTCACCCTTGCTCATGCTGATCGTACAGGAATCCCCATCAGGGTGCTCTGAGTTGCTCTCCATACAGAGGAGCAGAACGTGTCTCCTCACCTGTCAAAGGTCCAATAAACTGCACTCAGCTGGCCAGGTGCCAGATGTAGGTAGTGCTATGATAGCAGTGCCACATGAGCTAAAAATCTTGCCTTTCTTTGAGCCAGCAGCAACCACTGGAAACAGACACAGCTCTTCCTGTTTTCATACTATCTGAAAACACATTGTGAGGATAACTTTGCTGGTTCTTTCAGCTCTCATTGCTGCAAGGGCGTTGTGAAGGAAGAGCATTATCTCATTCATATTAATGCAATCTGTTCTGTTATTGCATTTACGTTCTGTCAGGCCTTAAAGTCTGAATTATAAGATAGATTTTTCAAGGTGTCAAAAATGAGTGCGTTGCCCATGTCTTACTCTTCCTAAGCAAAGTAAGTGCAATAGTGAAAGTAAATAGGTAATAGCAAAAATACTTTGGTCTGTAATAGGCAAAATATTTTGCTTATAGAAACTTTATGGTATGAATCTTAGTTGTTATAGGATTTGGGCACAACTTCATGTATTTCCTTTTTCTTTCTTGCATGAAAAATTATTAATGCACACACACACCTCCTTCATATGAGCCTTTGATTAAATGTGTGTCTGCATGTTTAAAAGAGTTTACAGCACTTGGGAACCCCTTTTGTTAAATTATATGCTGTGTTGCTGTTAAAAATGTCACAGTGTTATGTGGACCCAATATAAGTTCAGTCTGTAGTTTTTTACAATGATATCTGCCTTCTGGGATTTATTTCCCAACTATAATAATACTTGTGAAATTTTCCTTTGCTCTTGGTGATGAGGAAGGTTTTATTCTTCCATCTGTGATTATATCATTCAACTTTGCTTTCTTTGTCCTGTCTCTTTCCACCTACTACAGTCAGCATCCATGCTCCTGCTGGTACAAGCTGTTGTCCCAGTCTGCTCCAGACTTTTAATTTGTGATTCTTGCTGTTTATTCTAAGTTGTCCTTTGCTATAGTCTCCCTGGGAGTGAGTGGTTACAGCTGCTATTGTCTTTCCTGCCCTGCCAATCTTACAAATTAATTTTTTTTCCCAAATTTCTATATTTCTGCTCTGCAAAGTAGATTGTGTTCCTCATATTATGATTTTTTGTGAGTAGCTTTATGCTTTTTACTTTATCAGTGAACCTCAGAATGATTACTGCTGCTTGATCAGGTGACTGTGCTGACCTAGCATGCAGCAGCAATTTCTTTCTCCCTCTTGCATTGCTATTTTTGTTTCTTGCCATTCTAATCATTGCTAAGTCTTGGAGGTTTTTTTGAATCAGCTAATGCTCGTTCATATAATCTTCTTCACCTCATTCCTGTCCCATGAACCTGCCACATTTGATTTGCTCTGCCATTTATTTGACTCCTTAGGCTTTGTGTGCATATACACGTGTTTTAAGTGGACTTTTTTTCCTCTTTCCCTAATGGCTTTTGCAAATGTGGCCAATTTCAGCCATACCATAGAGAAGTAAAGTTATTCAGGAAAATCAAGTTTCTACCTTTCCTGTGAAAACAAACAGCACTGAAAAAGTGCACCAGTGTAGGTGTTTCAATGCTTGTGTTATTGGACACTAGAGATGCTGTGGGCAGAGATTACTTTGAAAGGGCTCTGAAGAGAGACACTTGAGGTTGAAGCTCACACTTATGGCATGTATTCATGTGAAAAAACCCCTCTATTAGTTCCTATTTGTTTTATTTACAGTTTCTATCACTGTAACAGAAGGCAGAAGTTTTGCTCAGTTGCCAGTATATATGGAATTTGTGTACAACTGCACTGAAAAATTAATCATGTTCAATTATACACAGCTGTTTAAAAAACCCAATCTCTTTAGTAAATAATGTAGAATGTATATATATATTTTTCCCCATGAAGACTTGTTTACTTGATAGACTGTGTTTCTGCCTTTTTTGCATATACCTGAGAGATGCTTTTGATTCTTCTTGCTTTCTCCTTTATGGGCTTCCCAGGCTGCTGTTGAACAGTTTACTGCTATCCTGTTATAAATAAATCATGCCCATACTTAACTGTTCTGTATGACTTTTTTTTTTTTTAAACTGCACTTGTTGTATGAGTTTATTTTTATCTTTATCCTCCCCCCACCCCCCGCCGCCCCGTAAAAAAGAATGCTGTTTGAATGGAATCTCTCTTCTTTGGCTCTGTCTTGCCAGAGGTTATTCTACTGAGACTGTCAATTGAAATGAATGAAGCTGAAAAGTCTGCAACAGCAAAGGGTTGCTGTAATCTTTTAGTGTCATTCTACAGGCAATGAGGTCTTTTAGGGGTAAAATAAGTTTACAGTTCAGGCTCTAAGTGTAGTTATATTATGTCTCATCTGTGGGATACATTAAAAAATGGCTTTGGTTTAAGTACAGATTTCCTGGCATGGGGAATACTGTTGGCATGGTTGACAGCATCTCTTTAGATGAGTGTATTGCCAATTTCCAGAGCTCTTCAGAAAAGCTCTGTTACTCTGAGAGTTTCCAATATGGCAATTCTTATTTTTGTTTTGCCACATCTGGAGGTAATTCTTCTTATCATCCATTAATTTCAGTAATGATTTTCTACACAGAAACTCAAGCATCTTCAGTGGGGTCGCTTTAATTGAGAACAGTTGATTGAAATAAAACAAGAAACATCAGGGTGAGGGTGTACAATGAAAGGACTGTACAATCCAGAGGTCTTGCAAATGGAGGTGAGGATGTCTGGCAGAGGGTAAAACGCTTCTGAGAGGCAAACCTTATCTCTACTACCAGGCTTTGGCATTTTGAAATGGTCTGTCTTTCACAGCTTCCATCTCCTTATCTGTGTTAACATCAAGTGTAGATACCTTTTCCACAAGATTTCCAACTCAATATTTCTGGCAACGTGGCACTGTAGTGACATGTTTAATTGTCCTTCCCTGCCTAAGTCCTGTTAATTACTTTCCTCAGCATTGCCTCTTTGGAGAAAGATAATACTTTGTGGCTGAAGGTGGGACTGTTTCAGATGATGTGAAATAGCAATTAGGTATTTCCTGGTTTCTGTATTGTCAATAAAATCGTAAGGATTCTTTCCATCTGATGTCAGGATGCTCTCTGAGACCAGAGAATTCATTAAATGTGTTGTTCTAAACTATCATGCTAGAGAGAAAGATAGATAAAAATTTCATTGAGTGACACTTGTCTTACCTAGCTTTGCTATCTTTTGTCAGTAAATGAAGGAACTACTTCCCTCCAGCCCAGGCTTGAAATCTAAACATATCTAAAAGTAAGATCTCTTTCTTTAGGAGAATAAATAAATAAAAGAATGAAAACTTAAAGTATCTGGAAGTGTGACTTCAGAATCTCTGAGAGGGATGTTCAAACAGTCGTCATTGCATGATAATTTATATCACTGCTGACTACTATATTTCTTAAAATTGCCTCTAAATATGCCCCCAGGGGTGCAAAATCATACACACACTTGCAAAGCATTTCTTACAAAATCTGAAGGAGCATAGAGCAAGAGATCCAGGTGTGAGTTATCTAAGGAAGTAGGAGGAAGGTCTGCTCAGTGCAACATCCAAGAAAAGGACTACCAGAAGAACAAAATTTGGTGTGAGAAATTTTTAAAGTTTCAACCTAGCAGCAATTTTATGATCCTGTTTTATCTAGTAGAGCAGAATCATATGGCCATAGTACTATGGAGAGAAGAAATGTGGAAAAGAAAGGACTTAATATCATGGCAAGGCTCATGTTTATGACAGCTTCTGAAAGCTGTTTCTGTAGCCAGTCAAAATAAAATTCCAATGCTAAGTTGCCTCAGATACATTCACATACAATAAAAATTTGAGATGAAGAGTGGCATAAACATGTAGTACAAGTCTGGCTTCTGTAAGAGAGATGTTCTTTTAATTTGTAATGCAAATCTCAAAAGCTGTATAATGAACATAAAGAGGAACAAAACAAACAAAAAATAAAAAAAAAAAATCATGTAACTTAAAATTACCATGAAGGAAATTGGTCTTAAATGCTGCAAGTAGGAATAATTTAAAATTATTGTATAGTGCAAAAGATTCTTTTTCTATAAGAATGAAAATTGTGGAATGTTTACATCACAGTTTCTGAGAGGAGACCGGAAAGAAAATTTTTGTAGTGAATCTCGCCTTTTGACAACCTCCCTTATCTCCAGGGCAGAGATCTGAAGGGACTGATTATTTCAAGGATGCCCTATAAGACCTAGCCCAGTCTCACACAACTAACAAGAATCAAGTAAATTTCAATTAACAGAGCACATGGTGAATCTGTTTTGTAACATGCTCTCTTGCAGTTAGTTTATGAAATCTTTCCTAATCTAGTACAAATAAAAAGTAACTGGTTTTTTTTGTTGTTGATGTTGGTTTTTTTTGTTGGTTGGTGGGTTTTTTTGGTGGTTTTTTTTTTTTTTTTTTTTTTTTTTTTAACAGCAATAAACTGTAGTGTGCTTTGGTTTTCCATGGAGAATAAAAACTTTGCTTAACAGCAAATTATCACAATAAAATATGTTGGTATTTCATTCAGTATTCTATGTTCCTCCACCAAGTTGTATGGCAGGGACCTAAGATACACACCACAATATGTCCTTTTTCCCCAATCAGCAGCTAGTTGCTGCTAAGCTCTTGCTGTTATGACTGGCAGCTTTCAATGCTGATGCATTATCATCCGCAGCAACTGATTTGGGCAGGAAGCTGCTCCACTGACAGACCTGCTGGGAAGGGCAGTCACTCTGGGCCAAGCCAATACGCTTGTAGGACACCTTCATGTGACTGACCACAGGTCACTAAAGCTCTTGCCTAGCTGTACCACAAGGATGACCTGATTTGTCATTTTGTATTTAGTTGCAAGGATGAAGAAAGGAAGTAGAAAACCATTAAATTGGGATGAAACAGCTTATGTGGGGGCATGGAAGTACACCTGCATCCTGCAGCTCACAACCCTTTTGGCATATGATGGATAGTTTTTGTGGCTGATACATATGGAAATGGAATGATCTGACAGAGTATCTAGGTGGTGAATAAAACTCAAGTGAAAGCTAAAGGCTGTGATAGCTGAAATAAAAAAAAAAAAAAATGGTGTCTCAACAAAAAAATGTAAATATAAGGCGACTATCTTTTGGCAAATGCAAGGTTGTCTGAAGTCACTCTTTTTTGTTTGTCCTGAAGAATAAGTGAGGAAGAACAGGCACATGGATAACTGGTTTGATGTAGCTGATATGATGGAGCTAATTTTTGTTACAGTGTCTATGCCCTATCAGGTTAGTTCAAATGTTTCACTTACATGTTTGACCTAAAAGAATTTTTAGCAAGTGCTTTGGAAGGTTGTTATTAGTAGTTTCCAAAGTCTTTTCTTAATGAATTTATGATCAATTTACTTAGTTTTTTAGTATAAGGAAAGCCTTTGTTTGAACTTCAACTTTCTAAAGCACCTTTTTATTATCCTTGATCTGAGCTTCTATTCAAATACTCAAATGTTGTTGGAATAAAATTTTATTGTGAGAAAAAACATGAAGTATTTGACAGAACTGAGGGAGAATGTATCACCAGTGGAATCAACGTAGTGCACCAAGACATACATAAAGTATTTCTGAGTAAGGAATTATTTTGACAACTTCTCAATTTTTTCTAGAAGTTCTCATTAACTGTCAGAAATATTTCCAAATGCGTTAAAATTGATACTTTCTGGCAACAGTTTTCATTTTGTTCAATTAATATTTTCTAACATTTCTCCCCCATCTGGTTTCATAAAAAGTATGCAACCCCGAAATATTTTGTCAACAAGATCATGACCAAACCAATCTGAGATCATTTGTGTTCAGGAACTGATACATATAAACAAACGCTGATGTCATGTCACTGATCTGTTTGAAAGCTGCCTCAACATCTGTTGCTATTTGGCAGAGAGGCACAGAATGTACAGATTTTTAAAACCTTGTAAAAAGATTTCATATTTATTTAATGATTGATATTTCATTGTAATTACTAACTTGATAAAATTCTTCACCAGAGGATGAGGGAAGCAAGACACAAGCACATCTGCTAGCCTTTTGGAGATCCAGCAAACTTCTAAATGAGATTTAGACTTTGAACTCCTTTCAAGTTTATTTTCGTCCTCAAACCCAGAGAGGACATTAATGGGCTGAAAGGGAGCACACTGTATTGCCATAAAATGTATCCCAGAGGAGCCTTTATGATGGGTCTATCATCAGTTTCATTAGTCAAATGTTTTTGTTGGCAAAATAATGGGAAGCTGGCTGTTTTCCTAGCAAGTAGATACCACCATCTATAATGCTTCTGCTTCTAATAATTATTAAAAAATACTTTAAAATATTCCTTCTCACAAGTGATGGCAGTTATGTAGCTGTAATTAGAATGGAGTAAGACTTCTGAAAATACGGTGAGGAGGAAGCACATTCTGAAAAATATAATTCATTAAATGGCAGAACAGTGAAATATTGAGATGATAATAGTTGCCATCTTAAGTGTTGAAGGATTCTATTTGAGTTATTCTTAATTTGTTTACATTTGGGGTACATTACTCTTTAAATCAGATATTAAAAATTTAATGTAACTAGATGTTATCCTTAGTAAGTTTTGTGGTATCAAAATTTCTGTGAGCACGTCTGGTCTGTTCTGTAAGATGATGAACAGATGATGTTAAAAGAGCTCGAAACAGAACAGTGTAGTCACTCCTCTAGCTCCAGCCAGCTTGTTGTTTAGCCTGGAAGCAGGTGGTGCAGTTGAGATCAGAGCCAGAATCATTAGTAGTATTTTGCAGTATCCCATGGGTGATGATTCTCGTTGCTTGGGGGTAGGTTGAGTTCCCCTACAAAAGAAACACAGTGCTCAGAGCGTGTATGCTTCCCTGTGGAGCCCGCAGTGAAGTGTCTTTTTCTTTCCTAAGGCTAGCTGGCTGAACAGCAGGTTCATATCTTTGGTGACACTGGGGTTTCTCTCAGTCCTGGGATAAGGCAAGCCACACAGCTGTCTTCTCAGGCAACTGAATTTACAAAATTAGGGATTTAAACTTACTTTCTCCCTTAACCTATAGCTAGAGCTGTAGCAGCCAGTGTTTCCAAGCAAAAGTGAAGGTATAACAACAGCTGACATTTCTTGAAAAGGGCATTTGTAGGTCAAAAGAAGCCATTTTTATGACAGCGTTTTAGAACATACCTCACCTTCAGTGTATTATAATGATATACAATTTAAGTTTACAAAATTTAACAATGAAAAGTAGCAAAAGGCCAAAATTTGTGTTGTCTATGAGCTCTCATGTGCCATGCATCATGGCATAATCTTTGCTCTCCATAAGATTTCTCATTCTCTTTTACTCCAGTATAATCCTTTGTGGATTTGAGGTTGACACACTGAGCAAGCAACAGAGAGATCCCTTCTGGGATTAGTTTCTTTCATGGAACAAATACAGGGGAAACTGTAAAGGAATAAATCCAATACAAAGGGAACTTGTCAAGAACACATATGCTAGGCAAGCCTCTGTTGATCATTTGCTAATTATAATGGAGTTATTTTCCCAGAATACTCTTAATTGCACATTTTGAATCTGTTTTGCTATTATGTATGTTGCCTCTGCTCTAAATAATAGTTTTATTGAATTATGATAAAAAGCCTTCCAATCTGAGAAAGCTGTAGAAACATGGCTTCCCAAACTTTTTCTGGAAAACCAAGCCTTGTCTCATGATACTGAGTGAATGAATACATTTTGCATGAAACAGAAACAAGGCTTTGAAAATTTTGGCATCGCTGACACAAACTTTTAATAGCTAAGTGAGTGTAAACAGAAAAGGGTTGGATCCTCTTACCAAATGATGTAACAGAATCTTTTAGCAATGATATTCCTGTTTTTTCAACTTTTGAGCATATTTGTTAGTAGAAAAGTTATTTAATCTGTCATACCCTTCCACAACCAAATTCTTTAGTAGAACAAACATAAGTGTTTCCTAGATACTTTCAGCCTATAATGAAAGAAAATAAAATTAAATTGGAATATTTTAATTTCAAAAGCACAAACAGTTGATGCTAAAAGTGAAAATCATCATTGCCAAACATGGTGCACATTAATTGATGTTTAATTAAAAGTAACAGTATCAATAACATCTTGATGCTTGTCAGAATATTGAAGAGTTTGTTGGCAGATGCTGGCAATACAGCAGTAATTATGAACTTTTCCCTGTTGTATCATTTCACATTTTAATGAAATCACACCATTTATAGACTCTTCAGGTACATTTAGGTCCACAGCCTATTGTGCACACAGCACAGCACACGCCAACCTGTTTTCTTAGGTAAAATCTATGCAAGTCTAAAAATAACTCAATGAACATATGTGCTACAGTTCTTTGAGGTAAGCTTTATTTTCTCTCAACTTAATGCAATAAATCAAACAAGCACATGCTGTTGCAGCTCCTCGTGCACAGTCATACATCACTTCTCAGTGTAAGGAGAGTTCTCATAATATATAATTTGTCAAAAACACTTATGGTAGGGTTTTAAGAAGGAATGTAGTGTTTGTAAGGAACTTACTCTCCACCTCTGTAAAAAAAAGCACATGCTAACAGAAGGGATGGCTGATGAGAGTGTATTGAAATTTTTTGCCACTTTAAAAGCTCTATACTTATAGATCGCCTGCTGTGTGATTACTAGCTGTTCATGATCTAGTGGTTTGTATTAAATTAGACAAAGGTCTCTTCACCACACGTCTGTCTTAGATCACCTTGGATAATATGTGGACTTCATTCACACTCTTGTGGGTTTTCTTCGAGGTCCAATACTTTTTGGAGCTGCTTTCATCATCTAAGGAGTAAAGCAAATTGGTATTGAAGCTCTCTGTTTTGGCACGTCTGCTATATGCACTCTGGTCAGTGGGAGAAAGTTTGTCAGGTTATCACTCATGATTATTAAATTGGCTTGAGAATTTAAAAGGTGAAAGTAAATTGCTTGTGGAAAACAAGCTAAGCTGTGACTCTTAAAAAACAAACAGCTTGACAATGAAGGGTTGTGTATACCAAGGAAAGGCTATCACTGATCAGCCTGAGAGAAGGACTGGAGGGAAGGAGGAAGATACAAGGAAAGTGATATTAATGCAGGCAGTATAGAGAAAGGTCAAGGAGGTGAAAGGTTGTGCAGGGAAGTTTAATATGCAAAGTTGACACTGGCACCACCAATGCCTTTGAAGACCTCAATCTATCAAATTAATGAGTATTAATAGGTCTTAGAACAATAACAGCAAATAGCTCAGGAAGGATGCTGTTTTCTGGTTTGTGTGTCTTGCATCTTGACAGGGGAGAACTAAGTAGCAAGGTGGCATTGAAGTCCTCTGTTATTTCAGTGGGGTTTTGTCTGGTGCTGCTTTAGGGTCATGCAATGTCTTTTCTTTAACACCATGTCTTTGTCAATTAAAAAAAAATATCTAAATCTGCAATCTAGCATTTTTCTGTGGGTGAAAGAGCAGTCATGTAATTTAGAGTTATACATTTTAGCTGATTTTTCTCAGGTCAGTGGAATGAGATATTACAAATTCTCTTAAATTTCTTGAAGACAGTGTTTGCTCTCTGTGTATTTTTTTTTTTTTAAATAAGGTATTTTTATATTTCTGTTACAGATATGAAATATCTTTAGCCACATTCCTGCTGGGGAGTATGCCTTATGCTGATAAAATACAAGTAGCTAAAAACTTATCAAATACAATTTTGGATAAAAATATTACCGACAGTCTATAATAAAATTCAATAAAAGCATGACATAGTCTTTGTAAAATGGTCTGCCTGTAAATTACAGTTTTGGATTATGATGCATAAACCAAAACAATGATATGAAGTCTTTGGTAGTAGACTGATGCAGGAGCTCATTGTGTGGCGTTGAGATTGTGCAGATATTTTTGATTTTTGGCTTGTCTTTTAGTTAACATCTTAATTATGTTCAATTTTCTCTATATTTGGCCTTCAAATATCCCTAATATTGGGGGTGGGGTCTTTTGTTTGTGTGTTTTGTTTTTTTTTTAAGATGGTAGCACATAAGTAGTCCTAAATATTTGGCTACTGAGACCTCTTTTTAATAAACTGTTATAAAAGTCTGATATGCAATGTTTCTTGTTATCATGGTAAAACCACAAAACATGGTTAATATAATATTATGTGAAAGTAGTCAGGGTGTTGGTATCACAGCTACAGTCAGTAGCTGTTGGTATCACCTGGATTCTCACACTGACTCTGTTTGTAGTAGTTTAGGAAGACTCCTTTGAGTGAACTGCAGGTAACTGGTAATGACTGTTAATTACCTGCCCACCAGCTGGGAGCAGCCCCAAACAGCCTCTGTGTGTTGGTTTTCTCTTTCTTAGGTTGGATTCTGAATTTAATCTCTTCTTTGCAATTGGGGTTTACTGCTAGTCTGAATGATAAGAACAGTGCTGTGAGGCCAGGCCAGAACAAAACCTTCTCATTTGCTTCTGGCTTAGTGGGGTGCACAAAACCCAGAAGTATCATTGGGTGGGACTTAATTTTTACCTGTCTTTAATAGCAACTGAAACGTGTCAGCAGAAGATCAGCATTTTGTCTACCAAAAACTCTGACTGAAGGCTTCAGCTTCAACCAAAGCAAAACACTTTGCCCAGTCCTGGGGTAGATTTTTTAGTGAGCCCTGGTCAGCAAGCATATAATGGAGTTCATGGTATAATAAGGAAGGAAAGGGATTTTTAGCTTGATTGCTCATCTGTTGGAAAAGAAGAGTTACTTGAAGGGACATGAGTGTAGATCGTTGGTGCAGCCTCTTGGACAGCACTGGTGCTGGTCACAGGTGAGGAAGTCAGGCAATTGTGTCCTGACTCCCCCTCCCCGTGGGGAGTGCTGATATTGGCAGTTTTTTTGTCTCCTGTCGAAAGGTCACAACACAGAGGGGTGATGTATTGCATATAAATGCCATATGGTACCACTTGACAATACTGCTGTAATTAAAAATAACACCTGAACACCTTAAGACTACTGTGGATTGTGTTTTTTCAATCTATCCCATTTGCAAATTTCCTGTTGCATTTTATCTGATTGTGTTCATTGAAAGCTAAGATTTTTACAATGTGTATTCTACAGTAAATCATTAGAAATACTGAAATACAGGAGGCAAGTAAACAAACACATCTATTTTAACACAACCAGTAATCCGTTTACTGTAAATTATGTCAAGCATATAAAAAGACAAGGTATTTCACTCAGACTGTTTAATCCCTTTCAAGATAACTTTCTTAGGTGAGGCTTAAATGTAGCGTGTAAAACGTTAATGCAAGTAATTCTGCTTTTTTTGCCTGTGAATTATTCAGATATGAGTATTGACTATGTGTAGTCTGCAAGTTCACAGATACACATATGATATACATTATATATAATAGATATAGATATTATAGATATATAGAGAGTATGATAGAGATAATAAAGGTGCTAAGAGGAGATGGATGTTATTATGGTTTTGTGAGGGTTTTTTGTTTGGTTTGGTTTTGGTTTTTTTTTGTTTTGGTTTTTTTATCTCCTATAACAGTCACTTGTGAATTGTGATGACAGAAATAATTTGGACTATAGAGTGCATGTGGATGGATAGGTTACTAGAAGAAAGATGTAAAGGGGAAAGAAAAGGTATAGCAGAGGGAAGGAAGTTAGAAAGTTATAAAAAAGAGAACAAAATCTGTATTTCCCATGGAAGGAAAAATGGCTGAAGTTTTATTGAAAATGACTTCTAAACATTTTCATATCTCTACTCCCTATTAAAGTTGGGAGAGTTGTGGGGGGAAGCAGTAGCAAGTTTAGGAGAGAATTCAAAAAGCAACACATGTTTTGGTCCACTTCCATGTGTAGTATCTTAGGTTTTATTTTTAATATAGCATTGCACATGGCACACATAAATGAGGATGGTCATAATGACCTGTCTCATAATAGGGAAGAGGCCTTTTGGACAGCTTTTCAGCCCTCTAGATGTCCTGTGACCTAGCTGTTTGAGGTGGTTCTGCAGGCTGGTTTGCTGTTCTCTTAATACCACTCTCCATTCAAGCCTGTTGCAGTAAACTCCACTATAGCAGAGTTCAGCTTATTATGAAAGCTGAATGCACTTACCTTTCAGAACAAATGAAAGTCTCAGTCCTTTCAAAAGCTACCAAACAATGCACACTGTTTCATGGCTTGCATCCAAGCCTACCCCTGCTTCTCAGAAGCATGGTGGCATTTTGGTTAGTCAGCAGGAGACAAACTTCAGCCTCAAAGAGCCAAAGAGTCTCTAAATACAGATCCCATTGTTTTAAGCTGCATTCAGAAGTCTAAAGATATCTGTACACACACCTTGTTTCCTTAACCTATTGCAAGAAATTGTTCACTGTATCTAGCTACTGGATTCAGCTACCTGATTTTTATTTCTCAGTTGTCACCACACACAAATCTCTTTAAGTACGCAGGCCCAGGTTGTTTGTCTGGTTCTGATTTCTCAGTGTCTGAATTTCTCTGAATAATTACACAAGGACAACAAAAGGGGAAGAGGACATCACAACTCTGTTTCTAGGCTTTTTGTCATTCAGATGCTAGCTTGGATATGTTTTCTTGATGCTGCTTGTTATGCCATAGTGCTCCTTTTACTGTGCATTTATTGTTCATGTAGTGATCTTCTGTGTTTTTCTTGATAACTGGAAACAGATTTTCAGGAGCAGATTAAAGGTAAGTAAAATTGTCAGAGGCAATATGCAGTAATTGCTTTGTTCTTCAGAGAGCTTAAGAGAAGTGGCAGACACTCAAATGAGAATCTTCTTATCCAGGATTTTCTTTGAAAGTGAGATATGATAAACAGGCGCTAATAGACAAGTTTGTTTTGAAAACCACTCAAAACTGCTTCAGTACACAGTATTATTACAAACCATTATTACATGTAATTTGCTAGAGATACATGAGTGAGTTAAAAGTGAGTTTGAACATGAATTATTCCTCTTGGTAACATCTGCTATTCAAATAAATATTGGACAGTATTTGGGGGGAAAAATGTAGAGGAAGGAAAATCGAAATTTGCAAAAAGAAATATGGAAATATAACTATACAATAAAACTGTTGTAAGGGAGTGGCAACAGGGAGAGTGCTAAATGCAGGAAAGGACATATTTTTATTCATTTGTTGAAGTTTATATGCCTCTCAAGGGACATAACAGAAATGTGCAGCTTCTTTGAAACTCAGCATCATCCCTCTAGTACAAAAGAAACAAAGGGTTCTTGAAAAAATGAATGTTCAGTTGCGTAAATAAAGGTTACATGGATGTGGTTCAGATTGCAGATGACTGGTAATGCAGTGCATTATGGCGTCTTAAAGATCATCAGTCTGGAGGCTGTAAAGAGGGCAGAACGCTAACATCAGCCAGGGGAGAAGCAGAGCCTGTAAACTTGTGTCAGGAAGAGTAAACTCTCTTCTTAGACTATGAAATGTGAGAAAGTTTTCGTTTGCATTATCAAAGACAGACCACAAAATGCTTCCTTAATGTAGCGCCATGTTCATGTCAGGCTGAAAAAGAAAAATCTGTGATGGCTTTATAACTTCAGTTAACTCAGTCTTCATTTACAAATGGAAAGAAGTTACACTGCAAATGTAATGTCACCAGTTTTTGCACTGCACGTATTTGTGTAAGTTTATGCATATGCTTTGTATGAATCTTAAAAATCATACACCTGATGAGATGGGTTGCTGTCATGTTACCAGTTATGTGATATTAAAAAGAAAATGCCAATATCTAGATATAATTGACCTTGTTAAATACCCTTGTTTTATTTCAAGATTTCTTATCACTCTGTAGCTCTCTAACATTTTTCCCCATTATTCATATATTGACAGAGGCACTCATAAAATTTTTGTCTTTATAGGCATATTCTTTCTTTGATTGCTTTTGCCTTTTTTAATTTTATTTTGCTGTTTGCTCTCTGTCAGGTATTGGGTGTTACAGGTATTCAAAATTACATTTAGGAAATGTGTAAATTGCCTGGAGAGCAGTAGAAAGGTGTAGCATCCATTTCTTATTGTAACTGAGTAAGATAACAAGGTCACAGCTTTCACCTTGAGTGTCACCAGGAATTCAGGGCAGGGGGCTGGTGCAGTTTTCATATGGATCATGTAATTAATGAGCATTTGAATGGCTTGTGCAAGCTGTCAGGGGACTGGACAGTCGGTGTTGGTGGCCAGCCAGTTACTCAACAAACCTGATACCAAGGTGGGTTGAGAGTAAACTGGCACTTGAAATGCTTAGCAATGTTTGAGAGATGGTATCAGCTACTAGAGGAGAGCTGACCTGTGACTCCAGAGATCTCATGCCTGTTTCTGGTTTTGTTGCCAGCCTGCTGGGTATCTGTCACTGGCAAATTACTTTTCCTGCATGTGCTGCTGCACCTTAGCAATTTATATACCCTCTGTGTTAAAAAGGGAGCTTTTGCTGGTATGGATTGTCACAGACTATGCATGTACACAGTTCATTTGTGTCTTGCTGTCAGGTCCTGTGCTGCTGTTAGCTGTCAAAAATCCCAGAGAATTTTTAACTGTCAAAACCTTTCAGAATTCCCCAGTAGAATATTTTTCTGTGGTCATCCCTGCTTTGGGGCTTCTGCCTGCTTCTTGTCATTCTGTGCAATTACCAGCTCCACGGCCATTATTTTTAACACGCATGTGCAGACATACACACCTCACAAATTTTTGCTCGTTGCTTCTCACAGGGTTTTCTTTGTTGCATTACTCTTGCAGTAGAAGTGTCTCCCTCTCTGAAGGCTTATTGCTTGTGTTTGCTACCTACTGCTGAGGCTTTTCGTTTGAAAGATTATCACAATTCACTAAAAACCTTTTGGCTAGAAAGCTAATTAAAATGGCAGCCAAAGACTGCCCAGGTTACAAGGTTCTTTGCATCCTGGACATCCAGGTGTACCCTGATCTGAATGAGAAAACCTCTATGACAAAAGGAGTCAATGAATCTGAGCTGAAATAACTAGATGGAAGTTGATCCAGTTGTTAATGAGCTTCCTTAAGGAAATTTAGTTTGAGGGCTCTTTGTTTCCTTCACTTGTGTAACGGAGTGTGGTGTGAAATGGAGCAGATAGAAGACAGATAGGAAGAATAAGAAGAAAGGAGGAAAGGATTTTGCACCAGCTGGGCAGCTTGTTTTGATTTTGCTTTGAATTTTGTCTTCTTTTTTCTTAGGTTGGCCTGACTTTAAAGAAGCAGATTTTGGTCTAGTCTTCAATTGTTTGTAATTTAAATTTACTTTAGTTATCATCAGCTGCAGAAATACATAGAAGCAAAAGTGAAATAGATGTGTTCTAAGTTCACTGATAATGTAAATGCTGGGGTGGGGACTGTCTCTCTTTGAGAGAGAACAAATAACTTTTGAAGTTTTTCCTGAACTGGAAGTTTGTAAATAATTGACTTTTGAGTAGATATGCAGTGTTCTTCTTTCAGGTTTTTAACACTTGATTTTAAAATTAATGGAGAGAAACAGTTGAAACAGCAAGAAAGTTGTCTTAACAGCACAGCTATATGTTTGATACAGCACTGGAGTCTCAGAAGTCCTGTTTCTCTTGCTGAAAACTGTAGCTCAGTGATTTTACCTGAAGTGGAGCATACCTCAGGAAATTTTAGTTTTCACTTATAATGACATTTATTAACTATTCAAGTGACTGCTCTCTCCATTTGATGCTTAATGCTTCCTTAGAGAGTTCAGGGAGAAAGGTGAAGTTTTTTATTGTTGCTGTATGAGTCTACCCTTGGTGCTATCTGATTCTTTCCCTAGCTAATCAAATACTCTGCTGTAACAGTTCAGGATTCCTGACGACAAAAGTATTGTATAAATAGAAAAGCAGAAAATTACCTGCAGGTTGGAAATTTGTGTTCCCATCCCTATAACACATCGTTTCACAAGTGAAAGGCAAGGAATTACCAAAGGAAAGGAAATAAGAAGTGTTAATAACACCCAAAGTATTAGAAATTTAAGTGAAAATAGTTTTAGAGAATCATGAAAAAGTGTATTCTGTTGGCATGCTGACTGTCTCTGTAGAGGAGAGAGAGGCTGATTACATATTAGAAGGTCTTAACTGGCAACCATCTGAGCAAGGTATTCTATTTGGAACTAAAAACTGTAAAAAATGTCCCTCCCTAGGCAAGGACTTAATATAACTTTTCAGGTCTCCTCAAAAAATTGTCACTTAGAGAATGTGAGCTGCTTTGTGACTCCTGTAAAAGATTAAAAAATGCATGCTTCTGCTTGGAGCAGAAGATAATAGGAAAGTGGTATCTGTGGTTTGCAGGCTGGCGCTCCTTGCAGAGTGAATGCACACTTCCTTGACCTTCAAACTCAGAGAATTGAAAGCACTTGCATAAAGAAAATGATCAGGCAAGGATGGTGGGTGTTTTTCAGTTATTCTATAGTAATTATTAATGGAAAAATAACAGCTCAAAATAATTTTCTAAATGTTTGGATAAAATAAGCATAACAAAGAAGGACACTGCTTTATTGAGGCAGTGTCAATAAAGTACACATTATCAAGACAGCTGACGTAGAGTGGTCCAAAGCTGGAATTTCTGTTCGGTAAGAAGCCTGGAGAGCTGGTGGTTTATCTATATCTGAAACAAACAGTATCTTTTGAAAGGTTTTTGAAAGGTTTTCTTCTTGTGTAGTTATTTGAAATGGATGTATATATTATTGTGCATATGACATAGTTTCTGAAACTTCAAAGCTGACTTCTCAAAGTTCTTGAGATTAGAAATTAAGATTTAGGCTTCCTTATTATACATGATCTAAACTTCCAGTGCCTCCACAGTTAGGTATCAGAAAAGTAAAAAGCTCTGGTATTCTGTACAACAGGGGCCGCCCTGGAAAAGCAGACTTGGAAAGCCCAAACACTATCAGGTTGTCTGGAGCCTGTTTAGATTGTGTTAAACATCAATGGCAGCTTAGGTATTTTTAGAAAGTATTTCAAGTTCAGTTAATTCCAAATTTTCCAGTTAAATTTGTTTCACCTGAAAATTCCCAGGAGCATGTGGGTTTCCCAGACCTTCATGATTTATGAGTGCATAAAACACATTGCTGCATCTGTATTTAAGTTATTAGTCTACAACTTTTAACACACCAGTCTCAGTGGACATCTAATTCTGATGTTTTTGAAAGTTGCACGTGACTGCTTTTGGGTCATATCAATATCAGTGCTAGTTCAGCTCTGTACTCTAAAAAATTGCAAGTAGAAAGAAGAAGAAATATATCCATTTTCCTCATTATCTGAAACAGAGGCTATGTTACCTTCAATATGGAAATCATAAAGGCTGCTGATTGATAAGGATGTTCC
This sequence comes from Margarornis squamiger, assembly GCA_035222235.1. Classification (NCBI taxonomy): domain Eukaryota; kingdom Metazoa; phylum Chordata; class Aves; order Passeriformes; family Furnariidae; genus Margarornis; species Margarornis squamiger. Next base: position 36,304,768 of record JAWWTY010000077.1, on the reverse strand, counting down.
ATTTATGATAAAAATGGAGAACATACAAAGACAACTTTTTTTTTTCTTATGGAAAACAACCACATGAGAGAGAAAACGCACTGAAGGTACAGAACAGAATAAGCCAAGATATAGGAAAAACCACAAAAATAGTTTTAGGAAAACATAAGCTAAGAAACTGGAGTGCAAATTAAGAAATTGTGCAGAAAAATAAAACAAGGACTGGAGACCAAAAACACCGTGTCTTATGGGTATTTTCAGTCTGATGTAGCAGAGTATTTGCAGTCTGATGTACCCTGAACCACTAAGCTACTTAAAGCAGGTCCTGGAGTTCTGTTATTGCCTTCCTGCATGTCATTAGCTGAAAAAAAGAATGTCAGAATTCGTGTGATTTTTGTTACTGACATTAACAAGAGAAGAATTCAGCCCTAAAAACAAGTCCTAAGGTTCATCATGTATCACAGAGAGCTTTTGTATCCACCCCAAATTTGGGATAATGCAATAGATTGCTGTTGAGCCTTAAAGTTGATAGGCTTTTGCAATCTTCTTTCTGTGTGTGGTGATTCTTTTCCCTCCCTTGCAGTTAGTCTCTGGCTTTGGTTGTTGTTTTACAGGTTTTTCTTGTTAAATGTTTTCTCCCTAGCCATGAATCATCATGTGCTACTTTGTCTGCTTTCCACTGTTCTGAGGGCTTCTTTATTTATTAATAAGAACAATAGCAGACTGAAATGCGTGGCCTTTTCATATTCATTTTTGGAAAGCACATTATTCCAGGCCACCTTGCACCTGTGTCATAAATTAAGTCTTTAACAGGCACTTAACATGCATACAATGAATAATAAAACTAGTGTTCATTTGGTACCAATTTAAAAATAATATATTTACACTCTTTGTGGATCAGCAGTTTTAATATTTGGCTGAATCTGAATAAGACAATGAATTCCTTTTATCTCGCAATTAAGCCATTTGTTTTATACCAGTGTTGCTCACATGACAGAATTTACACAGGATAAAACAAAACGAGCTCAGGATCAGAAAACTGTCCCTGTGGAGAGGAAAAAGGTTATTTCTAAGTCACCACATTCTGGTTTAAAACAAACAGTAACGGGAAAGTAGAAAGTGAAAATGGATTTACATCAATATTAAGAATTAAGAGTTCACACAGGAAAGCTCAGGCTGGATGAAAATCATACCTTGGCTGGAGAAATACAATAAAGCTGTAGTTGAGGAAAAAAAAGATTCGTTTCTGCCACTGACTTTTTTGACTGGAAAAAAAAAAAATGTTCTTCCATCCTGCAGAACTCAGCTGTCAAGGGACCCTAGAAATATTGGGAACTTGTAATAAACTCTCTAGGCTAGTCTTGTATGTGGCTGGAAAGTTCAGTGCTGTTATTTGGGAGAAAGAAAGGACTGGAGACTGTTTCACTGTTGGAAACTTTCACTTCTCAAATACAGTTTGAAGAACAAATGCCACTAACAGTGGTAGGCAAAAAACATGTTGGGCAGATGACAGCTTGCAGATTTACTCACCAAATGGTCACTGAAACAAAAACCAAGAGGAAGGTCCTGTACCAGGTCTATTTTGGCCTTCCAACGGGGTCGTTGCAGAAGGTAACCTTGAACCAACTGACCACATGTAGAGAGTTTAAATTAAATGGAAAATAAAAGTCTGAAAGGATATGCATGTGACAGTCTGAAGGCAGTTGAACCTAACTGGATTTTCTTCAAATTGAAGATACAACAAAATATGTAAAGTCTCTATTCCTAGAAAGAGGACAGTTCTTTGAGAGAAAGGTTCTAGTTTTAGCATCCTCATCGACACAAGCATTCGTGTCTATGTTGGCCTATTCAACACCACCTGACTAATTAGTTAAACACTGAGTCATCAAACTCTGTTAACAGTATTGAATTTGTTCAGATTTTAGACATGAGTGTTGGCTGTAAATAACTGTAAAGGACATCGTTGCTGCTGATTTTGGGGGAACCTGTTTCCATTCCCAAAGATGCTAAATTTTTCCTTACCTAGTAGAGTGCCTCAGTTTATACTAACTCATACAAAGCTTATGCTGGGAAGCAACATGGAGCATGATTTTTCTTTTCCTTTTCTTTTTTTTTTTTCTTTTTCTCCTCCAGTTTGTTTAGTTTTGATTGCATATTTCCCAGGCTATAATTTGTTTCTGGTTTCAGGTAGGGCCTGGGCTCTTCCAGCTACTGCTTGCACAATGATCAGGGGAAAAAGTGTAGAAGTGAAAGCACAGGATGCAAAATATCTCTCAAGGACCTGACCGCCTGTGTTTGCAAGGTTGACTGTAAGAGCAGTGAGGCTTGCACAGCTGTACGTGAAGAGTCAGCAGATGTGCTGGGTATTGCTGGAACACATTGGCTGCCTTCTTGCCCCTGAAAATACTTGACTGAGGCAAACTTTGTCCTCACTGCACATGTATTGTTCAGATGTGACTATTATGTCTGATGGGAAGTTAAGGAAAAGGGCTGCTCTGCTAACCTGGGATTGCACGCGCGATATAAACCTTATGCAAGTCCTTGAAAGACTTCATTTTTTTCTACCTTGCACCCTGGAAGTGGCTAATTAATTATCAAACTGGCTGGCATAATTCAAGCACCTGCTCTCAAACTTAATCAGTACAGTTACAGAAACTGCTGTGCTATATAGCCCTCACCACAGACAACCCTCCCATATGTCTTGTTTGTAGCTACTCTTTTTTTACGAAGCACAGTGCTGGGAATCCTTTAGCGCGAGTGCTTGGAAAGGCTTTCTGCTCTCCCAGGGCTCTGTTCCCTGGTGCAGCTCATGCTGCTTCCCCATTGCTGAGCAACGGGGTAGGCAGGGAGTCCACTCCTGCTGGCTGTTGCTGGGCTGGGCAGAGGAACCCAAGCCCAGGCATCCAGCTGCTCTGCTCCTGCCTTCCCGCAAGTCATTGTGGGACTTTGGATAAATTTTTCATGATCCTTTTTCTCTTCTTTGTGCTACTTCTTTTTTTTGTTAGGTTGAAAGCTCCCAAACTTTGTATTATCTTGATATACTGTGATGAATACAACAGACCCCTGAACTCTTCTAGGTACTCCAGTTTCTACTGCAATGTGAATAATTGCAAAACTAAGCTCCATATGATGCCATTTATTTTCAAATATAATTTTCTTATTGAAGCAAAGGGCAACCAACACTTCAAAAGACTGTGTGCTGTGCTATGGTTCTAGTGAGGGTATTGTCAAATGTCCCTGAGGGCTTTTGCAGTTCTCCTGTTTAATTTTTTTTTTCTTTTCTTTTTTTTTTTTTTTTTTTTTTTGTGCTGGTAAGTAGCTGTATGAAAACAAGCTTTTCATAACAGCTGGTTGCAGCAAGACTCTGTTCTTACCAGTAGTTGAAAGAACACTTATGTTTGCACACTGGTATGCATCAGGAATGGGCAGCTTCTCACCTTGGATGCTCTATACTTGTCTTGCTGCTGCTGTTTATCAAGATAATTCAGTTCTAAAGGAAAGTGTTAAGGATATTAAATGAAAGTATAGTGTTTTACAAAAGACTAACTAGCAATTTATTTAAAAAAAATCCAAAACCAAAATCTGTTTATCGCTTGTAGTAGAGGTGGGGAATGAGGAAGATTCTCGGATGTGGTACAATTGCAGGTAGCTATTAGTGCACTCTATAAATACATTCATCAGATATTCTGTGGCACAATCTGTAGGGCAAACTGGTAATTTTCTATGTGAAAAAATAAGCAGGTGATTGTGTACCCTTAAACATGCAATATCTGCTTGTCAAGCATGACCCAGTAACATTTTAAAATGCTGTTATGAGATAGTGTAGCATTCAGAGAACTTGTGTGTTGGTGGTGGTATTTGTGTCTGTCCTATGTCATGTCCCCCTCTCCCACAATTTCATTGTAATCAAAGACGCAGGACTGAATTTTGCTGTATACTTTTGGAAAACAATTTCAGACTAATGTGAGTGAGATGAAAAATATTTTCTATTGTGTGGTTATCATTTTGCTTTCCCAGGAACAATTATAATACAAGAAACCCATTCATTTTTTTGCATAGTGCAGGTTTTAAAATTCTGCTTAAAATCCATTTACCTGGTTATTGAAATAACGTTGGCAATTTTCTAGTAATACGAGCTGTATTCCTGTGAATCAGTGCTGTGTAGGGGTGGGAAAAAAATCCAACAGTACTAGATATATGTGTTAAGTTACAAAATCATGTAGGGAAACTTAGGAAGCAAATGATTGACAACGTTGGCCTTTAAAAAGGCATAATTAGACTGTAAAGTTACCACTTATTGAGGCTTGTGCTTCCAGTTTGTCTCAGGGTGCTGCTGTTTTTGTCTTGTGTCTGACTGCAGAGTCAAAAAGGAACCAGTGAGTGGGATTTGATTGTTTGTACATAGGGTGGTTAACAGTGGGTGAGGGGTTTTTTCTCCTTCTTGAAGGAAGCTTTGATTTTTTGAACAAGAAGCAAAATCTTTAAGGTATACCATGAAGAAAAATAATCTCCAACCATGTGGTTTTTAACACTCTACACAGTTATCTTGTGTTGTATCAGAGTGAGCAAAGAAAGATGTAGTGCATTTAATTGCACAAAGAGGTCAGAGGTAGAATATATCAAAAGTAAGGAATCAGAATAGTTACCACGTAGGCCAGGACAGGGTGAATACATACACATAACATCACCCACTACATATGAAATGTGAAATTTAAGTGCAGATAAGGTAGACTTAAACATTTGGAAATTTGCACTGATTCTCCTCAATCCTGTGTGTGGACTGTTAAAGATGAAGGCCTCTGAGCTTTTAATTTAAAAAAAAAAAAAATTCCTTTTATCTTTGGACATTTCCCTGAGAAATCTTATTTTTGATTTGCTTAATATTTCCACTATCGTTTTGTAAGACTCTAAAATTTGTAAGACTCTAAAATTCCTCTGTGCAAACTCTAGTTTTACCTTTTTCTGATCATTTTGATTTGTGCTGGAAACAGGGTTGATAATACAGAGATAGTTTTGTTATTGCTGAGAAGGGCAACCCAGAGCCAAGCCCTTTTCTGCTCCTCACCCCACCCACCAGTGAGGGCACTGGGGGTGCACAAGAGGTTGGGAGGGGGCTCAGCTGGGACAGCTGACCTAAACTGAGCCAAGGGATATCCCATGCCCAATGGTGTCATGCTCATTGTATTAAAGCTGGGGGAAGAAGAAGGCAGAGTGGGACATTTGGAGTGATAGCATTTGTCTTAAGTCACTGTTGTGCTCTCTTGGAGATGGCTGTCCATGGGAAGTGCTGAATGAATTCCGTTTTCCTTTCCTTTCATACCCAGTTTTGCTTTCCCTATGAAACTGTCTTTATCTCAACACATGAATTTTCCAGCTTTTACTTTTCCCATTTTCTCCCCTGTTCTGACATGAGGGGAGTGAGTGAGTGGCTGCATGGGCCTTGGTGCTGGCTGGGGTTAAACCACAACACCTGGAATGAACTCTTGTCCTGTCTGAAGTTCCTTGAGCTTTTCCCTGGAAGGCAGTATGCTCACCTGTGTGATGCCCTTAGAGTCTGTGCAATTCAGATGTGTTCCTTGAAGCTGTAGCCAATACTAATGGCATAATGTTTGCTAGCTTTGTTTAAGATATGTTTGTCAGTTGCAGAAACAAGGAGCTACTTAGGACAGATATCCTCATGCTATTTCTTCTCAGTTACTACATATGCATTTCTTTGTTCAAGAATTAAATGTACAACAGTAAAGCTATGGGTATTTATGCCAAGTGATTTTTTGATGTTTCCACTGACCTTTTTAAACTTTCATAAAAAGCTAACACAAAAACTCCAGAACAAAACATCCAGTTTTAATCTCATGACACCAGTGTTTATACTGGAAAACAAAAACAATGCCAAAACTTTCAAGCTTATACATAATGCTTTATATAATATAAAATGAAAAAGCAAACACTGCTGTCAGTTTATATATGTAATGGAGATTGTCAAAAGATATTGAGAACTAAGCATGTTAGAAAATAATGTTTGTGCAGCCCCAGTCAGTAACTGGGATACAACGAGCTTACATAAGCCTGTGTATTTCATTAATGTAATAGTTTGAGGACAAGTTGCCTTGTGTGGTGTGAAGAAGGTGCAGTGAAGGATGAGGACTTGCAGACAGCTGTGCTGCATGTGCCTGTGCAGCCCAAGGAACCAGCATCTGCTCCTTATGGTGAGGACAGGAGAGGGCCATGGCTGCACGGTGTGCTGGCCGGCAGCTGAGGTGAGGCAATGCCACAGATCCACTGAGCTTCTGGCAAACGGGGCTGTGCCAGGGTGCACCTGCCTTGGGCACAGAGAGCAGGCAGCCTCCCCCAGCCCCAGCCTCCTGACCAGCGCTGTGGAGAGGTGGGTGATGGCAGATAGGTGAAGATGAAGCAGAATTGTTTGGAGCAATACCATAGACCTGTATTTGCTACTATATGTTGGGGTCTTTATGTTGTTGTTTTATTTTATTTCTGGGATATACCTCATTTAATTAGCATTTCTCTATTAAAACTTAATCTAAGTACAAACTGGATTAGGGAGAAAGTAAGAAACCCTATACATAAACACTCATGTTGAAGTGTAGACACTGACAAAATTCAGGCAGCTCAAAATGCCAGATGACACTTTTTCGTTAGTTTGTACCAGTGGGAAAATGGATGTGAAGGGATGTAAGTTGGGCACAGAGAATCAGCTGGGGTTCGTGTTCCTGCACACATCCAAATGTTAACAATGAACTTAGTCTTTGAACTTTTCATAAAAAACTCAAACTCTTAAGGAAGTTAAACATAAATCTGTGCTCTGTAAAAAATTTGATAACCACATTTTACATTAATTTTTAAATGTAACTTAATTTACTTATCCATTTTAGGGCATTTATTTTGGGTTGTAATCATGGCCTTTTTAGAAAGCTTGCTGAAGAACAAGTAAATATGATGCATATTGTGCATTTTTAAATATATAAATCAAAATTCCAATGCAAAACAGTAGCTCTGGTTGCACTGTAGCAATACATTTCTAGTACATTAAATACTGAAGAAAAAAAAATTTCCTTGGACATTAAATCAGGTTCTGGATTAAATAATTTGCCAAATCTATAATATTTTTTTTCTTTCTGACTGTATGTCAAAACTATCTTTTAAAGATCCAAGTAAAAGATCATCAAATAAATATTTTAATGTATTTCTTTGATTCTGATTAAATAATTGTAATATTCTCCTTTAATTTGCTCAGTGCTTTTCATCCCTCTTAATTTTCTTATCCAGATATAAAATCCCAATACAGAGATGTGTTGTAAAATGTTGAGTTGGTCTTCCAAATAAGAGTGCAATATTAAGACACAAACCAAGAGTACTTAATGTTATCAGTATAACAACTTGCTTTTTATGTAGTGATAGCTTATTATAGGATACAACATTCCAGCTGTTTTATTTTTTTAAATAAAATAATGCCTTAATTTATTTGTATTCCACCAGAATGAATACATTCATTGCAAATTGCATGCACATAAAAGCGAATCCATTTGTAAACTACATGATATCTTAACAGTAAATAGTATTTGATCTAATACATGATGGTAGTGCATTTCTTGTTAAAACTGCAGGCTTTTACCAAAATGAAACCAAACTTATTATTTTTACAAATAAATACTTTTAAGTACATTTCATACCAAGTATATAAAAATAGTATTTTTAGATAAATTAAGAGGTTTCATTTACATGACAAATAACGTGCAGCAACTAACCACTCTCTAGCAGCTCTATTTGGTTGATTGTCTAGATGACATGCAGTGAATATTGTCCCTCTGCCTTCACAGAACTGAAAAAAAGACCAGCAGGACCCACGATCACCTGAAGCAAACAATGCCATAGATATTGTTTGGGAACAACAGTCAGACACTCATGGAAAACCTTTGCTTCGATGAACAAAAGCCGCCCATGACAGTTCTTTGTTCTAGACTTCCAGCTGCTCTGACCCTCAGGGTCTTTGGACTACCACAAAAGTCTGTCAAACAGACAAAGAAGTTATATCTGTATTCAAAATGTTTTTCAACATGCTTCTAGAATCTAGAAATTTATTGGTTTTCCTATAGAATGAACCTTTTCTTACTTTCTATAAGTCTGAATTTTCATGTTTGCAATCTTCATGATCACCAAAAAAGAGATCAAATAAGCAGTCATGCAGTACTCTCTAAATTTAGAGCTGACATCTGTGGAACATGCTTTGAGTACCACTTCACTGTTTCTCATACATCTATGGCTTGGTAATCTTTATCTTTAACATCCTTTGTGCTTGTCACAATGTCTATTGGGAAATCTGGGGTCTGTGCAGAAATTACTCCAGTTGTTCCTTCCAGGTCCCACGATCCTGGCAGGTTCTCAAGACTTAGTGAACTGATTGCTCCTTGGCTAAAGCTACCTTCCTCAGATCTGCTGGGCAGCACGAGGTGTAACGATGTCTCTGATGAAGAGCATACTGAAGGAGAAAGAGTTGCTGAAATAGACTGAAGAGGAGTCAAGGTAGTGTCTGAGCGGGGTGAGGTGCATTTTAAAAATTGAAGATTGTCTTTCTGAATTACCTGATACTGGGAGGGGGAATTTTGAAGGCCCATTGTATAACAAAATTCACCATCCACAGAATTTTGCAGGTTGGGTTCAGTCCTTTGGGGACTGCTGCCTACAGAGGACAGATCTGTATTCCAAATGTCACATAGTGTGTTTCCGTGGCAAAGTTGTGCTTTGGTGCAAGTGAAGTTCCCATCTTGCATGTGTGAGCAAGGTTGATGTGTAGTCCAGGCCATTCGAGACTGCAGACTATCCAATGTGGGACTTCGAGATATGCTGTGCACAGCACAAAATCCTGGAGGCTTCTGGGAGGTTAGCAGGTTCTCCAGAAGGTGCATCACATTCTTCATATCCTTACGTAATTGTGAGACTTCTTGAGTTAAAGTTGTCACCTGTTATGGGAGGGCAAAATATCAGTGTTTACTTATGCACCATGCCTGAAATACACACATAGATACCTTTTTGCCTTCTAGTAATGTTGGCTTTGAGCTGTGACACAGTGCCCTTACATTAAAAAAAAATTACTAATATATGTGTGGGAAATTGTCCATCCATCTACCCTACTAAAGCTGCATGTTAAGATTCCTGTGGCATATTGAAATAATTAAAGAAAGTCAATGAAAATATATGATGGAAGCACCATAGGCATAATACACCTGATTTTAAATGATTCACTGTATATAAAGAATGATCTTAGGGTCAGAATTGAGATGATTTCTGGTGGCAGTATGGTGTCCATAGCTTCTTGATCAATTATTAAATATTTTAAAGCATAAGCATTTTTTATTAACCAATTTTATACTGATGAATAATATAAAAATTATATCTTCTGAAACTGGTTCAGAAATACATGTGACGTATACTGCTGTTTTCATAGCAAGATAAAAGAAACCCATACTCCCAAATGTTGGAGGCAAGTAGTATTTATATGAAAATCTAGTGGACTACTACTAAAAACAGGAAAAGAAGCAGAAAAACTGTAAACTCTAAAAACCACGTGCTACCTCTAAACATTTAAACAATATAAAAGATTGTGAAATGGTTTACTTCCATGTACTTATGTTTATGTTTGGAAGGTATTGCATATAACAGTGAGACAGACAGTAATCCATAGGTTAGTCTGGTGTGTGTGTGTAAAAGTAAGAATCAGATTTTTTATTAGACCTTTTCTCTTAAACAAAACTACTGAGAGTATCCAGTTTGTTGTATGAATTATGAGAGATCTTTCATCTCAAAACTGCTGCTTTGGGGGAGGATCAGATTGACAAGTTCTGAATTTATAAATTAAACTGATATATGAACAGTGATGGGGACATTTGTTAGGACTTTATAAGGACATTTTGGGCAACAAATGGTCCAACCCAAACATAAAAGTAACCCAGTTACCATTTCAAATGTATTTATCTTTCCTTTTTATTTCTTAGGGAAAAGTTTTTAGGAAGTTGAAATCAGTCAATTATTTTTAATAAAGGGAAATGAATTTATCAAGAGGTAGAAATGAACTTTGTCTCCATGGTAGCTAATCAATCTATTTTAGGTCAAAGCACTGTCATTACCATTAAAATAGAGTTTCTCATACTGATGCTAGGGAAAATACTCTGTTGAAAAAAACCCCCATGACTCCGTATTTATCTTTAAGCCACATGTCAAAAAGAAAAAAGGTTAATTCAGGAGGCCTTTCTTTGACCTCAAGTAAAGACACCACCAATTAAATGTCCTACACAGATTAATTTTCATGTAAGCAGAAATAGAAATACACTTTTCATTTTTCTGACAGGATAATTCTGAAGAAATCTACTGGAAAGACATTTCAGGCTGGGTTTGACTGTGTTACTATGGGCACAATAATTATAAAGAAGGTCTGAGAAGACAGTGGGAAGCTCCAACACAGGTCCTATGGATCTCTCTGAGCTATGAGTTCAAACCCATCCTATTGTTTAATAGTGTTGTAATGATCACACTACCTCTGGAGGGAAAATCCTTAAAGGCAGGAGGCTCTTGGGTGGCAGATGACAGGATCTCTCTGTGTGTCTGCACTTGTCTTTTTCTGCCTTTTTACCTAATTGAGTCATGCTAGATAGAAAAAAAAAAAAACAACAAAAAAAGAAAAAAAAAAAGAAAAAAAAAGGAGATCCCCTTTTGCCAGCTGAGATTAAGGTTTGACTTTCTGGTAGCTCATCTGAACTACAGTTAATGTGAGGGATTAAAATATGTTGCAAAAGTGATTTGTGAACAGGCTTTCAGTTGGGTCAGAACAGCCAGAGAAGGTTCTTGGTACTGTCAGATGGTAAGGAAGTACACTGTGAGATTTCTGGACTAATCAACTACACAAGAACTTCTGTGTTCTGTTGGAAACTAGGAGATGACATTGCAAAACCTCCAAAGGTTTTTTTTGGGAGGAATGGGGGAAGACAGACAATCAAATCCATGGCTCTCTAGATTCTGTGGTTATCAGTTGCTTTTAGGATCATCACTGGCCCCTACTCCTAGTGGATAAAGCAACAGTTCTTTGTGTCTAATTTCCCAATTTCCATCAAACTTCCAGGACTTTCTGCAGTTGTGCAGTAGAAAGATGGGCACCACCTTACGAGTATGCACCTTACTCAGACTATGAATGATGTGCAAAAATATCTACAACTTTAAAATACCTTGTTTGGTTTTATCCATGCTTTTATTTTCCAACTCTGATCACTTATGTACTTTTAAAAAGTTTAATAATCCTTTCACGTGTTTCTTTTGCCAATTCATTCAGACAATACAGCGAAGATCAATCCCAGCATCAGTACTTATGGCAATCCTGACTTTCTGTTCATTACAACTTGCTCAAGTGCCCAGATACTATTTTTGTGATATATCAGCTTTTAGAGTATTGTATTCTCATAAGCTTGCTCTCATACAGACATAGGATCTGACCTGATAAACCCGCCTTTGATGTATGCTTTAACAGTTTCCAGTAGTATGATAGTCAGATATGCCAAACTTAATTAAAAATTTACTATCAGCAGTTATTAAGATCTATTTGGACCAATACTGCTCATCACATACACTAAATACGTAGCTTTCAGGATTTTACAAACTATTAATCCTAGATTAAACCTTCACTATCTGTGCCACTATTAATGATAGTGATATTAATGATATTAATCTATTTTACTATATTTATATATTTACAAAGTATAGTATCACTGTTACTACTAATGCTATACTCTTTATGCTATTATTTTTGCAGCCTGCAGAGACCCTTGAGCAGATGCAAACAAACAGGTGTAACAAGGGGAAGCAATTTTATCACTAATACTAAAAATTTCACAATGCTGCAGAAAGTGCAAGGGAATGGAGTTTAAAAGCAAAAGGAATTTTAAGTCCATGAAACAGAAATTGAAAGCAATACAGTTTCCTCCTGAGCAAAAGGGCTAATTCCTTGCATGCTGGCAAGGGTGCATTCTTTTCAGGAGCTCACTGATTATCGCTAGGCAAAACAGCTAGAGGTACAAATGGTTCCCGCTGTGCTAGGCAGACAGCTTTAAAATTATCTGTAAGATCCCAAATATACTTGAAATGCTGCCTTAACACTTTCCAGGACTGGAAAAACATACTGCAATGTTTCTGGATATAGAAATTGTGACTTATACAGATTTAGTTTGAAGTAGGAAGAGATGCTTCTCAGACTGGTTGAAAGCAACATGCTGGTACTTTTTTAGTAGACTTGGTTATCAGGAAAGAATATCTTCAAAATAGAGGTTAAAAAGAAGCAGATTTTTTTTTTTTAACATATGGACTTTAATAATAGCGTTTTCTGATGGCCCGACCAATATAATTTTTAGTAGTTGTATCTGGCATTTTCAAATTACTTCAACAGTTTCAGTAGAAAGATTTTCTTTACTACCAGCATTGAACTGTTGAGCAGTTTGAGTATTTTGTTCCATAATAGGAATGGAGTGATGAAAAGCTCTATGTAATGTCAGATGGTGATGCTGATTGCTTTGTGTAAATGGTATCAGCCAAACAGGCTTCTCCGTTTTTCCATTATATATTCCATTTTTCTTTTTTTTAATATCAAATGTTCAAATAGAATGTCTGTCTCTTGTCACTGATTCTGGATAAATCTGGAGTAAACCTTTTTTTTTTTTCTGATTATAAGACAAATCTGATTAATACATTGGCATTTGTTTGTTCCCTTTTGAAATTCAAATTTCACCTAGACATCATCCTACTATGACTCTTTATGAACACCTAAATAAGTGAAGAATATTTGTTTCTTGAGAAATGGAAGTTGCATTTTGGCAGTGTAGAGAAGTTGCCTGGCTTGTACTGCATATGGCAACTTCTCTATTCCCTTGCATGGTCTTTCATTGCTTCTTCTATTCTGTTTTTTCATGTAGTCAAGGAGGCTTTCAGCTAGCATGGGTTGTCTTTCAAGGCTCAGATTGACTAGCTGCTGATATTCTGTTTCTCAATAAGTACATTGTTGAATGAATGAAATGAGGAGTGAGCTGAGACAGACTCTTCACTGATCAGCTACCAGCAATGCCATTGGTATTATGGTGACAGACATGTCTGATTTAATGGCACTTTAGTAGTAAAGGTAGAAGCAGAAGGGAAAAAAAAATCCAGAGCAGCTAATCTGAGTCCAGATTAAACATATAGGATTTGTCCAATTATATGGTGGTTCAGTTTCAGTGAAATAAAGCCAGAAATTTGGAAGGTTGTGGAATTGGTTTTACTGTATAGGACTAGCGAATTTGCTGGTTTGTTTGATGACTTACTAGCCAGCTCTTGGTAGTTTCAGAGTGACCAGTTTGTCTGGGTAAATTAGGAAACCAAGATTATTGCTATGAAACAAGTAAGGACAAAACAGAAAAGCAAAAGGGACTAGATTATTTAAATGTATTCAAGTCAACAGGGCTCCCATGAAATTCAGTCTAGAAAAAGGGTGCCCAAACTGCAGATCTAATAATTTGTGGCTCTTCACTGAGAGTGAGTCCGGGGTGGGGTTTGGGAGCATGGGCATGATGATTAGAGGTATGGAGCTTCTCTGCTATAAGTAAAGGTTAAGGAAATTGGGATTTTTCAGTCTGGAAAAGAGAAGGCTTTGGGGTGACCTAATTACAGCCTTCCAGTGCCTGAAGGGAGGTTACAAGAAAGATGGAGAGGGACTATTTATAAGAGCATGTAGTAACAGGACAAGGGGGAATGGTTTCAGACTGAAAGAGAGTAGGTTTAGATTAGATATTAGGAAAAAATTCTTTACTATGAGGGTGGTGAGGCACTGGAACAGGTTGCCCAGAGAAGTTGCAGATGTCTCATTCCTGGCAGTTTAAAGCCAGGTTGAATGGGGCTTTGAGCAACCTGGTCTAGTGGAAGGTATCCCTGCCCATGGCAGTGGGGCTGGAACCAGGTAATCTTTAAGGACCCTTCCAACACAAGCCATTCTTGGATTCTGTGATTGTTGGATGTGGATTCTGCCTTCAGGTAGGCATAGAATCAGGACAGTGTCAACATAATGGTGGAAATAAGAAAACCAGGTTTGGAAATTACTGCTTCAGGTAAATCAGAAAGTATCAGGGACAAACCCAAACCCCAGGCGGCTTGAAGAAGAGAAGCTGGTAATATATGCTGATGAAAGAAACCCTGAGGTGGTATGTATGATGTTGGGCAAAAATATTAAACAATTTCTGTAAGCACCTAAAGGAATAGTTAAAAGGAAATAGGCAACATACATTTCTTAAGAATAAACCATGGTCAAAACAAAGTAATTCCCTTCTTTAACTGAAAAGCTGTTTTAATATATAAGAAGAAACTTTAGATGCAATATTTAGCTCGTCACAAAACTTCTTAGATGTTACTGGCTGCCTGATATTCTTCTGGAGCAACTAAGAAAATATGAAGGAGATGTAATCATCATGAGTTGACTTCATACATGATTGGAATGGCTTATGATCAATAGTTGCTGCCATCCATGGACCTTTTAAGCTATTCTTTTTAGCATCTTATCTGGATCTGTTTCTATTTAATGCTTATTTTTAATGTCTAAATGGAATTTATGTTCACTTTTAAATATCACTAATATGAAATTCCGCAAAGGTAAATGTTAAACATTACATTTGAAAAGAAAATATCAGAGGCATGAATATAATATTCTGCCTATACAGAGTATTACAGAAAAATGTGGAGTTTTGCTGAATGACACTTTGCAGGCATTAATCATACTCCCAGGATATATTACAGCATTTTTTCTTTTATTTGACAGAGGAAGGGAATTCCCTTCACAAGGAATTACTTAGACTGCTCAAAATACACTGCAGTGTGGGATTGTGTACTTTTTCAGTGACTTCAAAGATCTAACCAAAGACAATCCAGAAGAAAATGCTACCAATGAAGAATTTTAGAAAAGGTAATGAGCAAATCAAGACGGAAGGAATTTGGTTTGCTGAGATCTGCTGGAGTAGTATATATCCAGAATAAGTTGCTTTCAGTAGAACAGCAATCAACTTTTTCTTATTGTCTTCTAGGTATAAAAGAAAAGCAGTGAACTTGAATAACAGCAGATGTTTACATTTATATGTTGGGGAAATAGATCTTTTCAGTACAGGAACATTTTGGAATGCCTGTTAGAGAGTTAGCTGGATAAATGTCACCATCTGTCATGGTAGTAACATTTTTTATTAAAATCTAAAGTCAGATTTTGTTGTCCAGTTGATTTCTATACTGCATGGCTGCCTCTCTGCTAATTTCTTTGTTTCAGGTACCTTTCCACCAAGGAAAAGGGAAAGACACACATCACAGCGTATGGGACTTAACGACATGTATGTGCAGTATGTCCTGCTTAAAAAGAAATTAACCTAAGCTTTAGAGCATCAGCTCACTTGTTATCATCATCTGTCAATAGCTATAAAGCTAACATGGAAAGAACACAAATATTAGCTGGAAAGATTACTGCACGGTCATTAAAGTACAAGCGCAGAAAGAGAGACAAGACAACAAGGTAGGAGTTCTTTGGAAATATGAACGTCAATGCTAAAAGAAAAATGTACTTTTAAAATCTTACCAGGCAAAGTGTGTCTACTTGATGCATATGGTTTAGAAAGCTTTTACTTCATAATAAAAATGGTGCTAGGTTTTATGTCTTGGATTTGATGTGAAACTTACATGGATAAACCCAAAATGGACAGATTAATTGTAATAGTTTTCATCATGTGATTTTCTTGATTGAAGGATGTTTTTCAAAGCAAATTACTGAGATAGCCTGGCTGCAAAGTAATTTCTCTCATGTGAAAATATAGTTGTGAACTTGTTAAAAAGAACAAGTATTTAATTACTCTAAGTCAAGCAAGTTCATTATATGAGCTCTCAAGCTATAAATTGAACTTTAGCAGTATATCCCCTATGTAAAACTGGAGGACTGATTAACTTTACCAAATTTTCTTCACTGGCACTGATTATCATTTGCATACATTTTTAATATTAAGGATTGATTTTTTTTCCTGTACTGAGAGGAGAATGAGGTTGTTTTTTGGCAGCTGGTTGTGAAATACATTTTAAAAAAATATATTTAAAAAATGCCTTTAGGTGACTTGGAAAAGAAACATATTTATTTAGAATTGTTCTTTTTGCTACAGGAAAATGAAATATTCCTATGAATGCATTTTCTCTGTTCTGAATAAGTGCCAGATGCCTAGAGTATTTTAAGCACTTGCATTTAAAAAACCTAAAATTAAAAATAGCTGAATTTCCACTAAGTGCTCCAGCATGGAGCTAAATAGAAGGCAATTATCTAGTACAAAACCTGACCCTATTCGTATTTCCTCATGTTTGTTTGTTTTTCTGTTGAATGGGAGAAATGTGAGTGCCTGTGTTCATTATATTGGTTTAGTACTGTAATTGTGGGATCTACTGATGATATAAAGTATGACATCAGGCCCCAAATTCTGAATCTGGAGTCTGAACTGAAGCTGGTTTGCATATGGGAAGAACAGGTGACATGACAGAGCAGTCTGGGTTTGTCTCCATTCAGTGCATGAGATATTATTTAAATCTGAGCACAAAATTGTGTACCCATGTTTTTGAATGGCACATGTGTACACGTCATTGGAGGAGAAAAATTAAGATGAAATTTTGGGTATTTTCTTATTATTAACTGGTCTATGTTTTAAATAATTCAGATTTGGGTTTTGCAAATTGACTAAAAGTACTTCCATGCTCTTCTCATATAGTTGCATTCAAATGATAGAAAGCTGAAAGCCTGCTAGGACACAGGCAAGGAGACAGTGACAGGCAGGTGTTTGATCTAGGCTTTTTGGCCATCTGTATACTTCAGAAAATCTGCTTAGTGGTTTCCTATTTTTACTTTGTGGGTTCGTTGGTAGTTACCTATGATTGCATCAGATAAATGGTGCCTCTGAAAAATGCTGAATGTTTAAATACACTCATTTGATCAGCCTTTGCAGACAAACACATTGGAAACACCTGGTCAAACGTACAGATCTCTGCAAAGGAGGGATACACATTTGTAAAGCAGAAAACTTTTCCTGAATTTTTACTCTGCCTAATCTGGAGCAGGTCCTTGAATCAAGGTTTCCCCAGCTCAGCAAATGTACAATACTGCTACATATTCAGTAACCTAATCTTGAAACTATTGCTTAAATACTTGTGTTTTTACTGGAACAAGAACCTGAAACTTAACTCTTACCTGCCACATAATGAATGTACTGAACTCTAATGAATGTCATGCCTGTTTTATT
Organism: Margarornis squamiger; assembly: GCA_035222235.1. Classification (NCBI taxonomy): domain Eukaryota; kingdom Metazoa; phylum Chordata; class Aves; order Passeriformes; family Furnariidae; genus Margarornis; species Margarornis squamiger. The sequence continues at coordinate 36,287,465 of JAWWTY010000077.1, read as the reverse complement.
CCTTGATTGTGGAGGGGGCAAATAAGGTAGGAGATTAAGCAGTCCTTCACCTTGCAATACTGAACTGAATGGAAATTCCAGTATCAGCTTGGATCTCATTCAGGCTCAAAATCCGTCATGAGGCTGGGTGAAGGAATGAAGAAGCTGGGTAACTGGCTGAGCAGCCAAATCATGGAGCTATACAACAGGAATTCAGAGTGTGTTCAAGTTTGTCTCACATTGGCTGGGCTGATTTTAGAGGCTGCTCTGCTTCGAGGAAGTTTGTGCATCCATTCCTTCTAAAGGTAATATGTAACAAATCCGAGAAGTGAAATCAAGGCACTGACTTCTGTTACTCTCTTTCTTAGGTAAAAATCCTTTCCTTTAGATTATGTAGTGAATCACACACCTAAAAAACTGCTAAAAGCTCAAAGATTATATAGTGAATGTCACACACCTAAAATACTGCTAAAAGCTCAACTGGATTTCTAAACTAGGTATAGCTGACTTTGTAGATTTTTCTCTGGGGTAACTTTTTGTTTTACTTTGCTAACAACAGAGTATTGAATTTCTGAATTGAAAGATGCATGTCTTTGTTCCCCCAATGACCAGCTGAAATGTTTTTAAGCTAACTACTGAACTGTTGTAATACAATTGCTTTTTATGAATGAGGTTATTTTTGCATTTGTTGATTGACTTCTGTCTCCAGTGGAAAATGTATTAATGACAGCATTTGCTGCTGTTGGCTACTTGTGACCTGTTTTCTCATATCTTCCAGAAGGAGACTGCACGTCTTTAAGAGAGAACTTTGTTTCTAACTCTGCTGTATTTTAACTACTGCTAGTAGCCTGCTGCAGCATCAGTCATAATTTTCCATTACTGTCCCATCATCAAATGATGGAATGATGAAAGCACTGGGTCTACAAGTCTTCAATTCTTAAGGTAACAACAAGAAACCCCAAGCAACAGCTAGTGTATGTCAGCAAGGCTACCCAGAGGCTCATTTGGGTAACCACCAAGTCAGTACTGTCAATTCAGAAACTCCAGATGGGGCATGCTTGAGTATATGTAGAATATGTGGTTAGGCAGCCTTAGAGTCATGAAGTTTTTGCAATGTAAATTTTGATCACTGGGAATACTTGGAGGATACCCATCTGTCTCTGGGATTTGAGCCGAGAGTGTTGCCTATGAAATCTAGATCTACATCAGTAGAATTGCTCCTCATCCCTTTTTTTATTTTTTTATGTCTTGGTCCAATGTCTGTCCATATTGTATGCATTGTTACATCAAATTGAGAATTATCCCATATACAAGTCTTTAAATACTCAAGACTTGCTTGGTCACAATGCTGTTTTCTTTGCTAGGGGACTTAGAGAGAAAACAAAATACGAGTTTGGAAAGTAGAGAATACTCCTTTCAAGTACTGTAAGGCACATCAACAATATTAATCTTCAGTATGTCTACACTAGTATAGATGTATGCTATGTAGTGTACTCTGTACAGCATGGAGTAAAATAATCTTAGAGATAAATGTTCCCTTAGGTTCCTAGACTAAGTCTGGTCTGTTTTCCAGAGTGTTGGGGTTTTTATAATCGTTCACATAGCCTCATGTAGCTCTATAATTTCTATAAGTTCTATGAGGTTCTTTAACCAGAGAAAGGTATTTTTTTTTCTGCTGTGGACAGCAAGTACAACTATTTTCAGAATTTTTTCAATGTTATTGCATTATTTGTGTCTTCTGGCTATGTTATTGTTAATATAATTTTATCACTAAAATTGATTAGGTGTAAATCAATTCAGGTGTTGACAAAACTTTTTATGACTTTCAGTTTTTTATTACTTATCACACCATCTTGGCACAGGACTCAGTCAGTTTTGCAGTGTTAGAACAAGTTTTGTCTTACACTCCAAGCTAGCAAGACTCCTGCAGTTCTTTTTGAATCTCCAGAGATTCTCTTCTTTTTACTTACAGGATTCCTAATACCTGCTCAAGGGACAGAGACTGTAGATTAACTCAATTCTGCCCCACTTCTGTGGAAAGAAGAGGAGGACCAGCTGGTGATGACTTCTTTTTGTCCGACAAACTATTGATCGGCTTGCTTAATCAAGAGTTAGTTGTTAAAATGTCTCTATCCCAGGAGAGATTGCAGAAGTCTTGGGAGGTAAGTACCTCTTAGTTCAAGTGGTCTCACAGGCAGCACCTCTTATGAAAAAATGGACATATTCCCAACTCCTCCATTTTAAAATAAAAGAGTGAACCATGTTTACAACAGTGACAAATTTGTCTCTGGGTTTGGATTCTGTATCCTTGTGTGGAAACTTTGGTGGTTTACTGCATGTGGTCCTATTTCCTGTTTTATGTTAGTGTGAGCAAAAAAAGTTACATAACATTTTGTTCAGATAGTGCTAGCAGGGAAAAATTAAGATTGCATATGGAGGGAAATGACCTTGATCATGTGGAGTTTTTTATTTCTTTTGATTAAGGTATTGCCCTGCTCCAAGATTTATTTATCTAGCTCTTTTCACTAGAAAAACAACAAGCCTGGAACTGTTACAGTTGAAAGGTTTGGTTAATCGACAAGATGTCTGTTCTAGCACATCTGTCACCATGATGTATTTTTCCAATTGCATCTTGTGTATAGCTACGTAATACATCCTCCTATTTTAAAAATACCTGTCCTCAAAAGGGAGGATCAATATGTCTGTTTCCAGAGCATTACATAGAAAATATAAATTTCTATCATAATGGTGTTGTCAATGAACATCTTGAAGGTTTTTTTGGGTTCTTTAACCAAGCCTCATAAAAAAGTGTGGGGTATGAGATTTTTGTCTGAACCCTATGGTTAGACACACAAATAAGTTGATGCATTCATAGTGACTAATCATGCATGCACTCTTAGCTTAAGATATTTTAGTTATCTAACCAAGTTAAACCGACTCAGGTTGAAAGAGGTTTACAAGCCCAATATCTCCTAAGTGGGAAATAAAGACTAATTAGATCAAGTGTACACAATATAGAAGGAAAAATAAAAATAAAACTTGACATTTCCAGTAACCAAAATGCTCAGGAAGGAAGTAAAACTGTGTGGTGGGACTTATTTAAATGTTTCCTTGTGTGGAATCATAACAAATTTTATCTAATCTCTTCCCATTGAAAGAGTATGCTGGGAAGAGATTTTAATCTTGTAGTATAACTGTGAAGTTAAAGTCTGATGCTTTCATCTTGTTAGCTAAAAGCACTGCAATGGCTGGATATGTGAAACAGTTTAGCCACAGAATATCTCCTTTTAGTGTTGGATTAATAGTTGATTACAGGTTAAAAGTTATTAGAAGGGAGGAATAAAAACCACCACTGAACAATACAGGCCCTGCATCCCTCAGGTCATATTGCTTGAGCAGGAAGGGATGAATTTCCTTTTCATTCTAAGTAGACACAGGTAAGTGATTTGAAACATTTTATGTGAATTTGAACATGACTGTATTTTCATTTCTTTCGAGGAAATTCTCTAAAAGCATACCGTGCTTCAAGACAAGCTGGAAGAAGGAGCTTGGAGAAACAATGAGAGGAAAGAGAGAAATAGAAGCACATCCAGATGAGAATAGATCCTATGAAAATTTCTTACATTAATACACTAAGCTCATTTTGGTTTTAGTTCTAGCATATGACATGAACTTTTATATAGGTTTCACGTAGAAAATTAAACTCAGAATGAGTTAAAAGCCACAAACTGCCCTACATGCAGGAACCTCAACCAGTTTTCTCAACCAGTTTTGTAAGTTTGTTTATAACACATTTATCATATTCCCAAGTTCTCTGAGTTTTCTCCAGAATTCCTTGAATCATTGTTAATATCCTTCAACCCCCACAAATGCTTCTTACCTCACTATTAAGCCTGCTGATCTGCTGTTTTGTCTCTTCTGCCTTGATAATGAGTACAGCAGCACCAATTTCAGCCTCTGAAAATAATTCAAATACATGCAAATGAGATAAGTATAATCACTTGTAAACAGCAATACTATTCTTGCATTTAAACAATGCCTTAAATTTAAAACTAGTTTGCACTTGCTAGAATGAAAATAAAATCGTGTTTAATGTTCAGTGTATAATGTGTAAGTGCAATCAGTGAAGTCCATACTGCTCTCTTCAGTCTGGACCTGAAAAGATTGAAAACAACAACTCTGGTGCCAACCATGTGACACGACAACTCTTTTTAAAAATCATAGATAAGATTAAATTTTATTATTATTTTCCTGATTGACTTTAAGAGGAACAATATATGTTCTAATTGCTTCCATGCAAAAACCCCCTGTAAATCAAGGTTTTCACTCTTCTACTTTCAAAAATTTATGTACTTCCATATTCCTCTCTTTTTGTTAATATCTTTAAAAAAGTTGAGAGCCAGGTTGACATATGGCTGTTAATAAATTGTTGGTTTTGTGGTTTGTTGTTGATGCGTTTGTTTTTTTTTTATTTTTTTCCCCTTAATGTGGTATTTCAATGTGTCTCTTATGTTGAATTTTGTCCTTGTGTCTAATACCTTCCATGCCCAAAGGTTTGGGAGCATGAGTCTCCTGGCAGATCCTACAATACTCCTGGTAAAGTATAATGCATGAAAACAGTACTCTCCACAAACTTTTATCATGACTGTCTGTTAGCAGGAAAACAACAAATGAACTTTGGGACCTTGCTGTGATTTTCTACAGTACCAGCTGGGGCACTGAAATGGTACTGAGAGTACAATTGTATGTTTAACCCATTTATGCCACTTCTGAGGCTCAAATAAATAAAGGAGAAGGAAAAGCAGTTATGAAAACTGTTTTCTCTAAAGAGTGCTCTTCCCAGGAAAAACTTACGTCCAGTTGTAGGAGATAACCTGGATTCCTGCCTGAGGTGATCAGAGCTGAAGTCAAAGGTTTGGCTTTCCTCATTATGGTTTCCGTCTTCAATCCCATCGACAATTCTGTTCAGAAAAATCAGGATAATGGAGCAGTTTCAAAAACATTACATTCACAATTATGATCTAAAAATTACTGCTAAAGGGCACATTTTTAAACAACAGTAAACTTTGCACAACATTAAGTTTAGACAAAAGAAAAAACTATTATATTGGTATTATTTCTTGTGACTGACTAAAGATTAGACTTACTGTTAATGGAAGGAACATAAGGCCAAAAATAATTAACCAAAGTTTCAAAATTATCATGACTTTTGACGCACATCTGAAGTCTTATCTATAAAGAATACAGTTTGCTTTTCATATCTAAAGTAACCTGTTGCCATTCTTTCCTCTGCACAAGCTAAAGAGGCTTCACTATTCTCTTGTTAAGCAAAAGTCTCTCTGCACACAACAGCCAGGCTCTTATATTAGGCTTACTTAGGCAGAGCCTAGGCCTGACTGTAATGTATTTATGCAAACATCTCTGTAAACCTCAGTCAAAAGTGTAATTTCCATGCAAATATTTATTCTAAATTTGTTTAAATTTAACTAGATCAGGCAGGACAAACTTGCTTGCAAATTGATTATAGGAAGATGTGCAGACCAGTCTGCAGTGTCCCAGTTACATTAATATTGGTATTGGATCTGACTACTAGAAAAGGTATTTTTGTCAGTTATTTCTACCCAGGCATAGCAGTTATCTCCAATTTGCAATGTCAAGAAAACCAAAGGAAAAAAATACAGACTTTTATACAATAATCAATTCTGCATGCAAAGAATACAAACCAGGTATCAGATGGAGAAATCAATACACAGTATTAAAAAGATATAATTATGAATATTTTTTGTTTTCAATTATAATAAATTGTGCTATAAAAAGAACTGTTTTAAAGTCAATGAGAGGCTGACAACTGGCATTTGACAGACATGAAGCATCAGTTTCTTCTTTTGTCCAGGCACAAGCTTCATATTTGGTCTCACAGTAGCCAGATGAGTTAAACACTAATCTGGAAGGGCTAAAGCAGGCAGTTCTTGGCCTCTCAGTTATTGGTGATAACTTTGTGATGATGGAAATTAGACTTTTCATCTAATAAGGATATTTTCAAGAAAACCTCTTGGCTGGAAATGTCTGGAAAAAGGAAGAACAGACAGCACAGATATCTGTGATGTATTTGGCTTGAAAGACCCATAAGACCTCTGTGTACATACCATGTTTTCTTGTCTTTTTTGGCTCTTCATGTGAATTTTGGGCTCTGTTTCATGTCTGAGTGTTCATGATGACAGCTGGATGTTACTAGACTTCACTCTAATATTAACCAACCTCTGGGAGAATGAGACTCAAATGGGGTGCTTGAGCTGGTCTGGCCTATACTGCTATCTGCAGCTGGAGAGCTGAATAATTACCTTGTTTGAAATTTGCTATAAAACCTATCTAATGTCATCTGGCCTCACTGCTTCAGAAAACAATTCTAAAACACCAATATCCCTTTTGCAGAAGTTTCTAATTATATAAAATGATAATATTTTAACTGCCTTTAAAGCACACAGAAGAAAGCTTACTCAGACTTGACTTGGAATTTATAGATGCTATATTCTTTACAGTGTTTAAAGATTCAGACTAAAACTGTAGTAGCAAAAATAGCTAGTTGTGGAGTGCCAAAAGACAGACTTCTATGTGGGAAATATGTAATGGGCAATATGCTTATTCATATGCAAGGAGTAGGCCGTGGAGCAACATAATCTATTAAATTGAAAACACAAGGGGACAAAAGTAATTGGTAAGTCTCACACCTTCCTGAATCATCTATTGTACAAACCTGATTTTTTTCCTGATAAGAAAAACAGATAACTCCACTCCTAGAAGCCAAAAAGTCAGAAAAGGTTACCATGTGGCCTCTTCTATTCAGTTGCCTGGGGCTACAATGCACTCCTCCATGTGAGTCTGAAGAGCTTTAACTACACAAATGCCTCTTCCCAGGACTGCCTTTATTGTTACTTACATTTTCTTCCTTTTGGTGCTCTTCCACTTCATAGGCAGTATTCAAAAAGGGATTGGGAAGACTGGGACTGTATTCTAGAAGTTACAATGCTAGCTTCTGTTCCCTGGGCCAAGAACTCCTTAAATATTTTACGCAGACTCTGGGATTTATTGCCTTCACTGCGGTGCACAGTGAAAGAACCTGTAGCAGTCACAGAACTCTGTGAAGAGTTCTGGTTGGATTACTCTAGGAAACAACAAAGTAGAACAAGTTTCTTAAGCAAAGTATACTCTCTTGAGGAAGTGTGGTTTTACTGAACTGACCGAACATATCAAACACAGTCTTATCTTTCCCTTGTCTTCCCATGTCCCACAGCAAATAAAAGGGAAAATTTCAATTAAGGTTTAATTTTCTCTTTAACACTTGCAAAGAAACATTTAAGGCTCTTTTTAAAAATAGTATTAGCTTGTCAGTTTAAATATTCTGATAATATAAACTTATTCTAGGAAATAATAGGAAACTGTCTTACCTGGAAAACACATACATTTTGGGCCTGTTTTCCAGCCTATTAACAGCATTATTCTTCAGTTATAAAATTGTGGAGGTAACATAATTTCTCTAAAGAACCGAACTTAAAACTAGAATTACAGTGCATCAATTTAGAAGCATGTTACATAAATCACCTTATAAGTAGCATACTAGTAAAAAATTAAACTATTTTAAATTGTACACTAATAATGCCACAATAAACTGTTATATGACTCTTTTTATGTCAAAAGACACAGCAAAATAGATTTGCTAAACTCCATATTTACTCTCTACATGACTTCCATTATCAGACTTCCTGTCTCTAATGAAAAAAAAAATTTTCTAAAATTACTAGGCAATAGTTTTCCATTATAGTTCTCTACTCCAGTATTTTTTGTATTTGCACAGCTATGCTGTAATTTCATCTGCTTGCTTTCTAAATTGTATCTCTGATGGACCCAGAATGTTTTGCAGTGCTATTGTGGGAATGCATATTATAGACAAAATGATACCATAAAGCCAGACTATTCAAATATGCATTTTTGCAGTTGATAATTTTTTTACTGCCCTTTTTACTGGTAAAAATACTTTATTTTGCAATAAAGTTCTAAAGTCATAACATTCTGCATAGTGTGTAATGGTTCCTACAATATTGTGCAACAAACAAAAGTATAAAATATTAAATAAAAAGTAGTATTTTTAATAGCAGTTGCATGATAGAGAAGAAAATAAGTTCGTAACTATTACCTTGGGCTCAGATCTGGTGGGCCACTGGTGGTCAGTGCTGAAAGGTGTAATTTAAGGTTTTTCTCCTTCCTTCTGGAGAAGTAATGGAGCTCCGTTTCATGTTTGGCTCTTGAGGGGTTTGAACTGCAAGCACGGATGGGGGAATGAAAGGGCACAGTTCCCGAGGCCAACTGCTTCAAGTTTCTCCCTAGGTAGCTTTTATTGCTTGCAGTCTTCTTCTGCTGAGAGCTATTTGTGCTTCTTGTATCAATTGGTGAAAGGGTGCTGCTTTCTTCTTCTCCCTCCTCTTCCTCATCTTCATCTTCCACAATTGAAGGGAGTCTTTTCTTTATATTTCCATTTCCCTTGAGCTCTGTCTAAAATAATAAATAATACATAATAGTATAAAATTCAGAGGCTGATGCTGGCAAAACACAATTTCTTCTGGTGTTCATCCTGGAACAAACCCAGATCTAGCACAGCTTTCATTTCTCATTAGAGATACCTCTTTTGGAACTCATCCATAGTTTCCCTCCTCTACTGTGGCTGTATGTGCATACACAAGAAAAATACAAACAGATTAAAAAAGGTCACTAGTGACATAGCTAGCACACTTGCTGCAATATGTTTTGTTACCAAGGAGTATATGACTAGTTCTTACGAGCCATTTGGCATGTGCACGCTTGAGAAGATTAATTTTGTTTTACTAAGGCATTATTTATTTTGAATGTTATGCTACCAGACTCTTGGTGGTCCATGGAAAAAGAACTGGTAATTCAAATAGTATACCACTTTTTCACTGGAACATTTTATAATGTATAAATAGCTTGAGCAGTTCAGCTCAAGCCCAAATGTTCTGTGTCCTGAACTGCTATAAGTGAAATCACTGCAGGGATATTATACAGCCTTTTCAGTTTACACAAAGTCCCACTGATGCATGAGTGGTGTGACAGTGTCAAGCTTCAGAACCAAGTCATCAAAAAGTGAAGCTGCATCTGGTTTACAAAAAAAAAAACAAACGCATTTTGAATGCTTGATGTCAAAACCAAGGAAATGTAGAGGCAACACAGACCTGGGTTCTGTACTTTCTGTACTAATTAAAGCACAGTGTAAGACATCAATGTATTATTTGTTATTTTTTCACGGTAACAGAATACACTGGTCATGAGTGCTGAGATATGCCAACATGGGCCTCATGGCAGGATCAAACCATAACTGAGAACTAGTTCCATATATTGCCATGGTACAACTTACTATATTTATTGGTAGCAGGTGAATGGACTAAGGCAGATCAGGTTTCAGGTCAAATTAACTTCACACATCTCAGCAAAAAGTACAGCCAAATGCAACTTCATGGTTTCAGAAAGGGTTGCTTTTTTATTATTATTTACAGGCTGCTATTCTTAATCAAGCTTGATTGAGGCACTGTTATCTTTAGATGAAAAACCTCAGATGACCTGGCATGGTCAGAATTCCCACATTACAGCCAAGTCAGATTGGCTGGGTGGAAAGACAGATTTGAGGAATTTATCCAAATATTCTAAGCCCCTATTAACATCTGTTTGAATGTTTTGCAGCCTAGGTTTAATTTTGCTGTGTGTTGCAGCAGACATCCACCGAGTACATGCCTTTACCTTGGTATAAGTCAGCAGATTTAGTGAATTAGATTCTTTCCATCTGAGATATACGAAAAGAATTTAAAGCAGTGACAAAAGACATCTTTATAAAAGATAAACCCCTCATTGTCAATTGTGTTAGCCATCTAAAGGCTGTCATGATGATCAAATTTTACAGGACCTGGCACTTATACAACCTATACTCTACAGAGAATGAGTGCTACCCACATTCAAAACTTTGGCTTAGGTAGCCATGTATTTAAAATGCAGTTGGTATAGTAGGATATCCAAACTCTGCACCTGAAAGAAAAGATCATAAGCTGTAACTCATAAAATAGAGAATGGCAGAACTATCTGCAGTATGCTTTTTAAATTCTCATTCTGAAACCATGGAAGTCTGTTGGAGCTTTTCAAGCTTTGTTCTGGCCATAACTGTGTGCATGTTTCAAAGTCAAGCTTGGCATAGTTAAAATGTGACCAACATACCTGGGACAGTATAGGCTTGTTTGATAATTTTGATATTACCTGAAAAAAAACAAAACAAAAAGGTAGCAAATATGTGCATCTGCACAGTATTGGCTTCCAACAGCATACAAACATCTAAAGCAAAACAGTTATCTCAATACAAGAAAAGAATCTCATGATAAAACAGCCATATTAAATTAAATAATGACATAGCACTGAACGAAGAATAATCCTTGCAAACAGATGCTGTGAGGAAAAAAAAAAAAAGTGTTGCTTTATTTTGATTAAAAAGATACTTCATGAAAAAATCAAATTTTACTTTAACAAAAAGCTAGGTCAAGGCTCCAAATCTGTGAATGAATGTAGATGTTGAAAGCATGCTTGGTAAGTTTCAGTGCTGGTTTGATGGAAACCCATGCAGAAATAAGTGCTCTACTTTGGCCCTACCTAACTTTAGCTCCTGTGACAGCCTAGTCTGTGTGTAAAGATTAACTAACTATCTATAGCATCTTTGAGGAATTTTCAAAACCAGTGATGGGACTGAAGCAAGTAGGAGCAAGTTAGTCCTAAGGTATCAACCTATTCAAGGCCATAACATTTTCTTTTCTTGGATTAAACAGAAAGTAAAACAAAAGAAAATAAGAAGAAAAAAATCCGATTCAAGTTTAATGTGTAACTTCTTCTAGTAAAACCCACTGGAAATGCTGAATAATATCTGTTATGAAAATTCTGTTGTTTATTTGAATGTACATGTCTTGACCGAGGGCAAGTATCTGACAGCTTATAGGCTATATTTATAGGAATATTTTAGTCTGCCAAGTAGAATTTTGAAAAATTATTTTCAGCTTTTCTAACCCCACATATCAAGATAAAAAGTGCTTAACCTATAAATTCATAGCATCAGTCTATTATTCTCCAAGCTTAGGTAGGAGAAGTTAAGCCTTTCTGGAAGCCATTGGAACTTCCCAGTTTATTTGTTAAAAGTCTTCAAACCTCCTAAATATTCAAATTTTAGGCACAGATTTGAAAATAATAATTGTGTGTGTGTGTTTAATTTCTTTTTTATTTCTTCACAAGTCTTTCAGGTTAACTTGAAAATGTTTTGTAGTGAGGGTATTAGCAGTGGTACAATATACAAATACAGAACAGTTAAGTTTTCGCAAGCACAAATCCTGTTCTACAACAGCCAAGTCAGTAGCAGGTGTATCAATAAATGTAGCAATAACACTCTAATAACTGCCAAACAGAGCAACTGCAATAATTAGGCTGTGTAAATAAAATAACTGCTGTGTTCTTACTGAGTTTGATGAAGTACTAGATGATATTAGCAGAGGATAAGGTTTCAGATACTGAAATCCCCAGTTTGCACTGTAATCTATGCCAATTGAAGACTCAGTATCTCCAAGATTCAGGAGAGCTAACTGAAAATGTCCTAAAATATTAAAGTCAAAATTGGGAAGAACTAATGATCTGCTTTACACATATCTTTAAAATATTTAAAATAGTGCCCAGACTTTCGAGGCATCAGTTTACTTGGCTTCTAGGCACAGGTGCAGTATGAATGTTAAATAGCAGCCTTAATTAAAACTCCAGGCTAATCCCAAACATTAGCAGCCTCACAAAAAAGATCTCAAAGTATGAATTTGCCTGCTGAAGACTTTAAAACTGACTTGTTGTTTGTAGTTTCTAATGTGGGTGAAGATTTCTTCTCATTTTTGTTTCAATGTTTTTTTTCAGTTTTTTTTGCTTCCTGAGTACATGTATTAATCGTGAGTGTACATCTTGAAAACAGAGACAAAGGTATGGGCTTCAAGCTCCATGAGCAGTTGGTAGCCCTGTGCCCTGACTGTGGGACCTCTCCACTGCTCCTCGGCACAGCAGCTACAGCCACACACGGACCCTCCTCTGCTCTGTGCTACCTGTCTGGTGCCCGCAGCAGGGAGAAAGTGGCTGCCGAGGAAATGGGGTTAGTGGCAGCACGTTGTTGCCTTGTGACCTTACCAGGAAAAAGGTAAGGGAATTTTTGAAGGCAGGTTGTTCTTCGCAGGGAGGGAGGGAGGGAAAGGAGTGTGCTAAGGAGGAAAGGCAGCAGAAAAGAAGGATAGGTAAGAACAGGGAGCATGTGATGTGAGATGCTACTTATCAGACTTTCTCCTCCCATTTCCCCAAACCAGCCCTCTTAACACACTGCGGGTACTTTCAGTCTGGATAAATTGATATTTTTAGATAAACTCTGGACCTATAAATTATCTTTTCCATAGCACAGAGTCCACAGTAAAGAGTATTGTAACTGCTTCTGTATTAAGGCACTGCAACCATATTTATTGCTTGTAACTCCAAATACCCTATCTTTCACACATAAAACAGGGGTCTGGACTTTATGGCTTAGTAGTTGAAAGTTAGCAAAAGAAGCTAATATGTCACCAGAGAGAATTCTCAAAGATTTTGCTTCTAAACCTCCAACAACTTCCCTCTGTCTCTCCCTTCTGTCTCAAAGAGGAAAAGAAAGATGAACAAGACCATGGACAAAGACAGTCAAAAAGCAAAAATTAAAAGCCCTCCCCACATACACAGTTTTATCTCTGTAAAAATGTAGTATCAGAGTAAATAACTATGATGTGTTGTCCTAGTTTCTGAGCTGCTAAAACCTTTTATTTAGGGCAACACACTAGTGGAGCCTTCTATAAAGTGCCTTTTCTTTTTTTCTTTCTCTCATGCAAAAGGAAAGAAGATGCAAAATAGCCCACACACTAGTCTTTTAAACTCTTAAAGGATAAGGACCACTAAAAGGAAAACACAGGTATTTACCCTGTAATGCATTAGGAAAAAAATCCCAAAGACTGATGTTAGCATGAGTTACGTGAAATACCATCAACGACTAATTACATTTTTAATTTCAGCCCTGGTGTCTCTTCATGTCTCATGAAACCAGATATTTCACAAGGCAAAACACTAATAGATCATATACCAAAAGCAGATATATCAAATTCTTCCATATATGTAATCTCAAATCTATAATCTTGCAACTGTTTAATATACATAAAGCTTAGACATTCAGTAATCCTTACCGTTGCTTATTACAAGCACAAAAAGAACATTTCTCTATCTGAAAACACTAGTGGTTTGCTGTTGAAAGCCAGTGACCTGAAACTTTTTTCAGGGTCAAAAGAGAGTAGTCATTTATAGAAGAATCTCCAACAGGAATTGTGGCCAAATGAGGTAATCAGCTGTACAATAATTCAAGAGTTATTCCAGTTATAAAAAATTAAAAAGAGATGCAGCTAAATTTGGGGCTAATATATTACTAGTCCAGTAAGTAAATTTGCATTTTTGGGCTCAAAAGAAAATTATTGGCTTTTGCTGGGCTGATTCTTGTTGCCTTCACAAAAAGTAGGGATACAAATAGAAACAATTTCACCGATTTGCTTATCATCTTAGCTACTAAAATACACAAATAATTCTTTGTATCTGAGGAGTCAAAAAGATAAAAGACTTTTTCAGGAAAGGATTTGAAATCAAACTAGAGCATTAATGTTCTTAGTCAGTGTTTGGTAACAGGAAAAAAAAAATTTATGAGAACTGGCAACGTGGGGAACAAAACAAAGAACCCATGCCATATGTTCTATTCTTTGCAAATTTACTGTATGGTAATGGAAAAGATATAAGTACATAATAAGGGATTATTGTACTGCTGAAAAGCTTAATGCCTTATGTGTGTTCAGGCCTCAGTTTTCCACAATCAGGAAATTTTTCAATGAAATATAACAAATCCTCTAAATCACAAAGGACTCAATCATTCACTTAGCTTAGATGTAATCGTTTTATATCTACATTTACTGAGCAGTTTACCCCTTCAGGTTTTTTTTTTTTTAAATTTTTAAGACTTTCTATAGTTCATTGGCTTGTTCCTATACTCTCTCAGTATTATTCTTATCCCTTTTTTTTCCCTAATGGACAGATAAAGGAAAAGTATTTTGTGGAAGCAGATGCTTTCAGCATTCTCTGATCCTTCTTATGGTACAGAGTATATTGAATTAACAGCAAAAGTTGACAGCAGATCTGTCACCAGAATTTTGTCCTAGTTCACAATGACTGTGAATTGCCATGAGCTCTGTAATCTGCTAAGTCATTGTCTTGATTATTTCCTATATTTTGAATAAGTTATTTTAGCTTGTGAAGTTGGTACAAGTTTTCTTTAACTGTCTGGTTGTGGATAGTTTTTGACAGGTTCTTTTGCAAATTAATACTTTTTTGGTTTCAAATTTCTCACATGAGCTTTTATAATTAGCATTAAAAGTTTACTTGTCATATATTTCTTCAAAGCTGGAATGTTAACTTTACAGCATTCGTTGGCAATTTAAAAAAAAAACAAACTTTAATTGTTTCATTAACAATACATGATGTATTGCATTTCATGTTAAAAAGATGCCACAGGAAAAAAAAAAACCCAAACAACTAACCTATCTGTCACTTGCACCACACCAAGAATCAAACAAATGGGAAATGTGGATAGCATAATTTGTCACTTTTACTTCTATATTCTTACTTCCGTCTACTCAACCCTGAAACAGGACAAGAAATTAGGATGCCAGACTGCTCAGAAAATTCATCTTTCATAATAAAACTGTGCCAATAAGAATTGAAAAAAAAAAAACCCAAACAAAAACAAATAAAAAACAACCCCAAAAAACTATCAATAAACCTGGCACTGACTATACTGTCTTGCAGGCTGTATGTTTTGAAAAGCTTGCAGATTACTGCAGAGAAAAGATATAGTGGAGAAAGCTTTTTAATACTCCTACAGTTTGATTACAGTCAAGTAAAGATTTACATAATAGAAAGTACAATGAATGCTAACAGCTTTCAAGGCAATAAAAGTTATATGCTTCATGCAGCTCTAAGTTTTCACACAGACTCATAAATATTTGAAGGATTGGTTCTGTGAATTGATATCCACTTAAACTCAACTTGAGGCTGTAGATACTGTGGAAGAGTTGTGTTTTAAGTTTGCATCGTTAGCTTTATCTTTAATGAAAATTCATACTACTTTTTTATACAAATATGTATATCTAACTTCAGAGAGGCTCTTGAAAAGAAAAAAGGAGGACAAAGAAAAGAGGATCTTGAAAAATATTCTCCCAGTTATTTTTATTACTGCCAATTGCCTATTTCCCAATGTTGGACAGCTGTTTTGCTATCACTCACAGGGCAAATCAGTGGGATGAGTGTTACTAAGTGCCACACTGAGGGCAGCAACACATCCATGGAGAATACTTAATAAAGTCCAGCTTTGACTGTGTTTCAGGGAAAACCTTACAAAGAAGAAGGCAGGGATAGGCAAAATCTCTGTCCTTATTTTAAAATTGGGGCTTGCCTGTGTGTTGTTTGTTTCCCTCTGCAACATTTCTTGTAAATAATGACTATTTTGGTTGGCAACTTGGTCAGCAGATTAATCCCTGGCCAATTCTACTGGAAGGAAAATTGGTCACACAGGTAGGCCCTCAATATATTCCGAGTTAAAACTTTGGGGAAGACAGCAGTGGTACAGTAACGGTGAAAGCGATTGACATGATTTCACCTCAGGGCAAGAAGCCATGCCCTGGCCTGTGAAGATACCAGCAGAATCTAACTACATACACTTTCAAAGTAAAATAGGTGCTGCAATTTCCTTCCCCTAGAATGCAATTTGTGTTTTACGTATGCACAATACAGAAAAGCTGAGCCTGTAGGTTTTTGGAGCTCTTCACACCTTTGTTACTCAAGAAGTTCTGCATAGGTTTAAAACTCTGACATCATGGACACTCCTTAAGTGAATAATATTGCTTGGATTTTTTTGAAGTACCATGATATAAAATCAAATACAGTCAGAGTAATCCAATATCAATTTTGCAAGAGAAATGAACAGTGAATATAATGTGATTAGCAATGAAATCTCCGTGAACACTTCCTATCTATGCAGTACTGTACTGTATGTACAATTTACATGTATATATTTATTACTACAATCATATTATTATTTACTACAACATTGAAAAAGTGATATATATGTCTAAGGTACCAATTCAATTTTCATCAGAACTCTGCTTTCACTTATGTAAGCAGGTTCTGTAGCTCTGATTTTACTGAGTGAAAGTACAAATTAAAAAGAAAAATATGCTGATATATTTCTTTCTATATTAGTAAACTCTTAGACTGCATTTGTACATAGATAATTTTTAGCTTTCTTTTTCATGTGCTTTCATATATTTGAGAAGAGAGGAGGGTCTAAGTGACCTTCAGAGGTCCTTTCCAACCTCAACTATTCCACTGTTCTACAATGTTTAAAAAAAAAAAAAGTTGCACTAAAAAAATTACCAGCTCAATAAAATTGAAAACACATACTCGTATGGAAGTAAAATGTACAATGCCACCTTGATACACAAGTTGCCCAAGTTAAAGGTAGTTTTCTCAAAGACTACACTATATTTAATTTCAGCATGTGTCCTGAGCTTATAATGACTCTGCAAAGGATGTAGGAACTTTACTGTATAAGCCAGTCTGACATGCACATTACATATCAAGGTAGCCTGTGCCTTCAGAATATATTATCCTTTCATTCATAAATTAGTTCTGTTTTGCAAAGAACACTAAAAGGACATGATACTGTAAGAACACCTCTAAATTTAAGGCCAGTAATAGGTTGCTGCTATATCAATGCAAAGTAAAAGGAATTAGGAAAATAAAAAATTAAAAATCAATCCACTCTCTAAATTCACGCAATTTTAATGTTAAGAGCTATTAGGTTCTTGATATTTTTTCCAATATATAGAAAAAGATAATATGAATATTGTAACTATTACATTATCATGTTTCCTAAAGCACATTGAGACATATTGGAAAAAAAGGCATTGTCTAGCATGCCTGTGTAATTAACATAGAAATATGATTAGATTTAAAGGCAATATTCTCTGAAAGCCATGAGCTTTTCCTGTCTAAAATTCTCTTTGACACAGTGTTTTATACACTCGTCATACAAAAGTCTAAAAACATCAATAAGCTGCTTTGCTAGCCCGGATTTTTTTTTCAATGTGTAACCCTCTGGTTAAGCTTTATAATCTGTCGCAGAATGTAATAATCCCAGGAAGTGAAATGAATGAGAATTGAGAGTGTTCAAAAGGACTCAAAAGCTAAAATTAGAAGTAAAATTTTGTCATTTATTTAAACACATTAATTCCAGTTACAATGAAAGTTGTTTGTCAAGAAAGTTCTAAGGTCCACTTGTCAATATCTTTTAATAATGTATAATTAATAGTCATAATTCCTGTCTCTTAACCCATTGACAAAAGTGAAAATGTAGGAATTTGGGGATGGGTCACATGAACGTAACATACTCCCAGACAAACATAAATGGATTATACTCTTCTCCTCCTCTATGTCCTTTACCTGACCTTGTGTAATTCACCCTTACAGTCAATTGTCCGTTTGTTTTAAGTGTAAAATGGAAAATGCTTATTAAAATACAAGAACCAATGAAAAAATATTAATAGAAAAGATTACATAATTGCATCAATAAGTTGTGGTGAGATGAATCTCCTAACTGAAAAAGGACCACAAATCAGAAGAAAAAGCTATTAAAGATACAAGTCCAGACAGTATAGTGTCTATGTGTTGTTATTTTCAAAAATATTAGAATGACTGAAGTCTACAGAGATGAAACAAAATGAGCCAAAAAGAAAATTCTTCTACTAGGAAAGAAAACGAGGAGGCCACCAAGCCTGCAAGACAAAAGGCGTACCAGTCTATCCTTTTTGAATTACATGTTTCTTTGTTGCATTATTTCTCAGCAGTGTACCATATTGAAGGGCATATTAGAAACATGGTAGTGAGATGATTATCTTGAGGGGTACTGGGTGAAGTGATGGCTCAGAGGCACCACATGTCATGCTCACCAATGACTGCTAGTAAACAAGGTTTATGAGCTACCTGACTTCAAAAAGGAGTCAAACCTGGCTGGCACTGTAGCTCCAGGTCAGCCCTGCTCCCACACTAAGTGAAGCAGGTAATTGCTAGGCTGGAGGAGTAGAGAAAGGACTAACCATACCACTGCAGAGGGAAGAGGCAGATTCTTTTGTCTGAAACCAGCATTCACCTTAAATAGTCAAAGATCCACTAAAAGATGCTACTGCCATGAATACAGGTAAGAGACCTGTGAAATATCTTACAGAGAGCTAGACAAAGTTAATTCCCAAACTTCTTCTCACCCATTTAAAGTCAGAAATTAAGTGTAAAACAAGTGAACTAACTGCTCTGTTGTGTTTCTCCACCCCCCCACCCCGACTCAGTTCTCACCTGCATAACTTATTCCCTAAGAATATAGAGGTTCAGCTGTGTAAGTGACATTATGTGAGTCTTGCCCTGTTCAGCAATAGGGTAAGTTATTTTGAGAAGGGGGAAAGAGAGATGGAAGAAGGAGAAGACATTCCAGACAGTCCCAGAAGCATAAATGAAAAATCTGAGTAGCTTGTCAAATGTAAAAGCCCTGAGCCATATTTCACAGCAGCGTTAATTGGAGACTAGTCCATGCACAGAGGCAGGTAAGAGACCTACTCCACTGAACACATCAGGAGTCTTGTCTCATAGGTAATTATATGTTCACAGTTTTAAAATTAGTTTAGTTTTTGACAGCATGAGGAGCACCTTTGTTCCTATACTATAATCACTGAGAAGTTTGAAGACTCCTCATATCAAGAGGTATGAAGGGGAAATGAAAATATCTTGTCTGTCAGACAGAAAACAGTGGATGCTCAGCCATCGGTCACTTAGGGGTTCTAATAGAACAACTAGAGCAACGGGAACGACATGCACATAGATTAAAGAGAAAGATCATAAACAGTTTGCTCATAGTTTTGAAATAATTTTAGGTGGGGATTTCCCCCCAGAATAATCACGCAGATACAGTACTAGACTTCTGTTGCTTTAGGTGGTTTATTCACTTCTATATTCTACCTGTTGCAATAATTCTTGTATAGTAGCACAAAAATTGCTATTGATTGGTCACTTATTCTGCAGAATTTATACCTATTGTGCTATGAACAACAAACACCAGTAAGTTACACCTGCAAAAATAGTACATAATCTTCTGCTAGACAAGCTGTTGACAAAGATTGGTGCTTAACTGCATATTACCTTCTTTAAAAATGACAAGTTTTCCTCAAAGTTATCAAACCCCACTATAAATGTTAAAGTAGGGCTTTTAGACTTTTTTAAGGTAAGAAACTTCTTCTACACAGCTGCCAGTTAATGAGACAAAACCATCTACACTATTAAAAAGGTGGTTGAAATTATTTGGGAAATTCTATGTTCTATTGAAATTATTTATTATGAAAAATATTTTACAACCTGTGATTGTCCTGCAGTGTACAGGATGAGCTATGATCTAGGCTGGGGTAGAGAAATTGTGACTAAGTATAGCAGTGTAGTAAGAGCTGGCTTGGAAATTTATTTATTCAATGCATGGGTAATACCCAAGAAATAGAAAGTTGAGGGTTTTGTTTTTTTTTTTTTTTTTTGCTTTGAAAGTTAAATAAATCAATAAATAATTATGCAACTGAAGTTTCTATCAGGTTTTCTTGTCTTACACCACTTACCAAGATTAAAAACAACCATAAAAAAATCCTAACATTTTTTTCCTTAATATCTATAGAAAAACAAATAGGATAACTTATTTCCTTCTTTAAAAAAAACACTATTTATTATGCAGACAAAAGATGCATTAAAAATTAGAAACCTCACTATTTTTATTGCTGATCCATAATAGATAATCAAATATGCCATGAAATCCTTCTGAGTTATTACTATATTGTAAAGTAGTATCCATAAATTCAGACAACCTATATTAGAATAGGTAGAAAAAGCATGACTAAAGAGGTAAGAATGAATGCATGACAAATATTTAATCTAGCAGCTGAAAAACAGACAGTAGATAGGCAGAATTTAATCTGAATTTTAAGCTTGCATTCAAAATATCTTTTGTTATCCATTTTCTGACTATAAGAGCAATGCCACCACGTAGCCCCAAAAAAGATAAACATCTAGAAGTAATCCAATTAAAATGAAATAAAGTAGAATTACATAAATACTTTTAAAATATTTTCTTAATGCTTAGCTGGAATGAGTCAGAAGGCTCAGTATATTTTAGATTAGAATTGGTGGGTATTTTTCTTCCCAAGAAGCGCCCTCTGTTGTATGCTCCAGGCTCAGCTATTTTCACCTTTATAAGCAACTGGTTGGGCCAGTTGTCAGATTTCTTAATAGCAAATGAGGAGCATCTCTTGTAATTTCTTAGGTATTACTACTAACAACCTGAGCTTTATCATATTAAAACCCCCTCAAAGTTTATTCATTAAAATTTCATAAATTCTAAACACCAGCCTCTTCAAAGGACAAGAATTAATCCCCATTTTGTCAGACAATGTCTTTCAAATGGAAGGGGAGGATTGCTACTTGGTTGATTGATCACCTTTTAAAATGCATTTGCCTACTTATTTATTTTATTATCAAGGTGCCTGGCTAAGCTGCAGCGAGGCTCCATGTTCCCAACAGGAGGAAGAGTCTATCACTTTTTTAATGAAATCTTTGTCATTATGTTTCATTTACAGTGCCATGCACTGACAGAAGCAGTCCTTCCCCATCTTTCAGAGGCTATTTTCATTTTAAAGAGAGTGACTTCTTTGGTCGGAGGGGGAAGGGAAGCTTTTATATGTCACAGAATGCTACTTTTAAGGCTGCAAAAGGAGAAGTAAATTCCTATTGCCTACAAGTCTTGTCTACAAACACAGATTTTTGACTCTTCAGGAATACGATCTCTTCTTTTTGGAAATGACACACATTGATAGAGCTTTAGTGAGACAAAGATTGTGCCTTGCATGTGTCTTGTCTTCCTTTGGGACTTCATTACAGTTTGAGAGTTAGCTTGGGTGTAAAGAAGGATTCTTGTTATCAGTGTGGTTGTGAACAGCCCTTGGTTTGGGTTTTTTGTTTGTTTGTTTTGTTTTTATCTGAATAAAGTCTGCACTGTAGATGCTTCTACATGGACACAAGAAATAATCAGAAAAAACAAACTGTTACCAAGTCCACAAAGATATTGTGCAAATATTTACTTCACAGGATAATTCAGAGTTATGAAGAGCTGCTACTACTCTCTAAATATATAAAATAACACATATTCCAAGGCTTGTGGATAACAAAATAATTTCCAGTTTCTTTCATATAACTGTATTATATGTTTTAAGAACCTTCTTGTGAGTGCTTAGGTTTATCAAATCAGATATCAGACTGTCTCACTTCCTGCTACATATGCAAAACTATATAGATGGGGTGAAGTGGGTGTCAAAAGCTGTGTCACTTAGCAAACTATTTCCTTACTATGACATCACAGTCAGAGACCTAGAAAAAAATGCTTGAAATGGCTGAATAGTTTTAGTGTCACAACTCCAGCTGCCAAACAACTGTCCTCAAATAATTGAATACACTTACAAAACAGTTATTGATCAAAAGGCAGAAAAGAAAGGAAAGGGCAGAATATATAAAATCAACATAAAGACTTTTCCTAATTCATATCTTGCTGGGATGAGAATATATAAAAAGATGGCATAATAGCACTGCCAGTATGACTGCATACACATTAATGGTTGTAATCAGAAAGCACTTGGCAATTGCTGGCTATCATGAGAAACCACTGAAACTTCATCTCCCCAACTTTGTGTCTTTCTTTCTCTATCTGTTACTCATTAGAGACTGAAATAGTTGCCAGCTCCTATACTTAAAATCAGAGCTTTTCTTCCAAGATTGGTTAAGCAACACTGTGAATCCTTCTATCGTACAGAAACTACATTTTCTACTTGTTACTGGGAAATCTGGTAGCATCTCCTCCTTATTTTATTGAAAAGTGACACGGCTATGGAAGTCCTTAGCATTTTCCAAAGTTACACCTTACTTTTTTTTTTTTGAGAGCACTCATTATATGCACTCTTAGACTTGCAAATGAACTAAAAAACCAAATTTAAAATGTTTTCCTAGAGGTTTCTGTGTGGGTAGGGAAGCTATGTCATCTAGTGCCAAGTATCCAATTTTGACACTTCAGGATCAGGAAACTGCAGGTGATTTCTGTCCCTTTTTGGTCCACATACTTTTAATTCAGTTCAAATCTGTTATTCAATTCTGTGTGCGATGAACAGTTCAAAGAGCACAAGGAAGGAGGTAAGGGGATAATGAATCACCAGGACTGCATTCTTCATCTTCAGCCTTTTAATGTTGGCTTAAAACGTTAAGAACTCTACAACCTAAGGTATTTTTGGTTTATGTGACTGAAAATGCAATAACATTTTAGGTCAGGACTGAAAGGCACTTCACAAATCATAGTGGGGAAATTCATGCTATTTCACCCTGTACTTCACTTGACCCTAAATGCTGCTACTGATCCATTTTCAGAAGCATTAAATTCACATTCAGTTATAAATTTACAGTCATTTAAAACATCCAAGAAACCAAGAAAAAGACTTATTCAAAGGAATCAACAATTCTGTTTAACTACAGAAATGTTATCAAAACCCAAAATTTCCATAAAGCTGAAGAAGTCACAGATACTGTCAAAAGTAAAATCCCCCTGTATTAGGGAGAAGAAAACAAGATACACTGTCGCAGCTGCCAAACTCTCCCATAGCACCATTTCCAAGAAGTAGTGTGGTATTTAAAAAACAGAATAAAAAGAAGAAAAAAGTC
This sequence comes from Margarornis squamiger, assembly GCA_035222235.1. Taxonomy (NCBI): domain Eukaryota; kingdom Metazoa; phylum Chordata; class Aves; order Passeriformes; family Furnariidae; genus Margarornis; species Margarornis squamiger. Next base: position 36,264,476 of record JAWWTY010000077.1, on the reverse strand, counting down.
ATATTGACATACCCACAAACTGTACTTCCGAAAACCTTCTTCGTACTTTTCTCTGAGAGTAAACCATCAGATAACTCAAACTCTTTCTGCTTGCAAATTATATTAATGAAGACAGGTGTTTTCCATGGGAAGTAGTGAGTGGGTGACCAGCCACACTTGCTACTGACAACTTCAAGGCTGCTGTCAGCTTACTCTCGACATCACCCACCTGACTTTAATTGGGAAGAGTTGCCCCTGAATTTATAAAAGCTGAATGCAGGTGAGATGGTGATCCCCAGATTTGCCATCACACAGAAAAGCATGAAGTAATAAATTGTGGGGATCCACCAAGTTCCATGACAGAACTGTAGAGAGGAATGCAATCAGCTTCAAACCATATCTTTAAATGGAGTTATACTCCTTTTCAGAATAAGCACTCGTCCCCAAGGGAAATGTGTTGGTTATACAAACTAATCACCAAGCTCTCAGAACAGATGTGTACTATCAGCTGCTGTCTTCAGCAGCAGGAAGTTTGGAGACATTTCAAGAGACAAACAAATGAGATGTCCTGATTATTTTCCTCTCCAGAAGCTCTCATTTATATATGGACTTCATTCTGCTGCAATGTTTTAATAGCGTGTTGCTGTGGAAACATTGGCACCAAAGTACACTTAATAAAAAACTTTAGTAGAAAAATCAGCCCATATATCAAATTCATTGGGATTTTGAACTGAAAAGGACTTTCGGGCACTCTTCCTTGACATTACTTTTGTTCTCTATCTTGATAGTAGCCTAATGCCCTTTCATGTTCTTTCAGTGTTACTTTTCTCTGTGTGTAAGGAGAAGCACGATACAAAGAGAAATAGCTGAACTATTAAACACCAGCCTAAAAGTTTAGCTATAACTGTTTTTGTGCATTCATATGGTGAAGTAAGAAAAACAGAGGTGTGATCAAAGCTTCTTACTATTAAAATCGGAATATATTTATCTTCTATATAATAACAGTGAAAGTACTTGAGTAAGTCTGTACTGAAGCCTTTTAGGAGTGCTTTATCTAGAATTTCTTGTTGGGTTTTTGTTTGTTTGTTTGGTTGGTTTGGGCCTTTTTCCAAACTAAACTACTCATTTAAGTGGAAAAGCACATCTTAATTGCAGTGTATGATAAAAAACTGTTTCTAATTTTAAGTGTGTGTGAGGACATTCTTAACTACCAAGTGATAATCAATGATGTATGACATGAATGTTCATTAGGCTGGCACTTGGGCTTCTAGAAAAAGTACAGTTAAATACCTTTATTTGGACTCATGACTTTATAACTATGAATTATTTTTAATATAAGCAAAAAAATGAAAACAATATTAAAGAAGAATATTCTCTCATGGATGACATTTTCCATGGAAAAATGAGAAGCAGAAAACTTGTTCAATGTTTGTGATCCGATAAGCAATTCATGTAGGTAATGTCTGAATTATCAAACAAAGGGAATGAGCAGTCCTTTTAAAAAACCTGTGTATTATTTCTTTACTGTGTCAAAATTATAAGAAATGACTAAAGTATGAGAAACATCTTAAAGGTAACAATAACTGCAGAGACCTTTAAAGATACTTACATCACTTTCATGGCCCTCTCTTAGATTGTATGTGAGATCATGCTGTATGTCTTCAACAAACTTATGAGCATACTCTGGGTAAAGATCGAGCACTTCAAAGAGACCTTTGAGGATAATACACTGGAGGTCACAGTATGTTAGAGCTTTAACATCTGCATTTGTTTTAATAACTTGATCTCTAATGGAGAGGTTTGCTCCAATTAAATCTCCTTTACCTAAAAGAGAATACAAAACCAATTATCTTCAAAGCATAAATTCTTTACTTCTTTTTTGAATCATAAATCTGTTTAACATAATTGCTAAACCAGAAATCCCATTGTTACTACTACATTGTTTAATTAATAACATTTTAAAGGATCTTAGACTCATATATATATATATGTTTCTTTTGCAGGTGCAACCTTATATGCAATTAATTTGAGGTACAAAAACTAATTTCCAGACAAATAACTACCTGATTTAAGGGGGCAATAAAGTAAATATGTTTAAAATGAAGATTTACACTAGTAACTAATAGCAGGTGCAATTTTGTTTTTCAAAATAGCTGTCAGGGGGGTAGTGTGTCTGTGGGTTTGTGTGTATTAAAACAGGCAGGTGTTAAGACAGCATTTTAGCAATGACAGAAGTAATTGTAGATCATGATTCAAATTACCCCTTTACTTGCCATTAGGATTGCCAAACATTCACAATCTATGATAACTATGGCTGCACAGCTATATTTCATCATATATCATAGTTGTATAGGCTATATATAGATTTCTAGCTGAATAGCATTTCTGTCAAGAAGACAAAATTCTTAAGCCATTGTATTTTCATTAACTGGCAAGACTGCCTTAGAACCCTGTATACATTAAAAACTATAATTGACCATATGTAATGAAGAGCACAAAAATTTTATAATGGAATTTATACCTCAGGTCAGATGCTTATAATTGGCCCTACTTTAACAAGGTTTATATTTGGTATCTTCCAAAGGTCCCTTCTAATTTTACATTATTCTGTGGTTAATAAGTTAAGACTGTCAAGTCTGAAAACCCACCCAGAGTGTGATTCCAACTATATATTACACAGGAAATGGTGAGCTTGAAGGATAAGTTAAGCAGTCAACTATCCCTGAAGTTTCTTAAATAGAACAGTTTTATACTTTATCACTTTTTTAGTACCTTAAAATACCATGTTTTCTAATTACATGGTGCTTGAACAACTTTCTTAAAAAAGGTTATCATAAACCCAGCATAGCGAGAGATTTTCTTTTATGCTACATACATTAATAGTACTTTGAGATCCCTTAAAAATGTCAATTAGTATAAATAAGAACTGATATGGGCTTAGTTCAGTCTGGGTAAGGGAAACTTGACAGGTGACAATAACATTTGTTGTTGCTCATCACAGAATCTGTTGCTGACATAATAAAATATGGTGTAAAGTTAAGCAGTAAGACACTTTGATTTTACTGTAAATGCCAACAATTCCTTAGATTTCTTTGATTATATTAAGCAGAGGGCTGAAAATGTTAATCTATTGCTGTCTGTTAATATGGAAGAGGGAAAAAATATTTGAAGTATGACAAAACTGATCTTTAAACATCCTAATTAGAAAGATTTTAGACATATAAACAGTATTAGTATCAATAATACATAAATATTTTGGAAAAAATATTACATTTCTATTTGATTGTAGTTATAGAGTTTGATGAAACAAGGTCAGCCTGAAAGACACTACAATTGATTTCGTATTGCTAATGTATATTTCTTTCTCAAACAAAAATAATGTAGCAAAGTCTGTAGGTAGTAACCTGAAGTTCCATGTAGAATTAATGAAGTGGTGAAATGATTGTATCTTGAATGTCAACATTTGCTACATAACAGAATCATTTCAGTTATTCTTAGTAGCTTTTTTTTTTTTTAATTGGAGAACAAACCTATATATAAATGTTTCTACAGGCACATCTGCTTGTTAATATAGCTGGGACATACAGTCAAAGTTATAAATGTCCTCATTATGGATATTTTTAAGAGAACTTATGGTTAATATTTTTAACAAATTAAAGATTCCTATAAAATATATCCTAACCATCATTATTAGATGCAAAGTAATAGTCTCAAGAGGAACCAAACATATATTTAATGAGAGCACTTGACTGAATTGTTGCTGTACTGCTTGTTAGTGAGAATGGTTCAGTAAACAAAAACTAATCCACTAGAATTAAAATCAGGACAGAATTATAAAATATTCTGGGAAATGCAAGTAACCCAGCATTGTCAGGGGAAAAAACTGCTCTCTTGGATTTACATGACATAAGTAACCCAGTTTCTCATAGGAGCCTACATTTTTGATGCATTCACCTTCTGCTGGTGTTTATTAAGTTTAAATGATGAAGCTCCCATTCACTGTAATGAAGCATTATTTCACTTTGTTATATTTATATTTTTTTTGCATTATGATTTCATTAACTTCTCTCAGAAATCCACTAATCTCTTTCTTATTGTTATGATCGTCATCATTACACAATGATGGTTTCATTAACATTTTCAGAAGTGCCTGAAGATGGACTCATTACTGAAACTATAGTTCCAGTGGAGGTAGCTGGATTTAAGCTTACAGTTTTTTCTATGCCATATTTCATACCTTTTATTTATGTGATCCAATGAAATCAAGAGATTCTAAAACTTACTGATAACAAATAGCTGATGAGTGATGTGGACTGCCAATCTAACAGAATTAAAGAGCTCTGAAACAAATAGGACCTGTATCACATTTGTATTCTAAAAAAAGACCAATCAAATGCATGTTAGTAAAATAAGGAAATTCAATTACACAAGACCAGAAGCTTCCATTGTCAACAGTCTAGTGCAATCCCACAAAACAGAAAGGAAAGCAAAAAAAGGAAATGTTCTTTTAGCTCTGTTTTGTAAGAATATTAAAAGTTATTAGAAAGAAGAATACATTTAAAACCTAAAGCAATATTAAAATCATAATAAAATAATTCTTGCTTTCAAAGTAAAATGTTATATTTATAAACCCTAACTCAGACAAGTCTAATCATCCTTTAGCTGAAGATGATGGGAATATCTTTAGGAGGCATTAGATTAAGGCAAATCACAGAAATGTACAGATAGAGATGCTTAAACCTCAGTAAGTCAAAACAGTCATCTTGCAGGCAACAACTAAACAAAATTTATTAGAACTGAACTTCTGGCCTTTCTCTGTTCTAATATCAGGTGAATGCAGCCAGCATCAGTTAGTATGAAGAAGCAGCTCTGGGGAACAAAGCCAACAGTGCTTGTGTTTTACCACATGGCTTTACTGCAAGGAGTGTTCATACATGTGTGTCAAAGAAGGTTCATATTGCTTTCTTTCCTTTGGCAGCATTAGTGGGAGCATGGCCTGGCCACTAACTTTCATGAATGATTTGGGAACTGATGACCAATGTTCTTTGAGTTGTCAATACCATCATCAAATTAAGCTGAAAGTAGCAATTTGTGTCAAAAGGTAGCAAGTACCTCTTTCTTTGAAAAGGAGAAAGAATAAATATAAGAAAATACTCTTTCTCATCAGATTGCTAGGACACCTTAAGCCATCCATTAGTAGTGAAAGGCCTCCTGCACTGGGAGACCACTCTTCCTTTTTGAATCTATGACTATGAACATACCGAGGATTGCCAGCACCGTGCTGTCCTTCAGGACTTCCATGGAACCTGAGCACACAAAGTAGATCGCTTGCAGGGCATCTCCCTGACGGAGAAGGTATTCCCCAGGAGCACAGAAGGAGGTTTTGATGTGCAGAGACAGAGACCTGAGGCAACCACGGCTGGCACACTCAAAAAGGGAGAGCTGCAAAATCTCCTTGTTCAAGTGCATGGTGATGTCTGAACGCAGCTCATCTGGGAAGTCTTTTAAAAGCTATCCAGAAAAAAAAAAAAATGAAAAAAAGGGGTGAAAAGAGAAAAAGTGTAAAATAATTTGTTTCCACTTTTGCAGAAGTGACCTGATTTAGTAGTGCTGCACCTGTCATACTGATGCAAATACTTCCCTTTGATTTTTATTATCCCCTTGATGAGACATGTAGTGTATCTTAATAAATATTTATACAGATAAATTCCAGGAAAAATATGAATAAATATGTGTCATTATACAAATAAACCCTGCCAAAACCCCAAACCAACAAAAGAGCAAACAGAAAATGGCTGACACTGTGTATAGGAATCCTTTCTAATGCACGATTTAAATTTGTCCAAGTTCAAAAACAGTAGGTTGTTCAGATATATAACATTGCATACAGTGACACATATACAATGAAAACAAAGTAAACATGAAGTTTAGATTTTCTTTAATATACTTCTATAAAATTCATCAATATGCAATATTGCTTCTATGGTAAAACCGCTAGAAGAAGAATAAAAAACCTGCTTTTCATTTGTTGTTGTTGCTGTGGTTATTGTTGGTGTTTTTTGGGTTTTTTTGTATTTTTTTTTTTATAGTGCAATTGGACACTGAAGGAGGGGTGGGAAAGGAATGGCCAGAAAGTGAATGTTCAGTGGAAGAACCTACGGAAAATAAATAGGTCTTCCTATTTTTCCTCTCAAGCTGCAAGCCCACAAACATAGTTTTGTCTGTAGTTTGAGGGGGTGTGGCATCTGAGCATTGCAATCTGCCAACGCTTGACCAAGTGGGCTTAGACAAGGCACTTTGTCCATAGAAAGTAAATAATGGAATACTGATGGTCTCTCCAGGAGCTGCAGTTGTAGTACAGCAGCACTTTCACTCATTTTCAAGTGCAACTTAAGGTACAGAAGGTACAAAAGCTGAAGGTGATCATTAACCTCATCTAGGAAAGCTTTGACATCTAAGTGATTTTTGTACATTTGAATCTTACTAAGCTCCTTCTGTTGCTAGGATGCAGTTGAACATCCCATTCTTTGCGCTGTAGACAACACAAAAAGAATCTATCAGGAAAAGAATATTCTCAAATCCAAATCTTTCTGCTTATTTCCACATTATCTTTAGAGACCATGGAGTTTTATAACATAGATAACAAAAAATCTGAAGGGAGTGCTCCATTCAAGTAACACTCCATCAGAGAGAATCCATTATTTCCCCTGGAGTATACTAACACATAACTTGGAAAAGCAATTTAAAACAAGCAAGTAAAGACACTACCAGAAATCTATCACTCCCATGTTACATTCTGCAATATTTTAAAGAATAGGGAAATAAATAGCATAAAAATTCAGGATAAACCACTTGTTTGCAGTATTGCAAAGAATAAAATGAAGGAGGTGAGGAAAGAGCATCAAAGGCCCTCCTTTAAAAAAGACTTAAACCTCCCTACTAGATATTTTGTTAATTGAAATAAAGAACTGCTCACAGTAGCATTTCTGCTGACACCATCCAAAAGGATGCTGATGAGTGCCTCTATAGCATTTGAGAATCATGGGTGACTTTGAATTTTAATATATGATTTGATGTTTTAAACCAGATTTTTCATTAGAGTACCCTCTTCCTAGGATACTCCAAATTTATTTTTAGGCATGTACCTTTTGGTACGTAACTTCACACAAAACACAGCATCACAAAAGAAATATTATCCCCCTTCCTTGACTCTAAGATCGTAGTCAAAGCCATCAAACACAAAAACTCTCTCAATTTGGTTACCTCATTGGAATCAATTCCGTTATTGACAGACCATGTGGTTTGGAAATATTCAAGCATCCTTTGCTTTAGCTGCTGTGGCAGGTGATGGACTCGTATAAAGTCCTTCAGATCCTTGGTTCTTGTGTGGTAGAGGGACCATCTGGAGTACATCCTCTGAATTATGGCAGTCACATTGCCAAACACCAAGGCATGCATCAGGGCTAGAGAGTACAGAAATTATGTGCAAAGTGGAGTGATTTGTTGATCATTAAAATGTAACACAGCAAATCAACAGGATCTTCACAAAAAGCAAATTTCCTGATTGAGAGATATAGTAAAGCTTTTTCGAATATAAGATTCCATGAGTAATGTACACCAGTGTTAATATGATTATTCATTTATGTTTTTTGAGACAGTCATGGGACAGGGTATAAAAATTCTATCTATCAAGATACCAAGTAAAAGAATGCCCAAGTCAAATAAAGTTCATAGTCCAAGAAAAAGGGAAAACAGAATCATAGAATGGCCAGGGTTAGAAGAGAAAATAAAAATCATCTAGTTCCAAATACCCTGCCATGGACAGGGACGCTTTTCACTAGACTAGGTTGCTGAAAGCCCTGTTCAGCCTGGCCGTCAACACCTCAGGGATGGGGCATCTACAACTTATCTGGGTAACTCCAGTGTCTCACTGCCCTCATAGTAAAGAATGTCTTCCTAATATCTAACCTAAACCTACTTTCTTTCAGTTTAAAACCATTCCCACTTTTCCTGTCAATACATGGCTTTGTATTAAGTCTCTTTTCATCTTTTATGAAGGCTCCCTTCAGGTACTGGAAGGAACACATGTAGGCAGGTATGCTCAGGAAATATTGAGAAACTAATAATCAGTATGAAAACTAGACCCAAATAGTCAGAAATTACACAGAATGTAGCAGATTTCAAAGCACTCAGAAAAAAACCCAGTTAGTAATTGGGTAAATGTGTACTGGAATGAGGCTGTAAATGACATTTAGAGATGTTATCACATTCTGGGCAATAAGATATTTTGGTGTTTTTTTTTAAAAAAAGGTCAAAAACCCCCATTGTAAAACAGAAATTCAGGTTAAAAAAACCCATTCAAACAGGCAATCTGATTTCTTATGTTTCCTGAGGGGGTCAAATATGGTAAGGAATCATTTATCAGAAAGTTCTGATATCCTGGAGTTTGTGTGCAATTATATTCCGGCTTGGGAACAAAAAGACCAGAACCAAAATTGAAGAAATGCTTACAGATACAGGTCATCTGGGTTTGTCTGGGCAGAAATATGCTTGCTGATTATGAGTTGAAAAATCACTGCTAGGTTGTCTGTCATATGATATTGATTTATATGTGTACAAATTGTTTATTAAAAGAAATACTAAAAATTACTAAACAGCTTGATTATTTCTCTAAAGGGACATTTAGCTTTACAGTGCTTGAAAGAAAGCAGGCAGGCTCCTCAAAGTGGCAAAGGAATTTATAAACAAGACAAGTTTATAAACAAGACAAACAAGCTGTTGACCTCATATGTCAATTTACAGAAGTTCAACGTGAGTGGAAAAGGACAAGGGGGAACAGGAGGAGGAAAGGACACACTTTTAAATGGTAGAAACAGATAGAAAATTCTTTAGTTTGGAGTGTCAGAAAATTTTTACAGGCTGAATAAAACACAAAGGAGCTAGTAAAAATATATATGTCTTCATTGTGGAAGGATTGCAGAAAAACATAACTCCAGTATAGAAAGGGTAGAAAGAGTCAGATCAGGTATGAATATTAGAAAGAAAAGTAAACATAACTGGAAATTTATTTCTAAGAATAATCACCCAGATCAAATAGGTGTTGTCCATGATGGTACAGTGAATTACTATGTCATTAATGTCAGAAAACTTGAGCAATAAAATGTGAGGGACTGGTGTAATGTTAGGTACAGAATATCATACCAGAAGTATGGCAGCTAGGGCTGAACAATTGATCAAAACACAACTAAATAGGTTAAGGAAATAGTGTAGCCTCTTTAAAGATGCAATAATCAGTTTAAAAAGGGGGTAGCAATAAAGCTTTAGGTGGTGTATGGATGCATATGTAAGAATCACATGTGATGATAGTCTCCCAGAAGGCTCTAAGGTTAGGAGCTGGGCAGTGTAGACATCTCTGTGATGCCATTATAGGCACAAATATCTTCTAGAATTTTATTATTATGCTGGAATCTGTCATTGCCTACATTGGAAGGCAACTGTTACTTACAGAGACAAGCTGTCCATGGATGTGACAGGGATTAGATTTCTTTTTCAAATAATCACAGACTCACCTTACTTTCTATCCGAAATCTATTACTCCATTCTCTAAACCCAAGTACGACAAGTTCAAAACTTCTAAGAACTGTATTTCGTATATATACATTAATGAATAATCTAAATTACATTTTTGTTGCTTAGGGAAAAAGGAACACCTCTGGCCCCAGAGAGAACTGGAACTACTAGAGTGGACCTGCTTGCCTATGAGTAACTTTGTCTTTCAGTCATCAGTTCCCTATTACATTCACTCAACTAGTTCTTCACAATTTATTCAGTGCACAAACATATTATTTCTATGACTTAATAACACAAGAAATTGGTATAACTGAACTAAATAGATGCATAAGATACTTTTATATTCTACTCTATTAAGCTTATGAAAGCTCTTCAATATCAAAGAGTATTAAATATTCATCATTACCTTACAAAGGGTATCTCTTGATTTCTTGATAGAAATGAAAACTCCTTTTTTCATTCCAACAGATTTTATGTAGTGAAAGTCCCAAAGCAGTGAGACCACAGAGTATTTTAAAACTATAATTTTATGCTACCAGCGAGAGCAATTCATGAGCTGCTTGTGGTTTTGTGACATTGTCAAAATCAAAATTATATTATTCTTGGATGATTCATGATATTATTGCCACTCATTTTCAGGATTGAAGGAAATGACAATAATTCATTGAACAATTTTTATACCATTCAGTGCTGCAAACATATAGTTTACAGGCCATTCATAGCGTTCCCTGGCTTCCAAGTGTCAAATTGCTGATTTATTTTTGCCCAGGAAGACTTATTCTGCAGAACTGACAACCAGCTGACAACCCAGGCTTTACTGACTAGCCCTGGAGAAAGACCTACTAGTATTTCTAGAACAACCAGGCAAACAGAAAAAAAGAAAAGGGAGGGGGGCGGGCAGGGGGCAGTACTCTAGTGGTAATTTGCTTTTACCTGTCATGCCCACTGTGACATCTTTGAGCTGTATGACGTACACATTATGAAAGAGCACAGCTGATTTTCAGGGGAAGGAAGAGACCAAAATCCCCAACACACGACTGGGCCATTCTCACTGTCAATAAGGTGAGTTTGTGTGGCACTGTCTTTTGTCACCATAAGCGAACAAAAGGATATAAACACACCTGACTAAGAGAGTTTATGTAGTGTAAACAAAGTAAGTAATTTCCTTCTTTTGCCATTTTAAACTAAACTTGTTAAACATTCTGCAAAATTTCAGCTCTTATTTGACTTGTTTCTACATTTTATATGGTATTTAGCATTTGTACCTACCCCCAATCAGCATTGTGCAAATGGAGAAGATCTTTTCCGCATCAGTATTGGCTGAAACATTTCCAAACCCAACACTGGTGAGGCTGCTGAGAGTGAAATACAGGGCAGCTATATAGGCACTTCTGATTGATGGGCCTCCTAGTGTATTATTCTCATAGTAAGGAGATTCAATACGTTTTCCTAGCTCATGAAGCCAACCTGCAAAACAAAATGACAAAAGAACTACTAAGGAATACTGACACCATGAAAAGTACACATTGCATAAAACAAAATAGTTCTAAAAAAGAAATTATTTAAAAGATGCTACATTCTTCACACAATTCCAGGAATAAAATAAACATTAAAATGTAGGAATTTATGTAGCACAATAAGTATTGTGTGTCTGGGATATTTTTTTTTATGCATGATTATTTATGATAAGAACTGTATTTCTGTATGGAAATCAAGTGGTTTTGAATTGCATATTACAGGTCTAATTAGATAATTTATAAAATCCATCAAGTCACTGAAAAGAAAAAAAAAATCATCACCTAATATCAGTAGAGCTAGAATGCAACATCATTTGATTCTTTCCATTAATTAATGCTTGGAAAGCTTTTTGACATTCTAAGACTAAATCATTATAATAGTAATAGTAATTACATATTCAGAACTTTTTACTTTTTTCTTTTTACAGTTGAAAAGATTCAAAGAACTAAACATAACTTACAAACGAGAATTAATCTTCAAAAGATGCTTCAGTAAGTATTTTCTAGATTGTTCATTAAATCTTTCATTTTGCTAAATGAGTCTGTGTGTGCTAGAGAAAGTAGAATTAGCTACTGGTTCATAGATATTTGAAAAAACAACAAAACAACCCCAAAGCAACAAAGCAGGAAAAAATATGCAGTTGGAAAACACATGATCTGAATGAATTGCATAAGAACAATGCTTCACAAAAATCAGGGTGGGGGGTTGGAAAAGGGATAAAAATCAATTTTTGTGCCCAGTTTTGCCTGCTGAGCAGCTTGCTTGGGAGACTGGGAATCTTTTATGGGTGTTCAAGGAGAACTGCCAAAAGAAAACAATCCTGACAGAGGCTTATTTTTAGAAAAATTGTTTGGTGGTCCCCCTGTTGTAAGCTGAGACCTGATAGACTGAATCACCTCCATGCTTATTCTCTCTCCACTTCAGTCAGCATCCATTTGGATGAACGCAAATATGAACTGGGGGAAATCTCATCCACAGAATATCTGCAAAAGTAAGGGATAGATTTAAAGTATCTGTCCCAGCTTTCAATTAAGTTTGGGAAAGAGTCTATAAGGATTTACCGTCTCTAGCAGACTTGCTGAACCATGGCTGCTGCCATGCTCAGCTCCATGCTCTCTGGAGTGCTGTCCTACAGAGAAAGCTCAGCCAGAAGGGCTGGGTGATGGCAGCACATAAGGTCTGGCCATGGCCCTGCTGATCCACTCTGTGCAGGACAGCAAATATAACCAAAAGCATAAATGAAAATCTGCATTGTCAAACAATGGCAGCACTGAGTAGGCTGTTTTACCTTGCCAACAGACAAGAAAACATATGAAAAACTCCTTGATTTTGTCTTGATATAAAGTATTAATCATGTGGGGCTATTTTATATTTGTGACTCCCAATAATTTAAAATGATAGTAAAGCAAAACTGAAAAAAAAACAAACCCCAAACCAAAACCAAAACCCCCCAAAAAACCACAAGCAACGCCCTCCTCCACACCCCCCAAAAAACACAAACCAAAAAAACCCAAACCCTAAGTGAACCAGTATCTAGCCCAGAAGAATCTCTGTGCACTACTGTTTTTATGAGTTTACACTACATTTCCCCAACAGTAGCATAGCCCTTTGTATGACAGATTTAATTCCTGTGTTTCTGTGTTAGGGAATGTAATCCCCAACGTTAAAGAACATAGAACAAAAATCTTATTAAATCCCTGGCAGCGAGCAGACAGTTAAAGAAAGGCTATCTAAACCCCAAATTTAAATAATACAATCATAAATTTCAAAACCAGCTTTTGAAAATATTCTAGTCATATGAAGAAGTACAAAGCTGAAATAAATAGGTTATTTTAAATGACTGTAACCAATATGTGAGTACTAAAATAATTCCTTTCAGGAGAAAATCTTCTTCCTGGGAGTGTTCTGAAAGCCACTGATTCTCAGCCTGTGTATTTCCATTTTTCTGACTTTACATACGTTTTCAGTGCTATTCAGGAAAGGTGGATTCTTTAACTGATAGGTATATGTAAAATGATTTCTCTTTTATAGTTCAGTTTATGTTCAAGGTTATCACCCAACCCTAGTGAAACATCATTGTTTCTAAAGGATTCATTACTTCTAGTAAAAGTAAGGTACAAAAATAAATGCCTATACTGTATAATTTTGAAGAAATTATATAGAACAATATTTCAGTCATAGTATGTAAAATGCTGCAAGATCTTTCAGATCAACTACATTTCTTAGATTTTTGTTGATAGCACTGCATTTTTTTTTCCATTTCAGGGAGGAGACAAGATACTGTTGGCTGCAAATACTTCCGTTAGCCAGTGGAAATAGTCATGAGGTAACATCATTGACTAATGCCTTTTCCTTTTTGGTTCCTGTAGGTAACAGCTCTCAGCAGATTCTTTGGCAAACTTGGGTAATTAATTTCTGCCCTCAGGGAAGAAGAGGAAAATAAATATACCTTGCAGTCAGAGGGAGCTTCCTAGAATTTAGCATTATGAATCTTGTCTGGTTCAGAATTAACTTTGTCTAGGTATAGCTCTCTGACTTTGAAGAGATTTTTAAAACACCAATTAGCATAATTAAGAGGAAGACCTTTCAGAGGAAAAAAGAGCACTTAAGTAATCAAGTCCTATTGGAAAAGTCAATAGGAATTGGATATTTAGCTCCATTAGGCTACTTTGAAAATTGCTGTAAGAATATGTATTGAGTTTCATTTATCTATATCTGGGAAGTGCTCAAGTATCAGCAGAAGCATAAAAAAACATTTAAACATCCAGAGATTACATACTTTTTAACTAGATGTAAAACACATTATTTCATTTACTTGACATCCAGAAATGGAGTCTTCTGGTTTGGTGCTAAGTCTGCATTGAATAGATACATCACTCCCTTATAATTTGCAGCTTCATTCTGTACTACTACTTTCCTTATATGCCAGACACTTAACACACCAAAATACTGTCTGGCATGTCAAAAATTAGAAAACAGTTGCATTTTTTAATGCATGAGTTACCCACAGCATTTATCCTATAAATAAGACAAACACTTTTTTCCTCAGTTAAAAAATAGACCAAAACTCTCTGGTTTATTCTGCACTACAGCAGTGGGAAGTGTGTATGGATGAGGAGTACTTCTTAGAGTATCCCTGAATGCCTGAAAGCAGGAATGGTCCCAAATAGACCAGTAGTGATGATGTTAAAAGAGAAAAGGATGGGACAAAGACCGAGCTTCTCTCAACTATGATTCCACATCGAATTCAGGGACTTCAGTATTTCTGTGGGAAATGTGAAGGTAGAAAAGCCTATCTGCTTTCTACTTTCACATAATCTTTTTTTTTTTTTTTAATTTATTTAAACAGTATATAATAAGACTAAATCATTTTACTTCTTCTAGTGTGCAAAACTGCACTATTGAATAATCATTGCCTCTGTTCTGATGGTAATTACTCATTCAAGGTATTCAAGTTCTTCTCAAGATTCTCAAAGCCTTTTTTATCTTTGTCTAGCCAAAATGTTTTTGACATGTGCAATTTTTTCCTGCTAAAACCTTAGCTGTTTTTAGCTGTTTTTCACCAGACTACTAATAGGCTAAACAGTGCCATTCCTACTACTTCACCCTGTGGACTATCACTGTTACTCTTTCATTGTCACACAACCTGATCATTTGTTTACAGGTTTGGTCCACGGTAGAGTTTTGCCTGTCATATTAGGAGAGGCTCCCAGGTACAAGAGCAGATGGTTTTAGGATTAAAGAACCCCAGAGATGACAGAAGCAATCAGACATTCAACCACTGCTTCTGGAGGACTGTAAATGTGTCAGACCTTATTGCAATAGGTCAATAAATAAAACATGAATCAGGTGTTTCTTTCACACAGATTAGAAAGAAATAGATTAAAAAAAAAAAAAAGAAAAGGCCACAATCATGAAAGTGTGATACAATTGCAGGTTCTAAGAGTGGGAAAACACAGCTTCGTGGCACACGCTTGAATGGCAGTTACACAGTAGTAAAATACAGGACAGGGATTTCTGCTCTATTCAAAATGAAGATAATAAAGAAATGTTATAAGAGGAAACCTAAGGTGATCTGTATGACATGTCAACAAGCACAGGCTAGAAATGAACAGCCCTGCATTATCTGGCCGAGGGATTTATATTATTAGATAATTAGCTGGAATTCAAAATAAGTAAAAGTTAAGTGACCATGCATGAAATTTAGACTACAATGGCTTCAGTATTAGTACAACAGACATAACCATAATGGTTGCATGACAACGAGGAACAAATAACATTAATCTAGTCCCCTTGGCCTTTATTCTGCTAACACACTTTCCCACAAAAGTAGGCATCTAAAACGAGAAAGAAAAGAAATATTAAAAAGACATTAACATTTTTCTCAGGTACTTAAACTGCTTAAAAATGTTAAAGTAAGTCACAAAACTATTCTAAAAAAATGTGTTTTCTTATTTTACCTTGTAAAACACAGTCCTTAACAGAGTATATTCTTTATTATGATGGATTTAATTTTTTTTTCTTAAACTGGAAAGATATATAACATGGGTATGAATGAGATTGGTAGTATGACAGAACTAGAGGAACACCTGTTGCAGGCAAATCCACACAGTCAAATGTTGTGGAGGGAAATTTTTGACATGACATGGAAAAACTTGTCCAAGCAGATTATACTTAACCTCTGAGTCATGGAACATTGATATTATCATGATGGAAACTACACAAGAATTTCTACAGATATTGATAAAAGTTTATACACTTTTGCTTGATGAATGCCCACATTATAGACAATAAAAAACCCAGACAAGACATACCTTTAATATGCAATTAAAGAGGAAAAAAATGACCCCTTTTCTATCAAGTACTCTATGCCTCTTTCTATTCGGTAGACAAAATCTTGAAAAGGGAGAGGACAAGTTTTATAAGAAGATTTCATGCTTCAGATCTGAGATGTTCATGTCTTTAAAGCCCAATCCATGAACAAAAATAAAGTCTTCATTCATCTAAGTGCTATATATATAATTTAAACATCCATGTAAAAATGCTCACAGCATATTTTTGGGGAGCTTTCAAACAGTGGAAATTACCAGAAATGTAATAGTTTAACATTAAAAGAAAAATAGTTGACAATGTCAAAAACATGCCCTTCTCAGAAGTAAACACTGATGAGACATCTTCCCTCCAAAATTGTAGATGAGGATTCATGACAAGAAATTTTTAGGATCGTTTTCATACTGGATGTTAAGTGGACACTAGGAATGGATAGATTCAATTAAAATGCAACTTGATTTCCATTGCAGAGAAACTAGATAGACTTTTTATTACAACTCTTCCCAGATTAACAAGTGAAGTAAGCGATGGGCATGAGCCAAAATCCAAGGTACAAACATGTTCCTAAAATGCTGACAATTTGCATCTTTGCATCTCCCTTTTTTTTTTTCATTTTTTTCTTTAAAAAAGAATTAAAAATTATGGATCAAATTTTTAAAAAATCAGGATTTGAACATATGTCACATGAAAGTGTAGCCCTCTGCCAGACTTTGGGAATTCTACCACTGATTTTCCGGTCTGTAACATCATCCAGAGAAAGTCTGAACTTGAACATAATGCAGTCAGAAAAAGAAAAAAACAAAACAAAACCAAGAAAGGTCCATATACGTCTCGCCACTGCATGCAGCTTGGAGAGAAACAAGCCTCTGTAGTCAAAGGTAGGTGTGTGAAAGGGTTACCTTTGCACCTGGGTCCTTTTGAACGCCTGCCTTAAATGATGGAGTACCCTTTGCAGGCACAATCTCTGGTGTGCTTCCTGGGCAACGATCTAGAGGAAACTGTATCTTTCTCAAGATCCTTAGGAAAAGTCTTTTACTATCTAGAGACAAACATTAAGGCAGATGTTTTAAAGACTTTTAAACCCCATTTTTCCAACCTAAATGTGTATTTCCGTTGATTAGATCATTTTCAGATACAACTTAACCTTTGACAGGTCTACTGAAAGTTGATTTTATTCGAAAAGTCTCAACTCATGTAATTCTTTTGTAAGGCTAATACCCTTTGTAAATAAATTGGCTGTTGTATTTCTAATTGACTATATACTTAGAAGGTGTTATAAAAAATTACGTTTTGCAGAGCTTTAACTCATCTAACATGACAAAGTCATAACAAGAAATTGACCCATTCTGCTCACTGAAAATCAAGTTTTCATGGTGCAATAAATATTCAATTAAATAAGTAGTTTCAGGAAGAAGAGGTGCTCAATCAAGGGACTAAAAAAGGAAAAAAATCTAAGATCTAATTGCAATGTTGCTGATAACAACAAAAACACAGCTGAGCCCACATAAGTGCTGAAAAACTGACAATTAAGCTTTAATTATCTTATAAAACTCAAGTCTGAAGTATCACTTCTTAGAATAAGAAAGTAACATTTCTGTATTCTCATGCTAAAATTGATGCCACCTTCAAGATACTGACAAAAATTCCCTGTAGGAAGCCCTTAATTTCTTTTCACCAGCAATGTGTGGTCTTTAATTTAAAATTCGTTTTAGAAAGCCATAAGTACAAGGATACTTTTTATCCTGTGGGAAACTAGTAATCCACCCCAGTGAAGGCACTCTAAATGCATGGATTATAATGCAATTCCAGTCTCTGGTTGACCACTCCTGGGCATGTTCACAGTTTATAAATGGTAGAACGAAAGGCCTGATATGAAATACTTTCAAGGTGAGCATTTTGTTAGAAAACAATGTTGGAAAGAAATTTAAAAAAAAAATATTTGGTTAGCAACAAGTAAGAACAGGTTAGAGTTCTGCAGCTTTTCCACCTAATGCAAAATGCTACATAAACACTGCACAAAAAACTGGGGTACATGAATCAGCTACCAACAGCTTCATACATTTCTAGACCATTTCTAGCCAGAATCTATGTTTATGCATTAAATATTAATATTTTTAGATGAGGTCCTCCCTTCTTTTACCTGCAAAATAAACTTTTGCTGGTTTACTTTTTCTTCTACTGTGTTGGAGAAGTACCTAAGGACTGAAAGACTTTTTCTCCAGGACCATTTGACATGTGGAATGGTAATTGGATGTCTGTCTCTGTCCTGCTCAGTGGATTGGCCCTGCAGGCTGATAGGGCAGGCTTTGGGTGGGTTGTCCATCTCACTCTGCACTTCAATACTACCTTGCTGCCTCATCAGGCTGCAGATTTCACTTCTGGGACATGCAACCAGTATTCTGTAGATGTCTAAAAAAATCAGACATCTGCATAGACCTGTTGTTCTTATTTATGAGGAAGACTCCGATACACCTTCACACCAGTCTCACAGTAAAATGGAATAGATTCCCCTTAGAGCAGATGTACTTTTATTCCAAGGCAGAGACCTGTCTATATTACATATAAGTTATGTATAAGAATTTTAAGAGCTGACCCAGCAGATCTGCAAGGAACACATTACTCTTGATATTTTATGATAGTTCTCTAAACATTAGACTTTTGCATAGAAGCTCCAGTGTACACAGTTGGTGCACCTGCATTCCAGCAGAAGTAGGTCATAAATTCCTTCAATCTCATTTATCACGAAGAAGGTAAATTTAGGAAAGAAATGTATTGGAAACTCTTCTTCTGTGTGGTAAGCATGTACAGCTCTTCTTGACTGTAATTTGTCAGATGGCTATGTTTGAGTATGTGGGTGATTTAAATCTTTTTTACTTTTGCAAGTCAGCAGTTTACTTTCCCAAATCACTGAAAGGATGAGATGGGGATATTTTCAATATCAACTTTTTGTGAGTATAGCTACTTATTTTTTTATTTTTACTAGGAATAGAGTACAAAGAACTCTAATGCCATTAATATATTTGGAGTGAGGAAAAATGCTGCTCTTTTTTTTTTTTTTCCCCAAATTACATTGCTTTGTTCTACCCAGTGTACTTTTTTAAACTAAAAGAAATTAGTAGCATAGGTAATTAACTACTATTTTTGTAATGTTGTATAATGTTAATTTTCAGATTACAAATAAACTATACAGGTCTAAACAGATAGATAAGAAATAAATTGCAAGACTATAATCAAAAGTATGTAAATCATTTGCAAATCATCTTTAAGGAGATGGTCACACTGTCATTGGACAAAGAGGCTCAGCATTAGCTGCTCGTTAGGCAAGCTGGCTGTTACTGTCCTTTTCCAGACTATCAAATGCCTTGCAGCTAAGTTTGGAATTAGAAATATTAGTGCTCCTAGTCCATTCAGTGCAAAGAGCACGTCTATCTATGCCCTCTTTGCTTCCCTGTGCTCCATCAGTCTGTACCCATCTGTTAGAGCTTTTCTTATCTTATATTTAGATTGTAATACCCTCCTGGGCAAAAGCAGCCGTTTTATCCTGTGTTAATTCAGCAATGGAGACAAGAGGGTCTTGACCCATAACTAGCATCCCAGGTGGTGCTGCAATAAAATTACTGGTAATGACTTTTTTTATGGTGTCAGCTGAAGAGTTAGAAACCTGTCTTGCAGCTTTATGTGTTTGGAGTCCAAATCATAACAAGGTCTTGAACTACTACAGCCAATACATTCATGTCTTTTTAAAGAAATAAGTATTTTACTCCATAAGTGATACAGATGACTTTAAAACGAAAGCTTTATTATTAAAATATGCAAAAATATCTCACAAAACAAAACCTTGCAGAATGTCAGTTTTAAGGTTGTTAGCAAGACTTTGAGTCTGTATATGCCCAGTGTGGCATAGTCAGTAAATTAATCTCACTACTCTGATGTTGTCAACTGCTCAGAGAAATACAGGCTAAAGTTTTTCAGTACTTTTGACAATATCTCAGTCCCAAGAGTTATTATATTTACAGTTCTGACTCAGAGTCTGCAAATAAATTCTCATGGAGGCAACGACAGTGGTAATCAATACCTTAAAATCTCTGCAAAATAAATATTATTTATTTGCAACAGCAAGATATCAAGAGGACTATATTTTTTATAAAGGCAGTGCAATATGCTAAATGTATTTTCATATTGTCTGTTTGACTGTCAGCAATCTGTGAGAGTAGAGCTGTTTACTTCTAGACTCCCCTGTAAGAGTTTCTCTGCTTTTCAAATCTGAGTAGTGAAATAGGTGGTCCCTGATAGGGGTGCCTTTCCCTCTCCTGCCATCTTCCCTGCACCAGAAATCAAGCCAATTTTCAGCAGCTCCTACCTATTCGAATTCATCCTCCCAGTCTGGTAAAACAGAGGCAGAAGCCTCAGCACAGAAATTGTTTCCTTTTGTAGGTCTAATTACAAATGAAAGGGTAATTGCAAAAAAACCCATGCTAATTTCCATCTGACTAGCCTGCATAATCGCACAGGAGATGATAATGACAGTATGGAGTTCAGTTTGGGTCAGTATAGACTGCTGCAGTCTACGTGACATCCATTTCTCCTTGCCTTCTATATTAATAACATCCATGCTGGTTAGATAACAGCTAAGTATGTTAACCCTCGCTACAATGCGCTCCTTGCTTGCTCCAGAGATTCCACAGTATCATCTCGGTCTTTTCCTCTGTCTTATTTAAGGAGTCACTGTGTTGCTCTCTGGACCAGGAACCTGACTCTGTCAAGCAGTAACACTTTATTTTCTCTTGCCTTGTCTTAATTTTCAAATCCTTGAATCTACAACATAAGTAAAATTTTCCTTTTTTTTTTTTAAAAAAAAAATTACGTGCCATTTGACTCAAGGAAGTTTAGATCCACTCCTTTTGGCTTTTGTGAGGGGGAAATCAACAACAGAGCATATTTTATCCCAGATTATTTCTAAACATAATAAAACTCCCAAGAATTTGCAAAGTATTAAAGGCTGGATGTAAAGAAAGAATAAAAAGTAAAGAAGAAAGGTAGTGTCTTAATGGGAAAGCACACTACATTTTTAAAGTTACAGCATCTCTGAAATAATACATCTGTATCTGAAGAACTGACAGGTCTTTTTGAAGTGCATGACATAAGGGAATCCTAAGCATTAACATTTTTATCTCTAACTCTCTCTAGATCTGACAGTGAAAAATGATTTAGAATAATTAGGTATAATTATTTTTACAAAATAGGGCTTGTGTAAAACTTTATATACTGCAGAATGGCATGACATACTCTCACAGCTTCACAATGGCTTGTTTAGCTGAAAGTTAACTTTAAGCACTGTCACCTGAAAATACAAAAGGAGCACAAATAGTTTTCAAGGTGTGTGAAAATGGAAGAGAGTCTGGAAAGAAAGGTGTCTTGAATAATTTCTTCATTTTTATATGGAAAAGATTTTCTATTCTGGGAGCAGCAAACCATCTCTGTTACCAAGCACCTGATCTGCTAAAGGGCAGGGGAAAAAAGGATAAATAAATAGAAAATAGGAATATACACAGAGAACATCTCTAGATTAAAAATTTAAGGCATGCTTGTGTTATAGAAGAAAAGCAGATCTATTTTAGTCATTATGGGATGTTTCTGGATTGCAGTACGGCAGTCTAACTCCCTAGGATCCCTACCTATGTGATGGGGCTTTGAGGCAGTGCAATCACATATTGAAGCAGCTTCTGAAAAGATTTCAAAATATATAACAAAGGCTTTGTGGGTTTTAACTGGATTGAGATACTGAAATTTGAACAGCCAAGCCATGGGCTTTAAAAGCAGAAGTAGAGATTTCTGAGAAATCCTAACAAAACTTCCTATCACACCAACCTGTAACAGACACTGTTTTAGCAAACTGGTACAAAACTCTCCAAGGAGGGCAATGTAATCCTAGAACAAGCTACCCAAAGAGGAGTGTCCTCTCCAATGTTGCTGGTGTTCAGGATGGAGCAAGCAATGTCTGACCTGATTTAGTGCATGTGGTAGCTCTGCTTCAAACAGCTGGCTGGTCTAAATAAACTCCAGAGGTTCTCTGCCAACACTCCAAGTACAGCAGTTAAGGGTTAAAGACTGATGTAACTTTAAATCGATTGAGCAGGGCTTTTATGCACAATATGTTCAACTTCCAATAACTTACACTCTATGGTGTTCCCATCAGAGAAGCCTTGTGGAAAGATCATGGTGTTATTTTATCTCTTGGGACTATCCCCTCTTACGGGGTGTATACTGATCTGATTTTTCCCCTACATGTGTCACTAAGAATTTCTACTACGGTTGCAAAAATTGGTCCAGATACAGCTTTTCCACTGAGATAAAAACTGCTTCATAGAATTAATGAGTGACATGTAGGTAATCTCCGGTTAGATGCAGCAGGACACGTTGTCAAATCTCAGAGGCTTCATCTGCACAACAGATTTCTACTTTTCATTTAAAAATAGTCCAAAATTTTTTTACTAGGTAGAAAATCCTGGAAATGTATTAATAACTACATAAAAATCTCACACTCCCTTTAATATCGTATTTTGTACCTTTTTTTTTGACTTCAATAGGGTATCTCAGTCCTGGGGTATTCTGTGATTGCTAAAAAGGCTTAATCAGAAGGCAAAGTACTGTGCCTAAAGAAAAATACAGTTTAATCAAGGAACTGAGCCTGTAGAAAAGAACAGCAGGGAAGAATGACAGAATAAAACTTCCTAAGGCCCAAAGCAGCTCAAATACAAAATAATGTTAATCTAAATGCAAAGAAAATATTTTGGTTCAACTCAACAAATGATACTTTGGTCTCACACACCTACACCTCAAAAATAGCATTTTCAGTTTTCAAATACAAAATTGAATGATTTCCACAAAAATAATTTATATGAATATTTTAAAATATAATTTTATATTTCAAATCCTGACAAGGTCTGGTATATCCAGGTCTGAAATGGGGGCTGTTAATAAAGAAAACTTTTCCTAGAAAGTATATTAGTATATAGTTTATATTTATGGTTTGTATTTAGTATATACTTAGCATATAAAACAGGCAGAAAAGTAGGTCCAGGTTCTTAGGTAAGCCTAAGACCTTAATTTGTAACTGCAGGTCTTGTGCAGACATGTTTCTGCACATACTTCCAACATATGTTTTGGTAACTACAGTTTTGCACATAAAGCCTCCTTTTAGTAGTTAAATTTCTCTGTGTCTAATCTCAAAGACTGACAGACACAGGAAATATTACGTGTCTCTGTATTGTACTAAAACTAGCGAATAACTATGATTGTCTGCAAATAGGATTTCTTCTCAAAAAGTGAGATGAACTTTCCTTATTTATAGTAACTCAAAAGTATAACCTAATTAGATAAAAGAAAAAGTTTTCTTTCATTAATAATTTCACACCATAAGCATCTCCAAATTAGGCCTCACATACAGTATTTTACACCAGAATTGTTTTAACCATGCATATAAGGTATCCAAAAGACTTGAAACACATATTTTTTTGATGTTCTGAAAAAAAATAGGTACATTTATTAACTCTAATTTCTTCATGATTTTAATAATTTTCTCTATTTTTGTTCTAACAAGGCTAGAAATTGTGAACCTCAGACATTAATACATGGAAAATTTACACACAATGTATACAACAAAAATGTTACTATCACAGAGGAAAAAAATTCATAAGGATTAAAAAAAGGCATTAAAATATTCAAAAGCATTCCATTGATAGGTACTTGCCTGGAATTAAAAATTTCTGTTTTGCTTGCCTTAAAATGTTTTATCACTATGCAATGTTTACTTACTTTGGTACATCCTTGTCTTTTTCAAAGTATGTGCAATGTAGTAAGTACTGTGTGTAATAATTGGTAAGCTGAGTGCTTTGATAAGTTTCAGAGCTTCAAAGTAATCATCTTGTTTTGGCTGCCTTCTTTCTCCCTATTCATTATTTCTGTATGACACTCCAGGGGCTAATTATTTCACATAATACTGTGAGAAATAACCCAAATCAGTTGGCTAAGTCTCTCAGATACCGATACCCCAAAGTGCTTCACAAGAGTGGTAACCATCAACCATTTCCTTCATGTATTAATTAGAAATGAATTTTCAGCCCTGCTTCCCACAAATAAAATAGACCTGCGAGTATACAGGTATTTCTATTCCATACAACAATGGACCTTCACTCCAGGCAACTCAAGGTCAACAGAACATTATAATTTATTTTACTAAATTGAGGATGTCAGCACTCATGCATGACATAACTATATTTTTTTAATTCTTTTTCTTAAAGATACCTCTTAAAAACCAGAAAGGGCCATAGTTCCAAAGGAACAGGTTCTGTTATTGCTAATCACAAAAAATGAAGCAAACTGATAATTGAAAACATAATGAAGCAGGCAAGAAGAGAAATTAAAATCAAACATTCAGGTACAGAGACTACAGACTGAAATAAACAATTGATCATTGCTAGTGAATGATGTCCTGTGCGATGTAGTCAGCATGACATTCTTTTCTGCTCTGTGCCAGGATTCATAAATGTACATGTCAGTTCTAACCTGATGGATGTGTGTGTTTGGAGCAGCAAAACTAGACCAATATCTTATAGCAGAAGACAGTTTTTTTGGCTGATAGCCTTGGAAATTTGCAAACACTCTTTCTGGCAGTGAGGAAGATTCACTTAGTTCTTACAGTACAACAAAACAAACTGAACTGCTGTTCCTACTGAAGGAGACCAGGGAGTGCAGGGCACCTATGCCGACCTCACTCTCTGCCAGATAGCGTGAGAGCAGGTGAGGGCAATGGCTCTCTTATGGACATCCCAGTGATGTTGGCTCAAAAAATTCTGACAAGACTGAGGCTACCTGGGGACCACAAAGCACTTGGGCAGAATTTAGGAACTCAAGTTCAAGAATGCAACTTAAAAGTTTACATCTAAGACATAAGACACATTTTGGATAACCCATTTCAGCCAACTTCTGCATCAGGCCAGAAGTGTCACTACCTTTACATGATTTAGACACTTAGAGGTCCCCGGTGGGGATTCTTCAGCTACCTTGTACCTGCATCTAAATTCTCTTTTGGACTCAGTGGGGAAGATAGTTGCGAATTCGGGCTGCCCAACATGAGTCATATGAAACCTAAATAAAAGGGCCTGAAGATGGAACCTTGTTTTCGACATTTTCTACCACCACCCCCCAGGTGCTGTGTACCTTATTTTGTACCTAACTTTGGAACTGAGAACTAATTGAGGGTATTTACTGAAAGTCACTACCCAAGTCCTTTGAAAGGCTCTGACTGCAAGTGTGTGATAAAGGAAGTTTGTGGGGGAAGTTTTATATTGCAGAGTATGTGAAACTACAGTGGTTCAGTCACAATTCAGTTCTTATTTTCAAATGTGTGGAATATAAAACAAATAGAAAATGAGTAAAAACCTGAGATGAGAGTAGAAGTATTCTACTGAATTAAAGATTTAAATAGCTGCATAACAATACCCTTTACAGACCTAATTTTAAAGCTTCTCTCAAAGTAATATATATATACTTTATTTTCTATAAAACCACAAGTTATCTTTTTAATAATGCCTCTATAGCGAGACTGTTGTGTTACTGTAGATGGACTAATAAAAAGTTGCAGCTAAATTTCTTGTGGACAGGAAGGAATTTTTTGTGAGACAATAACACAAATTATACGTGACAGTTTGACTATTTCAGGGAACCAGTATCTTGACTCTTGGCCCTCTTCTAATCTTCTCATTACACTCAAGACATCTGAGTTCCAACAGCTGACATGGTTCTTACAGAATGAATACCTTCAGCAACAGAAAATATTTTCAATATTATCTGTTTCCTGTCAGAGACAGATTGAAGAGTCATTTTCTCATATTTGACAAGAAATTGAAGTGGAATAGCTCAGTATACACTAACACAAAAGAGCAGTCAGCAAACAGAGAACCTAAAATGTTAGCCTAAATCTAATGCCAGTTAAACTACAGATATGAGAGCCAATGGAATTACGGTGTTAGGATCAGCCAGGAACCTCAACATAGTCCAGTCTCTACTTTGTGTCAGGTGACAGAAAATTAATCTTATTTTTACAGGTTGCTGAAAATCATGCCGTGTCTCAGGAAGACATCTGTTTCACCAATGAGAGCAAATGAGTGGAACAAAGTGGAATGTAATAGAGACGGACCTGAAAATGCTCGAAGGGAAAAGCAGGACAAGGACTGTACCACTCTCAGGCGGGTGGAAATGGTGTGTCCAAGTTGGGTCTCTTATCAGACATTGGAGTCAAGCTGCTGCACATGGAACAACTGTTTCCTTAGATGTGAAAATTTGCTGAGGTAAAGGTTTATAGGATCTGAAAACAGTGCTCAAACTGTGTATCTTCCAAACCATTCAACCAGCTAAACCTAACAATACTCGAGCTAAGCAAGACATCCAGATTTTAACATTATGCTACACTATTATAAGGCCCAATGTCATCACATCGTGACAGTTCCTGAACAATATACCCAGACACTACACCTTTGTCATTTTGCAACCACATGGCTAAATTTGTGAATGTAACCCCATTTTTAAGTTATTTGCAATGGAAATGTTACCTGAATAAGGACAAAACCTGAAATAAAGTGTTACAATTAGGTCCAGCAAGAACAAAGCAAATGCCATTTTCAGTTCTGGGTATTTTCAGAGGAAGAACTTTATCACTCCCACTGCCCTAATCCAAATGCAAATTGAGCACCTCATTTGTTTAAATTAGCCAGAGAAATAGATGCACAGAAGCAAATGCTGTTCACACTAAAGTCAATGTGCATGTGGGGCTGCGGTGCATATCTGATGGCACAGCAAGGTTCAAAGTATTATGTTAACAGTACTGCAGTTTTAAAACGTTTGCTTTAAGTGTCAGCAAACCTCAGTTTGGAATTCTGCACTACTGGCTTTCTGAGGAAGCACTAAGTAAGGAGGTTGCTAAAAGCTTTTCTTCCCTCTGCCTCTTCCCCCAGCACCCACCCTCCACACCCCAAGCAAATTAATTTTCATTTCAGGCATCATTTTCCTTTCTTAAAATAAGAAGTTATTTTATACACTACAGCAACCATACACCAATTTTTCAGGTGGACATCACCTGAGACACTCCAGTGAAGAATCAAAAGTAAACTTTCCAAGGAGGTGACACACTCCATTTAATAACAAATATTATAGGACTTATAATTTTTGCATTGTATTTTTAGTCCTTTCAATTAGATAGCCTTTTAATGGCTAGAATAAACTTTGTATAAGATTTATTGATAGAAACTTGAGTCTCCAGTTTTGCTCTTAATGTATCAAAATTAAAAGTTAAAAAATAAAATCTATAAATATAAGACTAAGGATATATTTTACTGCTTTGCCTGCAGTAAAAAAAATCTCTTTTACATGCTCTCCAAAACAGCACAAAAATTTTCATTTGAGGTCTTCCTTCAGGAGAACAGAATATCCTCAGTGTCTTACAGTAATACTATCTTAATTATAATCCAGACAAGATTTCTTACATTATTTGTACATTATTTGCTTGTGATTTATTATTGTCTCCAGATCTCATTTTACTTTTCTTAATCATGCATACTCTGAATCATACCTACCATTCTGCCCTCCACATATCACTTATGTGGATGCTTTGAGCTGTAATGAACTTGTCATTTGAAGTTTTCTTAAGGTGAAAAGAAAGGCTACCTACAGATAATCAGCTACGTATCACCAGAGTAGCAAAAGATATAGCACACAGAGGGCAAAGACTCATTGTGTTTCATCAGCAAGTAGTTTCCATGGGAAGAGCAATGAAATTTGCACTGATTGAAAAACTTACATAATCTAATTTTTCTGCTCATACATGTGACACATAAGCTTATTCAGAAATTTTATCGGTGCTGAAGTGATCTTTGCAAAACAGCTTCATGCCACGTGACTGGAGTTTTCTGAGCTCTTTTCTTTAAACCAGTTTCTAATATTTTAACCTTTTAAACTGTTTACTTAAAAAAAACCCAAACAAACAACCCTCCCAATTTAACAAAAAACTCCAAACAAATCCCCAAAGCCATAAATTATTTAACTTACAACTTTAGAAATAACCATTCTGACAGACACAGAACTAATATCTGTAAGAGCTTTGCAGGAATCATTACAGTATGATTTTTATTATACATTTATAGCGTCTAAATATTTTAGAGACTATCTACAAATAGAACAGCTTTCCAGGCAAAAACGCAAACCCACAGTACTGAAAAAACAACCAAAACAAAATCATGCTGTAACCCAGTGGTGAAGCCCTTTTTCCAGGCAGGAGGCTAAAGTCTAAGAGTATCCAGCATTAAGAAGTGCCTTGGCCCATCCAGAGTGGAGGTACACTGTCTGCAGCTGTCCAGGGAAGGTCAGTGAGTCTCACAGGTTGAGATGAGCTCATGGTGAGGGGCTGTTAAAGAGCAGTTCTTGCCTGGGAAGCACACTAGAAGATGATCAGCATGTGGTAACCCAGATACAAAACTCTTCTCTGAGACACAAATAGGACTTCTGGGAACTGTCTCTGTTCCAGTTAAACTGGGATTTATTCTGATGAGGTTGATGGGACTTTTGCTTATTACTGCCCTTGCACAAGAGGGGAAAAAATGATGGATCAAAATTAATGTTTTCATAGCAATAAATGCCAAGAGCCCCAGGGTATATAAGGAGAGTCTCCTGAATGTGGCCTTGGCTTGGGGAAAAGAGAGCATGGGGAGCACAGCCACCAGCCCTACCTGCAGAGCAAAGACACAGCCCAACATCATCATCTGGACTGCAATGAATGCTTTGAAATCAGTTATTGTTTGTGGCCTATATAAGCTGACAATGTGTCTTCATAGCTACTTCCCACTAGAGAGAATTATTATTATTATTACTATTTTCATCATCATCATTCTCATCTGGATTTTTTTTCTCTGTTAGCAGTATTTGACCAATTGTTGCACAGTAGGCTTTCTTTGTATATTCTCCCCTACAGCTGCAGTCTTTTATTTAAGAGATTTGCACTCCATGAGGAGTTCAGCAGCAGGTCATGGACCTAGCTTACAAAGGGAAAGAGAAATAAACAACTAACTAGAAGAATAAAAACTTGCCCAAAGCTTTAAGTAACCTAACAAAAAATTAGAGAGAGGCATTTCTTGGACTTTCTTCTTTTCTTCCTCCTGACCCCGCATCCTCACCTCTCTGAGGTCAAGCACCTTTAACGTGCTTGTCATTTTGCCTTCAGATTTATGGATATTAGACAATATTTAGGCAGATGTTAATGGGGTTAAGAGAAAAGAAAGTAAAGGAAATAAGAATAGGGCAATCTGCAGTTTGAATGCACATCACTGAGACTTTGGCCATAGATGTTTGCATTATTCCCGCCCCCCCACCCTTGCCCCAAATGTTTTTTCTGTTGGGAAACTCTTCCTAATGATTAGACAATCTTTGTTGACGAAAGATACACATGCATTCTTTTTCTCTCACATATAACTTACATACTAGAATTTATCTGTATGCTTTTAAATCATGTCTTACATATCTAATAGCACACACAAAACTAGCCAGGCTTCCCTTTTCCAGTTAATTTTATTGGTGACCAGATTTCCTCTCCTGCTTCAGATTAAGCTAAAGTGGAATTAAAACCCTAGAACACAAAGAACCAGAAAGAAAAGGGGATTCTTGATATTGATGTTGTGTCTAAGAAAGACAGCAAAGTCTTTACAGTAAAGTCAGAATGATCCACGTGGGAAAATTGTGGAATTGCACTAATGGGTAACACACCTTCAACAGTGTACGAGCACCTGGTGATGTCAGGCTCTTATACAAGGTATATTGTTTCCCCATTGTACCATCACATGTGGGTACAACTCTCAGAAATAATAATAAATCTTTAACAAAAAATTAAAAGCTTAAAATCTAAAGATTTTAATCTTTCCAATCTGGAACACACTGTTAAATCAGAATAAAGGCTGGGGTAGAAAACACTGGACCAAAACTGAGCATCCCAAAACTGTCCTTCCACTGAGAAACACTTCATCTCCTCTGCACAAGAGCAAAGCCTGCAAAACCACCAAACAATAGTTCCAAAGGGAGCTTTAACTTGAAGGCGTTTCAGGGCCTGTTTCAATGTACAGGAAGGAATAATCAGCACACTCAAGAGAATGCATCTCAAGGGAATTTTCCTAATTCACAAAAACCCTTCCTCATCTATTCTTTTACACAATCTGTCTAGCCCTTTCCCAGACCCTCAATTTTCCAAACTTTGAATCATTCTTAAAAATCTCATTTTTTTTTATTTTTCCCAATTTCTTAGTTTAACCCTCATTTTCAAATTGACCTGAAATTCAGAGTGTAAATCTCTTCCTTGTTTTTACAGACAGCACTAAAAAGTTGTATAGGGTTGAACAAACCCCCAAATCCTGAATGACTTATGCATGTGTTTTTATATACTTATCTACATTTATGGATATATACGAGTACATATGTGTATACATATCTATGTGTAGGATGGAAGAACTTACCTATGTCCCAGGTAAGGGGGTTATTCTGTTCCATCTCCCTTTTCCCTATGACATACCAAATACAGGCCATCCAGTGAGCAAGCAAGGCAAACATGGACATGAGGAGTGTGAGAACGATTGTGCTGTGCTGGGAGTAGCGATCCAGCTTCTGAAGGAGACGTAAGAGGCGGAGCAACCGCACTGTCTTTAGAAGGTGGACAAGGGAAACCTAGAAGAACATGGAGAGAAAACAACTTGTCAGCAGCTTACTTTACCACACAGTTCTCAAAGGAAAATCTAAAGCTCTATGAAATTTTGCCCGCTCTTCATTCAGTTACATAACTACTAAACTAAATCTTAAGACAGCAGAGAAGATGCTTAAAAAAAAAAAAGTGTTTAATTTGGATGTATAAGCATATAATTACTATTTAGCTTAAAAAATTGTGTTTGGGAAAAATGGATTCTTCCCAGTTCACAAAGAGAAATACAATTATCAAACTAACCAATATTCATTAGATTGCAATACAAAACCACTAATTATATCCAGGCACACAGCAATATTCAGTTTCTTCTAACAGTAGACCTAACTTAAAGAAGTATGAGATGAAACCAGTTTATAATTTAGCTGGGAAGAGGTGATAACGTATAG
The DNA here is from genome assembly GCA_035222235.1 of Margarornis squamiger. Lineage (NCBI taxonomy): Eukaryota > Metazoa > Chordata > Aves > Passeriformes > Furnariidae > Margarornis > Margarornis squamiger. Next base: position 36,233,402 of record JAWWTY010000077.1, on the reverse strand, counting down.
CAGATATTTTGCAGAACAAGGAAGCAGAGAAGCAAGGAAGCAGCTCCCAGTTTTTCATGGAATGTATTTGGCTCATGTTTCAGCTGTTCGGTAGAGTTAGCAAACAATATATAGATTAGGATCCAAATACTTTTAATTTATTTTTTAAGATTAAATAGCCATAATTGTTATTAACAGTAAGTGGTTTGTTTTTTTCCCCCCTTCATTAATGAGCCTTTAGGATTAATGCTTTCTAGGTTACAGGATATATGCATCAGCTAGAAAAATAACATCAGGCTCAAAGTGCCTTCCCACAGCCCTCCCAGAGCACAGTAACAACCTTTCTGAAAAGAAAGTCTAAAAGCACAGTTTAATCAACATCTTTTTGCTTTTGCTAATCCAGAAGAAACTGAAGCTCAACCTTTCTGTTTCTGTTACCAAAACTAATAATCTGAAATCTTTTATAGGTGTACATTCACTAACAGCTAGGTCTGATGTGACCGAAAATTCTGCGACATGGTATTTTCTTATTTATTCAAAGACTTAACAATTCACTGATTTTATTCTGGTCTCAGGAATTAAGTAGGTGGAAAACCTGTGAAGAAGAAAATTAAAAAAAATCTACAAACTTTTTTTTTTTTGTCACTACAGTTTTGATAATGCATAAGTAATTCTCCCAAGAGCTTCTTCAATGGGCAGTATTTACTGCCCATTAATTAATGTTTTTTTTCTCAAGAACTTTCTCATGTACATAACAGGGGAAAAAAAGAAAATCAACACAGACATGACACTTTTTAAAAATACTTTGAAGTTCACTACTGTCACGAGTAATATCTGACACTGGAACACACAAAATTTACAATGTCTTCTCTTGTATTTCTTTTCTCCATCTTAAGTCATCCACAGTGTCAGGGAATGACTTATGTCTGTGGTCGTAAGCCCAAGAACATCTGCAGGTATGGGGCAGGAGGCTGGAAAATACTTGAAGTAATTGCCATGATGGTATTAATACAACCATATAACTTTTAAATTATAATTATTCTATGAATGGTATGCAAATATACCAACTGCCTCTGTTTCTGTGGTAATTCATTTACCAAAGTTTCCTTTCTTCTCTCTCCTCAGCTTGTTTGAGCCCAACATGGTTCTGTTGCACTCTTAAGATAAATGGGTCCCTATTCATGACTGACTCTTAAAGGTGTTGTACTAATATAAAAGTATACATATAATGACTGTGTATATAATTATTGTATGTGTGCTATGGCATACACATTGGAGCTTTCATCAGCCTATGATCTACCACATCACAACCAAATATAATAGCTTAGGTGGAATTTTATTACATTCCTACAAATAAGAAATTGTAAAAGGACTGTTACAATAGGTGTGCCCTGACAGTTATCAGTATTGCCTAAATTTTGACCATTTTTGTTAAGCTGCAGAATGCTGGTAGATATAAAGACAATGAATCATATATCATAATATTCTTTTGCATGTTTCATTTTAAGGCCTAAGGACTGCCTCATTTCAAAATAATTTCTGCATAAATTTGAACACAGATGTAATTATTCATATGTAATTGCACTGAGTTTTCTCATTAGTCATACCAAACACTCATCTGGTATTGTGTCCAACATGTCATTGGAAGACCTAAAATGCCATCAGGCAGCTTCTTTTTCTATGTCATAAATTTAGAAAGACAAAATGAGGAGTCAGCACTCGTATTTGTGCCTGCATAGATTTTGCTTTGCCCACAGATGTAAGACTATCAAAATTTTCCATTTTGTTAATCGTTTTAGACTAGCTGGGTTAACCTTTTTCTGTCAAAATGACAGGGACAGAATTTTATCTGAGACTAACACAAACTCCATCAGCATAGTCCTGAGAAGTACTGAGAATTAGTTGCTACAAACCACTGATGAAATTTTCTGCTTGGAGGAATCATCTCTTACATAAAAAAAATGAACTAATAAGGAAACATGAATTTTTTATCATTTTTGTCCACCTGGGTAGTTGTTTTTTCTGAAAAAAAAAAAAAAAAGGGATACTCTTGTTCTATAACCAACAACAGTGAATCAGAAAGGAGCAAACTCAATCATTATAACTAGTGCCTAATGGCGTGTTTTTACTTTGGCAACATTTCACACCACGTTTCCACAAATTAAGGGATTCTCTGTGCTACATGAACACAAGGATGGAAGGAACTCAGCATGCATTGAGGTTAGGCAGGAATGTGCCTGTGATCTCAGACCTCCAAAGAGGCCTGGATTTAATGGTAGAGCAGAATCTCTCCAAGGTGTAAAGGCAGTAGAGCCAACTCATACAGTTTTGCTTTTTTTTCTTTCAAAATATATCAAAGATAGCAAAAGACTCCACAGCATTTACATTCACTCTGGCTCCATCAATCTCCAACTGGACTATGACATATATGTGCCATACATACAAAGGTATGTATGGCACTATACCTAGAGCTTGCAGAATTTAGAGCTTCCCTAAAGGTTTGGCCTTTGTGCCGGGGCCTGAACAGCAAAGGAGTGAGATGCTCCCTGATGCCCCTTCTCACCGTTCTGTTGAGGCAACATCTGAAAGTCGATGAAGTGAAAATCTGAGAACAGATATGAGGAAATGGCTTATTACATCATTAAGTCTGAAAACAGTGGAATGGGATTAACACCTGCCCCCATTCTTGAAAGAGTTGATAGTCATTATCTTGGGGATTTTACTAACAGTTGCCAAGTTTTGTCATGATAAGAAATATGATATAGTAAGGCACTGTGTTCCCATCAAGGAATCACACAGAGAACAAATAATGGAGTTTTGCTTGGTTGAATGCAGGGTGCAGACTCTGAGATTCTGGGTTTGCTCTCAATTACCAGAGGGAAGAGAGGGTTGACCCTTGACTCTACACTGAGGGGGTCTTTAGCAGTTAGCTACCAAGTTACCTACTAAAGCAAAGGAAGGAGGCAGTTTGTACCCTGCAAAAGCTTTTAATAAGGTATTTAGTTCTTGGAGCATTCAGAAAGCTACACCTGTCAGTCAATGTTAATTTGAAATCAACATGGCTATATATAATTTTTTTGGGGGGACCCACTGCTAACAGAGGGTGTCCCCAGATATTCTTAATCATCATATTAGAGATATTATTAAGGGGAAAAGTTTAAAAGTACAGCAGACAGGAGCTGTCTATTAATCATATTAGAGTAGCATTTATAAAATTGTGACATTTTAACTGTAAAAGTGATTACTGGATAATGCTTTCTTTTCCAGTACAGGAAGTACAGAACGCATGTAAGTCCTTCCAGTGGATTAAACAAAAAAAAAAAAAAAAAAAAAGAGGTGTTTCTTTGTTGCTGTTTTGTTGGTTGGTTGGTTGGTTGCTTTGCTTTGGTTTTGCTTGTTTTTGTTTGTTTGGTCGTGTTTTTTACTTTTCTCCTTAAAGGAAAAGGTAAGCCTGGTTCATTTAATGAAAAATTCTTAATGGAAACTAAGCCAACAGAGGTATGTTAGCTGTTCGGTTTTAATGTATGGGATAAACTGAGATAGTAATGTATTTAAATTACCCATTGTTTATAAAAAAACAGTCATTGAACAATGTGGAACTATTAACTGTCTGGTTTTAAAAGCTACTGCACTATCATCAGATTGATGGTTCTTCAGGTAATGGAACAAAAAGGAAGTTCATTGAGGGAAATGGAACTAAATGATAAAATCAAAGATGACATCTTACATGGGATCCTTCCTGACTAGTGTTTTTCTATGTTGGTTTTTTTTTCTGATGTGTGTCTAACCTATCATCTATGTGCTTGCCTGTAACTCACATTTAATGAAATTGTGATTGAGTGCATCTGTTTATGAGAGATCCATATTCTGGGCATTAGAAAGCGGACTGCTAAAACCCTGAGTCTCTTATAGCAAAAGTCCACAAAATTAAGAAACCTCTGCCAACACTTTTTTAAAAATTAAACTTTCTAATTTGGAGTGGAAGGAGGTGATTGGTTATTTGATGGGCTTTGTTTGTTTGCTTTATTTTTTGTAATTTTGCTCAGTAGATTCTTACTCTACTAAATCTAATAGGGCTAGCAGAAGAAGAACCTTTGTCTTAGCATAAGCAAGCCAACACAAATGTAACACATAATGACTATGATATCACTTATTTTAGTTTGCAGATCTGGAAAAAAACCCGTGTCAACAAACCCCTCTTGAAAAAAAAGAACAATTAAAAAGATAGGTCAGTACTTACCACAGTGACGTTGAAAGCATAAAGAAGATCAAAAGGAAGTGCAGCAATTAAATCGATGATAAACCACGTAGTCACATAGTGGATACAAATAGATCTCGCTTCAAATATAACTTGGCCAGACTTGCTGACATATGTTGTTCGGAAATTTAAAATAATATCTGCTTGACAAAGAACGAACAGAATTAGAGACAGTGATTTCTTGATTCTTGGGGATAACACCAGGAATCCAGCATAACACTGATTGTTTTGCTTATGCATCACAAATACCAGATGAAGAGTCTAGTACAGAAACAACAAACCCATAGTGGTAAGCAAACCACACACGTAGAGTTAAACCACTTGATGCATGATTCTTTGCAATGAGTAAAGAGAATGTCTTAAACATCTATAATTCACCGATTTGAAAGGGAGCTTGAATTAAAAACCATCACACATTACTCCTTAAACTGTACCAAATATTGGTATTTTTCTTAATGATAAAAGATGGTATGACTTCCGTCCATATAATTTATTTACATTTCTTTTGAAATAAAAAATCATTAATTATTTAAAAGGTATCACTAAAGCTCTTTTAGTGCTAACTATCCAGCACAGAGGACAAATGTCAACCTCAAGGATAACTGTTTGTTTATCAAGTGAAAAGTGCTGAACACGCTTAAACAAAAGGCTTTTCAGCTATGTTGGAGATTGCAAAAATGATACTAAGTTCTTGGTGGCTTGTGCATTTTGTGTGTTCCTCTCTAACATTCCAGGATTAGTGTCTTTCAATATGAGACATACTTTTGACATGCCTTGCCAAAAGACATTAAAACACGAAGAAAAACTAAGGTCTTGACAACAGAGTCTCAATTATTTTCATGTCCTACAAGACAAAGACTATAATCTGTCCTCAAGCTATGCACCCTATTTCTACTAACATTAGTGAGAACTACTTGTATAACTTTTGCAATATCAGAAAACAGTGCAGCCAACCATTAAGGCTGGTGTTTACAGCAAGATAGCTTTAGGGAAAAAAAAGAAAAAAAAGATTGATTTGCATTTCTCCGGACATGTTCTTCAGTCCATACTGAGACTGAGTAAAATAAGATCTTATATTCAAGCCTGTTAGCCATAATATGTAAGAAGCCACAAAACAATTTTTTCCTCCCACTGAGGGCAAAGACAAGAAGCAGAGAGAGATACAACACACAGAGAAGATCACGTCAGATCATTCCTTTGGGGTATCAGGAAAGATTTCTTTAGAATGCATTTTATTAAATGCCTGGTTCTAATACACTGGGTCTGGGAAATAATTCCAATAACTGCCAAGTTCCACTAGCAGAAACTTTTTATGCTGTCTTCTGCATTTTGAAGCTAGGCAGTCTGCTATGATCATTTGACATACTTGTTAGCCTGTATACTGCCAGTAGTGAACTTGTGGTATTTTTAACAGTTTGGTATCTGCCATTCTGTGCCTTTGACCCAGTAGAGCTGCGTGTCCTAAATTAATGAAATCTTTGGGGGAATTCTCATTTTGGCACAGTGTTGATCCAGAAAATTTTTTAAGATTTAGTGCGAAGTCTCGGCACAAAGTGACCAACACACACACTCGAGGCTACCTAGTTCCATGGACAGAGGTCTGGAAGGTTTGTGCTGTAAGAGCTATTTTTGTCGTTCAACTAAATCCTCAGGCTGAACAGAACATATAAGTAAAATCAGAGACACAAAAATTTTAGATTACCTCATGAAGTAGTCTCAACTAGCCCTGCATTCTTAAAGCTACAAAAATGTTATGCAATTTTCAATAATACAATTAAGATGGGAAAATAGCATAATTTCATACAGTTCATAATGACAAAAGGGTCAGTTTAACTCCACAGGCGCTTCATAGAGATAGTTGGTTAATATTCCCATTTCCAGATCAGTATGGTAGCACCAGTCACATACATAACTACTTCATGCAAGTTTCCCTGATAGAGGTAAGAAAGATAAGAATTTTTATATCACTAGTATTTTGAAATTTCTCATTCTTATTTGTCTCAGAAACTCCAAAGTGTAGTTATCAAAGTCAGAAAAAGGATTTGCTTATTTATTGCACATTAGTATTTGTGAAACAACTAAAACTTTAACTGAAGAGGAGATAATTTCTTGCTTTAAACTCCCATAAGACATCCAGTACACCAAAGGCTTATCAATGTGCATGTGCAATTCACTGTTCAAGATTGAAGAGATTAGAGGTTTTTCTGCACTTCACCCCTTTCTACCTTCTTATCAAAGCAATTTAGGACAACAGCCTCAGAAAATAGTTATATATATAACATTGAATAGGAAATGGTAAGTGCTTCTTTCTGCATCCAATTATTAGATAAAAGTCCAAAGGGCGGGAATAAAGTGTGATCCATCTTGCATTTCTTGGAAGCTTTCTGAGCTATAGTTGGGTGTAAACAGTTTCTTCATCTGGGCAGCCTTATTTACAGCTTGACTGCTGTGCTAAATATTTACTGAGAAAGTTGTAAAGGAAAAAAACAAAACCCAGAACTTCTGAGGCAAGAAACTTCTAAAAGCACAGCAAAATCTTTATCGCAGGTTTAGGGACTTGAAGGAAGTCCCTTAAGTCATGTATAAACATGACTCTCATGATCTCTTTTTTACAGAGATTTTTTACTGTGTTTAGCATAAATACACCTTGTGTACCCTTTGTATTCAACACCCATGCATTTTAAACCAGTCATGATTTCCTCCTTCCCCACTCACTGATGTGTAGGTGAGCCTGTGTGGACCCTAAGCAAAGAGAGTCAGTCTGTCAAGAAGTGAATTATTTTGCTTCTGTTAAACACAAAGGTGAACTTGACCTGAAAGCACTCAGTAGGGAGAACACAATATCTCCAATTTCTCCAAGCCTTGGAATAAGGAATCATGTCACTTGTGCATATTGTGTCCAAAAATGGGCTTCTTCTCAACACACTCTCTTTCAAAATTGCCTGCTAATGCAATTCCTTTTTGCTTTTTAAGTCCTGTTGCTCTGAGTCTTGCTCCTCCTTCTTTCTAGCCTGCAGACTGATCACCTTTCCCTACCATCCCCACACAACACAAACCAGAATCCCTGTTGGACACTAAGTCACTAAGACTCATGCAGTGAAAGTAAACAGTGAGTTTATGAAATCTTGTGATTTGTCTTCTGGTTGGATTCCATGGCCAACTAACTCAATCTACATGGATTCTCTCAGTCTATTATTTTCACTACTGATACGAAATTGCTGCACATCCATCATGCAAAGATACACTGAAACATTAAAAAAGATATGCATTTTTATGTAAACAAACACCATTTTTTTCAGCCATGAAATGAATTAAAACTTTTTACCTGTAAGCAGTTGCAGTTCCTTATTTATTGATATATTTTGCTGCAATTGAACTCTTATACAGTATGCACATCAGTAAATACCAGAACACTGGGACCAATATTACCCTAATGTCTTCCAAGTTTGCAATTACCATGGCTACATGCTTTTGTGATATTTTTATTCTGAATTTCTGAAGCCAATAATGTGATCTAACTGAAAAGCTTTAAATGATTACTTTCCTTATATGAGTGTTCTAACTCACCTATTTATGACTATTTTCTTTTTCACAAGCTTCCAGTGTGAAAATCTATTCCCTAGCAATGCTCATTTCCTAAGAAAAGGCAACTTATTTCATAGCTGGGGACAAAAAAGCTGGGAACCCAGAGCAAGTCCTAGGGTTTGGAAACTGTTTTGTGACCTTTCTTGAAGCTCTGTATGACAGGTCATTTCTTTTACCAAGCCATCTCTTTCTAGATTTCTATCATGCACACATTCACAGACAAACACATTCACTCAGTGAATGGTAGGAAAACATTGTTTGTAAACTGGTCTACAAAGGGGAAAAAAAATTACATTGAAAAATGAGGTTCTACTTGGTGCATAATGAAGATTGCTATCCTAAATAAAATAAAAGGAATGAAAACCATAAACTGATATGCACCAAGCTTACCTATTAAGCCTTAAAGTTTTTTCCAGTATAATATCCCTTTTACAATTTCAAGAGCACAGTATGTGTTCTGTATAATCTCAATTTCTAATCTCTGTTAAAAGAAAAAAATCTGGTGCCCAGCTGAATCTCTTTACCCATAAACAGGATTATTTTACCTGAAGTAGTTGATTTTCCTGTGACATTTTTCTCTCTTTAGACTTGATTTTTTTAAAAAAAATAAATCCTGCTGGGATTAAACATACGAACAAGTTACAGAAAAATAACAATTTAGAATTAGTCAGGTGATTCAATAACTACCCATGACACACTTCTAGATTTCAGGAAATGCTGTGTAATATACTTCAGTTTAACTCTCTTTTACTATGAACTAAATGAAGTTGAAAAATCCTGTACCTTAAGGGCAAGTAGTACACATATAAGCAGGAACCAGGGGATTGGGCGATGCATGATGTGTTATTAGACTCCAGTCATTCAATCCTGTGCTTGAGACCTAGACGATTTAGGTACATTAAGCCCATTGATCTTCAGAGCAGGCAATTTTCTACACCACCTCCCTCTTCTGGATTGTATGACTGATTCCTGTCTAATTTCTTTCATTTTTTTTTTTCATTTTCCTTTATGTGATTTTACATTGACTGTCTTTAGCTAGCAATGCTTTCCCCAAAGTCCAAGCTCTTTGAACTGATTATTTGAGCGAATGTTATTTAATTATAGAAGGATAATGGTATTAGAATCTGGCCAGAGAGCTTTTAGGAAAGATTCCAGGAAATGTTAGTACCATATTGCTTGAAGAACTATTTATCTGTCCCTACATCAAGTGTTATTTTTTCTATTCTACTGCTCATATAAACCTAAATGTTCCTAGCAAATCTCCCAGGAACAATTTATTCAAATGGAAGTGTGATTTTTCAACTCAGCATGTTCCTTCCAAAAGTCCATTACCACAATTTGCATGATGATTTTGTTTTAGATGCTGACATGATAAGGTGAGTGAGATGGTATTTGGTTTATATAGGAAAGGAAAGTAATACTCATTTTAAACCATTGTTAAGAACCTGGGCCATTATGAAGTCAAATAAAGTTTGCAAGAAAAAAATCAACGGAGGTTAAGTACTAATAAATGAAAATGTAAGGACTTAATAGAACAAATATGCAATATATAATAAAACACATACTATTTCAATAATAATATATTAAAATAATACATTATCAAATAATGTCTTTAAACCAGCCTACTGCAGCTGCTGAAGAAACTGCATTTTTTTTTCTTATTAAGAAAGATATATCAAATGCTGAACAGATACTAAGTATCAAAAAATATAAACTATAGAAAATTAGACATGAAAAGCTAGACCCGTTTGGGAAAGAGAAAGAAATCACTGGTAGCCAGGAAGAAGGGAAATTACAGCTTTAAGAAAAAAATGCTAGTATTCAACTTTAATTCCTTTGTAGTAGTGACATGCCATTATGAGAGAAGCTATAAATAATCTTGTGGAAAAAAATAGATGTATTCAATAAATACTTCTTATCTAATTTTGGAAGGAAGTGGCAAAATACGGTTGTATTATATCAGATGTTAATCCAGTGTGCCCTAAGTAAAGCAGATAAAAGCATTTTAAAGCAGGACTGCTAAACACTTAACAAGATGTCACTTCTGCAACTAGATGGGAAAAAAAAGCAAATAGAAATATGTCATTTACAAGCCAGAGGGGAACACAGCTATGGATTCTTCTTTCTCTAAGGTTTTTGAAGAAGAGATGATGTCCTTCAGGAAAACGTACTTTAGCCAAATAGTTTATTGCAATTGATACTTGGAGACTGAACTAGATGGTCAAAATATTTAATTCGTATCAGAATTTTTATGAACTAAAAGGTCATATAAAACTGCATATAACTGAAGTCTCATATGTATTGTGTTCATGTAAACAACAGTGAGAAGGAAGAAGCTAGACCAGATTTTATACTGCTAAAAATATAAGAAATGAAGTACTCAAAATTATGACATCTAGGTTTTAATGGATCTGAAATCTAAAATGGAATATTAAGACCCATTATCATACCACCAGGATGATGTTTCGTTAAATAGAAAAATTTGTTCTCTTCCACATCTTAAACAGTCACTCCGGTAACATGCTGTTTCTGTCATGTTACAAGTGTTTTTTAAAAGACCTATATACAGCATAATTAATTTGCTTTGTTTTAGATATTACTTCTCAAAATCAAATTTGGGAATGGAGCCTGTTCATTACTTCTTAGATTTTACCTTTAATTTTGATGGCACTTGGCACAATACATATTGATCCCTTCCTGTAAGCAGTTCACCAGTAGTTTGCATCAATGTTATCCATTTTATCCTCAGAAAAAGCAGGAGTTCTCAGATCTTTGGTTAGATCTACAAGCACCTCTGAAAACGAAGAGGAGTCAGGAGAGCCAATACAAGCGACATTTTCAGGGTGCCTACATTATCATAATATTTATGTGCATCTACCTGAAGATAAAAAAAAAACTGTGAAGGAATCATTTTCTTTGTCTTATGCTTGTCTCCTTTATGTCCAGGTGAAGGTTTTTGTGCTTGGAAACAGCATCTTGTGTGCAGACAAGCATGAGTTCTCCTTACAAGTTATGCAAGGAAAGTTATTGGAAGAATGTCTAACATTATAATGGTCTTGCTTACATCAGTTTGATGCTTTGAGTGAGAATCTTATCAGCATAAACATTCAGTACTGTTTGTTTACATTACTATGTACTTTCAAACCATTCCCTTGGTGTTTACCTGAATTTTAGCATATTCTGGCCTGAAAGCACACTTTCTAAAACACGGTTCAAAACACTACCATTTCCCTTCAAACTGCAAAAGTTCTCTTAGATGTGAGGTTCCCCAGATACAGATGTCATTTTACATGACCTTCTGTGGACTGGCAATGGTAGGAAATGGTAATCATTATAATAATGAAAAACAACATGAGAGGAAAAAAACCCCAAACCTTCAAATTTAAAGCAATCCACTAAAATCTATAGTATTTAATATTTCCTCACCTTATTCCAACAAATTTCATTCAAAAAATAGTATTTTCAGTACAATAATATGCACACTTGAATGATTGTGTAAATCATCAATGAGGGTATGAATTTTTACTGGGTTTATACCATATTTTTAAATCTCTACATATCAAACATCTGAGGCTCAAAGATTTCATATGATTTAAAACAGTTTTTGAAAGATTTTGAGTAGTTTACATTTGTGAAAGATACTAACGGACCCACAAGTCTCTCTAATCTACAGTCTCATGCCACACAAATCACAGTTTTAGGGCTTCTAAACATGCTGCTTTAAAAAATGGAAAGTGCTGATAAAACACTTTGTTAAATAACATTTACCTAGAGAGAGAAATATACGTACAAAGAGGAGAAATCTTAGTAATCATGATCAATTTTCTCTCTTGAAAATGCAAACTATAGATAAAATCTTCAGGTGAGCGTGTGCAGAGAGTGAAAGAAGGGATGAGTATGTGGTATGTGTTTTCTTCCCAATTGTGACAAAGTAGTACACTTCAGAAAATTGTTTAAAATAACGTTGCCAGTATGTTTATAAAAAGATCTAATTTTATAGCTATAAATAATATCTAGAGTTTGGGTGCCACTACAAACTAGATGATCCACAAATAGAAAATGGAGCACTTCTCTCTATAGTTGATCCTGGCCTCCCGAGAATACAAAATACTCAAACACATTTGATCTTATTCAGCAAATAATGCATTACCAGTACCCTGAAAGCCTATAGATATTTTTGCTAAACCATTGCATTAATCTCAACTCCTGTTGAAGGCATCCTATTCAAGTAGTCTTGTGAGTGAGTAATAAAGTATTCATAATTTGTCAGACATTATTATTTTTTTCAAGCAAGATGTTCAACATTTTAAAAATGCAAAACAGATGAAGAGAGACAATATCTGAAAACTGGAATGACACTGTTGCAGAAATAAAAACACCACACTGGGTAGTCATGGAAGGGTAAAAGTTATGTAACTGGGAGGTTGTAACTAATTGAATGGAATTAATTTGGTGAGAGATTCTCTCACCCTTTTTTTTCCCCAGAAGACAGAAAACTTTACAAATATTGTTGAGAAGAAAATCCATTATGCTTCTTAGAAATATTGAAACTTTAGGCTCACAGACGTACCTAACCACAAATGAAGGATGCAGCAATTGCATATGCAAATATAGGGGCATTCTCAAGATTTTTTTTTATTTTTTTTTTTGGTGCTTGTTTAAATACATTAATCCTAGAAATTTTTTCTCTGAACTTCTTTATGATTTTTAAATACATAAAACAGTAAAAAAAAAACAAATCTAAAACTAAACTAATTTTACTCTATCTTTAGTTAGAGGAAACAAAAGATTTATTTACAGAGGGATGTTAGAGAAGGTTTGCACACATTACCAAGGAAAACTGATATGAAAATACATTCAAACACCACATAAGTTATCAAATCACTAGCACATATAGGAAATATCAAGTGAAAAATTTATGTTAGTTTAAGAAGTCTTATGTTTCCTCTTCCACCTCTTCCCCAAAGGCATCACAAAATGGGTTATTATTATTGTTTATCTTCTCTCTATGCTTTAGAGAACTTGAAAGGCTAAAGCAGTTAAACCTCTAGCTAGGTGTACTTTTTTCTCATAAATAATTTAATTCATATCAACACTCTTACTTGTAAGTACCCCAAGTCAGGAGAACACTTCCATATGTATTTTTATCATGCTTAAGTGTAGGCTGACACACATAGTCAGTCTTGGATAAGTCTAAAAGATATTTTTAGCCACTAAACTTATACAAATTCTTCTGATTAAAAGAAACCCTTGGCCTCTACCCTGCTGTGTCCCTTGAAATGCTGTATGGACAACATCTCTACCTCTTATTGCCATGCTTTTTATTGTCATATCTCCATGTCCTGGGATAACACAGCTAAAACACAAAGATCTTGTTAAGTCCAAATAAATGTTTATGCAAACTATGTTCATAAAAGGAATATTACCCTATGTTCTGAGAAATCTGAATAAAAGCAAAGTAGAATTTTTTTCTCCAATCCATGACTACAGTTGTGATACCTCAATCTGTGACTGCAGAGCTATGATACAACTGAAGACCCAATCGCAGACAGATCTCCCCACTGACTTTCTGAGGCAGCAGCTTTATAAGAATTTTACACAATGTTTCTCATTGACTTTTCTCATAGCACATAGATCATCCATCAGAGATGTGCTTGTCAGAGCCACAGTGCAACAAATGCCCTGAAACTTATGCTTCAATTTAAGTATGTTGTCAGTCTTACTACTTTCAATATAGTCACACATGTTCTGAGACATATTAACTCAACACTTTATCGGACAAGGTGCCACGGAGAGATGATTATAAACACACCATTTTCTATAAATCCACTGCAGAGATTTCAATGCAGTATGAGAATGTCCTGAAAATACTCCATAAATCTTTCCTCAGAACTACAGATTTTAAAACAAATAATAACTTTAGAAATAATGATTCTGGAGAAAACTGAGCCATTGTTTAAACTGTGAGGAGGAATGCTGGTGTGCTACAGTATAGTGCTTGTGGTTACCAGTAACATGATTAGGAAAAGTCTTTTCTAGTACTTCATACACATTTCTTTGAATGTGTTTAGTTACAGCCATAGTTTGATTTCCTGGATGACAGAATTAAAAGTCTAACCAGAAAATATGAAGTAAAATTTACAGAAAATCTTCATTGTATTTTTCTTACCCAACTACTCTAATGATCATTGCTTTTCACTTACTGATATAAAGACTCCGTATTTCCAGCAACATACATAACCAGAAAAGTAGCACTGAGCCGTACACCATCTGTCTTGCTTCAAATGAATACTACATCACATAAATCAGTTAAATACAGATTATACTCTCTTGCATTTATATTCAAATAAACACATTTATAACACAAAGCAGTTATCTACACTGGTGTAGGGTGAAGGATACAACCATTATCAATGTATTGCAACTTTGAAACTACTCCTTTTATAAAGTTGCTCAGATACATCAAGTGGCATTATTTAATTTTGCATTCTTTAAAATGGAACATGGATTAATTTATTACTGACTAGAGTCATGACCTCTCTCTTTTTATGCAAGAGAAAAGATGATCCTTGATGATCTGAATTGCAGATTGTTTCTTACTGAAATGCTTGAGTATTTTTGAATGTGAATTGTTTGCATTACCATGAAAGACTTAACCAAGACCTAATAGTGACCATAAAAAGGGAAAATTAGACCTTAAATCTAACGACAAAACAAAGACCAAAAGAGGAAACAAATATTTATCCATCACAACATCTGAGTCTTCCATCAACCACATCACTTACTAGTCTTACTGTCTACAGTAAAGCTGACAGAGAAATGGAACAAACTTTTCATAGGAAAAACCTATGTTAAACTAAAGACATGCTGAAATGTTGCTTAGTGTTTATGTTTCAGTTTTCTTTAGTTCGCTTAAAGAAGATGATAACATTGTTTTTAATGCTCGAGCTAAGCTATTTTTTCATGACAAAATTGGGAAGAGTAGAAAAGAAGTTTCTAATCTGAGAATTTTATTCTTTTGTATGTTTCCTTTCTCTTTCAGAACTCATCCAAAGCCTTCTCATATTCAGGAAAGACATACTCAATTTTGCTTATTTCTTAAAAATAATAGCTTCTCCACAGACCTGAGCTGTGGTTTGTCAGTGTGACAGCACTGAGTGGTATTATAACTCTATTATGACTCTAGTCAGCAATTCTTTTCCATATTCAGAAAGAAATCAGAAAAAAAGGTAATGAAAAAAAAGAAAAAAAAAAGGCATTTCTTTGCTACAAAGCCACTATTAGATACAACCTTGTTTCTTTTTAATTAAGATATAAAAATTAAATCAATCATGGAAATAAAAAGTTTGGAGAATGGATCAGACAACAAACTCCAACCTGTTAAATTCCATCCCAGTTGTCAGTATAGCATATTGATATTGTATACTTGCATTATTGCAGTATGAGCTAATCTTATGTCATCAGTTTTTAAAATCTAGTGATTTTCAGTGGTTCAGTGCTCTTCTCAGTGTCTGTGAAAGGTAATATTAAAAAAAAAAAAAAAGAAGTACATTATGAGCAAAAACTGTAGTGATTCCAGAGCACATCCCTATATTGGGAAGGTTTAGGCATCGACAGAGTGAAATAATGGTTATCAATCTTCCTAGAGATCAAAGGTCTCTTTAGAGTGACAGCCAATTTAGAGCAAAAAAAGGAAAATGAAAACAAAGAACAAACAAACAAAAACAACAATAAAAAAAAAGGAAGAAAAGGTGACCTAATGTTCAGAAAAAATACCAAGCTATACAGCTAAAACTGACTGCCTTGAAAGTCATGAAAGTGATTATTTCCTTTTCTATCTTATATATTCCGTGAAAACCCTAAAAGTCAAAAAGAAATCCCAAACAAATTCCTGACATATCTTACCTATGATAAAGAGAATTTCCACTGCAATGTCGCTGACAGTTGTGCTTCGAGTTGTAGACAGCTCATCATGGCCAATAAAGGAAACGTTGTAAGGTACGGTCACAGCAACATAAAACGTTGCCAGTAAAATAAGCCAGTCCCAACCAGCTTTAAAAGTGCTAAAATGCAACAGTATGAATTTGGATTTTTTTGCATCTGAAACCTTGTACTCTGGAAATGCTGGTTTATCTACAAAAACATTCTGAAAAGAGAGAAGAAAATTAAACGAAACAAAACAATAATTTGATCACAGAAGCATTTCTTCCAACGCAGCCATTAGGCGGTTCGTTTTTTAAAAAAGTCATAATGAAATATGACATACTCATATGCAGGCAAGAACTAATGCTATTTTTATTTTTCTTCCTAATGTTGTCCTCACACTTACTTAGACAGATGGCTCTTTTCATGGAAATGCCTTTCTCTTCGTGTGTTTCCTTTGAAATACTGATGTCAATGGTCTCATTTCCTTCTTTCTCTGTCAAAGATTTTAGCTTTTTAAAAGCTAATGTACAAACAAGAAACTAAATACTGTTTTGAGATTTTAAGAAAAACTTTTTTTGCTACCCCTGCTTCTAATAACTATAGGTTCTCACTGTTGGAACAGGCTCTCCAATATCATTCTAGCATATATTTACATGAACATACTGATTACATATGTATGTTTAGCTTTCCTCCACATTAACTTTTCTTCTGAAGCATAGCTACATAGAGCAGGAGAGTAATTTTTTTCTCATGAGCATTTCTTTAGAAGTCCTTCTGTTGCCATATTGTTGGGTTTGTCTATTGTTTGATTTGGCTTTAGCAACATTCACAGGATGTTTTGTTTAGTTATTTATTAGTTATAGCTACTGCGGGAACACAGAAGTAATTTAAAGGAAGAAACATTACTTATTCCATTAAGAAATGAAAAGATAAATATACTCAGCAAAAAGTTGGAGAAATTCACACGAAAGGCTGCCTAAATGATGTGTGATCTTTTGGAGCTTAACAATATGGAGATTTTCAGCTACAGCATTACCGTGAATTCCTTCATTATCTTTTTGGCAAATAAAAATAATTGAAATGAAGATATTGGGATGACAGGTAAATTGGAATCTAACATTAAGTTCTGAGAAACTTTATAATGTGGTTTTCCTAGCCTTAAGTAAATACCTATTTACAGTACAACTAAATACACTGTCTTGACATATGGTAATCAATACCACAGTAGGCACTTAAGTGAAATGCACTCTAATCCTTTTGCTGCTGTGAAATTATGACTTGGACATTTGTCAGCTACTCACCGACCTTTTACAACACTTTTAATTTTATATTTTTGTTTAAAGACAGTGGAAAGAGTACATTTTTGGGGAAAAAGAGAGAGAGAGAGAGAGAGAGAAGAATTGCACCTACGTTATTAATTTTTAATTTGTTCTTCTCTCTTCTTTGTAGATGTCCAGAAATATGATATAGGACAGCTCTACTCCGTCTGCGCGCTGACTCAAAATGCGACCCGGCTCTTCCTCTTCCCTTCCATTTTTCTGCAGAACAGAAGTGAGAGCCCATTAAAAATCAGGAAATAACACTTTAACCTTTGGAACCTGAACTACTGACATTTCAGACATTGGTAGAAATGTAAATATTATACACTCCTTTTCTTTTGCTTAATCCTTTGCAGTAAAGAAACAAAAATCCCCTCTCCTGAAGGGCAAATAAAAATCACTGTGAAGTTTTAATTGTCAAATGCCTTCACACAACTCGAAAGCGATTAATTACAACATGTGATTTCGTAGATAAGATAAATGTACTCTCTCCTGTTTCAGAAAGAAATGATTACTGACCAGAGAGAAGCATGGCAAGGAGTAACCACTTAAAATATCCTTGAGGTGGTCCTACTCTCTTATTCCATAGAAAGAAAAAAAATATTTCTTGTGGTGTAATTTTTAAAAACAAAGAGTCTGACTTGTACTAGGCCTCCATTGTGTCAGAATATGCTAATTTTTAAGCTTGCTCATTAGTAATAAATTCTTACATTCATGTGTTTAGATTTCCCATCACATGGTCACTGGCAAAATCATTTGACACATTCCTTGGTGACATGAAACCTGCTAACACTAAAGACTGAACATTATTTTGGAAAGGTTTGTGGTTTTTACCTCCATTCAGATGTCTGTAACTGTCAATCATGGGAACAAATTTTGTTCTTGCTTATAATGCAGTAAATTCAAAGTAACTCCAGTGACTCTGATGGAATTACAGTGAATTGATGCCAGACTAAATGAAAGCAGACATTTTGTGATGTGTCAGGATTAAGAAAAAAGAAATTATGGGAATAAAAGAAGAAGCCGTCTGTTATGGAGGTTTAATTAAAGTCAATTCAATGCATACAAATTAAGGGAAAAAAAATTAACAATGCACAAACCTAATTAGCAGAGACAGAAATTAACAACAAGCAAAATAGCTACACTTGAAGTCTGCCTAGAAAAGTAAGAAAGATTTGTGTTGTAGAATGATATATTTTTGGCTTAACAACACAAAACCATACATAACAAAAAGTGTAGCAAGATAAATTTTCCAAACTTCTCAGTGAAGAATGTTTCATGTCATTCATGCAGGAGCACTCTCCAGTTGAGGATTTCTTTACATGTCAGTAAGGAGAAGGGGGAAAAAAGGAAAAAAAAAGGTAAAAATTTTGCACTGCAAAGCTAAATAGCTACTCAAAAGTTGAAGGAGGCAGATGGAGAAGCCTTGTACTTTCCCATCTCCTGCACATACAGGTATCAGCTACAATGCAGAAAGATAGAACAAAAAGCACTATTTCAGAAAAGACCCAGCCAAATTAATGTTGGTTTTGTGGTTTTTGGTTTTGTTTGTTTGTTTTTTTGTTTGTTTTTGTTTGTTTGTGGGTTTGTTTTTTTTTTTTTTTGGGGGGGTG
>JAWWTY010000077.1:36152971-36214622 GCA_035222235.1 Margarornis squamiger | reverse complement strand
TTTTGTTGTTTTTTTTGTTGGTTTTGTTTGTTTTTTTGTTTGTTTTTGTTTGTTTGTGGGTTTTTTTTTTTTTTTGGGGGGGGGTGGGGTTTAAATAAAAGTCTCAATCATCAAACCATTTAAAACTCAAACTAAATTTTAAGTGTACTTAAATTCCGAGTAAAAATAAAGTGCCTATCTGCTTCTCTGAGCAAAACCAAATGTAACAGTCTACTGAATTGGGTCTCCACTATACTACTGGTCAGCTATAGTAGTCTGATTTTGTCATATGTCTTTGACATTATCTTTAAAACTATTTACAGGCCTCTCTTTTTGCCTTTCCTCAAACTAAACTGCCATGTTGGATGAGGCCATACAGTTTACCCTAATGCCTCCAAAAGCAGTCAATAAAATAAGCTTCAGATCTTCATGGCTATGAAGCAGGCTGAGAAAAATGCCTTTCCCACGTTTCTGGCCAGCAATCCTTTTGGGATACTTTAGCTTAAGGCTTCATGCTCATGAGATATCATACCTAATACCTGTCCATGCCCTTAGCCTATAAAGCACAAGGTAATCTATTCTGGCAGATATAAGAGCCTTGGTGATGTGATGTGCGTGAGACCCACACCAAACTGTGATGCAAAAGGCAGGCATGGTGCCTTCAGGTGATGTTCCTTTGAGTACTTTCAGCATCCCCAGCAATACAAGGCTCTTCCAGTGTGGAAGTGGAGCTCTCTACCTCTGGCGTCAACCTTGGAAACCTTCTCTTTACCCCTGCTAGACCTCATGTGCCTTTTAGAATGTATTTTTTTTAATATATCCTTTCAGTAGCTCCTTTTTACAGAATAGCATGCAACTTTCAAGACAGGGATACACAATTTTCTGATACAAGAGTGAAACAATGCTTTCAGTTTTTTTCTTCAAAAGTCCTAACCTCAGATGTGCCTTTTTCTCACATGCTGAGCACAGAGCTGAAAGCTGTCCATAATCCCATCTCTTTCAAGAATGGCGATTGAGACAGTCCATGCCATGAGACTATGGACAGTTGATACACACGTATTCAGTTAAAGTAGGGTTTTTTCTGTATATTTTTTGACACAGATTTTTCATTTTCTGTGCACTCTTTAAATGAGAACAGGTTCCTTATAAGATGTTAAACTTCATGTGCCAGCAGCCTGATAAGGTTTGGCTTTAGAAATACTCCACCTCTTCTACCTAGGTTTAAGATTCCAGCCACTGAGAATGCTGTAGTCATTAAGCTGATCTGGTTGTGAGGCTTGATATGGCACTAAGAATCATACCAGTTACACATTTTTGCAGCAAGTGACTTCCATCACATGCTGATTCCACTATTTGCAAAGGATTAATGTTACCTCTATGTTAATATTGAAAATCACTCAACTCCTAGAGACAGAAAATCATGGATAAATAAGGAAAGTGTTCCATTCATTATGAAGTAATAGTATTTTTCCTTCTAAACAGAAATGGTACAGATTTTTTATGGTTGTTAGGATCAGTGAAAAAATATGGGTTTCTTGTGAAGATATTATCAGAGCACATGACAATACCTTAGAACATAAATCAGGGAATGACATTTGTGAATTCTCCTGCTTTCTGATCTTCTCAGTGCCTTCAGGAAAAGACAGTCCTGATCCTAGCAAACTACACTGTTCGCCAGGTGTGCCTGTGCATGTGTGTGATTATTTTCTGTAACCTTCCTTCTTTTCCTGTCACGCTTATACTCCTGTTATATTCTGAAGCAGACAGCTCATTTTTTATAGACACCCAGCTGTTTCTGGTTCTTAAAAAATTTAGGTACCTGACAGACCTGCCTTTTTTTTTTCCCCCCCATGGCTGATCTTAGCACAAAGGTACAAGACTAAATACAACCATAAGCAAAAAGTCGCTTTAATACAGCTGGTTTATTTTTGCCTGGTGCTTAAAATCAAAAGGATTTCTCATCTCTCTAAATACTGTAAGAAATCTTCTCCTATTTTGGGATCTATTTCTTGGTGCTTCTACACACCTTCTCCTGTGTGATGGTAATCCCCTCCCCAAAATAGCTCTTTCAAAGGATGCTTTGCAATTCAGTCCTATCTCCCCTTTACTTTGATCAGAAAAGTGGTAATATATTTTTTAACTCTTATTGCTGTCCTGATTGTTTTTCTTTCAAATGAAATGAGGTATAGTACCACAACCATCACACATGACAATTGTAAAAGTGTTTTCTAAGAAAAGACGCTAACACAGCACCTCTTTGCTAAGCTTAACATTAAGACTTCTCACAACCTTTTAAGGGAAGGGTGTGTTAAAAACCAGCAGAATCAGTCACAAATGCCCTTTTAACTGTTGTCTTTTCTGCTGTGTTTTCATAAGAAGATGAGGCAGAAAATGGGAGGCATAACTCTTTTCTTGTCCTCTGGAAAAAAAAATAAATCTGCTTCTTAGGTATAAATCACAAAAATAAACCCAAATAACTTATAAACTCTCCTAGGTATGTGCTGCCCTAGCAGTGCAAAAGACCTGTAAAGTCAGCTTTACTGACTAAATTGAAACCAAACATATGCCCAGCTCTTCTTCAAAGCATTTCATAGAACTATAGAACAATTTATGTTGGAAAAGACCTCTAAGATCATCAAGTCCAACCACTAACCTTGCACTACAAATTCCACCAATAAACCATGTCCCTAAGTGCCACATTGACACATCTTTCATGTACCTTCAGGGGTTGTGATTCAAACACTTCCCTGGGCAGCCTGTCACAATGCTTGATAAGACTTTTGGTGGAAAAATTTTTCCTAAAATCAGAATAGTCAGAGTATAGCATTGGATATAGTTCAGAATATTTTATGGTTTATAAAGTTCTCATTCCCCAGATAAAGTCTGACACATTTATAGAATCATGGAATGGTTTGGGTTGGAAGGGACCTTAAAGATCATCTAGTTCCAACCTCAGTGCCACAGGAAGGGACACCTTCCACTCCACCAGGTTGCTCAAAAACCCATCCAACCTGGCCTTGAACACTTCCAGTGATGGAGCATCTGCAACTTCTCTGTTTCAGTTCTCACCTGTTCCAGTGCTTCCCCACTCTCGTAGTGAAGACTTTAACTCCTTGTCATGTAAAATAAAACATTTAATAATCAAAAGGGAGACAAGATTCCTACTGCTCTTGCAGTCATGATGTCCAGGTGGAAAAAAAAGAAAAGGCATCAAAAGCCCTTTCTGAGGCAGAGGAGGAGCTGTTCTCAACACAAGGTCAAGGGAGCCCCATTGCAGTCTGTCAGCTCCTGGGGATCTTCCTTCACAGGACAGCTGACAGAGCGTCAGGAAGTGGTTCATGACCCAGGAACTCTTCCACAGGCACGAGCAGGCTGCACCCAAATAACACCCTTCTCTTGTTCTAGGTCTCCAGTTCAGCACTTGGCTGTAATTGTGCAGGCATAGTATCCGTCATGGAAAGTAAATCCATCGCATAAAAGCAGAACCACCACAATATTCTTGAATAGTGGACCAAAGCTGTTTACAACCAGTAGCCCTGTCATGACCTAGAAGCATTATGCTGACTCCATAGCCGACAACCTGTGGCATGAGAGAGACTGTGAAATGCATCTCTTTCCAAATAGTAAATACCAAAATAAGCTAACCTGCTCTGGCCAGAGAGGTTGCATATTACTTACAATAAATGTCTCGGCTTTGGTATTTTTCCTCGTTTTTCAGAGTATTTATTTGTACCCCTTCATAAGAACTGCCTTCACTTTTTCCTCCCTCATGCATTAATGCATTAATTATATCCACTACCTACATTTCCCACTGGTGTGTTGACATACCAAACATGCTTTCGTATGGAATGATCTCCTAGTCTGATCATGGGTCATTACCACCGAAAGCTTTTAATACAAGTGTGCATGGACACAAAAAAGAAAATGAGTAACTAGCGCTTCATTCAGATCACTCAGGAAAATACAAGAGATTTGTCTGTTTACCTAAAACATAAAGTTAGAAAATGAATAAAAGCAACCAGCACCTCTCAAATTTAACCCGAACACAGTATGTGAATGAAGTGGAGAGGGATGATGTAAAGTAGCCAGAGAGTTTAGTCATGGAAATACAGGCACATCAGAGTAATTTTATTCACAGAAGGTAGCTCTACCAAAAACCAGTGTGGCAGAGTTATCCCAGAGGCTGTGAGGCTGCAGACTTGGATCTCTTAGCAGTATTTCTGCAGCTTTTTTTCACTCTTTTGAGTAGCCATTGAAAGACGGGTTCACCACTATGGACAAGACCACAACTGTTCACTGCTTTTTTACATTTTCACAATCATGCTCAAAGCTCTGTTCCACTCCCATCTACTTATTTGCCAAAGCTGTCCTGTTTTCTTAGCAGGTGGGGCTGTTAGGTTCAGGTAAGATTGATTCAGACACATTGACCATCCTCTTCAAACAGTATAAATATGACCATCTCAAATCATGAAATGCAGCAACCATGACTGTGCAAAAACAGGAAATGTAGTATAGATATTGATATCTTTAAATACTTTGCAAAGAAGAGTAGTGAAGAAAAGCAGTGAGTTCCAGATTTCCATGGACCATACAGTGGGCAGACTGTCATTTTTATGTTTATTTAACAGTGTGGTGTACACTTTTATAAATAGATTCTCATAAAAGAATGAGATTACTTCATCTTGGCTTTTCTGTGAGCTAAGCCAGAAGCAAATATGAGGAATAAATAGATAAATTTTTTATTCTACTAAGATTTTACTCAAAGAACTGGATAAACTGGCAGAGTAGCTAAGAATGTTTTGGTTTATTTAATTGTTTACAAAGCTAAAGTCAATCACGAGATGAAACAGTAAGTATTGCACTCCCACCTAAGAAAATTTGTTATAGAAATAACATCCTTTTGAATGTGTGAATTACATTTCCTTTTGAAAAACAACAACAAAAATAGAACAGGACAAATGGACTTTCTTCATTGCTAAAAGCTGTCCAGATAAGGACAGACTTGAAGAAATCCACAATGCTGCTCCATGGACAGAGTGCAGCCCTGTGAAAAGGTGTAGTAACCAGATGTCTAACTGCTGGTGGGACCCTTGCCTCCTCAGAACACAGAGGGAGTGGCATATTTACACAACTGTGTGATCTCTCCTACTGCTGCATTCTGAAATCAGGCAGGGAAATAAACCTCCCCCATTATCTTTCCTGTTTATATCTCTGGGCTGTCACAAACACTCAGCCCAATCACAAAGAGATGGTTTTTACCTGGGATATTTTACAAGTACTGAACTGTTCCTTTTTGAATCTGCATTCATTGAATGATTTATTAAAGAATTTTTCCATCATTTATTCATCTTACAAGTCTATCTCTAAAAGACTTCCTGTAAGAAGTGCAATCACAATTTTTTTGTCCTTTTAATACACGTCTTGAGAAACCCTCATCGCTTGCGGCATAAAGTAAGGAAAACCACAGCCAAACTCAAAAAGTGTGATCTTTCATAGACCCCCATGAATAACTCACGTGCAATAAAATCAATACAATTATGTCTACAGGAAACAATGGTATTAAATCATATTCAGTATCAATAACACAAACCCCATTTCATAGGCAGTCCTCCAAAGAACCAAACCAAACTACCAAGGAAATTCTGAACGAGACAATTGGAGTAAGGCAATTCTGAATTCTGAAAAAAACCCTTTAAATACAGATTGTATGAAAGAGTGGTATGATTTTTTTCTAGGCTTTTTGAAATCTTTGGGAAATTTTCAGTTATTCTTTTATAGGGAGCAATTGCCAATAAAGAGAAAACTGATAAAAGCCTACTTTGCTATTAATGACAGAATAAAAGCACTACCCTGGGCAATAAGCTGCAGGAAGTCTGTTGGATGTATGACACATCTTTCTGTCAACAACAACTAAATATTCACATAACTGTTAGCTGTATGGTGGATCCAGGCTAACCTCTAGCTGCTCTTTTTGTTCTGTTAACTGATTAACTGATTCAATAAGAAGATGTACTTAACGCACATACCAGCTCTACACTGTAAACATTATTACAGAACATTTTTTAAAGGGGCCAATTTTACACAGAATCAATGGTATGATTATCATAATTTTAGCATTATGCCTTGAGAGAAAATTCAGCCTGGAACAGGCAGAGAAAAGAAGCAATAATATGTATTACTATTACAGTCTTTATGAATCAAAAAGACCTTTAAACAGTTGTATGCTTGCTAGATTAAAAATCGTTAACCAAATTTTGGGCTGTTGATTCTTCTAATATTAAGAAAGAAAAGGGTAGGAGGAGACATACAAAGCCAGGATAAGGGTTCTTTCTACTCTTCCATTTTGGGGGTTGAGAGGTGTACACTCCTGAATAAATAAATATTCCTTTTTAGATGCCTGTATTTGGGTCTATCTCATAAAATACAGAATTGGAAAAAAAAAATTCCAAGCAGGTACACCTTTCTTCAACTGTTCCAATAGACTGAGTTTCAGTGGAAGAACTCTGAAAGTGAATTAATTTAAGCTGTTTTCTCATTTATTAAAACTAATGCCTAAAAGTTTACAAAACTCTTATAATGAAGTAAAATATTCCAACTCAAAAATAACTATTTCATAGTTGTGTAAAAATTGTTCCTTTGCCAGGTTACTACTGCTACTACTCTAGAGAAAGTAGTCTCACAAATGGGAAAATTGTTATTTTTATTATGCCATCAAATTTGAAACATTTCTATTGATTCACCTGAAGTGAGCGGTCATATGTAGTTCTTACAGAACAAAATGTAGCATTGAATTTTCAGCTGAGTTATTACTCACTTCCAGCTGGTTTTTGATGGTACTGTTAATTTCTGTAACAGTCTGTATTTCTCACAGCAAATGTTGGCTCATGAGAAAGCGATATGCTCATTTATCATAATGAACAAAAACATAACAGTAATAATAAGAATCAGTAATAATAAGAATATTTGAAATATTTTTGAAGAACCTCTAGAACTTAAATAATTCCAGTTAAGTCACTGAGAAACTTTTCTTTGACTTCAGCAAGTGTTAATGTCTCTTTCTGTGCAAGTGTACCATTTAAGTACATAATATCACTGAACTTAAAGGTTTTCTTTTTTTCTTTAATTCCATTAATTCAATTACATACTTTATTTACTGACCTTTTGTCCTCTAAAATATTCAAGAATGGTGATCATAGTTTCAAAATCATTGATATTTGCACAAATAGTTAAAAAAATTACACAGAAATTGATAGTAAAGTACAGGTTGCTCACTTAAATGAAAATAGGAATACATGTACCTGAATAATTGCTATATTGTAATCAAAGCAAGTCTTTTGAGAATTATGTTTTCTTAATAGATTTGTCTACAATATAAAACCAGATATGTTACTAATAAAAACATTTTGTGGTCAGTGCAACTTGTCCTGAGCTAAAACAAGAGGGGGACTGGGATTATTTTAAAAGAAGAAAAGTTTTAAGAGCTAAGACGTATGTAAGTTCAAAAATCTATGATGTTTCTTGTGTTTATTGAAACATCCAGGAAGTACCTCTGATTATCTCTCAAGGAATGAGATTTTCAGACTGTGAAAGTGACTGGTCTTAAACTAAAACTGTTTAGAACCTTAATTATACAACTTAGGCTGGATGCTTGGTAGTTATAAAATCACCTTTCCTACAGCTATGCAAAACTCACTTGTAATAGGTATCATTTTCTGAGTCTTTACAGAACCTCAGAATTGCTCTGAGGAGCTACAGCAGGAATGACATTCACTATAACTGCAATTACAGTTAAATTCTTCAAATGGCCAAAGTCCTCTTATTTTTCTCTGAACACAAAATACAAATACAATATGCATTCTAGTCCTCTTAATAAAATGTAAAACACCCGACTGGGTCTAGGCCAATGAAAGTCTTTAACACATTTCACCCTTTTCAATTTTTTTTCCATAGAAATAAGGTTGAATATTATATAGAAATATTGTAGACCCTCTATCCTCCTAAAAAGTCACCCACCATGCACACACAGGTCTGAAGAGCTGTTCTAATTGCCAGCACACATACTAAATATATTCCCTGTTTCTTCCATGCTTTCTGTTGTTAGTCTTACATGGTTGAGCTTTCAAACTCTAAAAGGCATATCTGAAGATATTTTCCACCATTCTGACAGCAAGATGAAAAACAAAACAAAACAACAAAAACTCCCCAAACAAATAACTTTCCTCCTTCTCCCCTCAGTTTGATGATAATTTTTTTTCCTAAGGAAAATCTAGAGGTGGTTGCATGTCTATCTAAGAACTCGTTCAGAATACTGTCTTCTCCACACTTGCACGAAAATCAGAATTTGCTTTTTTTTTCTCATTTTCATTCCACATACACCACAAAGGACACCTTTCCCTCACCTCCAGAACATGTCCCCTGTGCTTCTCTGAGAATTGCTGGAATGGAACTGCCACTTGCATTTAACACTTGATGAAAAGCTAGAACAAGAGCTACAAAGATTGATAAGTCTCTAAAGATTCAAGGCTGAAAAACAACTTATTTGCTTGCATAAGAAGGTGAAAAGGGGAGAGAAAAAGAATCCCTGTGCTCACAAATACCAGAGAAAACAGGGAGAGAAAGGCAGATCTATTTTTGTCCCTGGGTGTTTAAACTATTGTGCACTGATCAGGAAGAAAGAAGTTTCTCTTTGCTGATGGCAGAAGAGTTGCAGGCCCTCCTTACTCTGATGGTGAGCCAGGAACAAAGTCATCCTAGAGAAGATGTAACTGAGTCATTGCAAAATAAAGGCTTCCTCAATATGTTCTTCCTTGGGGCAGTGGGAGTGTTGGGGTAAAACTGTGTTTCTATTCCACCTCTTCCATCAACAGAACTGCATGGTGCCCTGTGCATCCTGAAGCAATTTTATCTGCCTTGAATATTGTATATCTAGGTGACTGTAGGTTCCCCATATCAATATCCTTCCTCCTGACAGGTGTAAGGTGCTTTAAAATGAAAAGTTGTCTCCTGAATATTCACTGCTGTAGCTTGAGCAATCATGAAGTAGCTGAGACAGTAATTAAGCAGAATAAATCAAAGTGCACATTGCAGAATCTCTTAGAAGAGACCATTCCTGCTCCAAGCAGACATTTTTAACATAAAAAATCTGGAATGCAAAATGTTTGGCACATGGTATTTCACTTCTGGCACACTGAAAAGAACAACTCCCTCCAACAAACGATGAATGATCAAAATAAATCTGTTTCCTTTGAAATTCATATAAACCTAGGGATTACTAAGAAACCAGAAAAAGCTAGCCAGTTAAACCAAAATACACATCTTAGTTTAATCTAGGGTGGGAAAGGGTGTAGTCCAGCTTTTAATGCACATTATTTTGAGTGTGAAGACATCTTTGCCACCTGGCAGACTAACCTGAACCATGAGATTCTGTTTAAGAGAGCAATTTTTACCTTGTGAGCCATCAAACACTGGAATAGGCTGCCCAGATAAGTTGTGGACTCTCCATCCTTCATCATATTCAGCACACATCTGTTCATGATGCTGGACAACCCATTCAGTCTGAACCTGCTTTAGAAGGGGACACTGGACCAGACAATTTCCAGAGATGCCTTCCCACCTCAACTATCATGTGATTCTGTGTTTACTATACATCACATACATTTGTTTAATAATGCTGGAATAAAGGTGAGAAAATCTGCCCTAAGTTTTCAAACAAAGAGTTCAGAATTTTCACAATGAAAAAAACCCAAACCAACAACAAATAGATTAACAATAAAGGCTAGAGGAAGCTTTTTGGATTGAGTCAAATTCAACAGGGGAATTTTAACAGTGACTACAGTGGTAGAACTCTGTATCTATGCAACCCAAGTTATTACAGATTAACATACAGATTAGAGATCTAAAAGTAGTCACAAAATAATTTGATTTCTTATTTCTCTACCTGGATTCCTGTATTCCAACAATGTATTTCCAGCATACGTTCAAGTGTATTATAGAAAGTAGATAGGCAGGAATGAAAAATAACTGACCTGGCCATACCACACTGGAGTCTCAATCTGGAGGCTGAAATTTTCAGTTTAATCAATTTTCCCCCAAAAGGACAACGGAACTCATTGTAAGTTAGGATACTAAAATAAAACTCCCATAAAACTACTTAAGGAACATTTTTTGAAGGAATCACTGTGATTAAAAAAACCCAAATAAACTTTTTCCTGTATATTGAGAAGACCATCAATTTGATTAAAGAGCCAAGTTTTATGGAGAAAAGGTAGTGAGCTGCTTTGCACAACAGCAAATTATTATAGATATTATTAAGCAGATGGAAAACTGAGTGCATTTCTATAGCTGAGGCTTTTAAGAATATGGCAATTAAAGGGGTTTGGAGGGGGTAGGGGAGGAAGATGGCAAATTTACTTAAAAAACCCAGCTTAAGCCAAACCAAACCAAAGCAGCTACGAAAGTTGCTGACTGTCAGCACTCAAAGATGGCCAAACTTCTCAGGCATGTGTTTTTGTATTTTTCTTACACGAAAGTCTTAGGATAAAGTCTGCTCCTCCTATTGGTTGATATGGTTGTTTTCACTGGAAACTTTTACGCAGAAGAAAAGCAGAAAAAAAATCTGTTAAATTTGTATTTAGAATGAGACATTCAAAAGAAAAGGTCACAGACGACATCTGACATTTGGGCTGGGTAAAGGGAAATAAGGCAAAAGGGTAGACTTTCACAGGACACGTTGGCACAAAGGAACAACTGAAGTTGTGTTAACAGACAAGATAAAATAGATAAGAAAATGTCTGTAGAAAATCGAAGAGGGATTCGAAGAGAAAAGCTCCAGGGATTTGGAAAAGTAAATATACCATGCATAAAAAGAAAGAGGCCAAAAAATCAGGAGACAAAGCTCAGGAAGTTGTAATTTTAAAAGTATAAGGAGAACAAGATTTTACAGAAGAAACAGGTGATATCAAAGGTAGGAAAGACGTGAGGGAGGAGTCTGGAGAAGACGTTTTGAGGCACAACTGGTGAGTGCTGATGGAAACCTGAGGGGTCCTGGGCAGACTTAGGAGAAAGGGTACATGAAAGAATTTTGTTAGATTAAGTTTTCTAAAGAGTTTAGAAATTAAAGGGAGATGGAATATGACTGTTAATGACCCATACAAGTTATAAAAGTCTGTTCTGGGCAGAAAACAGGAGAGAGACTGAAACAGAATCATCGATTCAAGGGGCTCGTGTAGGCAGATGAGTTTCGCACTGAAAATGTTTGTATCTAAGTTCTCCTCCCATACACTCTGACATCAAGAGATAAGCTAAAAAGGCAATAGAAAGCTGGTCATAATGGCAATTACCTTATAGCAACAGCTTCCTTTCAGCTCCAAGTTTACAAATCATTTGATTTTTCAAAGGACAAATTCAATAACCTTTGAAAAAAGTGAAACTCTCTTCAGCAAGATTAACTGTGAAAACAATATCCAGTAATATGTATCTATATTTTTTGCAATCAATGTCAACCACTGAATATTAAAAAAGTTCTTTCATGCATCCAAACAAAACACCAACTCAATTTTCTGTTAATACAAGGTGCCTCCCACATGCCTGTTAGTAATTGTGGGCTAAGTAAAGAAGCAACAATTACTTCTAGAAGTTAAACATTCTGAAATTTCAAATGCTGAATCAGTTGCACAGATTGTACTGGAAATTCTTTTCTAACAGTGTCAAAATGATCATCACTGAACCACTCCACCACTGAAGGACTAGTGAATCACTCTGCATAGGAAGAATTCTGATGTAGCTCAAAGAGCCAATGTACCACTAAATTTATCTTTACGTAGCCAAGTAGATATACATACAAATAAAATGCTGGAATTGTTTGTAAATATTTTGAACAAATTGTTAAATTTTGTTTGGTATCTCACTACATTATATAAAACAGTGTATTTGGCAAAGCCCCATAGTAAGTGCTACCTTCTGTTTCCATGATGCTAATAACATGATTGTCATAGTTTAAAAATTAGTATGAAGGAAAGAAACAATTGTTTCAAGATCGTGCTCCAAAGAACACAATACAGAAGGCAGCGAAATGTCAATATTCATAAGCTTATACCAATTGAATGGGCAGTTGCTGGTGTAATGGAGCTCTGTGTCAGTGCATTCCTGTGTCAGTACACTGTAGGAGAAGTAGCATTAATTTGTAAAGGAGTTACAGGAAATTTACAGGAAATGTGAGTTAAAATCTGCTTAGAGTTATAATTTGAGATGAGACCACATCAAAAGACCATTTTAATCCACCTTAAAATAAGCACACAGCTATAAAATTTTTACAAGTAATCATTAATATACCTATTTCAAGTCATCACTGGCATACTGAATGTGATTTCTCTTTGAATCTATCCTGAAAATTTGCATTGCTTGTAAGCTAGTCATTAGCCTTTAGAGCACAGATATTCTGACAATCTATTCTACATGGCCCCATATATCATGTTTTAATAAATTACTTTCCTAAAAGAATAAGATTTTCTGAGGTTTAAGGAGAAACTAGATATTTATCAGCAGAGAGCAGCATAATATCTTCTGGTTTAAAGCACTAGAATGTCATAAAAGAATGCTGAATTACACAACTCTGTACCTGAAATATAACTTTTTTGTTGAAAAACTAATATTTAAAACCAGAAAAAGGTGAATATTAATTGTTCCCCTACTTTAGAAACCTTTGAGGAGAAAAAGGGGTTCTAAGGTATGTTGTTTTTGAGATATGCAGAGATCAAATGGCTAACACAGGGTGAAAAAATTAAATAAATACCAGAGTAATACCAGATTGGAAAATTCAACCATAATGACATTTTACAGAATTCTGAGAGTTACACTTGCTGTCTACAGATAAACTCTTTCTAAATAGTTTTTTGACACTGAAAAATTGCAAAACTGAACTTTTGGTTCACTATACTTTAAAAAATGTAAATCTGGAATAAGTTCACTGCCTCTGATATGCAGGCGAATACTCATGGCATAGCCTTCATTCCCCCATACCGACTTCGCTTTGTGTTAGCAAAATTTAGCAAACCTTGATTACACTATACAGTCAAAATTATTTAATGGCAGTTGTGAATCATTACCATAATACAATCTTTTTCCAAATTCATGAGAGAATCCTTAGAGTGTTTCTTTTCAGAAACAAATAAAAGTCAGAAAGCATTTTTTATAGTATTGGACAATCTTGATGACATAATAAATCTTATAATTTAATATAATGTAATGAAAATTTGATGACAGAAGAACATGTATGCTTTTCAATAGGCAAAATAATTTCTAAAGCTGTTCTAAATTCTGGTTTTCTTTGGAAAGTTAGGAGGTCTCTATATTGAAAAGTGTACACAAGAGCAAAAGTTCATGTAGGTGCAATTCTCAAAAGCATGTAAATATTGGTTCTTATCAATGTTTTTGCAATTCACACAAACCTTCCTTTTTGTCTTCTGCAGCAATCTTCGCTTTTGTGTCTGTTATATCTTTGAAAGAGGCCAGAAAGAGCACTACATCTCCTTTTTCATTCTTTATAGGAACAATATCCAGTAAGCACCAGAATGAAGACCCTGCAAGGATAAAGAATGAATTTAATTCAAACAGCTGTCTTTTCGCAGAGAGAGGGGGAAAAAAGAGTGAACTACTAAATCTACAACTAATGTAATTCTAAAAAAAAAAAAAAAAAAAGAAATCTTATTTAGGAGGTCAGTAGTCAGGGAATCACAGATGTTCAGCTCATGTAAATCTCTTTGTATCATTGGTTGAAGCTCAGTAATACTGCTTTCTCCAGAAACAAGACATTAATTTAAATGCAACATTTATCTGCAGGGATCATTAATAAAGTTTAATGAAGCTGCTTACTCCTCTGAAACCACGCTTTGCTTTGAACTCTCAACTGATGTTGCTTATTTCCCGGAATAGCTTTCACTTTGTTAACTTGACGTCTGAAGTGTTCATGTTTACTACAGAATCATACTACCTTAATCATCTGACCTGATACTCATTAAAACCTCTTGATGGAAGACCAGATAGTCAGAGCATCATTCCACTAATTCAAAGATATTTAAACTAATCAGGTATCAGACTCAGAACAGAAATAGAATTAACTCATTTCATCATACAGATGGTGAGATATCTAATACCACGCATCATCTGTAAAATTAATATCAATTATCTTCCTTACTGTCTTTAACGTTCACCTTGCTAAGACTGAAGTTGAACAACACTGAGTTTGGAGTTTGGCAGCATTCTTGTCAACCTTTCTCTGTCCACCCCTGCTTCATTATCATACAGCTTAAAATAGATTCTTGCTGTTGTCACTGGTTGTGCACATGTCCTGTTTGCAAGATATGTTATTCAATTCCAATGACATCATTCACAAGCTTCCTACTAACATTACTGGGAACAAGAAAATAATGAATACCTAGATGCTGACAGTGCACTGCAAGCATAAGAGAGATCTCAGCAAACATCCTACACCCCAATCCCATCCATTTGGGGATAACTCAGCCCATAACCAGGCTTTAGTTTCTTTCAGGTTTTGGGTGTCAACACTACCTACCTCCACCCACCATCAGCCTCCTTATATTACTTATATGTAAGTACTGCCAGAGAGTTCAAATTTACTTTTTGGACATGTCTTTACACTTCCACAATCATGCTGCTTCACAACATACTATTTTTGGCATTCATTTACAAGCACAATTCTACTTTAATTCATATTAAGAAATAGGACTTGTTTCCTGGACCACTGCTACCCCACAACAGTCTTCTGCCACATGATAAGCTGAGCTTTGGAAGGGTCCTTAGGAAGGACAAGCAGATTAGTCACTTCCCACTGTGCTGTCTTCTGAAGTTTTCAGTTTTGAAAAAGAAGGCCCTGGAACATCACAGTTAAGTTTTATAATTTAGATTTTCAAGTGGAAGTTCTCTGACTGCCTATTAAACAGTACAGACAAGCATGGGAAGTGAAACAGCAAAACAGCAGCTTTCCTTTTGAAAGACCACCCCAATTAAAGGTACAAAAACATGCATCAAGCAAAGTTCATCCGGTCCTCTCTGTCTTGGTGAAACTTTCCAGGAGTCAGACAGGCAGCTTTGAGAGTAACATTACTAGTTCAGTAATCAGGTAACACTTCCATTAAGGTATTTAAAGAAGGGACAGAGAGAATTTGGAACAGGAAGAAAGAAAGCTGGAGGAGAAAAAGATCATGGAAAGAAGCAAACTGGCTTTATATTGGGTTTAAATATTCTCATTTTGAGGCTGAAGAGAAAACAGGCAAGACAAACCAAACCCTTTTAAAAAAAGGTAGAAATGATGTAAAAAGCAACATATTTCTACTGTTCATTTTTCTATTTTTTTTTTTTTTTTAAATATTCACAGATCTGACTCTTCTATCAAAAATTCTGGAAAAAACTGCTTATAGTATTAATTAGCATTAAGAAATTTTACTTTGCTGCTTG
Source organism: Margarornis squamiger (assembly GCA_035222235.1). Classification (NCBI taxonomy): domain Eukaryota; kingdom Metazoa; phylum Chordata; class Aves; order Passeriformes; family Furnariidae; genus Margarornis; species Margarornis squamiger. The sequence continues at coordinate 36,199,172 of JAWWTY010000077.1, read as the reverse complement.
AAAACAGAATCACAAGTCTCTACAAAAATTACTTTCTACTTGGTTGCATTCTAGCAGAAGTTTCAGTGGACAAGAAGTCACTCTCAACCTCTTCTAAGTACCACCAACAGTGGCAATGATCTTTTAAACAGCTGTTTCAATCTTCTCCAGAAGTGGATGGATATATTTTTAAACTTTTTTCATGTTTTTCTGCGTGTGCAAGCACATGCACACACGCAGAAATTAGCCATTAAGGTTGCTCCTGGAAGAAAGTTGTAGGCATCAGTCATGTTCAAACAGACCTAACTCAGTTATGGTAATGTCTGAAATGATAGATCTGTAGGTTTAAGGGAGTTATTGTAACATGGTTCATCATTGAAATAGAGACAAATCCACTTAACATATCGTGGTTTAATGCATTTCCTCTTTTATATAATCAAAAAGACATTTGAGTTCTTCTCATGTGAACTCTGGTCACTGAAACTGTTCCACGTTCTGCCACCATTTAATATTGCTCTTTCTCTTTGTCATATTTTCTTTCATTAAGTTTTCTCTTTCTCCTCCTCTGTCAATATGACTGCAAATATTTTCATTAAGCAAAGCAAATGTGAATAAAATATGGTGTGTGCCACTAAAGAAAACATATCCAATACACTCACAGGCTACTTCTTTCCTGAAGAGTTTCACACTAGTGCCCTCTGTGGTGAAGCTGTCAGTCCTGCCCATATTTATATGCTAAGGCTTTAGAAGTCCTAAACTGAGCTTGTTGGTTTGATTTATTTTTTATTTTTTTTCCTCCTGCCTTTACTTGAAAGGAGCGAATTAATTTGAGGTACTCTTCAGGACTAGAGGAGATGATCTGTTTTAGGTCAGGACTAGGTCCTGACCAGCGTAAGGTTGCATTCTGTCAAAAACAGAAGTGTCTTATTTTTCATTATTAAGGAACATTCTTGAGAAAATATACCGATCCAATGCAATCTGTTACTTAGCTTTCACTGAAAGCCAGCATCATATTATTCTATAAGCCAAAAGCAGAACTTTCTGATTAAAAAAAAAAAGTAGTGCCCTATTTTGTTACAGTTCTTTTGAATGCACTCATCTGTAAAACAGAAATTCCTTCCCTGCTTCAGATAGTGCATACAAAGGTTTTCTGTATTGTCAAGAGTTGCCTATCAAAGAAATTTCTCTTCCAAGGTTTATTTATATACAGACTCTCTTTATTGCTTCAAGCCACCACTCTTGGAGAAAGAGTCTAATCTTTCTCTTGCATTCTGAAGTGAAGGGTCAAAATATGTTTTAATAACCTCAAGGCTTATATAAGCACATCACAGAGAAGGAGAAAAGAGACCAAATGAAGCATAATCTTATCACAAGGCAATTTGGCTATAGTCCACCTTTTATATATACATAAAAAAAGATAGTGCATTATGGTCACTCACTCAACCACCCTTTCTACCTTTCCGCGTTTTGACAGCTAGAAGTCTGTCCTTAGACTGAAATCAAAACAAAAGTCAACAGACCAAGGAATTTAAAAGGGAGATTTTATATAAAACCCTGCCATTAGGATGCCAACAGCCTTCAGAGCCAAGCATTCCTTTCACTAGAAAATAAGGCCTGCTTAAACCAAGGAACAGATTGAGACCATTAGCTCTATTGATGAGCTGTGTGCACTCACCGTACAAAAATACTCTGTCTTTAGTGATGCTCACCCCAGACAGAGCCCAATGAAATTCTCAGAATGGAAAAATCTTTGGTGGATATCTGGGTACGACGGAGATATATTGCAGAGGTATTGCAATTTAGAAATGGAATGGGGTTATGGATAGCAACTTTATATAATTCTTTAACAAAATAATTAAATTCTAAACCCATCATGGCAAAATTTTAATTGAATAGTGAGTTCTTTCTTAGCCCCACGTATTCCTATGGATTACTTGGGCTGGGTGATACTCATGCAAAACTGTGCTCTCCTTTTGTTCTTGACAGTCTGGGAGTAGTTTTGTCGAGGAAGAAAAGCTTAAGGTTTCCTTCTTTCTGCCATGTGTTATATCCAGTTCCAAACCTTCAATTCCTCTGGACTTTTCTTGCCACCCAACTCTCTAGACAAACACCGATCCAGCTCGTGCTGTCCCTTCCATCATTTAGGGTCCGGAAATAACAAATGCACAAATTTCTGTGATTTATTTCCACTTCTCTGTGGTGAGAGGAAGAGGGATTAAATTGCAGAGCTCTTTTGTGAAGCTCTGCATCTGCACATAACATGTCAGACTAACTCAGTGTAAGGTTTCCTAGACTGTGAACCTAAGTATCTGAGGAAAGAAAGTTTAAATATTTTGCATATTGGATATATGAGTCATGTGGCACAAAACAACAGCTCTTCAAGGAGTAGTTATCATGAGATGTGTATGCATAAGAGGGCAGAATTAGACTGTACAAGACATCATAAATCTGGAACCCTTTTATGTTTCAACAGGAGACTTAGTAAACTAAATGCTCTTTTAAGGAGATGCAAATCAATGCTTAAAGAAAACTATTAAAACACACTACCCTATTTCCAGAGATTTGTTATGTAGAAGACAAAGATAAAAATATTTTTGTGTAGATAGTTGTAACAACTTGTCAACAGTGTGGATGCTAAATCTTCCCCATTACAACACTGTCTCATTGGCAGAGTTACTAATTGTTAGCAAAACAAACCTGCTGCTGGATACATCATAATGTCAGAGAAGTTTTAGCCTGATCATTTTCACTTTTCCATCACAGAAATTGTTCTCTTCAAGACTGACAGACCAGGATGCCAAAGACTGCCTGAGGAAACCAAACTCTCTTTCATTAGCTTAGCCAAAGATTCCCAGCATTACTGATAACATTTCATTTTGAAAGTTATGTAGTTTTGACAAGATGTCAACATTTTGTTGAGGAGTGCAAAGTCCGAAGAAGAAAACAATGCTTTCAAAAACTGCAACTGAACTAAACTGAAAGGGAAAGGAGCAGAAAGAAAAAGTATCACTATAATTAAAGTATTTTCTCTCTTAAACGTCACAACTTTGACAATGATTAATTAACACAGCTAATGCAAGGTTCTGCTGCTTTAAGTAAATTAGCACCTCATTCTTCTCCATCATCTCTGTAGAAATCAAATGTGTTAAAAAAGTCTGAGATTTTATTCCCCTTGAATTCTGCTGTTGCAGGTGCTAGCCTGTGTGCTATACCCTGGTGACATTCTTTGGTCTGAACTTATTGCAAAACTAAAAAGAACACATATGGGCTAGCAGGTAACTGACTTACACAGGAACAGATGGTTGTGCTAACATTTTCACAAAAGTCATAAAGAAGGCTCAAGAAATTGTTTCCTCAAGTTCTGTGTGGCCACCAGATCATGCTTATATCCTGGAAGTAATTCTCTCTATAAGTTTTAATAGTCAATGTAAATTCATTCCAAAATGGATTTATAATCTATTAATGCCTCCCAAATAGAACCATTCCAAAATATATTTTCAGCTTAAACCAGAATATAGTTACATCCCAAAAATCTGGTAGAAGACCAGAGATGGTAAGATACTTTAATAATAAGGTAAAAATTGTATTTTGGTATGAATGACTAATGAAGTATTAATCTTGTGGAGTTGATTTAAAACTTGTTAAAAATAGCTCTTCAACCCTCTGTATAGCCCATGGAGTACCATGTGCAACTGTTAGATCTATCAGATCTCATTATAGATATGCAAATCCCAACCCACCTGCCCTCCCCCCCACACCGTGTCCTTCAAGCCTTCTTTGTGCCCAGCTTCAACCTGTGTTCGGTCTCTTCTACTGCAGCGTAACTCAGTGCCTCATATGTAATTCACCTCTTATTGCCCAACGTCTGACTTTTTCTGCCATCACTGCCATGATGGAGAGAGAAAGAGAGGGAAAGGATGTTTTACGAGCAGATGCTTTTCAGCACAGCAATCTCCTATCCTTTCCTCTTCTGCAAACTGCCATCATTAAGGAAAGAGAGGCTTAATTCACCACCTCAAAGTTTCCATTTATCTCTATGTGAACACACACTACCTGTGTTATGGCAGCTCCTAGTTTGAGTGCGTGCCTTTTCCAGCCTGTGTTCTTCACATTTTTTGTACGCAACAGCTGCAGTCTGCAGTGGGTTTTATGTAACCTAATCTATGACATCCAGCACATCTACATTTCAGCTTTGTTTACTCAGCTTTCTTGTCTCTCCTTGTATAGCATCACTATCTTTTCTACTTAATGAAACCATTTCAAAATCCTCTAGTTCCATTCAATTTTCATTGAGAAAAAGCAGAGAATTAAGCAATGCCTGCTAATGCCTTATGGCATACATTATCCTTATGCATACTACTTTCTTTTTGTATGCTCTAATTTCCTTTTCCTATCTCCATCCAGATTAGAAAAAGGCATTTAAAGAGATAAATACTTCCCTGATGTAATACATTTACTGGGTTGCAATTATAACAATTAGCAAAATACACAGGATTATCTAAAAGCTCAGTTAAGTCAGTGAAATACATTCTTTTTAAATGCAATAAGCTTCAGGGCAGACTCATAAATATTATCAGTCTGCAACTTGTCCTCCACCTCCAATGATCATTACTTTGTCACAGTTATAATAGTAAAAGGCATTCAGCATTTGTCAACTATCTCCTGGGAAAGTACTGAGACAGTCTATTTATATAAACAATTGTACAGTATCTATAGCTAAAATGAAAAATAACCCAACAAAACCAAACAAAAGCGACACAAAACAAAACAAAATACAGGTTCTTCAATATCTTTATATGGACTGTTTCAGAAATAGGCTCAATCTTTCCTAAGCAGTCTAGTCTTCATTGCTTTCAGTTGAGCAATCCCTAAATAAGCCAAATTTGCTCTCCCTTGATTACTGTATTTTTGAAATCTGTTGTTAAAACAGTGTTTATAACCTATGGTCATTATTCCTTTTGAACTTTGAGAGCCAACATGTATAATAAAGTACAGTCACAGCATTAAATTTGATTTCTCAGTCTGCTGAGGGATGTACTTTTGAAAACAAAGCAAGAAATTTTCTTTATCCATGATGATCTCTCACAGACATGTATGTGTGTGTATATATATTTATGTATATAGTCATATATATATGAAAAAAATCTATTATTTTCAAATTGTGTCTGATATTTTGACATCAGAAGTTATAACACACATTCAACTAAACATAGCCATGTTTTCAAATGACATCATTTTGCTTTTAAGCTCATTATTTTGCTGTCTTAAAAAAGAAGCATTGAAGATGATATGAAACTTCCTGTAAGCAAAAACACAGCAATACCAAAACAGACCACCACTCTTATAAAGAAAACAGTCAGGTTTTCAATTTGAAAAAAAACAAGTGCTAACAATATAAACAAAAATATCTTCATACACAATACTTTTGTGAGGCTGATTCTCGTTTCTCTGGCAGCCCCTAGAAACAGAAGGCTTGGGGGTCTGCAGGACAGGGGCTCTCCCAGCACTAGAAGAGGTGCTGTCTGCAGCCCCATGCTAATTCATACAGATTTCGAAGGACACGACATGGAGAAAAAGGGGATTCTGTTCTTTACTCACCCACTTACATTGCAAGGTTCCATTTTAGAAACCGATATTTATTTTCCACTGCTTTTTTCACAAGGTTAGGTCAGAGAATACTTTGTTTCATGAAAATATCAATGCCTCTCTAGTCCCTGTCTTTTATTTCAGTTTTATTTGCTAACATTATTCATGAGTTTTCAGCAAGTTTGAGGATTTTCTGTTGAGGCCATGGTTCAAGAACTTTAACCTGTCCTTGACATGCTGTCCACTGGCACCTTTCTGGAAGGAAGGTGGAAGGAAGGGACTAAAGCTGGGATCCAAGAAGGAGTCAAGTCATGGACTTGCACTCATAATTCCATCCTTCAGGTTCACGTTCTTGTACGGAAGGGTTTTGAAACACACGCTGAGCAATTATGTAACACAGTAGAGAGGATTAATCTTCTCAACTCACCACTTGAACCCATGTGAGCACAGGCTGTTAACAAACTCTGAGCCTGCCCAATGAAAAAAATTATAGTACCCCCACCAGTTGGAAAGCAGTAGGTTTTAACCTTCTAGTTATTTAACTGCTCTATAAAATCAAACTGCTTTTGCAATTCCCTAGCCAAATCTGCAAAAGGGTTTAATAGACAATGCTAACATGAACCTCCTACCACTCTTCCCAAAAGCTAATGCAAGAACCCATTGCAACTGTCAGCACAGAAGGTGGCAACTAGCCTGCATCATGGTCCAGTACATGGATTTGGGAATCATGGATAAAATAAGGAAATATCAGCAGAAGGGAGGCAGGTAGTCATCAGGAGAAATGGTACTTTGAACTTGCATTGTCCAAAGAACAGTCCAACTCATGGGGAAGCATGAGTCAGCTTTTAGATGAGGCTTAATTTAAAGCTCATGAAAATAAAAGGTAGCCTCTCAGCAGAGAGCGTGGCCATAACATTGTGAGAATATTTGAAAAGCGTGGCTGGTCTGATGTACAAACACCTGACTGCAAAATAAATACCTACATCTCTTTCTAAAAACAGAAGTATAAAAAGTAGCATAATGACATTTCGTTTAAAATCTAGACAAGAGCACACAGATTTACTAACAAACATTCCTACTAGGCGCAGTAGGAAGCCCAGGGTGCCCCTGTGGAAACACTAATTGGTAAGCATCTGTAAGCAATGAAGGACATCACTTTGCAGCAATATAATAATAGCAGGAAACTTCCATACACATTTATTTACTTATCAATGTGGTTCTAGGAGAACAAGTCTTTTCTCAGTGAATTAGGCTTTTAATACATCATGTTGTTATTGAAAGAGGCTATTAGCCAACGTCACTGTGAATGCCATCAGAACGAAATACCAGCACTGTCAGTAAGCAGCATTCTTGTTGAAGTCTCATTAAATTATAGAAAAGATCTCGTTGTACACAGGGGATTTTACTGCCTTCCCCCCCCCCCCCAACTGAAATTCATCCCCTTGTTTTGTCTTCTCTCAGGCTTTTGCTGACTGCTTCACCTGAGGCTCTGTAGAATTTAAGTCAAGGCTCTATGGAGCAGCAGAAGTCTGCCCTGTCTTCCTCTTCTACTGTAGAAGCTGGGACAATATCTAAAACATCAAGACACTTCAAGGCTACATATTACCTTTCATCAGAAGCCAACAAATGAAATGTTTGGAGGGAAAAGGAGCCAAAAATTCCCTCTTCTGTGAAACAGAGTAAAATAAGGACATGCCTTCTTGTCTGTATTCTGTCTATATTCTATACTGTTTTTCAAAGAGGTAAACTTCTCCAAAATGAGTGAAATTTCCTAATGAGCTATATGACAGGGGGAAATGAAAAAGAACAAGCAAAAATGGGGGGAAAATGGGAAAAAAAAAAGAAAAAAAAATTAAAAGGAAAAAAGGAAAAGTTCATTTTATAAAGTTACAAATTATTTTTTTATGACTCAGGTAATTGCAATCAGATAGTACCTTCAGATTAAATTTTCAGTGTTGCTTGCTCCTTTTACTCCCCTCCTCATGTATTTATTACTATAATTTAAATAGTGTGAGCAAGCCTACCACTAAAGCTTTTTAGCTTTCTTATTTTTAGGCCAAGTTTTTAAGAGAAGCAGTGAAGCAGCAGTGAGGCCACATTGCTGTGAACTATCCTGCCAAACAACTTGTCAAGGAGCTTCCTCTACATTAGTAAGTAGATGTCACTAGAAAATTGATGTCTCTCCACAGAAATATTTTTTTTTACAGTTAGAAAATTCTAATAAATTCCTCTTCTCTAACTGTTGGGCTTAACATTTCCCAAAGACAGGGTGGATTTAAGGAGGCTGTGAAGACAGGGAGTCAGTTAATGTTAAATTGGTACCATACAACTCCCTTGTTTGAAAATGCTATAGGATATTTTTGGACAACCACTAAAAATATGTTTTTAAACTTCTTGTTGGAAAGAATAGATACCACTTCTGCAATAAGAAAAATACTTTCTGTACAGAAAAGATGCTTGAAAAAACCCCAAATTTTCTTTTAATTTCTTTGTAATTAATTAAATCTCCTATAATTTTAAATAATATTTAACATCATTTAAAAAAAAAAATAAGCTTTTCTGCTTGCTTAACACAAACAGTGCATTAAACACAAATGATGTCAAGGAGCCTTTGCTATCTTCTAGCCACATTAATCAACGGCAGCCTTGGCAGAGGCAATAGATGTCTCATGGCTTGAGGCTTATTTTATTTGCCTAGGGCTGTCACTGCTGGTCTAGTGAGAATACTGTTACACCCGGACTTCAAATGGCCTTTGGCCTGATTAGTAAGAGGCTCTGACTTTTACCATTTATCTACTCATATTCCACCCATCTGAGACAATACTGACCATTCAGATAAGGATACAGACTTATTAAAACACATATTATCATGCAGTGATGAGAAGAGACAAAATACCTTGATTTAATCTTACTGACTCTTAAAATAAATATAAATGCAGAAACCAAATATATCACATCTTCCTGATGTTACAATTTGCTTACCAAATCTTTAGGGGCCAAGAACTAAAAGGCGTGCGCCTGAGACATACTTCAGAAAGTGTTTAAATCAGTTTACACAGAGAAGATAACAAAGTGTCCCTTGAGGCCTTGTGGTTTATCACAGGTAAAGCAAACTCTGATTGCAGACAAGTTCTAAGGCAACTTGTAATGGTCCCAGCAACACCCACTTGCTCCAGTCCTCTTACAGTGGGTATTTTTAATCATCAGCAAAATCTTGTGCAAACAGTCCATTTTCTGGGGTGAACAGATACGATGGACACCACGGTGAACTCTCAAACATCCATAAATCTGAAGTGGAAATTACTGATTACCTTGTGTTTCACACAACAGATATGCACAGAAAGATGCTAATTTCCTTTCAATGAAGAAAGGTTGTGGGACTACTTCAGGTATTAAAAGGCTTTTTGTAAGCACAGACCTCTTTTAAAACACTACAAACTTAATTTTGAGACATAGAAAATGAGTCTGATTGGGTCATAAAGGTCTCAAGGTATGACCTTCCCGGCAGCTGAAGATAGAGAGCTTAGACTGGACTAAGCTAATGATTATAAGGCTTACTGCAGAATTATCTTAGGCTGTAACAGAGAAGACAAAAATCTACACTGGTGCTTAATTGTACTTCAATTTGAATAGGAAGAGCTCATTTAACTTCCTGCACTTGCTATTGACAAATTTCCAGAGTGATCTGGCAGAAAGAAAAAAAAGGGTTTGTGTAAATGTAGTTCCTCAGCATAGTGCCCAACTGCTTTTAAATTGTTCTAAAACAGAGGTTCAGGGAAGTGAGCATTTTTCTCACAACTCACTTGAATTCCAAAAGATTAATTTGCATTTCCATTTTCATAATTGACACCTTAATTTGTTGCAGATGTTTTAAAGAAAATGTAGAAATAGCAACAGAAAAAAAAAAGTTAAAAATTAAACTCCTAAGTGATGTAATCTTAAAACTTTCTGAAGGAGACAACAGTCATAAAATTCCTGGTCTTTTAATAGTTTCCTTTTCTGTTTCTCTTCAAGAAACGAATATAGCTCTGTCAAATAAAAAGCAAAAAACTGATTGAGGAACCAAAATAAATACTGAAACTATGATGAAAACTGTATTTTGACTTGAATTTACAAAAGACATCTCTCTCTCTCTGAAGCTGCTGTTTCTGCTGCCATAGCTCTAATACTGCTCTCTGCTGACATGGCAGAAAATGTCCAGGATGAGCAACATTTTATCTTATTCTAAAAATTCATTAAAATATCAAAAGGAGAACACATTTACAAAAAGTTCCTGTCTACTTCTAGTTATTCCAGAGGAATTGGTCAGAGCAGAACTTCTTAAGATCATCCTTCTGTCGAGGCCCAAATCTAAATGACAAAATACTGCAGTTCATCCCACAGACAGGTAACCGATTTTACTCAGCTTCCTACCCAGCTCCTTGCACTCTGCTGTTGATGCAGTGTCAGCTCAGAGCAGTCTGGAATTTCCATGAAAGTGCATGTGGATTACTGGTGTTCCTTTAGTTATAACAATCATTCCTTTAACTAACAATTACTGAGCAGCTATGTGAATTATTAAATGATGGTTAAGTAACTGTGAAATGCCCCATATTCAACTTATTCCATATTCATATTCAGACCAAAACTAGTTAAAAATTTGAATCACTACTTGTTTAGAATTAACAGTCTAATTTAGTGATAAAAGATGAATCAGCTTTAAACTGATTGATTAAAAAAGTTTAAATCAAACTCAAAATACTGAAAAATGTAGCAATTAAGGAATCAACGCATATTCAGTTTTGTAAGCTTGAATTTCTGTCCCAAAAAATGAGACACGTATGATCTACATTTTAGATCAAATCCAGAAGAAACCTAAAATAAGCCAATGCGTTCACACATCCACTTCCCTCGCAGTACTTTCTTATCACAACGTCATACTAATTATTAAGCTTTTAAGAAGTATTCTGAGGGACATCAAAATGACCTCAGAATTACCCCTGAAGCTGAACTTCTATCCCTGAAGTTAGTCCTGAAAGAGTTCATTTGGTCCTGTAGTTAGGCCTACAGAGCATGTTTGTACTAAATAGCAGACTAAAGCCAGACACGTAAGTTCCACTCTGACACCCTGAAGTCCTACCAGGACACTGAAATGTGACCATAAGATAATGAGACATTCCTAGTTAGTTGTCCCCAACTGACATATGTTCCTGGCATTACACTGGCACCAGCACAACTGACAATTATTTTCAATATCACGTAAGGTGGAATGTATCTATACAGTCATTTTGGGGATATTATTCCCAAAGTTCTTATGTCTTAAAATATCCTTAAGACATCTTTCTGTAACAAAGACACCTTCTTTTCCCCCCCCTCTTTTCTGACAAAGTTGAATAAGTTTAATAGCTTCAGAAGATCAATTTCTCTTCTGATAAAAAGACACAACAACCAAAACACAAAACATTTAACTAAAACGAATGATTTACCAGATTTGGAGCCTGCATTTTGCAGCTCTGTTCTAAAAACAAGGCTATTTTTAAGATAAATTTTGCTCTTACATGAGCACAGTCTCATGTTATTTTAATATCTATTCATTTCTGTTTCCCAGTGGTACAGATACACATGAAAATGAAAAATATTATAGGCAGTTTGGGAAATTTATTCTTATTCAGAAAATGTATTGGAATGGTTTCCAGTCAAATTATACACAGGGAGGGAAGTAGAATGGATTGTGGGAATTCTTTTAGACTAAACTCTTTATCTACTTATCTGTGATTCAGCTACTTCACTGATAAGCAAATTGACCTGCAAGATCTTTCTGCCTGTATTAATCATATCTATTATAGGTTTGAAGCACCCCTTTTCATGTAAAGGAATCACAATATGTCATTCAGGACAAAGACAGTGTAATGAATGTGTTAACCTCTTTGATCTACATACATTGAAATCTCTTCCCACCAAAGGTATCATTATACAATACCGGAGAAAAGCAGCTCTTATCCTTCCTGGGTAAGTCCATTTCCCCTATATTCGGGCACGTTTTAAAAATTGGAGCTACTCTTCTGAATAACCTTCCTGAAAATATTTCAAGGAACTATGTGAGTCTCTTCTATATGGTAAAAAAACACCCAAACCAAATACCCTCACACACCCCCAGATATCCCCCAAAAGACAAGATGGGGAAGCATTTAGCAGGATCTTCCAGAATAACTTTAAATTTTCATACTATGAAGAGCAGCAGCACGAACACAAAGCAACTAAGCAACATTTCTCTTTTCTTGTCAGTGAAAGTGAAGATGCCTTCTCACACTCTACATCGCTATCTTCTTGTCACTATGTTATTATTATTTTTAGGAAATAACTTTTAATATAATAGTAATAATATTTGAAGGGAAAAATATTTCATTAGTAAAGACAGTAGAATCTATGAGGAAAACATGGTCTAAACATATGCTTCTATGACACTGGGGTGGTTGAAATCCTGTCAGTGTCTCACATTTGGTCTCACCTGTTTCACCATCACATGAACACAGCAATAAGAATATATGGAATATATATGCTGAGGGAGCCTGATATAAATGAAAGCTGGTAGGTGTGCATCACAGGCTTCTGTCTTCAATGGCTCATGCATCTTGACTGTGACATTGTCCTTACAGGAGTGAAAGCTCCAGTAGTGCAACTTGAAATTTACTGTAGTCTATGGAGTTGCCTAATGCCTGAAAATTTTCTTTATGTGACAATACATAAACATAAATTTTACTTATCTACTTCTTGAAAATCATTATTATTGCATTTATATATATTGGCTGTTGAGAAGAAGTCACTTGGACCATTCAAATATCTGTGTATTTTACTGATGGGACTGAAAATTTTACACACCCTGTCTACCTTCTGGTGAATATGAATATTTTAATTACAGCTTCAACAATAAGGGGTAAGAACTTCAATATGAGAAAAAGCAGAAAATACAGTGCCATATTAAGTGCAGATAAAACTGTCTAACAATGCAGTTTAGGACCCTGAATTTCTGATGTGCAGCTTTGTTACTTGTAATAGATAAAATCAGTAACACAAATATAAACATAGTCTCAATGTGTACCCAACTGTCATTATTTAAATCTATTCTTGTAGGTCTAATGATAGACACACAAAATCATTACATATAAATGTATAATATATATTATACACATTGATGTTAAGTTATATTCCTTAGGACTAAAAAACAGGAAAGACTTACCATTCTTCTTATAGAACATGATTTCTCCTTTGAATTCGATCTTTTCTTCCAATGATTTCTCAATTTGAAGAATCATCTGCTCGTTTGTTTCAGCACCAAGTAAAAATTTACAGCTGCAGCTCTTCTGCATGACTTCAGTCCGTGCAAATCCAGCAAGCTCACAGAAGCCATCCGAGCAGTAAACAATAGGGAATCCCTTAGCCACCTGAGCATTTGCAAGGATGAAGTTACTATCTGTAGAGGAACACAAAAGTAAAACATGAATTGCAGTCTAAATTCTACACCATTTGACACAATACTTTCTTACTACTGTAACATCATAAGAAGGCACAATTGGACACGTGTTTAAAAGAAAAGTTCCAGCTGACTGGAAACAAGAATCTACTTGTTACTCTGGAATGAAATCAAGTCTAATAGTCCACAGATCACCTTCATATAATGATTCTTCATGGCTTTGTACAGCTTGCCTCATTTCAGAGTCAAGGAATACTTTATGATACTGCCTCTGAGATGTCAACACATTAAAATAATCACCTCACTGGTGACAAATGTCAAAATTTTGGAAAAATTTCAAATGCGTTATGCTATGCTGCCACTCGGACTACTCCGTAGTCTGAACAGACACAATAATATCATAAAAAAGAATCGCTTTATGCTCTCAATAAGCTAATATTGACTTATAACAACACTCTAATTTCTTTTTGGCAATCTTTAAAGGGAATCCTTAAAAGTACAGTTGAGGGACATTCCAGGCTACATAGAGTTGTTTGCCTTCTCTCTCTCTCTTTTTTTTTTTTTTTTTTAAGGGAAAAATATTCCATCCAAAGTCAGTCAGATGTCTTCCAGAGCCCCACCATAATTCTCCTGTATGAACCAGGCACATCAAAGAGTCATCATTCTGTTACACTTAATGCTCTTTATTATTTTTCGGTGTGTTTAAGCTGCAACTATCATGTGTGACACATTCAAGAAAAGTATATTGACATGGACATCAGGCAACACTATGCATTGTTCCAATTTGATTTCAAATCTTTGGCAAATCTAATAGCTGAACATATTGGCAGCCTAACAGCTCATTCCAATCTCTTGCTTAAATGTCCTTGAAGGTTTTGTTCCTCAGACCTTCAGCTTATGCCAAGAGCTCTAACATCTTACAGTCCTTTTCAGTTACCAGGGAGACCCTTTCCAGACAGTATATGGACTTCTCACACAGGTTTTGTTTTTTTTTTTTTTTTTTTTTTTTTTTTTTTTTTTCTTTTTGCTTGAATGTTTCCTTATCCTGAAGTGGAAAAAAAAAAAAAAAAATTATGGAAGGAATCTGTCTACATTTCACGTGGAGGAAGGAAAGACTGTTTTTTGCCTATTGCTTGTTAAGGGATGTTTACCTTACAGCTTGCTAGCAGAAGCTTAGAGCAATCTAGTCCCAAGACAGATACCTCTTATTGTTCAGACTTATGTGCATGTAGATTCATGTGTATGTATTAAGAGGAAATACTATTATCTAATCCATAATCCCTTGATAAATATTCATAAATTTAAAGAGAAAAAATAATGAACAATTTTAATGGAAAACTCAGGTTGATATGTTGAAACCCCATACAGGGATATATTATTCATGATTGGGAAGGGAGGGACAGAATTCACAAAATAAAATAGAGGAAAAATAGGTCTGTTTTTCAGTCTGAACTGTCACAAGAGTTCTGCATCTGTGAAATTCCAACAGCTTCAGCTATGTTACTCTTTAATTACCCAAGGGATAAAGTACTATGACTTATACTGCTAAGATTTCACTATTTTAAAAACAATTGAGGTTTATTAAATGATCAATTTGCTTTCAAGATTTTCCTTCAGTTGCACACATTTTGATGGAATTTAATTAAAGTCTTTCAATAAGTGATTGTTATGTTAAACCAGACTTTTTCTCATTTACCAAATAATGTGTTTTTAAAATGCATTCTGGTTCAGTGCAGTGCTTGACTTATTTTTATTTGCCTAACTAGGGAATAAGTATCATTACCATTAATGCACTAACATGCTGCTCCCCTGTCAACCCAAAACTAAATTCCCACATTGCCAAAAGAATTAAAATCATATGCTTGCAGTGCATAATGACAGTGTTACAGTGCAAGACCTGCAGATCATACATAACAAATGTGTCTGTAACTATCAAATTAATTTACTCCTGTGTTCTTATTAAGATACCATTATGTGATGCAAAGACTGCTGCATTTTGGGTTGTTTGGTGTTTTTTTTTTTTCAAATTCTAATTGTTATGAATTGCTTGAAGCAGAATATGGAACACCAAAATGACAGAACAGATAGAGAGGATGTTATGTAGTATTTGAATATCATTATGAACAGGCATACACTGGAGCTTACCAAGCATACAATTCATTTTATGAAAAACTTATGGAGGCCAATGTCTGTTGCCTTTTAAATCAAAATAAACCCAGAATACTATTGATTACTTTAACATTCATAGAAGGAAACCGTTTACTTGTAAATACCAATCCAGTTCCAGCTAGAATTAGAGGCAATATTTCTCTTAACACCAGTAGATGCCTAATAAGGCTTACAAGCCTAATTTTACTGAATTTTTTGAATGCATTTTGAACTTAACAATGCATTAGTATGAGGAACATACAATCAGAACTGTATCTGCTGCTTTTCTTGAGCTTGAAGTACAAATATAGTTATGAGAGATACACTTGTAATCCCAAACTAGTGCACTAAGGGACATATATAATTTATTGAAAAGTTTCCTGGAGTACTAAAGGATCAAGAAACATTATGTCCAATAATTACATGTATCACCAAAACCTTCAGTATTATTTATTGACAATTAACATTTACCTAGCACATAAAGCGAAATTAAAAAAAAAAACAACAAAACAACATATTTTAAAATACTCAAGGTAAAAGTTTATTTACTTCTGTAATTTATTTTCATAGCTTGAAATCCTTAATATCACTTGCTCTTACTTGTGCATGTAGAGGACTATAAAATATTTCAAAAAACAAGTACCAAGGGTGAAATTTCAATCATTTGAGTGACACAAATAAACACAGCATTTAATTCCATGACCTTCAATGACAGCTCCCAGATCTTAAAATACAAAGTAAGAAAAATTACATCTTTAGAATAATTTATCAGAAATCTATGGACTGGGAGACAACACATTTGCTTATCTTTGAACTTACAGTAGGAAAGTTGCAATGAGTGATACAAACCTCTCGGTCTGTACAGTTTTTGGTATATGTTTGTGTATAGATTGCAACACTTCCATAATAATACAGAAGTTCTTGAATTATCTAATATTCTTTCAGTACATTGGCCTGAATATTAAGTTATTGTATTCAGGTTGCTTCATCACTAGGTTACTGATAGATGATCTTTTTAATATTTATGGTGTTTTTTTAGATAAGAAAATACATCCAAGCTAAATACTTACCTATTGAGAAAGATAACCTTGAGCCTTTGGGACTGTTTAGGACTATGGGGAATTTGGGACAACAGAGTGGTCCAAATACGCATAAGAAAGTACAGATTTGAAAAAAACTCTGATTAACACTCAGAAATTAAGTGCTGTAAGTCTGTGTAAAATAAATAAAATCATTCAAATTGTATATCTGTATATTATCTTTAGATAAAAATATATGATTTTATGTTCAAGTCTGCATGGGATGTGTAAAGGAGGATTTAAACGTGCTTCTGTTAAGATGGGACAAGAAGCCTAGACATAAAAATATACAACAACATTCACAAGGTTTTCCTTTAGCAGCAAGTCAGCCAAGATGGATGAATAGGACAGGGGTCCATGACTAGTCAGCACAATTTAAAACCAGTGTTCTTTCAACTGTGATTCTTTTACTTTATGCTCATTTGCTATGAGTTTAAATTACTTTTTCACATGAAAGTTAAAAGGAAGAATATCAGGAGCTTGCATGCCTGCATTCATTTCAGAAGTAGGACATACTGGCAAGGATAGGACATGGATCAACAGCAGACTTACGGCATTTTCAGAAACCTCTGCCAGAAACACAGCAAAAAGTCAAACAAGATGAACCAGAGCCATGCTAACTTCACCTTCAATTACAAGATTACACATCGTTGCCATGTTTCAATGATCTGATACCCAAAAATTATAACCAAAGAAACAGAAGAAATTTGCATCACATGCCGTCTTATACAGAGAATCATGTTTGTTAAACATCCCATGAGAGAATTTTAGAACTGAGATTATTAAAGAAAAAGACTTTATACAGTACTCTCCCTCCTAATTAATGCACACAATTTATCTGACTGTTTGTAATGACACCATGTTGCATTTATACTCTGTGCTCCCTTAGTAAATCTTACTGTCATATCCAGCAAAAGGGTTTCTGTTTTAATTCTGTAGCTACGTCTGCCATAAATCTCATCATTGTGCATCCCCTGTTCTTTTAACAGTGCTTTTCAATCAAAATCCAGATGGTTTCATGAAGAGAACATCTATCTGACTTCTTGTGCAACTGAGCAAAGCCAACCACAGTTCTAATTTTAAATATTAAATTATTTATGAATTAAAGAGGAAGAAAAAATTCTACAAAAAAGAAATCTTTAGCAATCGAAGCATTAATCAAGAAAGTGACTCACAAAGTTACTCTATTGATTGTAGAATAGCCCATAATTCTTCTGGATGAAAGGATTCACTACACTTAGATTTGATTCCACAGTTCCTATACAGGCAACGTAACAAGAGAAGACTCATTCCAGGTTCATTCACATTACTGTTACCGTGAACATGACCACATTAAAAGTTAAGCTTACCGATAACTGATTAATTGAATTATTAAAGTAGCACATGAAAACATTTAGCTTTATGTCAACATATTTGATACACGTGAATTTAATTAAGCTTCAACCTCATTTGCCAAATACTGTCCTCTGAATCTGAGATCAAGATGATTTTTATAATGCATACACTTCCAAATGTTAAAGTTCCCCTTGAAAAATCTCAGTGCAGCTGACTGTGTCACTAATGTGAGGTAAAGATTTATGCGGATCTAACCAAGTCAGAAAGGAAAATGATTTTACTGATACTTCTTCCCACCCTTCACTAAAAATGAATTCATATTCCAATGAATTTGCAGTAGTACAGTAAAAGGTAAAGCTATTGCATTATAAACTACAAATATGGACTGATGAACCAAAAACCTATTACTGTAACCCACTGTAACATGTATAATTAATTGGACAAGTCATTCCATTACAAGGAAATGTACTCATAAAATTGGGTAACAGCTACAAATTCAGAGTACAGAACAATATTTGAAGTACCCAGCCCTACGAACTCAGCAAAGGGGGGAGCTACCATAGCTCAGATTTAACATGCATTGACAAAACTATTTCCCATTATGTAGAAAAGTTCTGAATTCAGCAGCTAAGAAACCAACTTTTCATTTTGTACTTTCAATAATATTTAGTCTGACATTGAAAATGTTTTACTGTGTACAATATTTATAGCTACAACAAGAGTTAATCTGTAATGCAGTTCAGCATAGAGATATCTAAGCAAAATTTAGATACCTGTATGCTAAATCATCCTCTGGTCTTATTGATGGACACAGATCATAAGCCACTTAAAAGACTCAGTGCTTAATGATCTCGAATCCAGCTTCCATTGTCATTAGTGCATAAGGTCAATACTAGAATAATGACTGCAGCTTTCTTCAGGACCAGTAAAATTACCTATTCCTAGAAGAAAACGGATCAAACAGCCAGACTATCAGAGTGAAACAAAATAAGAAACAAAAGCAATAATAAACCTCAGGGTGAAATGGGCTCCTGGGGTCTTAGAGAGGAAAAAAAAAAATCATTTGTTCCTCCATTAGAAGTCTCTGTGTATGTTTCCACTGTTTCTGTAATCCCAGTATCATTTGCATCTACCTGAACTCTAAAGTATGAGACTGAGAAAGACTTTGTTGAAATAACTGCACTGCTGTTACTGGTTATTTATGATCACAGAGCAACTCTCAAATAAACAATCAGTGCAATTGTAATGGCTGAACTACAGTAAAGGGGAGGAACTTATAACAGAGATTATTTTCAAATTCTTCAAAATTAAGCTCCACTAGAAGAAGTAAATATCTACATCTTTTCTTCAGAAGGAAGTACTAACTAGTCTAAGATACCCTTCTACTTTTTTCTTGGTATTTACCTGGAATTACAAATTCACAGATATCGGTTGAATCAAGGCTGCAATTAAATATTTCTTTTCCTACTCTTAAGCTTTGATATTGACAACATTTTATTTTTCAGTAAAAAGCTATTACATTCTATTTGATGAGCTTTATCTGTGGAATTGATTGTGCAGTGACTGCCAGTACACAGTGCTGATGTAACTAAGAAAGCTATATTGCAGTTATCAAATATTTACATGCCGGTTTTATAGGCATTAAAGTGCTACAAGTAAAACACACATGGCACTGGGGAAAACAAACAAACAACCCACACAAACAACAACAGACAAAAGAAGAAATTAAGAGTGAAGAGACGCTGTAACTCATGAGTTGCCAGCATATTGTGACCATGTGCAGTGTCATCCAGAAGTTACTCACTGGGTGCTTGTTTTTCTGATAGAACTCAACACTTTTTCTGAAGAAAGAGTTCAGCTGCTGTTTGGTGTATTCTGTGAGTGCCCACTGGAGAGCAGAGTGCACAGATTCACATTTCCAAACAAAGCATATTTTGCAATTCCTCCAATAAAATACATGGAAATTTTAAGGTCATTCACTAGGTAGAAGGGCCATTTGTGTAACCCAGCTCTATTTGATTTGTTGGGGTTTTTTCTTCCTACAGTTCCATTGATTTAAAATTCACCTGGAACTTTAGAAGTGGAATTGCTATAAGTCAAACTAACACATAGATTTTTTTTATAAGCTCAGATCACATAGGCCCAGTGATTTAAGAACCTGGGGCCATGACTTGGTTTCAAGTGTTCAACCAAGAGAAAGGTTTGCGGGTAACAGTGTTCCTGAAAAGAAACATTTTCAAAGGCAACAATCACCAACAAATATTTATTAATGTGATCTTGTCCATATCTTTATCACTTGTCTGAAACAGAAATAAAATAAGGAGTTGAAAGCTCTTTTGTTTACAGTTGTTTTAAGCACTATCTCAACTACTCATGATTGGCACTCAGTTAACAGACATACTAAACTTTTACCATTGCATAATATGTTGTGGGTTTAGTGTCCTACACTTGCCTTTACTATGTAACACACCTGAAGAACCAGTTTATAATACTGCTGCAGTGGATAACCCTTTGGATATTTGTTCTCAATGTACCTACTGCTACTGATGCTGCAAAATGCGAGCAGCCAGATGTTACAGATGCTCCTAAGAGAGCTAGTGGAAGAATACAGGGCAAAAAAGGTTATTATTCCTGCACACTTGAGGGGAAGAACTTAAGCTAGACGTTTTGAAACCAGTGGGAAATGCCTTTAGAAGATCATGTTCCTGACTTTTGACGTCTAATGCCCCCTTCTTCTTATGAGACTGTTGATTGGAGTGGTAGCTCAGAGGCTTGGAAAATATCCTGATACCATCTATGCTGGAAATAAGAAAGTGGATTTCTTTACAGTTTGATGACGTGGAGTGGAAGAACTAATTACCTATTACTGAGAAAGTTTCATCTTGTCACTTGAAATGAGTAGATTCTGTGGAAATTTGTTTCCCCTTTGAAAGTGAACATGTTAAAAATCAAAAGAAGACAAAAACCAAACATATATATTGTGAATTCTGTATACACAAAAGAAAGGTAAGTATATAAATACGTTCAACCCAGAAATATAAAGGAATACTAGTGCAAAGATGCCAAAAGCTATTTATCTAAGCAAAGGCAACTTTCAGTCACTATTCACAAAATGAATGACGGAGAAATTGGACTTTCAGCCCTGGAAGTGACTATTAAAGTAACAGAGAAGAAGCTATGTCCTGCAGAGAGACTCCAGTGGGGCATGAATCATAAATATACTAATTCTCCTCCTGTGACAGTGGGGCATTTCATGCTAAGGTACCTCATCTGAACGAAATAATCTGTCCTCAAAACACAATGAGACTTAGGTCTGGGTTTAAAGTGAAGGCAAAGGGGACAGTAGCCATCCTTCCTCACCCCTATGTGCCTAATGCAGCACTTGGACTCCACAGAGGGTGTTGCAGCATTCTCAGCTTTTCACCCACCACTACCCCAGATGCATCTCATCCTGCCCATTGTAACAGCACACAGCTTTTTCATACTATTTTCATTTCCACAGGCAAGATATCTAAATGACAATGTCAAAATAACTAACTGTTCAAATATCACATGTTGCTATTATATTCTTGGAATAAAAACCTTTCATCACTCTATACAAGTGTTATACTACTGTGAAGTTGTTACTCAAAGAGGCTCAAGGCTTGTTTTCATGTATGCTAGCTCACGTACATAATTTCTCGGCTATTCACTGTCACTTTAACAATCCTGTATGACCCCCATGACAATTTCATGCCAGCCTGTGGTGACTTTTACTGTATTGATTTCTCCCTATAGTTATTGTACTTCAATATTAAGGTGTTTGAACCCTGTGATTAAAAGTAACCATTCTGAACCTTTGCAGTTCATATGCTCCTTTCTCAGTCTCTGAAATTAAAGGGTAATCTCGAGTTAATTTTAATGGGGAGAAAAAGCAGACTCCCATGTGCCTATTTCAGTGAAATGAGTTTTCTATAAACAGCATGAATTTCAGCATGCAGTTTTCTCAGAGAAATAACACTAATCTGAAATAATGTAGTGGAAAAAAAAAAAGCCTGTTCAAAGAATGTTCATAAAAAAATTACAAAAATCATATTAAAAATGATTTGTAAGATGATGAAGAGTATATGAGAAATGTCATTTACAGAAAAAGAAGAGTTCTATACTTCCCTATTTGCCATAATAAAGAATTACATTGTATATCCCCAACTCTTTCATTTACTTTCAAAATCAAAGTAATTCTAAGAATTTCAGTGGAGGGCTAACTGACATTGTCTTGAGCAAGATCTTTAAAAAAAAAATATTTTGAGGGTGGAAGAGGATGAGAGGAAGGTTACAGGTGAGAATGTAATTCAGGTATCGTATTCAAAGGGATATAAACTATCTTGTAGCGACTTTCACAGCTGAGAATGATCTCATGAAAAATTCAGAGGAAAAATGCTTAAAAAGCTGTGGAAGGATCAATGTTGCTGTAGAATAAACAAGCAGAATAACCTTAATGGAAAAGTTGATGGGTGAAGTAGACATAGGCGGTTGTTTCTTGTAATGAAGCTGTTATGGACCTCCTGAATGACTGGCACAGCTTACAGCTAGAGCACCTGAGCTTAGACCTACTGATTTATGTAAGACATACAAATATAGGGAGAAGCTGCTTTGGGAACAAAAAAGACGTGAAGTGAACATTGCCATAAGGTAATCTTCTGCAGAAAAATCCAGATTTTGGATGGAGTGGACATGGTCTGGAAGATTCAAAGCATCTGGAACTTGTTTGTAGTAAAGGAGTACCTATATACATATATAAATACAAAGTGAAATTGCTGGGGTTTTGACTACTTAGAAGAAGAAAAAAATACTTTGGACTAAGTATTGTCTCAATGAAAGAAATCAGGCATGAGAAAAGATAGCTATGATAAAGAAACTCACTGAACTGAACCTCAAAGAACTTAAACTACAGAAAATAGAAGAAATACACCAAAATCATGACTGGACTGAAGACAGTTACTCAAAACTAGACCTTTTTGTGTCTGCTTGCTATGTTCTATTTCTAGTTCTTTTTACAGAAGGTAAAGAGGCTAAGTATCGCAGAACCACCTTTGGCATTTGTAAAGTAAATATTTCCATTCTGCTGTGGAAGAACACCAATATCTTTTCCCACTGCCTCACCCCAAAGTGCTACCTAAATAGAAAAAAAAAAAACACCTTACTTCAGAAAGAGACATCAGAACAATAGGCCAGTGCCAAACCTCCAAGATCCCAAGAAAATGTTATCTATTAACAGTACTGCAGTGATTCAGTGCCATTAGGGAATTAGATAACTTTTCTGACAATGTTATTGATCAAAACATACAAATTGTATTTGAGATTTTGAGTAAATTCTTCTTACTGGTCCAAAATACTTCAGCGTGAAAATGCCCCACAGATGTTGGCACTATACTTGCAAGACACTGGCAACAGTATGTTTGCTCCACAGGAAAGAGGTATAAAGATACTGCAATCTAAATCCAGTGTTGTTATGGGAGTTAGCTTGAAGTCTTGCTTTGTTTCTCCAGAGCCCAATCTGAAGAAAGGGATGACAAATGGTAGCAGGTGCTTGTATCTGGTTGCAAAATTTTCATGCAAGAGAGAATTATCATATTCATTCTGAGAGTTTTGAAATAATTTGCAGAAAGCCAAGTATTTATACCTTTATCTCATCAAGTAAAAGTGGCACTGAGCAAATAGAGAAAAATACTAAAAATACAGAAATAAAAAAGTTATTGAGCACAAACTGCACAAGGGTCTATAAATTACACTAACTGAAAACATCAAAAGTGGAAGAAAGTTATAAATTACAACATGATTATACTGCTGCATTTCCTATGCGACCTCATGCCATAAATTTGGAAATTCATTGCTTTTCTAGATACTGTTTTGAAAGTAAAAAATAAGTCATAGAGACTAACAATCAGTTGGAGAATTTAACCAGCAGCATCATATACACTAGCAGAAATGTTTTGGTCCATTTCAAAACCTCTTTAGGTGGCCACAATACCGAAGCAGTCTAAACCTTTCCTTTAGCCTACTAAAACTCACTGCTGGGGTCAGGAGCCTCAACTCCACAGGAATGCTGGGAAGTCACTTTTTCCAACAGGTCACTCAGAATAAGGGCCTATAAGTATCAGATGAGAAGTGTGTGGTGACCAAAATCTGTTATGTCTAATCTAGACTGAGCATTGCCTTAAAACACAGGAACTGGGTAATATCAGTATCAAGCCAGGATAGAATTCAGAATGCTTCCACATCCACAGGTAGGCTCTAAACAATATGTAAGTGTACCTGACCTTGCCCATGTCTTTCCTTCTTGCAAATATGGGTCAGACATCTCTAGGTGAGATACTGTAGAACTAATTCCTTAACTTAAAATTATGCTAAGAGAAAAAAAGGTATATTTTTTGTTGCTCTTTTTGGCAGCTTTCTTTTTATTCTAACCAAATAATGTGCATGAAGTAGGAACTCATGGAACTCCTTGTGTTATAGGAAAATTACTCAATTTCAGACTGCACCATATGTGTAAACATGAATAAATAGGGTCATTACACATATTGTGCAAAACAGTGTAAATTAACTTTCTTATGTTACAATAGTAATAATGATAACTCTGAGCAAAACTTCCCAAAATCTAAAATTCCTGGTCAAAAATAAAAGTGTGAAGTCTATTAAGTCAAATAATTTCAGACAAGCAGAGAAAACATGATACATTTGGTTTACATCACAAATAACAAATGTTGTATGGTGGCTTAGGTACCATAGTTCTAGTCTTGGTAATAGTATGGAACTCTTACAGCCCTGTAACCTTTACCTGCATTGTGGAGGCAGTGGATTTAGACCTTCTGTAGAATTATTTTTCCTTTAGTCTTTGCATACTCATGTTCTTATGTCACTCTCCCCAAAGCCTTGGACCTGTAAGGCTGGACAGTGATAGGCTCTCACAGGGAGCACCTGTCACTGGTCTGAATATGACCCCTTTATTCTCCTCGTCTCCTTATCTCCCTTCATAAGATTTCAGTTTATTAGAGAGAAGCAAAACACTGCACACAGGCAAATAAATAATACTAATTTGAGTATTGATAAATGTTAACCTGTAAGAGGTGTATACACAGACTTAACAAGTAATAAATACATATCACTACCAACTATTTCTTATATTCCAATCAGCGCTAATGTCATCATTTAATGGTAAGAACCAGTAGGGAAGAGAGGGAGTGTTAAAGTGTATGCCACTAGAGGAAAACAAGGTGAAAAATCGTCTACCTCATTTGCCATTTGCTGCACTGAAAAATAGCCCAGAGCTCTTCTATGAATCCTGTCATTGCTTTTCCCAGGTGGCCACTGGGCACGGTTTTCCTTTTCCCATTACACTCTCTATCCTTTGCCAGTGTTATTAACTACTTGTACTTTGTTACTCTTATGTTCTAGGATGTTTTATGACCATATACACGGGGCGGGGCGGGGGGTGGAAAAAAAAGGCTCTAAACTGCTTAAATCATGAATCAAAATTTAAATTAAGAGACAATAAAGAGAGGAAGAAAGAGGAAAAAAATAAGAAATAGGGGGGAAAAAAGGGAGGGGAATTCAGGAAAGTGCTATTGACATAATTAGCTTGCAATTTCTAGAGGATGCTGTGGGATACAGATTTCTGCACAGGTCAGATTGTTAACCTCCTGGCTTTGCTTCCCCACTCTACTTTATTAAAAATATTCCAAAAGGAAAATGCATAAACAGTGCTTTTTAGATAGTATTAAAATATTTTCAGTATCAATGTGATCATAAGAGGTTTTTTTTACAGTAATACCTTGAAGTTTATTTTTCACTATACAAAAATGTGTGATTGATTAGAGTTCTTCAAAATTAATTGAAATCCTGTCACAGGACTAAGTTTTGGGCTTGTCCCAGAGCAGTGATTCCCCACCTTTCTAGCCCACAAATTAATCGACTGTATTTCAAGGGGTTCGTCAGAAGCAGGAAATATATTAGGTATTTTTCTGGAAGTACTACAAACTAGCTTTTAACTAACATTTAAATTTGCTTTTAAAAATACCTTGTTCATATAATCTCTGCCTCTTAAGATCATGTCTTCAAAAAATTATTCAAATAATAAAACATGCAAGTAATACAACAATTTAAACATATATCGAAGTTTCAAATAAATGAATTTTCATTCTGCATTATTGTGACTTTTTGGAAAAAAAAAAAAAGAAACAAAACCCAACAGTAGTAAGGATAAGCTATTTCTTTTGGCATAATAATGAAAATGTAAAACAGCACACAGGGAAAAAAAATCAATTAAGAAATGAAGAAACCATTTCTCAAGGCTTTTGTTCTCAGGATATAGCCTCAATAATAGATTAACTGACATTTTTGCAGCATGCAAGAAAAGTAAATATGCTTGAACCTCTGGAAAGTAATACACAGATGATACTTCAGTAAAGGATTTTCAGTTTGGTCTTCCCCCCCCCCCCCACATTTTTAATGAAGGAGTAAATTGGTAATGTATGAGTGGCATTTAGAGGATGGAAATCCCATAGACCCTTAACTTCCTTCTTCAGAGGTGCTGTCAGCAGTTTTTCCCATTATAGAGGCCATCCAGGTCCTCTGCTTTGAAAAACTGACAGACTTATTTCTTATCTATTCACCCTCTTGTTCTGGCCTCCACTGCCATTGCAGTCCCCAGAACTATGACTATTTCTTTGGGCAATCTGAGTCCCTAGCAAAGGGGTTTTAGGATGGTTTTTATGTTATCTATCTCTGATTGGATTTAGGAAAGAGGAGCGAATGAGAATAGAACAGAAATAGCATTTGCTTCAAACTTGAATTAAGCAAGGATCTGAGATTAACATATTCTTATCTTCAATCTACACTACTAAAAGGTTATAACACAAAGGTTAGTCATGTAGACCTCTGCCTTTGCAGCATTTAATAACTAATAATCCTCCTGAACAGCTTTCACTTCCATTTTAGCTTTCCTAGAGAAGAATGAATAGCCTTGTTCACAATTTGAGTCCCTTGATCTAATCCCAGCCTTTAAGAGATACAACTAAAACAGATTCTGCTATCAGCTATAACTCCACAGTAGAAAACTAAATAACCTACCAACTACTTGTAAAAATTTCAGCTTCAACAGGAAGTGAAGAAAACTATACTACTTGCATTTAGTGACTTCCTTTGTAAAGAGAAACAACCTTAAGGATTTCACTTTACAAACATATTCCTGTGCCATGTTACCATGTTTTCAATTAAAATCCAGTGACATTCACATTTTTCAATATATTTTATGCAATTATTTGAATATTTAACTTCTGATTATTAACTATTTCTTAATTTCTTACTGACATGTCAGACATTTTCAGGTACTGCTCTTAGTTATGCTGAAGTGGGAGCTGATGCCAGTTGAGCCAGTCCTATTCAGCTGGTGAAACTGATGAGTAAGTTTTACCTCACATTCTGCAACTCAAACTAAATTAGAAGAGAAAAATGAGCCATATATTTTATTTAATTTCCAAACCCAGTATAATTTTCTCAAAAAAAAAAAAAAAACTTAGAGAAAAATTAAAATCCATATCTAGTCAAACACTTTTGTTACATAGGCATGCAAGCAAGATTTGTACTGATCATGACAACCCATTTTTGTGACTGAGGTTTTTCATTTCCTAAAATATTTTTTTCTCTGCAAAATGACAAACAGAGAACACCTTCATAACAAGACTAGTATGCAATCTATAAAACTTTACAAGAACATGATAATTCACAAGAAGCCTGTTTCTCAGTCATGAGACAGATGTGCCCCATTGATGTCCTGCTGTGTTCAGCACCCCATGTCTCAGAATTGCTGATGGTTGACTGACACCATTAGTGATGTACCGCCTGGTGCTTTTGCCCAAACAATGTCCAGGCCAGCTTTGTTTTAGGTCAGTTCAGAATCAGTAAAATTAGCACTCTGATGCAAAGTATGCATTCATACTGTTTGCTGGTATTGTGAAAATATGCTCAGGTTTTGCTCATCTGAAGGTGTTTGTTTTAGTTCACCACTGTAATGTGGTTTTGCACAGTATAAGTGTCCAGTGTATATATTTTGTAATTTTGCTGGCCAGGAGAGCCCAGAGCAGACGTGACTCTCCTCAGAGTATTTGTTCACTAGAAGACACCTATTTTATTCAAGTTGTACATAAAAACCATTTCATTCACTGCACTTTGGGTGCTGTGTCTTTTTTTAGTTAAAAAGTTGTAACTTAATTTATCCTTTGGGGTGTTAAACTGCTCATTTAAATACCATTGTTAATGGTTCAAAGATGCCATATCCATAACGAAAAAGTAATAGCTAGAATAGAAACTCTTGAGCTTGCTATTGACTGAAGATGTAAATCATGGTTACAATCCTTTATAAGATTCTTGCAGGAGCTGTGAGAGCACTGGCATGCCCCTTTATTTCCCCTTTTATTATTTCTCCCTTGCTTTTTTCTTTTTTGTTGCTTTGATTTCAAACTTATGTAAAAGTTGTCTCTAGATGTCATCTTATTTGTCTGTCACAATACACATTAAAGAAGGTTATTCTTGTAAGTATAATACTAGCAACTCAAGATTAAACTCTATACTTACTCTTCCCACAACAATTTTCCATTTAATAGATGCTATCTGAAATAGATTTCTGTTTGAAAATCTTCAGCTGGATGGATCCTAATAAAATCTTGTTCAAGTGCAACCTGTGTGGCTTTCCATAATGTCTCTTTGGAGTTGTGAGCACAAAAAAACCCATTATATTAAAAAAAGAAAAGAAAAAAAAAGGCAAATTTGCATATTTCACCAAACCGAAGCTGCAGTTGACACACCTAAAGGATGGGATGCCACCCACAGAGACCTGGACAGGCTCAAGTTGCACCTGGGTCAGGGAAGTCCCCCATATCCATACAGGCTGGGGGATGAACATATCAAGAGCAGCCCTGCCGAGAAGGACTTGGGGGTGCAGGTGGATAAGAGACTGGACATGAGCTGGCAATGTGGGCTTGGAGCCCAGAAAGCCAACCCTACTCTGGGCTGCATCCAGAGCAGCGTGACCAGCAGGTTGAAGGAAGTGATTCTACCCCTCTGCTCTGCTCTGGTGAGATCCCACCTGGAGTGCTGCATCCAGTTCTGGGGTCCCCAGCACAGGAAGGACATTGATCTGTTGGAGCAAGTCCAGAAGAGGGACACCAAGATGACTAGAGCAATGGAGAACCTCTCCTATGAGGCAAGGCTGAGAGAATTGGGATTGCTCAGACTAGGAAAAAAAAAAGGGTCCAGTTGACCTAATTGCACCCTTTCAGTGTCTGAAGGAGAGGGACTATTTAAAAGGGCACAGGGGAAGGACAAAGGGGAATGGCTTCAAACTGAAAGAGTATATTTAGACTAAATAGTAGGAAGAAATGCCTTATTGTGAGGATGGCGAGACACTGGAACAGTTTGCCCAGAGAAGTAGTGGATGCCCCGTGCCTGGACATGTTCAAGACTAGGTTGGATTGGGCTCTGAGCAACCTGGTCTAGTGAAAGAGGACATTACCTGTGGCAGAGGGTTAAAATGAGATGATCTTTAAGATCCCTTCTAACCCAAGTCATTCTATGATCCTGTATCCAAATGTACTTTACTTAAGGTAATGATAAGAAGCAAAATCCTTTCCTGATATGCATAATCATTTTCTCTCCTTGATTCCCTTGAGAAACAAGTTCATAATAAGAAGACATGAATGCCATTTTAATCAATATATTTTTTTTCCACTTTCAAAAATGGGCTTATGATCTTCATCTTTAGATATATGTACTTAAAATCTCATTTTCCACACTCTCAGTTACTCTGGTACATCGCCAGGGCAACTCACTTGACAGTAATAAATTTATCTTACTCTAAAAGAAGTGGAAATCTGGGAACTTGGATTAAGATTCAGTACTTCTGAAAAATATTTCAATTGATTCCAGCACTTTTACCCTGGCAGCTGGCAAATTAGATTCTGATTTCAATAATATTCATTTGCATCTTCTACAAAATATTTTCTGTGCAGACTCAAGGAGAGACAATAATTTTAGGATCACAATCTAACAATTAAACAATTTTATTAAATTGTTGTATTATCAAAGAGAATCAGTGAAACAGTAATTAAGAGAATGCTAATTTTAAGTTGCCATTAATTTTAGTGTCGATATTAAAATTCGCTTCTAAACTTCCTCATTCTCTCTTTTATAAACTGTTTTATACCATTTTAGAACAGACATTACAGTATTTATTCTCTTGCAAAGTTTTGTTTGCTGTCATTTCATTTTTAAAATTCTTTCTCCTTGCAAAACAAGGGTGCTAAACAGCATTTGGCTGTCAATCTGAAAATATATAACAAGCTTAAAACGTGCATTGATAGGTTTTCCCTCTTTGTCTTTTTATGGGAGAAAATATAATAGTATCAAAAGGACAAATTGCTTGGTAAATTACTACACTTACAGTATTTATAAACTCTAAAAGAAAAGGAACACCAATAACATCACAAAAAGTGCATCAATATACTATTCAAAGGATTTTTTTGCAGAAAAAAACATTTCAAACAAGTAAAAGGCTTCTGCAACTTTTGCAATTTAATTTACAATATGAATTTTCCAATCATTAACACATGAAGCATTACATAAAGTTTAGAATGCAGTGTTTGTGCCTTTTAAGATCTCCCCTACAACAGCACACTGAATAACTAGTCCCTTGGTTGAATCTCTTTAAAATTCCCATCTTTTTATCTATAAAAACTGTAATAAAAATCAATGTTTCCCCTGATACCAGAGCAGAAATTAATTCAACTTCTTGACTCATACATTTGTCAAACCTCTGCAATATTGCACCTATCTGCAAATCACTAACAGCAGAAAAAACTAAGGTACTTCAGTGAGCAAGGCCATATCCTTCATTACTACTGTTAGAAGAAACGAGACCTTTTGATGCATTTTGTTAAGCAACACACCCCTGCATGAAACTGCTGTCTGAGCTGACTCTGCTGACGCATACAAGGCCTCCTGGAGGAGAGCATTGTTTAATACTCAGTCCACAAGCCTGATTATTAAATGTTATTTTGCAATTTTAGCAGTCGATCTTTCACCAGAAACTAAGTAAAATAACACTGAAGTAAATTCAAATTTCAATAAAATTCAGATCTAATAAAAGCACAGAAATTATTATAATAGATTTGTGCTTAAGAATCAGTGCTCAGACTGAATTATATCAAAATGGGTTTCAGTCTTCCCAAACAAATCACTGGATTCATATGCAGTGGGGGATTGTTTGGAATTTTTTGTTGTTTAGGGATTGTTTCTTTTTCTTTTTTATGTCTCATGGATAGACTGATGTGTTTTCTTTCATCTTTATTTTACTTCTCTGATTTCTAGTATCTCCCCTTTGTTTCTCACTTTCATCCTAATTTTTCTCATTTGTGTTTTTCTGATTAACTTCTCCAGCTCCATAGGGCTAAGCCATTTTCTAGTCCCACATTCCCAGTGTGAAGATTACTGAGCAAGGATGCAAAGGCACTGCCTGCAACTGAGATGAAAAATTGAAGATTAAGACTGAAGTTAGTGTTTGTGGACTATACTTGAACTTGAAAATTAATTGTTTGTGACCTATTCATGCAGCCAGTTATAATGTGAATTATAACGGCTTCAAAGTGTAAAGGTTGATAACCTTCCTGACAACCAACTGTATAATCCCCTAATATAGCACAACAGATATGTGATATAGGTACAGGATATGAGGCAGCTTTCCTTGCCATTACTAACCTCTGTCTTGCAAGAGGGTTGCCATTTTGAAGAGATGTGGGAAGATGGCTGGGGTTAAAAATTACAGGAGACTAAGATTTATAGGGTAAAATGCAGCAGCATCTCCCTGGATGAAACACGGTCGACATGACCCACAGAGACTCCCCATACAATAAGTACCTGCTACAGAGGATAGAACAGAGGGTAAAGTGGAGACCCTGTGGCTTCCCTCCACAGAAATCCCTGCAGGGAGGGGAGCATGGTGGTACTTTGTAGTTCACATGACTGTATAGCACCTGTCAACCAAGGGAGATAGATGTTCTGCTGCTGAAGCAACAACCATGGCAAAGTCTCTCTCCTCAGATGCCAAGATACAACCACGTCCGTTAGGCATGAGAAGCAAGAATGTTACATCAATCAGAGATAAAAGTACTTATGACTAAAATTACTCCAGCTCCACCTAAACCTAAAGAGATAGCATAAAAGTTGAGAACAGGGAGAAAATCGAGGAAGACTCCACCAAAATTGCTGGGATCAGTCAACAGGCTGAACCTGTCTTTCCTCCTGTAGGGATGCCTACTGGATAAGAATCATACTTTATGCACACTAAATATTGCTATTAGGGTTAGAGCTTGTGCTTGCTTTATAGTGGAGTAGATTGCTTCAAACACATTTTTGCAGTCAGACACTATCTCCGGCAACCCTCAAATCTTATTAACCTATCACAATTCATATTAATAAAGAGTTTTATTCCACAAACTAAGTGGAATTAGAGTGAGTCCTTTACAGGTGCTAGCAGCTGCCTGCAGTGGATAAGACACTGGAAAGACCTGCTGAAGGGTCCCCACGCTGTTGGCTTAACCCGCCTGAAATGGGCAGTTGATTCACCCTCCGATCCAGTGAATCTGTTCAGTCAGGGGTCCCCTTACAGGATGCTGACAGCCCGGTTGGGAAATAAGGGTTTCAGCTTTCCTGGGGCACTGACAGACAAATAAATCACTAAGGGTTGAGAAAATCTCCCCACAGTACGGGTTGACTAACCCCCCCCTTTCTCACATGGCATCCAGGAAAAGCTGAATGAAGTTACTAATTTGCTGTAAACTGAGACACTGTGCTCAACCTCAAGATTAAAAAAAACAAGTAGAATAACTGAATTTGGGTTAAACTGTAAATGTGTAGTTATATTTCTTCAAACACACAGACAGAATTAAGTGCAAATTAAATAGTCATTATGTCACATTATTTAACAATATTTTCCAAGTCAACTAATAAAAATTTCAAATAATAGAATAGTTTAGGTTGGATGATCCCTCAAATATTATTGATTATAACCGTTAACCCAGCACTACCATGTCCACTACTAAGTGATGTCCCTAAATGCCACATCTACACATCTTTTAAATGCTTCTAGGGATGGTGACTCCACCACTTCCCTGAGCAGCCCATTCCAATGCTTGACAATCCTTTTGGTGAAGATATTTTTTCCCATATACAATTTAAACCTCCCCTGTTGAAACTTGAGGCCATTTTGTCTAGTCCTGTCACTTGTCACTTGGGAAAGAGATCAACCCTACCTCACTGCAATCTCTTTTCAGGTAAAGGGTGATAAGGTCCTCCTTGAGCCTCTTTTTCTCCAGGCTAAACAACCCCAGCTCCTTCCACCACTCCCCATAAGACTTGGGCTCCATATCCTTCATATTTTTGTTGTTCTTTGGACACTAGAAATATGTAGTAATGCAACAATTGCCCGCTTAAAATGAGTGATAGAAGTGGAAATACCAATAAAATGGTCTGACACAGCAGCTCATTTCTGAGTGATAAGAATTCTCATTATGTATAATGAGATGCAGCAAACAGACAGAATTTCCCTACTCCAAAATTGACATCTATTTGTTCTGGATTTCATTCTATGAGTGGATGAAATTAGAGTTGTTCCATCAATTAAGCAAGCATTTATTACATATTCTACCTCACCAGTTTCAATTCAGAAGCAATGTTTATGGAGGGGCTGCATTTGTTAAGTGTGCTTTGAAGTAGTCTCTAGATATAGTGATTCAAGTTTATTACACCACAGAAGCATGAACCTGAGTGGCAACAAGAGGCATATGTAGAAGAGTCACAGTAGTATTTGTCAATTATAACTCCAACAGAGAGCTCGAGACAAGATTTGGACTTCGAACTAACAAACAAAACCCTGCAGCCCTGTGGAATTGAGTACCTTGAGAACAGAGAACAAATTTTGTGAGAAATGCTGGTCTGGAAACACAGATTTATTTCTTTTTCCACATGAGGAGCCTCCCCTTCCAAGTAGAAAGGGAGACTTGCATTCATCTTCACTCTGGTTGCCTTCCTTCTTTTCCCCAATAATCAGAAATTAAGAAGACAGGACAATCATCTGGCATGGAGGATTTGATCCCAAACAGGTTGTACCTATAAATACCTGAATTTTCAGAGTATGTATTCAATTTCTGTGTCTCAGGCTTTTCTGTTCCACATGAAAGACAATACTCCCTGAGTCAGAGAGCACCTGAACAAATCACAGTCATCAATATCCCAGGTCATTACGCATTTAGGGTTTGAGTTACCCCTAACTCTTCTGATTTCTCCAGAAATTTTATGTAGAGGCTAATGGACTAACTGAATTGTCTCTGAGTTTCCAAAACCCAGTATTCTTCAAGTAATTTCATATGAACCTCCCACTCTTAACTGGGTTTTACTGTGAATATTGTTCCAGTAGTAACACAGTAAATCAAAATAGTAGACATGAATATTTTTCTTTGCTGAGACCTCAAACCAAATTTCCTCCAACTTCAACCTTTTTGTGATCTTCAGAGTTGCTGTAAAATGCCAGCTACATTGAAAAGTAAAAATCCCCAAACTTTTACACCCGGAGACTAACAATACTCATCTTTTCCTCAATGTTTTTAACTGAATATTTTAATTGGAATGAAGCAGGTATTGCTTGTACCTAACTTATTTATTTTAAAGACTACACAAGAAAAATCTGCCCAGTGCACATATTATTTTTTTTAATAGGGACACTACCATAGTTTCAAATGTACTATTGGAACAAAAGATAGTTTTGGTCATCTGCCTTTTAAATGATGTCTTTCTATGGCACAACTGCCACTGTAGACTCCTTTTTCTCCTGCACATGTTTGACTCTCTGGACTTCCAGAGCACAACTGAAGATTGATTAGTAGATTCCAGAATTAATTAGTTTGTATTTTTTCAGTGTTTTGAACGAAAAAAAATCATTACACATATATTGATGTTGTGAATAATTTTGAATAAAAACCATCATGGTTAAGATTTGAGGTTAATTTCCTGATGCCTGGTATTCAGCATAATTATTTCTACAAAGCTCAAGCTTTTTGTAAGGCAGAGAACAGAAAATGTTACAAAAAAGATACTTATATATTTGGCTTAACAATAAAGCTGATCTCAAAGTTTGTGTCTATATTCAACAAATCAGGGATCTTTTTCTGGCCCTGATGTCTATGGCACAACACATTTCTTATTCACATTGTAGCCATCTATTCATTAAGCTTCCACCCTGAAAAAAGAGCAAATCTACAAACAAAAAGAAGCAAATTAAAAACCTGGATAATTAATATCAGCATATCCTCTTTCTTACTGCCTATTGAGAACAAACCTTATTCCCCTGTCTTTCTTTGGCACTACAAGTGAAAACAGAGGTTTTCTCATACACTATAGGATAGAAGTTTACACCTTAGCCATGTTTCAGGAATTTTGACTAATCCTATACTGATAAAGCACAACAGGCCAATTTCAGACAAAATTTCCTATTTACGTAGCTATGCATTGGAAATTTTATCATAATTCCATCAGAAGGCTCTGGAGGAATCTCAGAATATGTAGAGGGACAGCACCCTCTCTGAACTAGAACACCACCTGCCTCACAAATCCAGTTTGAAGATTAAGAGGAAAAGAAAATTAAAGAAGTTATGTGATGTGTAGTCTTCAGTAGAATCATAGCATCATTTAGGTTGGAAAAGACTTCTAAAATATTTTAGTCCATCCATTAATCCAGCACTGTCAATTCCAGCACTAAATGGTGTCCCTACGTGCCACACCTACAAGTCTTAAATATCTCCAGGGATGGTGAATCCACCACTTCCCTGTGCGGTTCATTCCAATGCTTGAGAATCCTCTTGGTGAAGAAATTTTTCCTAATATCCTATTTAAACCTCTCCTGTTGCAACGTGAGGCCATTTCCTCTTACCCTGTTACTTGCTACCTGGGAGAAGATATCAACCCCCTACTCGCTACAACCTCATTTTGGGTGGTTGTAGAGAACTATAAGGTCTCCCTTCGGCCTTCTTTTCTTCACACTAAACAACCACAGCTCCCTCAGCTGCTTTTCAGTCTAGATGCTGAACCAGCTTCCTTGCCCTTCTTTGGACATACTGCAGCACCTCAGGTAGTGAGATATTTTGTCCAGTGGCATGGAAAATCTCTTCTAATTCTAAAATCATATTTCTTAAAAGTGCAAAATGAAAAAAAAAATATACACTAAGGTCTTGGTCCTAGTGAAATAAATACAAGATACAGGACAGGGGTGCTGGAAACATCAGCCCTGGGATGGGAAAACTGGGATATTTTTAGCTGTCTTATCATGGCGATTATTGCAGGGATCCAGGCAGTGCTCTTCTAGTACCTTAATTTGAATTAGACAATACATTTTAATTAAAAGTTTGGAGCTAAGCTACCTGTTAATTATGGGAATTTCTTTGTTAGAACATTGTCAATCAATTACTTCCAATATCAACAAAGACTTCCACATTTTTCACAGAATCATAGAACATGCTGAGTTGGAAGGAACCCACAGGGTTCATAGAGACCAACCCCTACACAGGGCCATACCCAAGAGTCACACCATGTGCCTGAGAGTATCATCCAAATGCTTCTTACACTCTGTCAGACTTGGTGCTGTGACCACTGCCCTAGGGAGCCTGGTCCAGTGCCCAACCACCCTTGGGGTGAAGAACATTTTTCTAATATCTAACATGGGTATTAGGGAAGAAAATCTGTTATTAACAGAAGGAGACCTGAAGGGATTGTCCAGCAAACCCTGGGCAACAGAAACCGAGATTAGTTCCTTCCTTTTGATAACACAGGATGCCTACTGGGTAGATAAGAACTAATCCTGCCCACAGACACTGACCCATGTCCAGACCTCCAAAGACCCTATTTGAATTTGACAAGATTTGCAGTTTCCGTGTATTCCCTGCTCTGTACTGAAACCTGTTTCACCATATCCATTGTCTCTCCTTCCCTTGTGTTCATGAATAATAGATTAACTCTAGATACCTGCTTCCCCCATGGTTAGCATAATGTATTCCCTTAATTACCATGTTCCATCCCCCATTTAGCATAACCCAGCCTCTTAATTATAATAACACTATATCTGTTGAAACGTGTTTGTAATAAACTGATTTTGTTTTACTCCTGAGCCAGAGTCCATGGTAACTGACCTTTATGCTTGGCAGTATTTTTCCACTTCAAATTTCTTAAAATGACAAAGACATTTCTTTCTTGTCATCAGTTGCCATCAAAACAGTCAAACTTAAAAATATTTTTTTAGCAGCATTTGACATTATTATCTGCTAATATCTGTTGCACTATTCCCTGCTCTAACACCACTGTTTTAGGAAAAGAGTGAAAAAGAACTATATGATGTATTAGAAGTCTTGGATATACGGCCTGTAAAAACACAAACTAACAATTTTTATCTGCTTAGCCACTAAGTTATCAAAAGTCTTAGCTCTTAAGACCATGAATATTTAATTTCCACCATGTCCACTGCTCCATTTTCATTAATTGCTAATATCCCATATGTGTAAAATTGCATCAAGTGCACAATTTCATTTACAATAGCATTTGGAGATAATTAATAGGGAAAGAAATAGTTTCATGCTACTTTAGCCACAGGTTAAGAAAACTAAGAATAGTTATAATTTCCTTTCTTCAAGGCCAAAAAATAATGTTTCCAACTTAGTCTTTAAAAGCAGCATTCTTTTTTAATATTATAGATTATCTTCAAGCTAAATTGGTCTTCAAGAAAGACACATAAAATTGCAAAGTACGCTTGTGCACAAAATAAATTTCTGGCTTCCTTAGGAAGAAAGAAAGAAATCCTTTTCAGAACTTGCTAGTGGTCTAGCTATATTTAAGCCATTAGGACTAGTTTGAAACCACAGAAGAAAATTTTACTACATAGTTTTTTAACTCAGTAGAGATTAGGGAAAGGAGAATTCAGCTGTCTAATATCTTTAGTTATAGAAAACAGGAAAGTACAAGATATTTTGCAAAAATACTTGTGGAGTTTTACTTTAAAGACTGCAGAGGTGAAATGAGTACACTCAAAGATGGAGACCTCAACTCCTATAAATTTTTTTTGGTAGGAACATCTCTGTTTATCAAAGTTGGATATTCTTTCTCTTCTTTAAGCGCCCCTTGACAAACGCACCTATTGGACAAGGATAGGCAGCATCACAAAATCTATTGCAAGAAATAACAGAAACAGCAAATATTTAAAAGTTTATAAGTTCTGATAAGAATTATTTACAACTCCTGTATCATGAAATAAATATTATAAACAGAGACTTCAGGGTTCCATGCACTTGTCACCCACATTACAGTATGTTCTGATATATTTGTGTAGCAGAATCTTTTAAGCTACTTTTTTCCCCAAAGATGCCTGAGAGAACATACGCTAAGCCACATATATGAAAAAAAAGCCAGACTGTGTATATTCACTGTAAGTTTAAAAACGTCCATTTCTCTAACTTTGGTTAAGCCTCATCTGACTAAATGTACTTCATATCTGAACTACACAACTGGTCTCCCTTTCCAGATGAAATAACATCGGGTATTTCCCAGTCAGCATTAATCTCTTTTAATGTAGATGTCACAAACAGATCAGAACAATCATGCCCTATTTCTATCCACATTAAAACAGGGTGAAATCTATTTTAAAATGTTGCTAAAGACCCTCTGACTTGAGCTCACCTGTGATTTTGTCCTGGAACAAGTCTTCAAGCGCAGTGAGGAACCACAACAGAGGAGCTCCTCTGTAGAGGAGCACC
Source organism: Margarornis squamiger (assembly GCA_035222235.1). Classification (NCBI taxonomy): domain Eukaryota; kingdom Metazoa; phylum Chordata; class Aves; order Passeriformes; family Furnariidae; genus Margarornis; species Margarornis squamiger. The sequence goes on along the minus strand of JAWWTY010000077.1, from coordinate 36,160,716 downwards.
AGCTATTATGCATGGTCATGCTTGCTGGTTCATGGTAATTGCTTGGTGTGGTTAACAGCAAAGAGAAACACCTGCATGCCCTGCACACCTGATTCCTCTCATCCAGGGGACTCCACCCTGGCATAACACAGCTTCAAGTTGACAAGGAGGCAATCAAATAGTATCCAAATTAGGGCTTATTCTTGAGTGAGAATCAATGGTCTAACCTTACCCAGTACAGTCTCACATTTTTATGTGTAGTTATTCTCATGAGTCATCTTGTATGATTCATGGTGCTTATAAATAGGGGCAGAAATTCTGAATATGGCTTTGTGTAAAACAATCTTCAAAACAGGTCCTGAATAAAACGTTTTCTTACAGACAGTATCAGACTTGACAGGGTAATGGACATAACTCTAGCTATAAATGGACTTATTTGCTATGTACTGTGATTTATCTTGATCAAATTTTCTGAAAAGAAGTTGATTTAAAATATTTACTTTAATGAACTTTGGTATATAAATAAAGGGACTTTTCCTGCATGCAAAACTCCCACATACATATGAGAAGGATCAGTACAATAAGTTCTATTGATAGACAGGCCAGATATGGCAAAAAGAAGTCAGAAGAACAAAAAAATTATGCCTTTCATTTGTTTAGTATCACATGTTCCACTAGTAACACAAGATCAGGTTTGTGCCTTGGCTTCCCACTGTCACCTACAGCATTCAGTAAACTTCATGTTGTGCTCACTGACAACAGTGAATTTCCCAAAACTAGAAAGTGGATTGACTATTGAAAATACACTTGCAACACTTTTCCTATTCTCTCCTCAAATACTCCAACACATAACACTATTTGTGAGATACACCAGCAGCATGAATTGATACCCATCTTCTCTAAGCAAAAACTGTCTACACATACAAACCAAAGAGGAGGGAGAGCCTGGATGAATCACACTCTGCAAACAGCTAGCTCAGGACAGTACAAACCATCTTCTGAAAATGCCTCTCCCTTTTCACTAATGACTGAGTTTTATACCTTTCAGGTATTTGAGTGAAATATATCTTAAAATCCTAATGAACGGTAAAGCTTGCAGTCTTACTAAGAGATAGGCAGGTTTTGTGTTGGTGGGGTTTTTTTGTTTATTTGGTTTGGGTTCGGTTTTGCTGGATTTTTTTTTTTTAAACTAGAACTAAAACCAATAAAATAAATTGAGAATGAAAAAGTGGAGAATTCATGATTCATACACCTCTTCATGGAGATAATACTTCAGATCCACGAAATTAACACTGCAAAATTTCAATGCAGTTCCAGTAGGTTATGATATTATAGTGCAATATTGCAATAAAAACCCCTCAAATCTAAGTTATTCTTGTTTTAATGTCACCATGAGTCTAGATTTATAGGGAGGAAATTAATTCCACAGTCACTGACAATTGTGGTTGCAATGTAAGAGTACAATAGCAATAATGATTTCAGTGGAAGACTATAAAGAATCCTCTAAAATGAAATTAAATGCCAGCATAAGGTATATTAATGTTAAGAAATGAAAAGGATATTAAAGCAAATAAAATCCATGTAAAGCCTATTGTTGGGATTCAGAGGTAAATCTGCATATACAAGCTATTCCAATTTTTTGGTTATATATCACAAAATACAGGTTTATCATAAACTTAAGGAATTTACATACACAAACTGAGCAGCAACCTTTTACCTCACCCCTCTGGTTGGTGGCTGGCCCCTTTCATGCTGTATGTTTGTTATAGCCTATGTATTGTTTAACAATGTCATTTGTTAAATCAACATAATGTGAATTACTTCAATGGTAAATGAAAATCACTGAGATGACATTTTCTGGTTTATGATTGAACACAAATACAAGCAGCTTTGAGAAATTAATTTCTCAGAAGAAATATTTATGGACGATCACAACCTGTCTGCATTTGAATAAAATTTTCTTCCTGTTTACTTAACACAGTCTACAACTGGATGCCAGATTTTGGCTGCTGCTCCCCAGGCAAGTTTTCCTTTCTTGACTCTCAAGTTTAGCAAATATTAACTGGGTCAGTGATGACAGGCCACAAGTTTCAATCCCGGATGGACAAGGTGCTTGAAGGGAGCATAAAGAAGTGGCAGATTGCAGCTATCTGGTGTTAATTTTCAGCAGGTGTTGAACAGTTCACATAAACATCCTATAAACTGTTTCAATTTACATCAAGACCACAACATGAGCACTTTAACAATCAGGAGGTTGCATATGGCTTTTAAGTTGTGATTGCTCCATCTCCAGAACAAAATGACTCCCTATGAAATAGACAAAAATGTGGTAATTTTTCTTCCTTAATTCACAGCAAAAGGTTCTGTAACTGAATACATCTGATATCTTCAGCTATGTTTCTGTTTTATGTTTACTTTGAATCTGGTTTACATCATTGTAGTAATTTCCTATGATTTATGCTGGCATGAAAGGCCAATGCACTACTTTTAGGAAAAAAAGCACATCTGTACAACTCTTTGCTGTCTCTTCTTCTCCAGAAGCATATCAGAAATAGACACGTTCTAGGAAACAGTGTGAGTTTTAGTAGCACTTGATGTTTTTCAGTTCTTTGCCTGATATGTAAACTAAAAGTGTACTTGATATGATGTTATATTAAAAGTGTCTAGTGGGAGTTAATCCATGAGCTTCAATGGGAACAATACTATAGGCTGTCCTTTTAAACTAAGACATGTATAATGAACTTGATTATAAGAAAAGTCTGCCTGTAGCTTTCCTTAATGGATTTTCTTGGTTCTGATAAACTGGTTATTCAGAAGTCAGGTGGCCCTAAAGTTCAGAAAAGTAGCACCACAGAGCAATCGATAATGGCATGGTGGCTTGATCTTAAAAAATAAAATTTCAAAATAGGATAACGAAAGAGAAACTTAGAAAAAATACTGATGAATTCAAATGCATATGATCAGACATTTTACTTATCTTTCTATTTGAAGAAGATTCAGATTTCACAGTGATTTCACCATTATATTTCCCTATAATACACTGCAGGATAATCAGGAAAACAGTAAGTACACATAGAGGAACAAATCAAAAATAAAATAATCTCATTTCCTTCAACGCAGTGGAATCATGGTATAATTCATATAAAAGCAGATGCAAATAACATTCTGTAAATAAGATTCTGTAAGCAAGTACCTACAGCCCTGCGTTCCATTTCCTTAGCACAAAAGGGTCTGGAAACAAGAGCAGCTGCATTATAATTATGCTGAAAAGTGAACATGGAACTTGTCAGGTCTTAGGAACTCAGCAGCATCCTGCAGAATTTCCCATTCTATGGCAAATGATGTATGAAGTGCTGGTGGTAGTGGCAGTGTTCATTTCATATAAATACAGTGCAGAAGTCTTAACAGTAAATAACACAAATATGGAATACTGAATACATAACAATGTTGATGAGGATTTCCACCTATTTTTTAAAAGTTGTTTATTTTGTTCCAGAAGATAAACTTATTTTTAGACACAGTGATGAGTTCAGTCAAACTGGCAAAGCAAGACAAGAAGGACATCCACTGTCCCATTCTGATCATTATGGCAAATTATTTTTGGTGTTGACAAATATAGGTGATTTCACCTTTTTATAATATCATTTCTTTTCTTTCCAGTTGTGTAAACCACAAGCTTTTCAGGGCCATGCCAGTCCATTAAGATATGCTGTACTGTATTTAACATAGTGGGTCTTTCCTATCTTATTGTGCAGCACTACTGAAATATATGGCTGGTATTTCTCTTCTGGACACTCATTTAAAGATATAGCAACATCGTAACTTCCTATGTATCCTATTTTAGAATACCTCTGTGGCCTTATTTCTCTAGAGTGTTGGGAAAAACCCTCACTATAATTATCCTTTTGAAAATGTGTCTCTAGTCACAAATTATCTTCTAATAAGCATAGTTACTTATAACCACATAAAATATATTAATTACTTAATTGAAATGTAATGGAATTTCATAGTGATGTATTGAATGACTTGCCTTGACTGCACAGCTGCCACTTTTATTAACATACCTCTATTCTATGAAATTTTCTTCATCCACGACAAATCCTTACTTGCTACTATGGCCACATGAGGATGAAAATTAATTGCACTTAGGATAGTTGGAAAAACTAAATAGTTCAAAAAGAAGTTTGTTTTAGGGATGAAAGAAGAAAATTTCAAACTCTAATTTGAAGCGTCCTGACGAAATAAATTCAACTTCTTAAAAAAGAAAAAAAAAAAAGGATGAATCAAATTTTAGGTATTTAGAGACAGTCAGAAAGTAATTTAGTAAATGTGTATCACTTATGGCAAGGGTCATAGTTAGTATTGTAACTTAGTGATGCCAACTCAATACTTTTTCAAAACCACTCTGGTTTACAGTAGGACACTTAGTATCTTACACGTATATACAGATATATTGTCATCTACTTTAAACAGAAAATTTAACTTCTCATATTTGTATTCTTGAAATCTGATTTTGACCTTTATGGTCATGTTTTCATTTTCACTCTCTTGACATAAGGACAGACCTATTCCCATACTGGACTTGCAGAGAACCTCCCTATTTCTCTTTCTCATAAAATGGAAGGACTCTCTCTCTTCCTTTGACTCCCAAATTGCTATTATTCAACATGACACAGAGGTTCTTCTTCCCATGTACATGAACTGTCACAAGTAAATATTCAGCAGTTACACCAAAGTCCCTTACCTTTCACTTTGCTACATGATCATTGTCATCATAAGCCAAAGTGGAAAGAAGGAAAAAAAATCCTTTAGCTGTGCAGTTTATTAGTGTGTGTATTTAATTTGCAAGTTATTTTACTTAAATAAGTCACAAAAGATGCCTTAAACTTAGGCTATTTTTTGTTTCACATTTCTACAAAGAAAATGCTAGTAACTTGCACAGAGGAAGAAATGTGGGAGTTTGATAGACAACAGTAGATTAAACAATGTTTTCATTAAAAAGGTCCATTCTTACAGAATTTTGCATATGAGAGATGTGGATTCAGAAAAAAGTCTTTTTTTATACCTGTGTAGGGAAGAACCTCAAAGACATGGCTTGAAATTCCTGCTGCAAATCTTTTGCCTAATCCCAGACCAAGCTCTATTGTGTATGGCATGGAAAATCATTACTGTTAGGTGAAACACAGTGAAGGAGTTTGCCTTGAATGAATAAATTAATTAAAGATCTAATTATGCAGCAATGTCTTGCAGATTTCTTCCCTTATGAGTTGGGATATTTTTCTGACTGAGACAGGACTGCAAAATTCAGTTAGCATGATCCAATCCTGTTTTCCATGTTTCTTAAACAAATGTATCAGGATTGTGGTCACACATTTATCTCCCATATATTTCCTCAAATACAGAGAGGGATAAAATCAAAATGCTTATAGCAAGCTGCATATTCAGTGGGCTGGGCTGGTGTTGTATTGCCTTTGATTCACAACCTAACCCTGGCTGTGATGAAGTGGTATTAGCTACAGGCTGAATCAATCTGTTTCACCAGTCACAGGAGCAATCAAAAGTGGTATGGTCTTGCACAATCAAGCTAATCCCTTTCTTTTAGTGAAAGGCTTGACACTTACAACTTGATCTGGATCAATTACTGTAGGGCTTTGTGTCTTTCTACTCGAACCTCTCCAAGAACATTTGCAGTTGTTTAACCACAGGCATCCATAGGCTTCAGCCAATTCCCATGCCTACATGTTAAAAGCATCTTTTCCTGATCAACAGCCTAAAGATCAGGCTGTCAGTACTCAACCTTTGCTAAGGAATGTCTTCTGACAGAGCCTCCACACCTAAATATATCATTACACAGTACTTTGCTAAACGTGTCATTAAATATTTTACAGCTAAGTTTTCTAAATGTTTCTTCCCCTTACAATGAGTCAAATCTTTGATCATAGGTAATCCACATAATATTATTTCTTTCTTCTGCATGATATAATCTATCAAAATCACTTTTTTTTTTTCAAATTAAAATACACTCTCAGAGTCAAACGTAGGACATTTTTATGTAAAGTGAGAATCTTTGAAGAGAGTTTTCCTCCTTTTCAATATAGTAAATATTTAAAGAGATTATTTAATAATGAATGCACTAATTATAGATTTCTCAAAGAGTTCATTATCTTTCAAAGATTTTAAAAAAAATGAATATATGAACAAGGAACATTAAGGATAGCTTCTCACAAATTCACCTTTTAAAGACTGGTAGCAAAACTTTCTTCTAAAAGACCTTTTATTCTTTGTAAATGTTAAGGCTCTATGTTTTTGGGGGTTTTTTTGTGTGGTTTTTTTTTTTTTTTTGTTGTTGTTGTTGTTTTTTGGGTTTTTTTTGCCACTTATCCGTACAGGATTTGTTATATTAAATTAACTAGTCAATGCCAAAAAAAAAAAAAAAAAAGGAGACATTGCTTAAGAGCTGCAATGGAGTGATTATGAATGCTTGCAGATTTAGAAAGGCAATGCTTGAGCCTACAGAACTTCTGAAAGGACACCTATAAACAAAGCCCAGCTCAGCCTTCTCTGTTGCTCTGTTTGGAACACAAGATCTCCTAGTGGCAGACATCATGAGAAATACTATCTGATACTATGATGCAAGTTTCACCAAAAATAATGTTTAGCACACCTTTTCACTGTCTCTCATATCTCAGCTGCTAGGAAGGAAAAGTAACTCTGGAGTTCAGCATTTCCTAAGTTTCTGATTGTTCAGAAGAAATATTAATCCATTTTACCTCTGTTTGTTTGTTTTGATTTGTTTTGTTTTTTTTTTGTTTGGTTGGTTTTTTGTTTGGCTTTCTTTGGTGTTTTTCTCTTTCTCTCTACCTAGTTCTAATAGCATGGTAGGAGAAGATTTAGTAACTCAAATCTACCTATTCAGTGTTTTCTTTGACTAGCACAACCCATTTTGCACATCAAACTGTACAAGTAATGATTTTTGTGCCTCAGAAGCAGCTCCAAAAGAATTGACTGATGATATTGGTATTTAAAGGATGAGGTTTACAGATTTATGTATGTCTTCCCTTTTTAATTTTGCACCTTCAAAAAGATGACCAAAATATTAGAATTTAGCAATTTCTGCTAAATAAAATCTACCGAAGCCCTTTATATACTAATGCAGTTATCTATTAGAACTTCCTAAAATTCAGCTAAAATGTAAACCTGAAAATGAGACCTTTTAAACATCTTTTAAGAAGCAATGAATCCAGTGCCCTAATCCTAAAACCTCAAGGCACCGCACTGATGGTGCTGTTCTGTGCTGTGTTTTACCAAGGTCCTTTCTAATAGGTCTTTCCTTGCCCTCCCAGCTTCTGTAAGACCATTCCAGTTGCTGCTCATTTCCTCTACTTATGCCAGCAGCACAGAGTTTAACATTTGAAGAGAAGCAGAGACTGATTCCACTGCCAACAAGAAATTAAATGAAATCTGAACAGGCTAAATCCTGCTGGTTACAGCAGACAGATTACCCATTTTCTTCAATGGAACTGTGAATATCTGTGCTTTGTCTAGTACTTGCATTCATTATATTTGTAATCATAACTGCGTATGTTGTAAATCTAAGGATACGTGTAGAGATGTTTACTGGGAACTCAGAGACAGAAAATCTTGTTTGCATGAACATCTTACATGGCAGTGATGCCTTAGCGTTTTCACGAATTTGAAGATTTTTATACTTCTAGGTAGTTTCTCACATATAGAGCAGCTAGCAACCTCTAACCCTGTGCTAGCTG
>JAWWTY010000077.1:35985009-36152871 GCA_035222235.1 Margarornis squamiger | reverse complement strand
ATTCTGTACCCCAAAATTCTATAAGTAAAAGAACTCTTCTCTACTTTACCCACATAAAGTTGTCTTGGAAGTTTTTTCCCCCTTTCTTACGGCAACAGCAGTCTGCAGATTTAAGCAATTTACTCAGTACTCGTGGAGAATTTTAAAATAAATTTTATTTTAATACTATGTAAACAAGTTCCACTGAAAAATAATCAAGTTGTATCAACATAAAACTGGCATGAAACTTTCATCAAAAACCAGTGACTTTTAATGTATTTTTGTATTTTTCTTCCTACGTCTTTTGCATCTACATAATAGCTGGTAGTTGGTTATTCATCAGAATAGATATGTCAGTGTCCTTATTACCACTTTTTTTAAGCCAATGATTTGAGGACAGGTATAGAAGATAGGAATAGAAGAATCTGTGCCTTAAAATTAGATTGTGTGCTACTCTGAAAACTATCTATTGAGAAGGAACAAAAGGAGGTAATGAAGGCAATGGAAAAAATTGTAGTTACTTTCTGCATCAAAATGTCTACACTTCTTTTTCCCTTTAAAGGATCAGTTTACTGAGTTGAAAATTACATAACTAGCTTTTTTTTGTCCACCAAAATATTTTTCAGCAATATTATTTAATTCTGAGCATGTCTTTAAGTTTCAAAAAAAAAAAACCAAAACAAAACAAAAAAACCCAAACCTAAGATTTTTAAATACCATGTGGAATCTAAATAGGAAGACTCTAGATTGATATATCATTATACAGCTAGATTCTTCCCTGTGACTGTACATCTAAGCACTTGAAGGAAAAATGAGTTATTCTCTTACTTATCTTTTTAAAATATATGTTACTTAATATGTCTTTCATTTCACATTTTCAGCTTCCTTTAAAGAAAGTTCTTACAAGTTTAGCTCAGTGTGCTGGGACTATACTTTCCTCAGAAACTCAGTTTCTTAACTACAGTTTTCAGTTGTTAGTGATCATAACAACAGGTCACACATTTATAACGTTTCTGCTCAAAACCAATGAAGCCAGAATGAAACATTTTATGTACTTTCCTATGACTTACAAGCGTGGTGTGAATAACTAATATCAAGTTCATAGATTAATATTTATCCAGATATCACTCCTGGGACAATAACACTTCAGTTTTAGGCAACATATTATAGTTAGAAAATTAATACTGTATTCCATTGATTTTATGATCACTTTACATAGATCTTGTGAGATAACCAGGATGATTATTTTAACTTACACTGAATATACAAATAGACCTGGTAACAACTATAATTGAAGTGCTCTGTGCTGTAATTAGAGAAGGGTGGAAACTACAACAAAATTGCTTTCATTATTTCCTTAAACTTAAAAATAAGTGGGCCATATTCTGCTTTGCCCATTATGCTGAATTAGAGTTGTGCCTTGCAATTCTCCATTTCTCTTGGGTAACAAGCAGCAATCACAACACCAAAAATCAGAGAACTTAATATGTGTTCCTTCCAAGATATAAAACCTCATTTCCATCACCTCTTGGGATTTAGAGATGGAAATAGGAAAGAAAGATGAGTCAGCTTCTTTACTTTTTTTTTTCCTTATCTCAGCCACAGTTGGTGATGTATGATAGAGAATGCAGCTGTCAAGGCTTCAGTTGCACCTTACTTTTTTTCTCCCACTACCTGCCTGCCTCTACTGCAGAAAAGCAGCACCAGAGAAGTAGCTGCTTTTCTTCCTCCAGGATTAATGGAAGTGACCACAATGGGTAGAAACCGAGCTCCACATAGATCATTCATTATCATTGCCCATCCTTATAATTTCTGTCTTATCATACATCTGCTCTGAAAATGGTTGCACTGAAATGAAAGGAATTCTTAGTGACATAAGGTAGTAAACAGAGTCATTATAAGATGATCAGTGCTAGGTTGCTGCCTTCCTCCTCAAATCTGTCTTCCCCTGGCAAAACCGTGACCTCGTGTCTCAATCACTATAAATTGCTCCTGAACACTCCTCACTTCTCTACAAAGTACACAGAAAGTAGATTAATCTGTGTTGGCTGATTTTGCACAAAAAACATATCAAGAACACTAATAATATCCACTGGCTGCACTGTGAAGATACTAATCACCCTCGAGAGAATACAAACACTGTAAATCAACTTGGTTGTTTGTGCAATAATCATTAGACCATGGCTGAAGGGAATGGTTGCAGACTCTGGCCCGGTTGCTATTATTTGCAAAGCTGAAATTAATTTAAAATCATTATCCAGCAGAGTTAGCTTGCTGGAATTATACATGAAATATAGACTCGACCTAAAAAAAGGTATTGCCCCCTTCTATAGAAACGCAATGTGTGCCTCAAGCTGAACTTAAAACCAGCAGTGTACTGAGATAGCTGCTGTCTCCACATATTGACAGGGAAAGCTCCATGAAGAAACTTTAAAGAGCTAGCTTGAGTGCTGAGGCAATTAACTATTGCAATGGCTAGTGTGTGACTCAAAAATCACAACTGTATGGAAAGAGAATGAAAGAAACCAAACCAAAATTATTGAAAGTAAACTCCCATAAACTTTTTTTTAGAAGAGCCTCTTACTCTGGAGAGAGAGAATTTCACTGAATTTAATGTATTTAGAAACAGAGAGAGTCACATTGATGTTTATACAGACTAGAAAATAAAATCATGTTAATCTCCATTAGAACTTAGAACCTCTCAAAGCTATGGATTTATGACCACTCTTAATAATTATATTCCTAAAAAAACTTTTTACCTCCTTCTAAAATGTATACACCAAACCAGATTATTCGTCTATATTAAACTTGTTTTAAAAGTATATTTATCAAAATATCATCTCACCCAAGTTATATATTCAAAAGTACACATGCTCACTTTCTAAACAAATTTTTGTATCCACACATAAATTAAAAAACATATTCAAGATGACTAAAACTCATCGTAATATTTTTTCCTGTTTGAGGACTCTTTTATAATTTAGGATTCTTTTAAATCTATTACATGAAGTAGAAAGTTACCATTCTGTTATGGATTTATCTTCACTTTGACACAGTCTCTTAAACTTTATATAATTACTTGTATTTATTACGAACTATGTACCATATATATAGCTCTCATAGAAATGTTAACATATCACAGAGGGCTGCTCTGTTGATGGAAGGTTGCCTTTAATTTCCACCTGCTATACTGTATTAAAACAGAAAAGAGAGTATTAAACATATCAGCAACATTACTTAGTGTAATTGCTGTGGGGATGTTATTCAATCATTACTGAGACACACCACAGTGCAGAAGATAACCCTGGGATGCAGCATATGCCAGGAAACTGGTTTAGACATGTTCTGAAACTGAGACTAAGCCTTGCAGAAACTATCCTGCAGACAAGAATGGTAAGTAACAAGTGTCCCCTGAGACACTTTTTCACGTAACAAGTGTCCCCTGAGACACCTGGTTGAATTTTGTGGTTGGTTTCATGCTAGAGACTGTGACTGTAAATGCAAAATATTCTTCAAAATACAGTGAAAAGATTTAAGATGGACACTGTTTTTTAAATTTTTCACAAAAACCCAAAGCAACATGTTTTTTTAGTTTTTAAACTCTATAGGGCTCCCCAAATTAAAGAATTCATTATTTACACAGGTTTCTTTCAAGTATCTTATACAAATTCCTTTATAGAAAATGAAGTTATGAAATATACATATTTATACATATATACACAATAAGTATCTAATTATCAAATTTTTGTCTTGATCAAAGCAACAGAACTAACTCAGAAACAGGAAAGATTAACAAGTTAAATTATATGAAAAAGTTAAAAAAATCAAGCAGCTATATTAGGAGAACCATCTTTTTTCTAGGGTAAAAATAGAGATTTAGTGGCCACAAAAGTAATATCTATCATTTTCTTCTTGACATAACAGGATACAATACCTATATTGGAAAGGTCCGCACTGCAAAAAACAAATGTAAATAAGTTGAGTAGACACAGTCTAGTAAACCAAGAGCCTGAGTCACAATCAGAAGAGAAAAATCCATTACTGCAGTATCCTTTTGCACTCGAGTAGAAATTAAAGGAAAAAAATAAGAAAAAAAAAGCCACAAAATTTTGACATAGACTTCCCCTCAAGTTTGTGCTTAAGTCCTTTCTTAAATTAAGGTTTTGGTAAGCAATTTAAGCACAAGAATGTGGTTTATCATCCTGAAGATATCCTCTTTCCCTTGGGATCCGAAATATATACAGAAATCTATTCTTAATCTCCCTACAGACAGAAGAGCGGGAGGATGCTTGGTGTGATGACAGAACAAAAGGAAAACTAACACTGTGAGAGAAGTCAGTGCTGATAATAAGGCCACTTAACAAAGGAAACAAATTTTTGAATAGAATTTAAAACAAGCAACTGTGACACAGAGTACAGGCAAAGGATTTGTGCTCTGACAAAATAATCTGACCCTCACTTTGTTATCTAAAAATGCAGAATTTCACTGTGCTTTTCAATGCAGTCAATCCCAGATGGGTGTGCCCACCCTTTCCCCCTCCCTCCCCTCGCATTCCCCATGCATAGCACTGACTGGTAAAGAAATATCACATATATTCAAGAACCACATGTACACCTGGATATTTTTTGCTGTAATTTTTGGAAACACTTAGAAGGATAATTTCACTTTATTGCTGATTCTTGTTACTCCTTTCAGCAATCAAAAACTATTAATAAATAGAATATCTTTGTAATGGTTTTTCTGCACTATAATTAAGTTAAATAGATAATCTGACTATAGGAAAGTAGAAGGTACATAGTGTTGCTTCAATTTCCAAACCCATGTCTTAATGTATATAAACACACACATGAAAATGAAGAGGAATGATCCTGTAGTGACAAACAACTGGAATATTAGGAGCCCTGCATGTCATTAAAGCGAAAAGTATGTCATGATCACAGTTTTCAGCAGTGATATACCACAAATTAGACATGACAAGATTTGGCAGTAACTGCAATTGATTAAATACTTATACATGCATTCTTAAACAAAAGCATGATGCAAGATATTTAAACATTTTTTGTTCTCTACTAAAATCAGTTTTTTCTGTGTCATTTAACAGAGCTGAAGACTCTAAGACACAATCATATGTGATATTTAGGAAAACTTAACTCACAACTTTGTGCAAGAGTGTCAGGTATATTTTCTGGGATCTTCTTTTGACTGTAGCCTAATACACCTTACCAACTATATTACTTCTAGTTAAAATTTGGAAAAAAAAAGAAAAGATTGGTCAACAATGGGAAAATGGCTTTATAAATATGCAACAGTACATGTATATTTAATCATAGTAAACGTTAGACAACAAATAGCAGTACACACTAAAAATAGGCCTGTGGTCATGGCAGTTCACATACTTCATTATATCTGCATTTTTTCTACCCATTATCTTTTTTCTTTAATTCTACAGTATTATTCTAGACATCTTTGCTTTCCCCAACAGTGTTGTTTATAATAAATTCTCAAACATATTTTTGCCTCTTCCTCTAGTTTTAAATTATGTATTTTTCAAAACAAAAATGCAAACATGAAGTTAAATTACTGAAACTATTGAAGTATTATCAGGGAAAACATGTTATAGTCTATAGAATTTCAGAAGTGAATGGAACATATCACTGGAAGAGATAACAGGCAAAGGAATGGTTTTCATTACGAAATTCTATATATAAAATATTCTTAATAAATTTATATAGTGACAAAGAAGTACTCAGGATTCAAATTCAAGAAGTAAAATGAAAATTATCTTCTTTGATAAATCAATAAGAGTAGGAAAGAAATTAAGTTGCATTTTTAACCAATAGTTGAACAGAATTATTTTTTTAAATGCTACTTTTGCATTTTGGTATGTGTGTCATCTGGCAATAACACACCCAAAAAAGTTCAGATAGAACATTGTATAAAACACTGTTAGTGAACAGCATTATTTTCAGATATAATTCTAGTCTGCACTTACAACTGACAATGTCTGTGAATACTCTTTTGGTTCTGTGTATAAACTTCCATTTTGTCTCCTCACTACATCAGCATGTAGCTGCTACAAAGTTGGGAATAATTTTTACAAATTTTTGTTGCATATGTTTATCAATGTTTCAAAAGGTTACCTTGCAAGTTAAGCTTCCTCATTCATGTCACGGCCATGTATTATTTATGAAATGCCAGTATAATGTTAGATTATTTATACTCTGATATTTATGGCACATCGTGATCTGAAAGTCTGCATGAAATTGTTCAAGAAACAGCACAAACAGTAACAGATAAAAGGCCTATTACTAAAAATGTAAGGCAAACAAGGTTTATAATATTGTTTTAAAAAAAATGTATTTCTCCTAAAAATCTGGCTTTAGAGTTCACTATTCAGCATTTACTATATACATCTTCTGGCTGCACATAGGCATAGGAGTTTTTTAAATATTTGTGTCTGAACAGTAGGCTATTGCCAAGCTGCAGTGTCCTGTGGATACTTATGCTTCCTCAGAGGGTTTAAAGGTTAAGATTTAAGTAAATGTGAACTTCTGGAATTTATACCCATGAAATAATTATTTACAATTTGGAAAAGATTTTTCTTGGTAAGATTACATAGAAGCTTGGTTTTATGTCTTTTAAAGGCTTTTTCTGGTGAAATCCTAAAGAACATATTAAGACAAAGTGCATCATTCACAGGATTTATACATAAACAGTGAAAGAGTGGGCCTGGACAAACTCATATAGCACAAAAAAGGGGAAGAGATAAAGCCCCAGCCCATGTACTTAGTACGGTTGAGCACACTTCTTTATCAGCCAGTAACAATCAAGTTCTTCCTAAGCAAGAGCAGTGGATGTGGCAACTGAGCAACAGCTGGATTGACAGGCAGCTGTGAAGCATGAGGGCCACAGAGGAACACATCTGCAATCCTGCTCCTCAGTCCCCATGTACACCCAGCCTCTATGGAAAAGTAAAAAAGGCATTATACATACGTAAAAATACACTGAATAGTATGAAACAGATGTTAAAAATACCCAAAGAAATAAACAAACAAAAAAAAACCAAAAACACCCAAACTTTCAGAACTCAAGAAAACTAGGAAAAAGAAAATTCCAGAAACAGGAGTTGTAATAGGCCCATAATAGTGGGATTTCACTACACTGGGTTTCTGAAAGAGTAGCAGGTATGCATTTTCAGCTTAAGCCTTAACAGTCTTTAGCACATACTCTAGTCTTCTATCTAGTAATTTCCCTGACCTATCCCATCTAACCATCACTTTGACTCCTACAAAGTGGGTTTGGAGCATTCACATAAAGACGATTGTATCTGGCTATGTAAGTCAGGAAAAAAAAAAAACAAGTCCTGCCAGTTTATAATTTCAATGACGTACTTAGAATTAAAAGAAAAAAGAAAAAAAAGAAAATAAGAACCCAGGATAGTTTGTTTCTTATTGTGGTGTTTTAAAAAAATGGCATTGCATTCAGAAAGAATGGATAAATCCAACTGAGAAAAATGTGCAAGCAGACAATAAAAGAGTATTTGAGGCACAAAATGGTAAGATTTAACAGTAACATCATATATAAATTTTGAAAATAACATGGAAATAAACCCTTTGTTAGAACCTGGTTCTGTTTCAATTAATTTGGCAATGATAACTGGAGTAGATGGAACTACAGTAGAAACTATAAAGCTTCTCAAAAATAAAATTGACAACATAACTGAGAAATCAAACATTTATGTTTAGCTGGAGTTGCATAAACAATATTATAGATTCATTATTGCTCTGTGGATGATATATCTTAACAGCTGGTACTTAGCATAACCTTACTGCCATGCTAAATAAGGGTGGGGCATTAAGGGCATTAGCAACTCACTTCAAGACATTGGAACGTTTAGGTTTAACCACGGTAAAAATGATTTTTTGTTGTATTAGGTTTTGACAGTTTAATTAAAATCTTTGTTAAAAAAAAATCATTCAACCAGAAGGTTAAAAAATTCTCTCACTTCTGTTCTATTTAAATAATAATAGTGCTAATGGATTTGGGAAAGAAATAACTTCTTAGTGATAAAGAATAATAGCTAATATTTACAGGCCATTGTACATCCTCAAAATGTTTTAAAAGCACTAAATATTCTTCAGAGCTCCCTTGCAAGTTAGATGTACATGATAACTCATTTCAAGGTTGAAGAAAATTAAATTAGGGATTTTTGTTAATTACTCAGCCTTGTAACAATAACTGCCCCGAGACAGAATGAAGGTATAATTTAGATCATCCAATGTGCTAGCCTGCTACTCAAACCTAGAAGTACCAGATACCTGAATTTCCCCTTAGATTTGTCTTTAAATCACACTCAGGCTTCCCACCTTGGAAGAATTTCAGCATTTCCTAGATTTTTGTGCAATACAACACCATGGACTTACTTCCGAAAGAGCAGATGAATAACATGACCATAGGAGACCCAGAAACTGTGGACAAAGCCTTTACTGATGGACAGACCATCAATACAACATGTGGATTACCACCTTCAGAAAACATGAAGTCTACTGTGCACATTATTGTGGTCTCAGTATGTTGCTGTAGGACATCACATGCAGTCCTGCCAATGCTTCCTGCCATTCAAGGCCAGAGGAGCACCAGTTGCACAAGGTCTCCGTGCCCAGTCTATCTCTCTCACAGATTGTGTGGAATTGGACACTCACTTTGGTTGATGCAACACATCCAAGGCATGTGAAACACACCACAGATACCACACAATGCTCACACATACAGGCTTTCTCTAAATTAAAGGACATATAGATGACCTATTTGTAGAACGGTTAAGGCTGGAAGGGACCTTAAAGTTTCAACCCTCCTGTCATAGACTACTCAGGCCACACCTCAGTTTTTACTGAGTTCATTGAAAAGAGATACAATGTAAGTTAGTCCGAATGAAACTAATAATAGTGTTAAAAAGCGCAGACTTCAAATACTTCCTAAGAACCGACTGCCTGTGTATTTTCACAATATGAAATTAAACACCTGCACCGCTGCAAGCAGTATTAAGAGAGATGAAAATAACATTCCCATGGAAGGTATTCTAGCTGTGAAAGATCTGATCTGTGGAGTGACATTTGGAGCCCTCTTACCTTTTTGAAGTCTGGGCTTGCAAGCTCCTGAGGAAGAGTAAAGGAGTGCATACAATGAGAATCAGTATTTCCAGCCTGACAGGGCTTATTCTGAAAAGGCTTATTCTTTGGTGGGTGCTCAGAGCTCCTTCTGTTTTCCTGGGTGAAAAGGCTTCTTTCCTGATTATTACTATGTGAAGCATTGTTACAGGACTGCTCTCTTCCACTGTGATCTCCCAAAGGCCTGCAGGATTACAAACTAACATGAGGCAAAGAGTAAACAACCAAATCGCTCCCGACCCACTTATGTTTCCTTGTAACCTACAGTAGGCAGCTTCCTATGTTCATCTGCTTCTACATCTACTGTATTGTATTTTCTGCACTGAAAGCCAAGGGTACTACAGGGAGGTTAATCTGCAATTTAGCTTCATTAAGAACAGAATCAAGTTCAGCTCTATAGTAAAATCAGAGCAAGCCTGTGAAACACCATCCCCAGTTTTAACTTGGCCAGCAGCTTTCGATACATTGCTCTGCAGATGTAACCTTCTGGCGATGGAAAGTATAACCAGTAGACTTAAGCTCAAACATCAATACTAACTCAGTTTGTCTGAAAGAGACTTTTTATTTGAACTGCTTTTCAATTCTATCACTACAGCAATTAGAACTTGCTGTAACGTTTTATATATATATATATATACAAAGAGGGTCAGATTTATTTTTTTAATTTTGAATAGATCAATATTCTTCAATGATTTAACTTTATAACTGTGGCCTGTATTGCCATTTATTCACAGGGAGAAAAAGACTACTAATGCTCCCTTTTGTCTTGTCAAATTTCAGGCATTTATTCCTCACTTTCCTGCTCTAATCAATGGAGAGAAGGGCACTTTTCAGATGGTGAAAACACCATCTGGACCTGCCTGTCCCTTTCCCATGTCTGGCAATCCATTTACGAAGTATATTCCTAATAAAAACACTGAAACATTTGGTCCTCCAGAAGTTTCAAATTTTAATTTAAAATTGACTTCATTCCTTAGACTTAACTTAAAATTACATTCACAAGAATGAAGTCACTTATAAAAAACAATGCATTACAAGTTATAAATTGCATGCTGACTCATCAGGGATGGATGACTATGTATAAAATAATTTTTTATCTGTGTTTTGAGATCTGTCAAGAGGGCTTGTTCCTTATTATCTCATTTCTACACATGGAAGCATGAATACAGGCCAAGGCAACAAAACTCTCTTATTTTTAATTTGTACTAATAAAGATCTGGCATTCTACAATCATTGATTCTGAAGGAAAATTTGGAAGACATATTTATCATATTTAAAAGTATTTCTGTTCTGATGATTTTAATGCTATAAATGCATGAATAACTACTTCTCTCTAACAGTGGATAAAACTAATTTGAAATACTTAATGGTATACAAGGTTATAAATCAATGGTTCAGCTTGTATAGGAACTAGTGTAATATCATTTTTGACATTGCGTAGAACAACAGAGACTGTAGCAAGTACATGATGTTTTGACACTTTATACCAGATAATGCTGTTATTTTAGGAAGAAATTGTTTTCACAGGGAAAATCACCACAGGCGGCAAGATAGAAGTGTCTTGCAGTATGTGACTCACTGGTCATTAGATTAGTAGTAATTTTAGTATTTAAAATATGAAAACCAGACTGATTCTCATAACTGAACCAGTTAAGCTCATAGTCCTCAAGTACATTTTTAGACAAAAAGAATATAATATTCAACCACATTAAAATGGCTAAAAAATTGAATATATACTCGTCATGTTTTAATTATCAGAAAATACATTATGTGCATATCAAGACTGCTACCTATATCATCCATGCCTAAAAAAGTGTTCTTTACACCCAAATGGGCTAAATTTATGGATACAAATTTCTCAAGTGTCACAACTATCCCCAGCTGCTTCATTTTGTATTGTAAAATATCATTTAGCTGAAACAGTGTAAAAATGAATGCTGTTAGAAAACTCATTTAAGTGTCATTTATTTCTAAATTGTTTCAAGCAAACAAATTATTCCACTTAGGCAGTAATTTCTATCAATGAAATTAGCTCAAGTTCCATCTGCATGGAAACAAAAATGCAAGACAAAAGGTGGCTCTGCCTTTGACCACTCTATTTCACTTTCTATATCAGTTCTCTTAAGAGGTGCAATTCTGATGGTATACAAGATCCTTCCATAAAAGCAGAAAAAGGAAACTCTCAAACATAATTGGTTTCACTATTTCTAGGTATAAGAGATTTGGGAGGAGCTATTAAGAGATTCTTAACAAGTGTTATGAAGTTTTGAAGGGTAGTTATATGGTCTATTTTAGACCCCTAGTTAAAGTGCATCCAAGAAGCACTAAAGATTAAGAGTGCAAGATTCCCTCTGCAGTCAAAAGAAAGAAAAGCATTTTCCTCTGCTCCCTTTTGTAAATAACTTGAAACAGCTAAGGGGAAAAAAACCCTAAAAAACAAACAAACAAAACAACAAAACACCATAGTGCCATATTCACCATACATTTCAGAGTTCTTTCATCAGGAAGGTGAATCAAGTGAATCACTCAAAGCCTGCTCCCAAATATCTAATTGACACAAAGATCATCCTGAGTCCTTCTACTGATACTTGTGAGGGGGGCATAGATTGAGAAATTTTTTAACTGAAAGTGAGGAAAGCAGTGCTAAGAAAACCCTCCTGTCCAAAATAGCAAGAAGGACAGTAGAACATATGACTATCTGCTTGGCATTTCAACTGATGTGTTTCCTCCCTCACAGCAATAGATCCAGAATTCATGTATCAAGCATTTATTTTAGGATACTGAAGCAAAGTGTCTGAAATTGGAAAGCATCAATACAGAATCAGTTGGGTGTCTATTTCCTAATGTTATAAAGGGTGATAACATTAAACTGTTGTGAGTTGCCCATGCTTGCTGAATCTCTCAAGAATGTTTTAATGTATTGCTGTTTTATGTAATAAAACAAACAGCACTTAAGTGATTGCGTTTCCCATACACCTCTGATTCCCATCCCTGTGTTCTCCCTTTTCAACACTAAATCCCCTGGCTATTTTCAGCAATATTTAAGAGGTCTGAAGGGTTCCAAGGTAAAATAAGCTTCATAAAGCAGCCAGGAGAGAAATTTCTCATGCCCCATTTTCACAAAATTTCAGTGTCAGCTTGACTGTATTGCATTACAGAAAATTCATAAAAAACATCTTAACTGGAAGAAGAAACAAGGGTTCTTTGGCATACAAAATCACTTGTTCCCCCTTTCACATATTTGCAAGAGCTGAAGAGACAATTTTTTTTTTTTATCTGATACTTTAACAAATTTTAAATGTTACAATTTCAGAACTTTGTGAAATTAGAAAACAAGAAGTATTAAATAAAAACAAAGAGAAAAGAATTATTCAAAGAAACTTTTTAGATGCCCCTTTGAATTAGTACCACAATCACAGCATATTAAAAGTGACCAGTTCAGGGATAGGATCTAAAGATTTCCATTTCCCATCACCGAATTTATATTGCAGTTATGAAGAACTTGGGCTAGTGCTGTAATTCTCACAAGACACTATGGAACCTTATGTATTATTTATGGAAACAAAAACTCCCAGTACTTTTGCAGTTAGTTTGGTAAGTAACTGAATGTCCCCACACTTCGAGGACAGCTCTCTCATGCTTGGCAAAAGGAATTTTCCAACCAATCTGAGCCGGGTCAAGAACCATCTTGGGAGAAAGTCAAGCTGGGTGACTGGTGCCCAATTTGAATGGAAGGAACCACAGAAGACGCAACACTGAAGAAACAACTAATTGCATTTGGTTAAGTGCTAGGAGGTTCTGGTCTTGATGATTTAGAAAGCAGGGAAACACACCATGACAGTTTAGAGTATTCATAGTATTTCTATTTTTGTTTTCAGTAGATTGAAAACAAATTCATTTGTGCCTCTGAAAATGCAGTTAATAAAAGTAAAAACCAGTGTGCTCCTGAAGCTTCCCAAAGTATACCAGCACACAATATTGCAATCCTGAAGTTATGAAATAAAAATATATCAATGTGATAAAATACATAAATGTATTATTGCCACATTCTTATTGATGTTAGCTTGTTTGAGTTTTCTTTTACTTTTAGGCTTTCTTTTCTATTTAAACTTTCATGCAATTTGCTTTCTACTTTTGGTCTGAAAGCTGTGTTATTAGAAGAACTTTTTGAAAAGTAGAAAGTATATTTTTATAGGAACGTTTTTTCCTCCTGGACACTTTAATATGAAATGTTTTTGTCTTGCTGACGGAGCATTAATGTTCTGAAAGATACACATTACAAGTAAAGATAGAATTCCTCTTTATAGACATGCTGTTTCATCATAGTGCAGGTTGTTACAAATCCCGTGTTGTGAAAAGCCCTCTTCATTTCTTCAAAGTCTGTGATTGAGAACACTACAAGACTAGAAAAAGAGAGAGATTTTCTGTTTCTAATGCAAGATCAGTTTCTGTGACCTAGACTATCTAGTCCCATGCTTTGTTCCTTCATGTTTATCATCAGTATAGTTTAAGCCAAGTTTAACGCTTTCAGCTAGCCTGGGCTTGTCAGGATATCCTTTTATGTGAGCAATTTTGGAAACAGAGTAAGGATGGAAACATGCTTCTCACATACAATAATCCATTCATATAAAGTAACTATACTAGGATGATTAAGAATGTGAAACACACCCTTTTCATGGCAAGAATGGGATAAACATGGTACAAGGGTGGTTTTTAGTTGTGAAAGTCTCATAGCTGGAACTCTCATAGTAATTTGCAGTTATGAAAATAAGATACATCCATCATTTTTGTAACTTCTCTATTTCTCTTCTGATATGACTATCAAGTTCCCTATCATATATTTTAACAACAGAACTACATAGGTTTGAGTAGAGATCCTGAAATTATTTGGATCATCATCATGATTCATGGCTAACAAAATATAAAAGGTTTCTGAAAATTACTTTTAAAGTTTAAAACCAAATAAAATGGCAGAATTGATCAAAAATTTCAGATATTTAAAAACTGAAGGTGAACGTTTTGGTTCAGAAATATCTTTTGTTTTGTTTTCTCTAAGGAAGCCATGTGCTGGATTTTAAGTGCAAGTATAAATTCATTTGGGAAGCACTGAGGATTTAACAGCAGTAACAAAAATATCCCTTAATGTGGAGCAGCAGTACTAGCAGAAAGAAATAAAATTTCTGTAGATAATTTGATTTATTTCTGGGGACTATTTTACCTTCTTGATAATACAGAGACCAGCTCTTGACTCGTGCCCTGTAATCCCAGCACACAGGCCTGTGACTGGCACACAGCGCCATACTTCAGACCCATTCCTGTCAGATGCCCACATTGTTTATATAGATGCCAGCTTTGATACTTGCTTTGTTATTTGTGGACTAATCTGGAAAATAGGTTTGCAGAACAAGATATTGATGCTTCCCTTCAGCAGAACAGCAAGCCATGCAGCTGGACTGAGTCTGGCTGGAGAACAATTCCAGTTTTCCATCCCCAGCCATTCCATGTCATGTGGCCCAAGATAGCATTGTCTTAAGTACCAAAGAAAATACTGGTCTGTCAAAAAGCAAAGGTTCAGTTTGTTGGGTTTTTTTCACAGTCGAGCTATCAGAACACTCACTGCAGTATTTTACTGGCACAAACTTTGCTTGCCAAGCCGGAAAACCTACCAGGAATCACCTGCTTTCAAGAGCAAACTTCTGTTACTATATGGTTACTATATTGTTTATTGTGCCATTCAAAACCTCTCCCTGGAAGCCATGAATTAGCCATGATAAATGAACACCAAAATATTCAAGTGCTGTGCAAACTGCTACAATACTCTAAGCATTAAAACAGGTAAAATAAAATCACTGGGCTCTGCATGGCAATATGTCAAAATTTAATAGCTAGAAAAACAGCAACTATCAAACTAAGAAACACCACTACAAAAATCCTATCTCATTAACTTCACTTTAGACAATATTTAATTAGAATAAATACTATGAATATTTTAATTACACACAACCAACCAATTTTAAGTACTTCTGAGCATAAAAAAGGTTAGAAGCCAATACCTTCATGCTACAATTGTAAAAAACTTTCTCTGTCTTCATTCTTGCTCATCTTAGAAAGTCATCCCAGCATAAAACAGAAAGTGTAACGGTGGCAGAAAATGTCTCCTAACCTTTAATTGAACACCTGGAAGCATTATTTTCAATGACAGTTCATACAAACTGACATGTCAAGCACATCAGGCTGGGGAAAAAACCTATTGTAAATCCCCAATTAATTCTAACCTCTTAGCTTTACTTGTAATTATTTCACTCAACTCCCAAAACTCAGCTTATTAAGATCTATCCATCATGGTGTGGGTCACACAGTATTTCTATTGTTAGGCTTTCTGGCCTTTATCTTTCTTCTTTTCATTTAGAGGACCTTTTCTACAATGAATTCATAAAAGAGAAACACATTTTAAAAATTAGAATAAGGGCAAAATGCAAACTAAATATTATAATTCAAGATTATTTATTCATTTAGGGGACTAATCTTTCCCTGAACTTTGTTTCCTGCTTCCCTAGATGAGACACTCCTTGTGCTAGTCACTTGTGAGACTGCCAGTTGAACTATTTACCTGTACTTTGCATCTTACTTATTGATGCACAGAGTGGCTCTTCTTCTTTCCACCTTTTTCTTTACGATCTGAGTGAACATAACTATTTATATAAACTTCCTGCCTCGGGAATTTGATATATTTCAGGTGAGACTGATACAACATCAGGCTATGATTATTTATATTTAAAAAGCATATCCACAAGGAAAACAGCAGAGGTTAGCCATGCTACAGTTATTCACCACAAAAGACACAAACAGAAGGCCTGCAGCTCCCCGACAGTTCAAGTAATCATTCCCAGGAGACTCACATCAGCAGAAAAATGAACACGTGAACTATTTATCCTAAATGAAGCACAATTTCTTCTGTAATTAAGCAGGTTATCATTTGCATATGTGCCTCTGTATTTATAAACATAACTGAAATACAAAATGTTGAATGTCCAGATAGATTATTCCTTTCTGGAGATACTGTTGGTGTCAAAAGGAAGCACACTTCTACTGTAGAATTGTGTTGTTTACTTAGGACAAGAGTGGGGGGAATTCAGATAGCAATTCAGGTAGCTCTAACTGGATGCAGGCAGCAAAGTCTCTGTGCATTTCTCCAAGAGTTACTACTTCCCTTATCTGATTTGATGACTAACACTGAGTTACAATTGGAACCAAAACCTCAGCTCCCCATCTGCATCCTGCTCACAGCAGTATGAAAGCAGTTCAACATCTGCATGTTTTATTTGTATAAGAATTATGACTGATGAGTTTAAATGTCTGCAGTAATTTCCACCTGTCCATCCTGACTCTTGCTGTTCACTGCCTTTGCTGCAGGGATCGATCAGCAGCTTGGGGAAGCAGTAATTTGTTTCTGTAATTCACAAAAGCTGTTTGGTCAGATTTAATCCACACTGACAGTAGGAGTGAAAAGCTCTGGGAGAGGGGCAGGACAGATGGCAAACATGAGAACCACAACAGACTTTCAGACATGCTACAATCAAGTTTATCAAAAATAAGATCATGTGCTATTCAGTCATCTACACATACAAATCTAATATCAGTAAAAGAAAAACAACCAAAAAACCCACCTGGATTCCTCATTCTTTTTATAAAAGTAGTAATTTTCAAGTGTAGTCCTTTATGAAAAAACGTCAAATTAAAAAAAACAAACAAAACACCAATTTGCCACATTCAGGTTTTACTGTGCTTTTTCACCACATCAGGTACCTAACTTACTTTTATTTGCTTCATTAGCCATATCAGCCAGCTAGAAGTTACAATAGGATGAAATCAGGCTTTAATTTATTGGCTTTAGTGGCTAAACACTCACCAAGAAGATAACAGACTTTCACCTATGAAACCCAAGACTACCAGATGCAATTCCACCAAGCTCTAGGTAGGACCACAGGTAATTTGTTCTGTGAGAAGAGAGAAGACAGTGCTTTTAATCCTCTCACAACTATGCCCATTCAGGGAAATATTTTCCCAGTCATATTCTGCACCAAAGTGAAGCTTCCCACAGTGCTGCTGTATTCAGTTTGTTCCAAAACACTACTTTCTGCTCACTCAGCAATCCCATCAGTCAATCCATCACTGCTTCTTCACAGCTGCTCCCTTCTCTTCCCTTTCTTGGCCAAAGATCACTTGTGCACTTTACAACCTAAGATTATCCCTTACCTCTGAAAATCAATCACCACTCCAGTTCATGCTGTAAGTAAACTTAAAAAAAATCAATTTTGTGTTTAAGGTCACTTGTAATCTATTTTCTAAGGGTTTTAGTACATCTTAAAGGAGAACAGACTGTTTTTCAAAATTATTATCTGTAATTACTAACGAAGTTGAAGAAAAAAAAAATCACTGATTTAGTGAGAAATATGGCAAGCTCTTACAGAGAACTGAAAATAGTTGGGTGCAAGCCTGCACCCTACCAGAAAAAAGTCTGGAAACATGCTTTAATCCTTCCAACCTGTACATGTGTAAAGTGTGAATGCTCCACCTGTGCTCTCATACAGCATTGCAGTAAGTTCACATAACTGATGTGGGGTAGCCAACCCTACCACCCCTTTCCTTAAGGAACAACTCAGTGTAGTACAATGAAAGAGTCATAGCCTGACTAATTCCAGGCAAGAATTTGTTGGTAACAGATCCATGGTGCACACCTTGCTCTAACCACTCTCAGATAGATACTCTACAAGGCAGTATCAGCAGAGTCACTCTCCTCATGAATTCTAAACATCTTGTATAAGTCTACTTTAAAAATAAAAGTTTAGGTAAATATTCCTGTAAAAATACAAAAAAGGTAATAAAGACATTCAGGATGTCTAGTGCACCCTGTTTGTTTCCAGTGTAGAAGCAGCTCTTGAGCATGACTAAGAAGATAACAGTCATACTGTATTGTAGCACAGATCTGCTTCAAACAGGGCCATAAAAGGCATAATATGTTTAAAATCCTAAACACTACTTTACTGTAAGACTTTGAACAGCCCCCAAAATACAGTGTCTAACCATACTGTTCTCTCACCTTTTTCCTCCCATGCTGCCACTCCATTACTACAGCACTGAAGCAGACACAGCTTGTAACAACATATTTTCCTCTGAAAATCAGTAATTCTGTTAACCTTCCTCAATCTTGGCAAATGTGTAGCTCAATATCTTTCATTAATATTTATTAACTATTCTTTTCTACACTGAAATTTTAATAATTTAAATCCCTAACATATGATTCTATAACTACAGATTTCATGAGGTGTGTGCTTCTTCCCACTGTTCTGGAAGTGGAACAGAGAAAATGTTAAGTAAAAACTCCTGGCCTCAAGATCTTTCAACTCCATAAAGAAACCATCCAGTTTAATAATTATAACGAATGTCTTATCATCTCACAAATGTAGTCCATATATTCAAAAGAAATACATAGATTAAAATATTGCATATTTTCATTTTGATCATTTAAAACCCCCAACAAACCAAAAAAACAGCTTGTCACTAATATACTGCAATTTTTCTTGATTTTTGAAGGTTTTTTACCCACCAAAGAAGCTTTTTGATCTTCCATAAAGAAGGTGTTGTTTTTCTGCAAAAATATTTCCCTCTAGAACACTCTAGTTTCCCCATTATTTTTCATATCATTTTAAATTCCAAAATGTGAGAAAAGGCAGAATTTATGTAAAACCACACTCATCTCACCACAGGAGTTATCTGACATTTGGGGGACGGCGGGAGGGGAGGGGTGTGGTGGAAATCAAGCTATTTGTCTTAAGAGAATTTTCTCATTCTAAAAATCAAATAAATGATAAAATGACCAGCTCAGACCTCTCTTTCATACATTTGGAATAAGATGTCTAGTCACGTATCAAAAGAAGCTGTTGAGGGAGATGGAAGGCAAAAAGAAAAGGGCACCAAAAAGAGCTGTAACACTGAACTTCAAGTTTATGCTGCCCAGATGAATACTTCTGTATTTTTATAGGTTTACAATACAAGAAAAGCAAAATAATCCTGGCAACTTTCAACCCTTAAAGTCCTAAAACTGGTACCTGGACTCCTAGTCATCATAAGTAATGCCTGCAGAAAAAGTGACTTGAGTGCTGGCACACTGGAGGCTGTTTTCTCTTCAAAATATCAATAGGGAAGGCAACATATTTCCCCATAATGCAATTGTCTTCAGCTGTCCTGGAAATGATTGACAGCCAGCATTGAGCTTTAGGGATGTTCAGAAGATATTTAATGTCAAGTTCAATGTAGAATACGCTAGTATTTTAAGAACAACACCTGTTCCAAAGCCTTTGAATACTATTATCAGTCCCAGAAAGCAGAAGGAGTCAGAAGCACTGGCAAAATAAACTCCAAAAGAAGACTTTTCTTACTGTTGAGGAAGTCTTTCTCCTGTGTGCAATTTGAGAATGGTTTGTTTGTTTCTGTGTCCCACTCCTCCCCCACCCCCCTTTCTTTTTTTCTTCTTTCTAATTTATTTATTTTTAGATTAAGTAGGCAGGAAACAACATTACTTTGGGAGCAGGTTGTTGCTTGCACTCTTTTTTCTTCTAGTTACTTTAACACAAGGTAAGGTAAGCTTGCTTGTGATAATGCAAAACTGCTGTAGCAACTGCTTTTGTTCACCCTTTCTAGGCAACAGCAAATGTAATACATGCAACTTGCTTTTCTTTCAAAAACACATTTCCTCAGAATAGTGCTAACAGCATTTAATGCTCTGAAAACCCATACCTTCCCTGATTTACTGTAATATATTCATGCATATCTATTTGCTTACACTTCTACATGTGCTTGAGGCAGTGTTTTTGTTGTATTTCTATTGTTCTGTTGCCCTGAACAATACTCTGAGCACCTTCTCTTTGCATCCAGAAAGACTGGAAACATGAATAAGATTCCTACCTGCATAAACAAAATAAAAAACCTCCAATAAAATAAAAGTTGAATATATAAATTCAATGATCACAATAAGAGAAATCTATTTTCAGGGTAAACTTACTCATTGAAACATTATCAGAGAAGGAAGTAGGGTACGTTTGGAGGAGGAAAAAAGGATAGGCTTACAGAACCTCTCTAGTGTGAATCCTGATAATCATCTTAGATTTAGAAACCCTCTAAAGACTTTCTTCCATTCAAAGTACACGTTCATTCAAATATATGTCACTTCAAATATACAGATTTGTTTTGATCACTGCACTGTGTATCAGGTTTCTACCCTGAAGCAATGCAGAGGATAATATACTTGTATTATTCAGAAAAAAAATCCTTTATTTAATTACTCTTTTCCATCTTAAATTTCAAATGCTTGCCTTGACTTCAAATACAGAGTTTATTTCTGTAGTAATGATGTGTGTTACTAAGCTAACTTTACATTTATAATATTAATCTAAGACTTAAAAGTGGTATGATTAGTGAATTAGACATATATCCTCTAAATGGAAGAACTGCATAATTATCATTCTATCTTTTTTCTGTCTAGCAAAAAATAAGACAACACCACCTGAGAACTTGAATACATCAGTATTTTCTACAGCAATAACAGGTTCTCTGAATAAAACATACCATAATGACCATTTTTCATTATTTTAAAGAGTATTCCAGTGATTGAATATTACTAATGGTGCCTGCACACATTTTTTTTTTTTTTTTCTTTTCACCTAGACTTAGAGCCTTAGAACCAGAACTCAAGAATTAAGAAAAACAGTCTTAAGATGCCTCCAAAACTTTCAGGTCTAACTTCAGCTCAGATTAGAATCAGAAGTTACTATAGGTGCTGAAAAATCATGGAATCAATTAGGTTGGAAAAGAACTCCAAGATCATAGAGTCCAACCTGTGACTGAACACCACCATGTCAACTAGACCATGGCGCTGAGTGCCACGTCCAATCTTTCCTTAAACACCTTCAGGGACTCTGACTCCACCACCTCCCTAGGCAGCCCATTCCAATATCTAATCACCCTTTCTGTGAAGAATTTCTTCCTAACATCCAACATAAACATATTCTAGCACAGCTTGAGACTGTTCTCTCATCCTGTCACTTGTTGCCTGGGAAAAGAGACCAAGCCCCACCTGGCTACACCCTCCTTTCAGGTAGTTGTAGAGTGATAAGGTCTCCCCTGAGCTTCCTCTTCCCTGGACTAAACAACTCCAGCTCCCTCAGCCACTCCCCACAGGACATGCATTTCAGACCCTTCACCAGCTTTGTTGCCCTTCTCTGGACCCATTGCAGGACCTGAATACCCTTCTTGAACTGAGGGGCCCAGAACTGAAAACAGGACTTGAGGTGCAGCATCACCAGTGCAGAGCACAAGGGAAGAATCACTTCCCTAGTCCTGCTGGCCATATGATTCCTGATATAGGCCAGGATGCCTTTGGCCTTCTTGGCCACCTGGAAACACTGCTGGCTCATGTTCAACCAGCTGTCAACCAACATCCCCAGTTTTTTTTTCCACTGGACAACTTTCCAACCACTCTGACCCCAGCATGTAGTTTTTGTCTTTGTGAGGTGGACCATTCTGATCCTGGAGTCTGATCAACAACATTCTTCCCCTGGAAGTTCAGTTGTTTTTCCCCCTACATCTGACACTGCTACAATTCCTTGAACCTGTTTGAGGAGAACCACCAAGCAGCCAAGAAGCACTTTTCTGCTTTTGAAGTTTCTGTGATATGATTAAGCAGCATGTTGACAAGCATAGAGAGGATAGGATTCACCCCGAATGAGACACAGAACTTGACAACAAAGCTGCAGAACATATAAGTGCATTGGCTCAACCTAGCAGACATCACCAGTTTGTTTATGAGGCAGAAAACAAGTGATGGGGGTAGCCAGGGAAGAGTGGGGGAGGAATCTGACCCTGCAATCTGGAAAGATCACTGCATACAAAGGCTTTCAGCTCTGTACTGACTGATGATGATGCAAAAGAAACAACTTGGTTCTACCCACAGTGTCAGCAGAAGTACACTGACATCACATTTGGTATGTTTGAATGTATGCTCTCATCAGGTATCTTTCAATCACACCTGAAGGTAACTAAAACAACCAGAAAACTGATTCCATCTGATCAGTAAGGCAAAAAAAAAGTTATAAAAATTGCTGCTTTTGGTGCAAAGCTCTTTTCGTTAGTACTTGAGCAGAGTTTCACTTGGAAAGCACATCTGAGTGTAGAAATTGTTCAACTATTAGAGAATTATCAAATTATCACCATTGACCGTGAGGAAGAAGGAATTAACACAGCTTGATCTTCAGATTAGACTGATCATGCAAGACTGGTAATAAGGATGTGAAGTACACACTTTGGAAACTGATCACATTTGACAGATGAGATAATTATAGAGTTTCAGTTGTCATTTTATAGTATAACCATACACAAAATTGTCCCTTTTTAAACACAAATTAATGAGGCTATTTGCTGAATCTCTGTGAGCTTTGCTCCATGAGAGTGTTACAAATTTTCAGAAACAACCCCCCCCGCCCCGGTGTGTATTTAATCTATTTAAATAAATAAATAATACATGCAGAATATTTATTTACATTTATATATATGAAAACAATAGATCATAATTTCCTACCATGTAACTATTTCTGAGTGCTTTGCCTGATCTAAATAGGGTTAAGAAGAAAAAAAATACGCAAATTTTCCATTTAAAAGCTTGAAATTAAATAACACACTTCAGCCATTCAGTTTCATAATATTTGGTGGTGGGGTTAATTACAGTCTTATATTTGAAATATTTTCACACTTGAAAATGATATTTTGTATTGAAAATCTAAAAAGCAAAACAAAACCCAAAATCAGCCAAAAAACCCTAAGTCACAACCCACCTGTTTGAAAATGCTTATATTTGTTTTCCAAATGGGAAATAAACACATTGCTAAGAGACGGGCAAAAAGTCTTTAGATGACCTGGTGCTTAGTTACTGGAGGGAGGGAAAGCCCTTTGAGAAATCAGTGGCTTAAATTACAATTTCAGAAACACAAAAGATATTTTCAAGTTGTAGGAAGGTAAAGGTATAATAGCACATAGGCAGATCCAAGAGATCTGTCATGGAAATCCAGATAGGCAAATCTTTAATGCTGCTCTTCAACCTGTGCAACACAGATAATAGGAAGCTTGCAGAAGATCTCTGCAATCTCCTGTACAGCTAAGAGGTGTCCCAAAATTAATGTAATTCCTTTGTTTAGCACATATTCCCTTGTTTCATATGTAAAGAATATTTAGGTGCAACATACATAAAACAAAACACCTACTGTGATAATTCTGAGCAACTGAAGAACACAGTTGTTATATACATTTTTTGAGATATACAATTTTTCATAACTGCTAATTAGACATAAATAATTGCAATAGTAAAATTAAAAAAAAAAAAAGTGAATGAATTTTTGAAAATTCCGTGCAAAGCAAAGCATATTTTCTGATATTATCTGGAATCCCTTCTTGCACTCTTGCCCAGAATTAGAATTATCCCTCTTCTGGATTAAAGATGCATTGGTGGATTAGTCTATCACTGATGACAACATAATATATCCTTCCCAGAGGCTTAAACTGAAAAGAGGTCTGTTAACTACAGAGTATATTAAAACAACAGAAAAAAAAATTAAAAAAATAGAAATAACAACAAAAAAAAAAAACAACAAACCCCCTTTGACACAAAACGGTATTGTAACATTTAAATATCACCATGTGTGAGGTCAAAGCAGTTTGTGAAACATAACCTCAAGTTCAGTGCCATATATCAGTCTTATTCCTTTCAAAGACTATATCACTTATAAAACTAGTGAGACATGGGACTGGTTCCTGCAAGGATTAGCTACTGGTATTACTTTTAGATTAAGCCACCTGAAAAACCTCAGGAATACCAACCCATGGGCAATCTAAACGAAAAATAAATTGGTTTCAATTTTTCCACTTGATTCTTGGATATCTTTACACATCTTGTGAAATTGTACTTCTTTATTTGATTTTTTTGTCAGTTAAAGAAGTATTAATTTTATATTTAAATTTAGCATTTTCAAAGCAGCAAAGGAGATTAGTTACTTCTAGAGAATTTAAATTGAGTTATGATGTGGAGTGATACACAGAACTTTGTTTCACATAGTATTAAGCTGACTCACTGCTTTACTCTAACACTCTAAAGGAGATATTGTTATTCTGTAAATGAAGAGACATGCTACCAGAATTCCATAGAATATTGCCACCCTCCAAAGTTTTATTAGATGTAAGACTATGTAGTTCATAAAACTTATCTTCCCTTGTAAACTTCTGGGAATATGTCACATGCCAATAATCATACCATGACAATTTCTAGAATACACCTGTTTAATATTTCAGTCAAATTCTGAAACACTAACTAAAACCAAAAACCTTCACTGCCTGTGATAAAAAAAATAATGTGCTGTATTTTCTGGTGAACTTAAACACCTAATTACATTCTTTTTCAATTGCATCCCAGGAAAAAAGTAGATGAGTTGTTAACGTTAAATTTCAATGTAAGACACTGGGGTCTGTCTTTTGTTTGAGAAAAGATCAGTCCATTTTATTTCATGAAGCTCAGTAAAATCATTCGCTTAAAAAGGTAGCTCCATTTGAGTACAGAATTCAGCTAAGTAATAAACTTTCTACCATACTTGTCTGTTGGTGTCACTAAAACAGGGATTAGACATTTTTCTACTGTTTTATTGAATAAAAGAGACCTGCATGTCACCATTAATGTTAATTTCTAAATTGGATCTTTGAAGAACTCAAAAGAATTCATGAAGCATTTGTGTGTACAGCTTGCAGGATGCGTGTTCCTATTTTTTGAAAGGAAGCCATTGTAAAGGGGGAGGGTCCTGGGCACAAAGAAGGGAAGAACTACTTTTCTGGAAAATGACAGTATCGGCTACAAAACACTTATTAGAGTTGGATGCTTCAATATTTAATAAATAATACACATACACAAAGAAAAGGGTGGAGGATGGGGAAAAAGGACTTGGAGTTCTGTAGTCAAAGGAATTCAAAGGTACATCTAAGTAGTCTGAAGAGAGATTGCTTTATAGTGAAGTATCAGTTACATACAGCCCTGGATCATAATTATCCTCAGACTAGCAGAACAGTTATAATGGAGTGCTTCTCTGCAATTGATCTCAGTGACTGTATCGTTTTCTGGACGTTTTACAACTTATTGATTCAGTAATCACAGTTCAGTTGTCTTAATCCCACAGTAACCAAACCATCGAGGAAATGCCAATAGATGCATAAGCAAGAAGATATCAATAGAAGATGGCAATATTTTCAGTCAAGAAACAAGCCAAGAGAAGCTCAAATCTGAGTTCATTTTTCCTCCACTACGTATGCCTGCGTTTTTTAAAAGGGAATTGAAGGGAAGGGATCCCATTTTGGCCCAAATCCACTATCTGCCCGCTCCTTTTCCTTGCTTTCATAAAAGTGAGCCCCAACAAAGAAGAAACAAAACTCAAGATACAGGCGACTCCAAACCCTCGGCCGAAGGGGGAGCACGCCAGCCCCGCACGGGAAGGCAGCGCCTTGCCGGGGGAGCCGCGGGAGGAGCCGTGTGCGGGAGATGGAGCGGGGAGATGGAGCGGAGCGCCGGGACCAGCCCGGGGCCGGTACCCGTCCATGGTCCTGCAGCCGGGAGGCACCGCCGAAGAGCCCTGCCGGGCTCCTGCTCCTGCCTCCCCTCCACTACCGCCCTGCAACAGCTGCTGCCGCGCCTGAGCCCCATTTACAGCAATTCGGCTTTGAGGGAGATTTAATATCGGGGCTGGGGGTAATAAAGCCAAAAAAAACCCTCAAAAAAACCCCCCAAAAAACAAACCCAAAAAACGCCAAAACCTCCTGCTAAAGCCCTGCCCCGGCTCTCAGCGTACCTTTCCCTCGCGTTCTGCCGGCTGCCCGGGGCGCTGGGGAAGCCCCAGCCCAGCGCACAACTTTCCTACAGGGATCCTGGCTGGGGCCCCCTCGGAGCCTCCGCACAGGGGGTCGGGGGGCAGAGGGGACCTGGCACTCTCCTCACCTGCAAAGCTATGGAGAAGCCAAGCAGGAGAGTGGGAGAGGCTGGGAGCTCTCGCCTCCCTCTCCTCAGTGCCGGCTTCTGGTACCAAGGAAACCCCCGGTCGGCGGAGGGGAGGGAAGAGGAGCCTCCCACCATACGCACAGTGTTCCCCCCGCATCCCCTTCTCCGGAGCCCCAGCCCGGACTCACGTGTGCCGTCAAACCGGGTGGCGATGGTGTCGAGGAAGGTGTTCTGAGGTGCCAGTAATCCTTTCATAACCGGCATTTTTCCAGCGCGGTGCGAGGTTCCCCATCAAAGTTTGTCTACGAGGGTGATTCGAGAAGAACGTGCAGAGGGCGCCCGGGGGAAGGTAGGGAGGGAGGAGGCGGAGGGATGAGGAGGAGGAGGAGGATGGGGATGCCACCGCACCGCCTCCGGCGCCGGGAGCCCCCCTTTCGTCAGCCCCGGCACCGCGCGGCGCGCCCGCCCCCGCCGGGGGTCGCGCGGGGCGCGCACAGGTGCGGGGCGCGCACAGGTGCGGGGCGCGACCCCGGCCAGCAGCGTCCGCACCCCCTCCAAAGGGGGACCACGGTGACGAGAGGCTGCGAGGGGGAACGGGCTAGAGAAGAGCTGGGCAAGGGGCACCTTTATCCACCTGTGGCCGCAGCCGGGTGGGGCGGGGCGGGGCAGCACAGCACGGGC
The DNA here is from genome assembly GCA_035222235.1 of Margarornis squamiger. NCBI lineage: Eukaryota > Metazoa > Chordata > Aves > Passeriformes > Furnariidae > Margarornis > Margarornis squamiger. Next base: position 36,125,966 of record JAWWTY010000077.1, on the reverse strand, counting down.
CTGGCGACCGCCCGCTGTCTGACCCGGACAGGTTTCGGCTCCAGCACATGAGAAGTTAGCTCACATGGACCCTGTTTGATGAGTAGCAGTATCGCAGGGTAAAGAATGGGCTGTTACGTTGCTGAAAGGAGAAACACCCTTGAAAAATAGCAAGTGCATCAGTAGGTTCTCAGTGCAGAGCAAGACTAAAACATGGATAATGCTCCATCAAGTGTGTGGTTTCAGGCGTTACTTGTATTTTGAGGCTATTTCATTTATTCAAGGGATAGGCATTTTGCTGTCACTGTGAGAATTTCTTTCAAAATTCTTCCCTGAAAAATTCCTGAAATATTTTTTTCTGCCAGCCAAAAAGAAACTTGATATTTATATCCAGCCCAGGAGGCTGGTACTGTGGCTCTTCCAATGCTGCCAAATAACTCTCCATAGTACAGTCATTTCACTTACTGTAACAGCAATGGCAAAACTTCTCCATGTTTTTTCAGGACTAAAATACACTAGAGAAAAGAAGTAGGAGTACACTCCCTAATCTACTAAGTCGCTGTGTAGAGGAAGCCTGTTGAACTCTTGCTACTTTAGAGTATTGCTATTTGTATTTTTTGTTGTCCCCATTTATTTGGGGTTCTCTTTTTCTCCAAACAGTTAGAGGACTTTGATTCACACTTTTTAGCATAAACAGCCCAAAGAGATGCTCCAGAAGAGACAAAAAGGGTCTTTCTTTATAACACATAATTGAAAGTAAAAATACCCTGAACCTCAGAAAATCATGATGTGTAGGGTTAATAGCACAATACAAAGTCTACCCGTGGTAAGCCCATCTTGGCTCTGAAGAATGCAGCAGTATTTTTCTGAGATCATGAAATCTTTCCAATTGTCCTGTACAAACTAGTTGAGTTGCCAGCTCAGTTCTCAGAAGTAGCATGTGAAAAGAGAGACTGCCTCACAGTACTTTGGAAGTCTCAAAGATCTCACTGTACTATCAGTTTCTTAGCTAGCTGATAAACATCAAATTCCTGTCAGCGTTGTCCTTAAAGTGTACAATTTTTAATACTGAATACCATCAATTTTTAATTTTCTGTAATTATTATTCTCACATCTTCCAGTGCAATATAAGCAGAGTCACAAAATTAATTTCTCTTGATAGTTTTCTACTTACTTTCACTGGCTAGTTGAGTTTGATGGTACAGCATGTACCTACTTGTGAAATAAAGAAAATCCTGTTCCAATACCTGGAAAGCCCACAAGAGCGTGATCAGATTTTCAATTCTGACAAAGTGCTCAGCAACAGAGGTTGTTAAGGTAAATGCAAACCTCTGAAATCTAACAAGGGCTATGTCATAGCCTGCATGCTGTGGTTGTGTTTTAGCTGGCATTCTTGTCCATGGCCTGCCTAAACACCATTTAAGTGGGGATACAGTGAAGGGGAAAGGAATTTACTCTTAATCCTACTACAGGCAGTCAGGAGACAGTAACACTTAAATACATTTTAAAATATAAATGTATTTCTCAGTTTTGATTATTACCAAATGGGGAAAAGAGACTATTTTTCAGGGGGCTCAAATTGTTATCTGATAATTCTGCAAGCCCCCAAGGTGACTAAGACTGAACTTCCTCATGAACATCAAGTCTGAGCTGTAATCATACAGTTTTGAGAGTTCTATGATATAACAACTTCAGTAAGTTTAGAGCTTTATTGAGAGCTAATGGAAATTTCACAACCACCATGAGGCAGAAAATGTTTCAACAAAGCGCTAGGATGTAGTTTGCGCAAAAAACGCCAAACAATGACACAAACACACACCTCAGAAAGGATGGCTACGTGCCAGAGGAGCTACATCACATATTTTGTGTTGATAATGGTGAATACAAATTAAAGTTACTGAAATGTATTCATTGCTAGCCAGGAGGATGCAATAGCAATGGCAGTGAAAGCTCTACCAACAATGAAATCCTGCCGATGCACAAGAGAGTGGGACAATACCAACTTCTTTATAAGAAAACACACTGAAATGCTTCTTCATCTGTGAGAACTTCAGGAAAGAGGAAGTTTCCTGCACTGTACTAATACTCACAATCATGCCATACTCTTATAAATTGGTTATGGAAATAATTACATACTATGGACAATTGGTAACAATTAAGCTTCCAAGAATTATGTTTGTGTTCTACATATCACAAAATAACCATTCAAACTTCTCTGAAGTAGAACTAATGAAACATATTACAAAAATGATGCACATGAAAAGCCTCAGACTACAGAAGAAGAGAAACTGAAGCAGAATTTCCTATTTTGCACTTGTATTTAGCATATTCTACAACCTTTCACTCATAAGAGTAATCCTCCTTAATGGAGAATGATACTTAACTTCCGAGAGTTAGCTGCAAAACACAGAAGCTTAAAGTTTTTCAAAGCAGACAAATTTACCAGGTTGAAATTTCAGTGACCTAAGAAGTAGTTCAGAAAAGCAGAGAAAAGAGCTGAGAGAACATAAAAGGGAGATGAAGGAGAAGCTAACATGGGACTCTGAATAGTCACAAACTGATTCTAATTTTTTTTTTTTTTAATTTACTTTTCATTTAAGGGAAAGTAGAATACAAAAATACAAACTAAGGTGATTTTTTCCTTGTTTCGGGAAATCAGCTTTCAACTTTGCTATATTAATTCTGAATATCTGGGATATTGAGACACTGTCTCTAATATATTACATATATTTGCTGGCAAGGACAGATAAGCAAGAGTTGAGAACTAACTATGATTTTTGTGTATAAATCTATGTCCAATTAAAGTAAGTAGCCCACTCCCTGTATTCCTGTCTTTGTTAACTGTGGAGCATTTTGCTGAATTCAAAATACAAGTATATATATTAAAAAAATACATATAAAAGTTATAGAAAGACAGCGCCAGAGCTAAGAAACTAAGTACAAGTTGCACCACTGCTACTCTTCAGGTTGTCATTAGCATCCAGATATTGCAAATGAAATTTAGTCAGGGGGTTACAATTTAGACCAGAAGTACTATCTAAGAAAATGAAGTTTGTTACTTCAAATAACTCCACAATATATAAAATATAATCTCCCTACGTATCCACTGCTACTTGGGCACTCAACATAGCACATTACATTGTGAGGCACTGTATAATCTTTTTAGATATTGCTTGTTACTCAGAAATGAGGGCATGAGCAGTTTTGCACAGAAGATATGCAAGGAGCAGCATCTTGTAGCATTTTTGGTCATAATTGTACACTTTCTTTTCTTCATTTATGATTTAATCAGAAGCACGTATTCCAAAGTTCACTATTAATATTCCACAGTACTATGAATTACCTCACAAAATAAGAAGCTGGAAGTTGCCTATTGTTTTTCTGACATAACCACTTGACCTCAACTTACTTGCTACAATTATGCAAATGAAAATAGATAGTGAAAATCAAATTAACAAGGACTGCCTGCAGCTTACTTTTGTGCTTGAAATTGCCACCCACTTATTTGTTTGTTAACCGTGGCATTCAATGGAAGAAAGGGAAATATGAAACAGCCTGAAAATTCTAGGAAAGGGCAGACAACGGCAACCTGCTGTTCCTCTGCCATGAACAGGCTAATTTAGCCTGAAGTGGTGTGTGTTAAGACCATTATCCTAATAAATGATCATTGTGCTTCAAGAAATGCTGGCCTTCACCTTTTGTGAACAAAAGCCAACACAGACTTTTCAAGAATGGAGTTGCATAATTGAAGCTCTGCCAAGCAAGGGACAGTTTGGGTGGCAGTTTAAAAGCAAACCTAGCACCTCTGGCTCAGGAGAAGACTAAGTTCCTATAACCTGCAAAAGGTTGAAAGCAAGCAGAAGAATCCATACATGGTAATGTCTTGAATGAAGCTAAAGATTCAAACCTTGTATTTCCTCTGCTTCTGGCAAACATCCATGAAACGTTTTGGCAAAAGACTTAGTTTTCTTTAGTGCTGGTGTAAAAGGATTCAAGCTTATCAGTATCATGTCACAGACATGACATTCACTAGTGTACTGAAAATTTGGTGTGGTAGATTCACAAGGTTCTAACTGTACTGATATCACCATCATATTAGGTTGGAATTTATGTTTTTGCTTCCTTTTAAAATATATATGAAGTCACATATCAGGTTTCATTTCATTAGACATATTGCTCAACTATTTAGAATAACAATCTATATGATATTTGTTTTCGTATAGTTAGAAAGCTCTTCATATATTCAGACCCAGGTTTCCCATGTGCATCAGATTTACAAAAAGAGCAGATGCTGTCTCTTGTCTTCTGTAAAGCAGAAAGTAAATTAAGACCTGATGATAGCTCAGCTGTCTAACAAAAAAAAAAATTAGTCAACGGCAAATAGACTTTATCAGATCTCAAAATTAATAGGGTTATAACATTTCTATTTCTGTCCCCACTTTCCTACTCAGAAAAGCAGAATCATACTTTTCACTTCCAAGGATTGTGTGGATACTGCTAATGTTTGTGTAACAACAACATTTTGCAAAAACATCTGATAAAGCTAGAAGTAAATTAGCAGTTCTCATTCAAGAGATGTTTGGATAATCTTCAGATAGTTATTGAAGCACATTTCAAACAATGAGGAATTAAAAAGACACAGAATTGTTCTAACATTAATTGAGCACCATCATGTGGGGAAAAAATACTCATTGTTTATATGAAAAAAACACTGCTAAAAAGATAAATGTACCTCTATGCACAGAATGAGCATCCAAAGGTGAATAAGAAATATTTAGTTTGAGTCAATTTTGGTTTCCATCAGAAAACAAAACCAAAAAACCCAGCAAACTATCCAAACCCTTAAAAAACAATACTACTAATAAAAATAGTAGTATTAAATAAAAAAATGAAACAAAAACTCATGCTACCCTTCTGGAGAGGGACCTTATGGTTAACTAAATGGAAACAGAAGTTTTCTTCGTAAAATCTATGTAATAAAATAAAGATAAAAAGAAAGTTGGAGTCAGAAGAGACCAAAGCACTTATAAGCAAAGGCTTATTTTGTATTTCCTGGATACGAAACACATTGTTAGCTTGTTTACCTCACTGTGGCATTGGAGTGATAAAGGATTTTTCAGATTATTCTAAAGCTCAAAAAAAGTTGATAGTTCAGTTCACCTGGTAACAAGGAGTTTTATTTTGGTTCCCAATTCTTTCCTTTGAATACTCAGTGAATACAAATGTAGCTGTTGAGAATATTCTTTATAGTAATGTCAGAACTTCACTGTTTATGACCTGGAGATTGAAATTATTTCATTATAAAAAGTAATCCATTACCATTTACCTGCTTGAATTCAAAGACTACCTGACCAGAATTCTTTGCAAGTTAAGATTGTGCTCAGTGAAAGCAAAGGAGAACTCAGTCTAAAAGATTAAGAGGTGATACTGATTGTATAAGAGACATAGTAGGATGCTTGGAATAGAGAATAATCACAAGCACAGCTCTCGATATGGGATTTGCTCTTAAGCCTTAAATATGATCTTCCTACATGCAGATGTAAAAAGTGATTCCTCCCACAGATCGACTGAAGCTAATTAGAAATTATGCTGCCATGTTTCCACACAGATATCCCCTGAATGCTGGGAAAGAGCCATCTAAATTTTATGATCGCTTTCTAAACTCATTATTAAAATGCAGCTTTAAAGATAATACAAATTCTTTCATAAGTACACTTTTTTTAAAATCATTAAGTGGAAAATCATTTACTGTCTTCTTTACCTCATATTTTTTGAGCACAATTTATGTAGTGCTGAAGCTTCTTCAATATCACCAAAACAACTCACATGACAGCCATATTTTTCATGACTTGCACCAGTGCAATAAAGAGCATGATGAGACACACCAGCTGGTTTGACTTTATTAATATTCCTGATTTGCAAAACACCAAAGGTAAGGTTAAAAGAACTAAACACTACAGCTATGCTCATCCCTAGCAGTGTTGTGCTGCTGATTTGAATTAAGATTTTGTTGACCATTCACGAAATGACAAGAGACCAGTAAGTGACAGGAACATTGTTTTTAATAAATCACTGCAAGTCATGAAAGGCTAGCAAGACACAGAAAACTCAAAAGGAAACAGAATAGTATTTCACTAGATGTCATCTTCAGTTTTGTTTTCAGTGCAATTGCTTTGACAGATGTTTCATTAACAAAAAGCCTGGGTGGCATTCCTGGGTTATATTCTCCCTTTCTCTTGGATTTTACTGTATTTTAAGAAGTGAAGATCTTGTATTGCAATATAAGATTAATAGCTAAAACATGTTAGATAACATTCAGAAATTCCAGGCACATAATGTACAAGTATTTCTATTTTATTTCATATCATAAAGATACAAAATTTAGTGCTATATGTATTTTTAATATACATGTAAATTAATAAATAAATTAATATACATGTAAATTAATAAATAAATTAGACCTGACATAATTTTTTTACCAAAAACATTCTACTAGAGAGACATAGGTGCAAATTCTTTGCTGTTTAGGGATTTTGATGATAAATATGGATACCACTCAACTGTATAGCTTGTTCTGTGTGTGAAGTTAACAGTAAAAGCACATCTCAAAGATGCAATTGACACGCTTCACAGAAGTGAAGCTCTGACTTCAAGTATTGCTGTTAACTTTTGCTTTAGGAAGGTCCCAATAGGGAAAATTCAGGTTCTCCCCCATTATGTAGGTATGATTAGTGTATTTTGTAGTACCTTTCATAACATCTAAACAATCTGTGTTTTTGAATTTAATTCTTTTAGCACTGTTTTACATAGTAGGGATTCAGGGTTAGTACTTATGGCAAGTCAAGTGTACCTTCTACTTCAACAGACACTGTACATGACCTTAATGGACATAGACTTTAAAGGTATCCTGAGATGTTTAATCTTTGCCATAGAAGACTGTAAATAGAATGCTCAAAATTGTGATCAAATACAGACATCAAAAAGTGTGTTTGATGTATCACTAAAACGTCAAAAATAGTGGCTTGGAACACTTCCATAAATCATCAGAGGATAATGTTTTTTTACTCTAAAACATATTACCTTAGTTCCAAAATACCTGTCCATAAAACATACATATACTTAAAACAAAAAAGGACAATTTATTAGTAGATGTGCAGGCTCACCAGGATTAAATACTTTTCTAAGAGTTAGGTGAGGCAATAAACTTTTCAGTCCACTGAGTGTAATACCTTGTTTCCTATTTGCATAAGAGTGAAGAGGACAAGATTAAAAAAGAGTACTAATTTAAAAATATTTAAAGTGAGTTAGACTTATTTCAAAAATCTTTGCATCAACTAGAATAGATAAAATTGCTAAAGATACTGTGATATATATGTCCTTTCTGAAAGATGAGAAAACAAATAGGAGACATTTTCCAGTTTTTAGATAAAACTTTTTTAAATTACAGTTCAGATTACACGACTTCTTCATTATACCAATGATCACTGTATTTTTCTTCCCACTTAAGTCAATTACATGAGAGTTTAAAAATAAATTAAAAAAAAAAACCACAACAAAATGAAACCCACATGAAACCCTTTGACATGCAGTAAATCTTATTTCTACATTACAAATTCTTCAGAAGACAACAGATAAACTGCAAGCAATTAAAAAACAAGAATCTAACTTGATCCATCATCAAGGGTATAACAGATCAGCCTTAATACTGATTGGTTTGCTTTTTTAATCTTCTCCAACTCATCAACTTCTTTTCCATCTTAATAAGAGTTTCATTAGTTGCTCTTCTCATGAGGCCATTTTACAAGAAACAGTAAAGATACTTCAGTAGTCATTACCTAGAAGATACTCGATATCTTTACAAAGAAACTGAGCAAACTACCCTGTTTTCATCTTTATTAGAAAAGTGCACACCTTACTCTCTTATTTTGGACAGATTTTCATAAATGTGTCTTCACTGAATGTGTACTTTGAGTTAGACATTTGTGAAGAGGAACACTACAAAGGGATAGGGAGAGAAAAGGAACACTGAAGGGAAAAAAGCTTCACTGTTAGTTTGAAGAAAAAGAACCACACTCAATGAGTAAGGCATCATTGGCAAAGAAATCCTGTATAGAGAGACAGAAGAGGAAACATCTGACAGGTGAAAGTTACCATGTTTAGCACAGGAATAAGCTTTACACTAAAATCTGTTGTGCAACACATGTGACATCAGGTAAAATGACGTTTAAGTAGGAGGAGATGATATCTAGGGAGAGAAGAGTGGGCAGCACACCAGGCCTAAGGGAATGTATAGCAAGAGACTCAGGCAATGCTTAGTTGTTCAGAGGCAAAAAAAACCCAACCAACCAACCAAAAAAAAACAACCCAGTATTTTTGTCTGTCTGCAATGGAAACGCTTGTGAGAATACAGAATTCAGGATTAAGGTGAGTTTCATTCTGGAATCATATCCATCTTATTTTTGTGGGATTTCCTCCCAGCTAACTCCCAACAGGGCAGAAAGAAGAGGTTATTTTCGGACTTTGAAGAAATGAATCTTAAATTCCAGTCAGCTCCAAAATACACTGCACTAGTCCACATGACACATTGAACTGGGTGAATTCTTGTTTTTATTCAGATTTTGACCTTTTCCATTTTCTTTCAGTATTTTAAAGAATTTGGGATTTCAGGTGTGTCAATCCTCTGTTCACTTACCTTCTATATAGAAGCTTTTACATTCTTTTATATATTCCATCTATAAGCAGTGCTCTGATCCCACAATGGATTGAAACAAGTAAAGTCTTGGGTATGCAAAGCTCTCTGCATAGGAAAATTAGTGTAACATAATAGCTAGGTGTAAAGATAAGACTGAGGATCATGCTACAGGATTAGAGCAAATATACATGCAATGGATTTTGTGGGAAATGACCAACCTTGCAATAGATGCAGCCTCAGAGTCCTATTTATAGTATAATCTACTCCCTAGTCGGGTTGAATTAATGTTCTTATCCTTTTTGCATATACTAGTTGGCATATTCTTGGTACAATTTTCAGGACTAATCTTTTATCTAGGATGGCATTTGCTGTTACAGTGCAGTTTAAAACTCAGTACAGAATTTGTGTCAGCACTTTTTGTCCCACGAAGAGCTGAAATTAAAGTATTAAAACATAGATAATGCAGCCATTGTCCCCAAAAAAACCTCACAGCTTCTTCCAGCCTCATAATAGATGAGCACACTAAAATCCATGGACACATTATAAGTATTTTTTGATATTTCTCAGCCATGGAAAAGGTTTTCCTGCTCTATTCTTCTGAAACTATTATTTTTCAAGAACTGGCATCTTATTCTTCTTGGACTAAAACCCTCTTCAGACTAAGGTTTGAGCTAAATGAATTTGTTTCACACTAAGGGACAGAAACCTGTGAATACCTTCATGTATTTGATCTAGTGTCAAACAGCAGAAGTGAGAATCATTCTATCTTTAGCAATTTAGTAGGATCAAACAATGTGGAAACAGGGTGAGCTGAAATATACAGCTTGAAATTAAAGATTTGAACAGGCATTCATTTTCCCAACTTTTAGTACCATTTTTCTAGTTAAGTTGGTCTACTAGGTTACCCATAGGAAACAACAACCAAAAGCCTTACAAAAATAAGCATCACAATTTTACTCAAGTAAACTAAGAAATATATTGACATTATGAATAGGTTTTTATATATACTCCCAATATCTGATCACCTGTCAGAAGATGAATATCAACAATTAAGGGCTAGGTATTTTGAATCTTTATCATTCAATTGGTTTGAAGCCATGTATACCTGTAAACATTTAGGTGCAGTTTATGCTGTGTATTTTATCTGAATGGTATTAGCTCACAGTTTTCCTAAGTAAATTTAATATTACCAAAATATACTTTCCAAATAGACTTCCAGGTTCCTGTAATCCAAAATCTGTTTTTTCATTAGAAATTTAGGTCAGATATTTACTAGACAGGTTAGCAAACACATATTATCTATGCTCTGTAAATGGCTGGAAATATATTCTTATAGCTAGAACATTATAGAGCTTACTGGCCTGGAGAGAGAATAATCACTCACGATAATTTTAATTTGTTATATTCTTTTAACAATTGAGAGAAGCATTTGATATTTTCTCCCCTAAATTCAAAATGTATAGTTTTGGTTTATATTTTATGATAAAATATATGGAAGATGAACTCTTGGAGAACTTGTAAAAAAAGCCAAACTGTGTCTCATAACTATTGCAGAAACTAGGGTCCAGGAGATATGTTTCATTTACAAGAATAAAGGAATTATTATAAAAAACAATAAGTGAATAGTCCATGAAAATGCACGCTGAAAAATCCAAGGATTGCGCTGATATAACATCTGGTAAACATGAAAAACAAGCATTTCGGCATTTGGCAGTCAACAGGCCAAAGCTGGTTATTAGACAAGTAAAATGAGAGTAGTATTGGCTTATTCTATCATTTTTGTTTAATCCCCATTGTGGCAGCTGAGGCTCATTGTCTTACTGGGAACACAAGACCCCATGAACAGCCATCACTCACACACTCCGAAGTCACAGCTCTAACAGTGGGAGATTTTGCTCTCTAAATTCTCATCTTCACAAAACCCTTTGCATCTCCATCTGCTCAGCCTTTTCATGTGAACCTAAGATCAAATGCACACTTTGGGATAAAACAAGAGCTCACCTATATCTGACAAGGCCTAAGAGTGAAAGGCCCAATAAGGTCTCCAAGATAGGGCAGACACACAATTTTTGGAACAAATATCATCCCAGAGTACCTTCCTTGTGACCAAGGTACTTGTATAAAGAACTTCAGCAAAAAGTAATGCTTCCTCCTCCTTGCCCCCATTCTAGCTACATTTTCCTTTCCTTCTCTATGCCTCAATTTTTTTCTTCAAAGTTTAAATTGTCATCAAGACCTGCCTACCTGCCTGCACAATTAATTCTGTCCTCTTTGGTAAGACGGCTAGGCAAAGTTACTGAATTGACACTGTGGTTCTCAGATTTATTGTAACAACTTTTGACTAATCCTCTTGTTCTTCACAAACATTTAATTTCAAAACACTGAATGCCTCTTCCAAATTCAGGATATTTGTATACTTGAGTATACTTCAAAACTTTGGAATGAATATTCTACATTTGTCATATATGCTAAATATTGTTGTCCTTCCCTTGTAAGCCCATCTCATTCAACTTCATATACTAACAAGCTCATTCTAACAGCTCTGATATTTGGACCTCTTATCCTACCTAAAGTGGAACAAAATGTAAGACTGCATTTGTACTTTCACATCCTTTAAACCAAAACAGGGACCACCATGCCATTTCATATTAAGTGTTACTTTCTTATTTTCTTACTCTGAAGAAGACATGCAAAAATTTTTGCAATTTACTTTGCTAACCTTTGGACTATTTGTATCTTTACTAAAGCATTTTGTGACTAATAGGAGAATTATAGGAGCAAATGTCCTTTTATCACTGTTTATTGACTAAAATACAGTGCAAGAATCTGCTTCAGCCTCTTCATACTTCATTTAAGTTCAGGTAAAACATTGAGTTCAAGATACTACCAGCTAAAGTAGTAGCAAATTTACAAAAGCTTTTAGGTGCTTAAAGAAGGTAGGAAACGTACGGGATTTTCAGAAATGTTTAATTGCTTTGTGTAACTTTGCCTCATGGAGATCACATCAGGGTTTTTTTTTTTCTGTAAATCCCAATGGACACATGAGAAGGTGCTCTCACTTTCTCCTCGCCTGTGCATGACGGAAATTATTTACAGGCACCAGGACTCCCACTCTCTTTCTCCTGGATCTTAATATCTCCCCAATTCCCCCATATAATCATTCCCTCACCTTTGTTTACCCCGCCCATTTTGACAAAGATGAATGAGGTGGTCTGCTCACAGGAGCACCATACAGGGCAAGTCTGAACAAGTCATCAGGCAGCAGAGATGAGTGTTTAGGGCAGAAACCTCTTCAGCCACGCAGCAGCAATAGCTGAAAAGAGGATGCAGTCAGACCCTTAACACTCTGGAAGCCTGGCCCAAGTCATATGTGATCTGGGTCTTTATTCTCCAGTATAATAACGTCACTAAAAGAGCAGCCTCAACATAAATAGCACATGAAGCAATTTTAAATGAGAATAAAAGAAGCATGTAAAAGATTCTGGAAAGAATTAGCTTAAAAAATATGCTTTGAAATATTAATTGGAACCAACTGCTTCCTTAGGTGAAAATGTAAGCTAATGACCTGCTGATATAAATTTCATCTTTCATAAAGTTTTAGGTTATGGAAATGTGGTACAAGAAGTTGGAAATTAGCTTCACAGATACATGTGCCTCCATTTCTATAGCTTAATTGGGCAATACACCACTCTGAATCTCACAACTAACAGAAATTTATTCAAACTAATATTTTTACTGACTACAGCTTGAATTTCAGGAAGGTAGCTTGCATAAGCATATTTTGTTCTGAACACTTCAATATAGCAATACACATGGCTGCTGCAAGTATTCTGAAAACAACTTGTGCTGAAGTAAATGCATGCTTTTTTCTAAGCTCACTTTCTAAAAGGAACTTGGAATCAATGCTCTAGTACTATAAGTACAAGCTTATCTTCTCCAGAGCTGATCCAGCAAAACATTTAAAACATATACTAATATAGGACTGGTAATATGCTTAACATTAAGCTCTGATTTAGTGAAATACTTTTAGCACTTGCTCCAGTGTATTTTGTAAGATAAGCATACCAAAGTTTTAAGCTCTCAACTTGCATTTTTCCAGGACTGTGGTCAATGTTTGCCTCCAGGCACAGGATGACCTGGTTACTTATATGTTTGAAAGCTCCTAAATAGACAAAAAGTCTAGGTCTCTGCTGGTGTAATTGCACTGATGACACAGGAGACACAATACAGCTTCCAACCAATGGCTTTAAACATCGTACAATGTACACATTTTGTATGTTCCCAATGAATCTAGTGCAGTCACTGCAGGTGTCATGGACTCAGATCAGATGAACATTTAAAAGGTTTAGGTGGGCATTCAGAGCCAGTACCTAAACCTAAAAATAAATAAATCAATAAATAGCTGCATGGATTTGATAAATCCATTAACTTGGCTTTTTTTTTTTTTTAAGCAAAGAAGGATCTGTTTTTCTTACCAGTTTTATTTAGATGCTGTTAACCGTGCAATTCATTCTATTTCCTTAAAAACCTGAGAAAATTATTTCAGCAACTGTTATGTATCAGTTGAATGTGGCAAAAGATAAACACAATATTTCCAACTATGGTCTGAAAATAAAACAGACATTAAATTTTTTTTTCCTCCCTTATATGTTTTGTGTTTTGTCTCACAGCAATTCATTTCACATTTCCTTCATTATTATTCACACTTTTTATAAAACTTATGTATACTGAAATTCCCATGTCCCATTTCTAACTATATTTTCTCCTATTTCCTAATTATATAATGGATGGTAAATCAGTGAGAACCAAGCATAAACAGGAAGGTATTATTTTATTTGAGGAGTACTGTTCCTATTCACCAAACACTCTTATTACATTAGCAAGTGCAGTATAGTGTGTAACTCAGTGTTATTGTTTGTTATTGAATGTGCAAGTGATATATTGCACCAAGACATCAGTAATGAAGCAAACTGTAGAGACAGCGACATGCAAGATGCATATTCCCAAGACCTATCATCTTTCAGAAATATAAATACTGCTATGAAACTGTGTGCTATAAAAAATTCTTTCATAAATCTGTCTCTGTGTAGCTCAGTTTCAGGTGGTTACATAAGTATATGAATGATGTTAAGCAAATGAGTTATTATAATGAAGTTAAATACACAATTCATATCAAACTAGTGTTTAAACAGTTTTTATGTCTTTGTACGTTTTCATGGAAAATTTAACAAGGCTTAAATCTTTTACCTCTTATTAAAACAGAGCTGCTCTCATATGCAAAATCTAAGTGATCAGCTTAAAAAGAAAAGATTAGACAATAAATGAAATATTTTTTTATTGAGCACCCATGTGGGTTTGAATATTACAAAAGCTGCTTATTTGCATCACAAGGACCAGATACACAAAAACATTTAAGCACTGAGTATTCTTCCTTTTCAGCATGATAAAATTATAATATTAGAAAGAGAATGAGCAGCTGTTAGGTAAATCTGTCCTAGCACAAATCCATACAAATAAATACATATTAAAATAAAAGAGGTACCTTACCCAATGCATGGCACTAAGTTTCAAATGCCACTTACTCCTAGAAGTTTCCACTCAAACTTGAGTGAGCCCTAGCATTTCAAACAATACTCTTAGGGATGCCTGAGAAATCTATACTCAAATTATACTGAAAGGGTATTTCTATACACAAAACCATCAGTGGGTAGGGGTAAAGGGAAGGAAGTTAGCAACCTTTTGAAGGCTGCTAAATGAGCCCTGAGAACCTTTGTTAAGTCTGAAATGAGGGTATCTTATCCAAGTCAAAGGCATACTGATGAAGTACATTAAGACCACCAGCTTCAGCTACTGATCCAATTTCCCTGTCATCCACTCCCCAAGACTTCTACCATTCACAATTTCCTTCTGCATTATCACTTAGATCCATCAATAACTCTTCTCCGTTCAAACCTTTATTTTAGATTCTTTCCACCAAACACACCTGAGTTGCTTTTAAAAACTTGTTCCTACCTAAGCACATAATCTGACACACTGTGATATTGAATGAGATGGCTTAAGCATAGTGTGTCAATACTACCAATTAATTTCCTTCCTTTTAGTGCTTTGAATCATAACCTGAACAGCTCTTCAATCTAATTTTCAGGTTTAATTATTTTTGCTTCCCACTGGTACTGCAGACAGAACACAATGAGCATTCAGAGGGCTCTGAAACTAATCCAGATTCTAAGAAAAGCCTTTAGCAATTTGATTTTGCTCATCTCCTGTTTTATAAAGGTCTGTCTCTGTCTTGCAAAACAAATTCCAAACTCAAATTTCAACTAGGATTTTCACTATATGGTACTAGCAAGCTTCCAGTATATAATACTCCCTTCAGAACTTGTACACATTACTGTTTACTTTAAGTAAAAAAAAAAATAAAAAATTCCTTCCTTGGCAATACTGCACATGAGTATGAGTAGAAAAGAAATTCTAGGAACTTTCCAGGCCAAGGGATAACACATACTAGCAAGCTTATGGTTCACTGTAATGTTAAAGTAGGATGCCACCTACTGCTAAATACCCTGAATTAAAAACAAGAGAAATCAACTGCTTAACAACATAAACCAACCTGAGAGACTCATGACTAATGTTTCATGATGCTGTTCCACTAGTCCAGTTCTCAGTAAAGAGATTCACAGCCAGCTTACAATGAAAAAATTGTAATGACTTCTACCGCTGGACCAACAAAGTTCTTTATAGTTGAAAGAGATCATGCACTCCAAAGTGCAGTTTTACTTATGAAAAGTGGCAGTTCTTTGTGAAATAAGATTAGTTTTGACTGCCAAGTTTGTTTCCCATTTCACTGAAGTTAGCAAAGAAGTCATTTGATCAAAAACTTCGGATCAAATCCCTATACAGTGAGGAACTCAAATATTCTTGCTTTGATATCTAAAAGTTTAGGGGTTTTTGACAAAGTTTGTTTTGTTTTGGTTTTTTTTTTGTGTGTGTGTTTTTTTTTTTTTTTGTTTTTTTTTTTTGTAGGGGAAAGGAAAAGGAAGGAAAAGACACATTGCATTTATGTATTCAGCCTGGGAGTTTACTTTAGGCTTCAAATTCAGCTAGCAGTGTATCCAGAGAGGTACATAAATGTTTACAGTGTTCCTAACTATACTGTATTCTGTAAGTCCTTGCCTTCTGCCATATAATCTAAGGAAAAAAACCCAAAACAACAGAACAAAACCAAAAAAAACCAATCTATTACTATTACAACCAACAAAGAGAAAAGTAGCCTAAAGCAAAACCAGCTTGAGAAGTTCCTGACTTGATGTTCCTTCCAACCTCTCTAGAAAAGTTTCATCTTCCTCAGTTTTTGCAGTAGAATTTGTTGAGTAGCTGCTCAGTAAATCAAATCAGGAAATTCATCCAGATTCAGAGTAACCTTCCAAAACCACGTTTCTTTTTCAACCTGTGTATCATCTCTGATCTGGGTTATATTATAGCCCTGCCAATATCTTGTCAGCACAATGCAGGCCTTAAGGATCCCTACCACAAAATCTGATGGCTCAGGGATTTTTGAAGCCACCTTTGCTGCCAGAGGCAGTTCATGGTACATTTTCTCAAAGTTCTCCTCTGCTCACAAATTGAAATAAAACAGACATTTCTATCATAATTTAATTACATATGACCTCTTCAACCCAGGAAAGAGCTGCAGTAATTGGACAGTTTATATTTTTTATGCAAGGGAAGCAGTGAACAGAACACATGAAGAGCACAAACCCCCCAACCACTTCCATTTGCGGTTCTGCATGCCATGCAGCATCCTCAGTACAGCACTTGCATTTGCCAGAGATGCTGGCTTATAAAGGAAAATAATTACTGATTTAGAAGATGAAGACCCTGCACACACTCACCCCCTAAGGCCAGCAACAAGAAAGTACTTTGCCATTGCCTTCCACTAGTTTTAAACCAGGTTTGTGCTATATCTCTAACAGAAACAGGCAACTTCTCTTATTTGAATTAAAAAACACAAAACAACAACAACAACAACAACAAAACAAAAACAAACAAACCAACAAAACCCCCCTAACCCAACAAACAGTGTATATTGAAAGAATGGCTTTAATCCATCTAAAAGTCCTCTCACTCACTGAAAAAATGAACTTTTTTAAGAAATACAACAGTATGAAGTTTTATTAAACTTCACAGTGCAAAAGCATAGCCAGTTTGTTTTGAGTGATTAATCAAGGCATTAAGAAAAGGATGCAAAGCCCCTTTTGGGGGAAGCAAGACATTAAATTACTGCCTTGCTGTAATAACAAGTACTTCCTAGACATCCAACAGCTTCGTTCAGATAATCCAAACAATGTCTTTCCTCCTGCATAATATATAATCAGTCTATGTCATATCTTCCACCTATCACGTGCATTAATTACCAAGCATGCACACAAGTTCCAAAAGTGTGCAACCAATTCTGTGAAGATCCAACTGTACTGCAATGGCTCAACATACAGCAGCTTGTAAATGTAACAACGAACACAGAGTCTTTCACTTTGAAATTATTGGCTCTCTAAGGAACCAAGATATTGTCATGATTAGTCTAGCACCTAATCAGCTACCACACTAAATCCCCAATCCCTCAGGTCATTTAGAGAACCTTTTGTTTCAGTTGCATAATTGCAATAATTAGCTTCATATTTCTGGATCTTTATAGCATTGCTTTAGCCTACAGTGGTTTCCTTCAGAGATAAAGTGGGAACACTTGCGTAATTGCATCGCTTACTCAAAGCCAGCCTTTTTTGTGTGGGATGGGGCTGTCCACACGTTTCCTCAGAATCTACCCAAAAATGTGACTTCTGATGTGACTTATTACACCATTATAAGCACATGCATAAAGGGACCTGAAGTGACATACAGCAAAACACTATGTGAAACTGTTCAGTGAAACAACTTGACCACTCAGCTGTGTGAAAGCAAGAGTTGGCTGAAAAGACACAATTCTGTGAATGTGGGAGTTCCAAAAGTTTAGGGTAGGCCTCCTGTCCATCCTGTACTTCACCCAAAATTATGGGTAGTTATGTTAACCCAAGGAGTGAACTTTTTGAGTTTACTAGTGGAAGAATTCTGAATATCGACTGTCAGACTGAAGACTTTGAGGAAGAAACCTAGTAAGAAGCTTAATCACCCAATCCTAATTAGCAATTAATATAAAATTAATAGCAATTATGACAATGAACTGATGTTCAATAAACTAATGTGTTTACTTCCAATGGGCATGAATTACAAAATCATTTCCAGCAAAGGCTTTATTTATTCTGGAATCTGATTTTCTGAGGGAAAAACTCAAAGCTTTGATGTTTTGCCTCATTACCTCAAACCCAATTTTGTTTGTCCCCTACAATATCCCCTTCAGAAGCAAAAATTTTAGATTTATTTAGTGCTGGATGTTTTTCCTTGTCAAAATTGGGAATTTTGAAAACTGAAATACTCCATTAAAAATTGGCTAAGGCTAAAAGGAAATTTTCAACATTGTTGCTCTTCAGAGGCAGAATATTTCACTGGTATTTATAGTTTGAAGGCTTCATTCATAACCCTCTTTGGAGGATGAACTCAGGATTTTTTATTTTTTTTTTTTAGATGGCTATTTAATAATTCCTTCACTGCTTTATTTTCTCTCACATCCACCCACCTCGCCCTTTATTTAACATGGTTTTTCATATGTCCTATAAAGAAAAAAGGATGACCCCAAAACAGTGTTTGGATTTATCTTATAGAAGCAGTATTCAAACACTCTAAGACATACTTTGACCTACTTCAGGTAGAAGGTAAGGCCAAGTTAACACTCTTCATAAATACAACAGTGTTTGATTCTAGATCAAAGGGACAGGCATTCTAATTGGTTTCATCATATCATATTCTTTGTACAAGTCATCTGATGAAGTCTGAGGCTCATTTATTAATCAATAACTAGTAAGTCTTATTTTGCAATTTAACTGCAAAGTCAAGACAGTAACAGAAATGAATTGTTCAACAGAGAACCAGCAAATCTAACACATACTCAAGTGTCCCACTTGGAAATCCCCAGTTACAAATTACGCCTCCAAAGTGCTGAATTTCTGTTGCACATGCCTAAAAGCTTTCCATAGGTGAATTGTTGCAATACATATGGTTTAAGCAGGGTTAATGGAGTTCTAGGAAAAAAAAAAACCAACCTAACATAAAAAACCCATCCCCCCCAAAAAAACCCAAAACGAAAACGAAGAAGAAAACAAAACCAAAACCAAAAAAACAAACAAAAAACCCCAACAACAACAAAACCCCAACCACACACAGATTTTTATTAAAACACTTTTGTGGATGTTCTTTTTAGCAAGAATGAGGGCTTTCAGCACGACCCCCCCCCCCTTCTTCCCCCCACGTCTGCGTCCCTCATTAAGGACATCCCCCCGCAGGATGTACCGGACCCAAAGGGGAACATGTGCCCGTCCCGGTGAGTGCCGTGGCACGGCCGCCCCCTGGCGGCGCTCGGCCCGCACTGCGGCTCCCTGCGCTGCGCGCACACACGGCACATCCACGGCAGCTGGTTTGTGACAGCGCCAGGGAGGAGGAGGAAAATTCGGCCTCATTTGACCTTTTAAGCATAATTTCTGCTAATTTTATCTATCAGCTGAAGAGTAGGCATTAGATTATCTTCTCCTCTTTACCAAGCGAAGGATGAGGGAGTCATACTAGAGGAAAAGACTTGATTTTAAGGTAGGAGTAATGAGAAGAGTGACAAGAAAAAGATAACAAAAACTCTGCTTTGCTGTTACACCCACCACCGGTACCTTATGACAGAGGACGAATGATACAAATGCATTAGTGAAGTGCAATGCAACTGTAGTCCAAGAGTTTGCATGAAGTAGTATTGAGCAGGGCTTGCTTTTAATCTGTACAAGATACTGTGTAAAACTGGTAGTTCACATTTTCAAAAGGTAAGAATGAGAAAAGACGCAGAGATAATCGGGTCTTTCATTTTTTAGAGGTGGCTTAGAAACGTATAGAAAAATAAAGCAGCTTAAACTGTGAATATTGATGTGTCAGATAATTGAGCAGACGTCTGTGTGAGTATCAGAAGCTAAAGCTTTGAACTCTCAGGAACAAGCCTAACTCTTAGGATTGCACTCAGCAGCAAAGTCCCCTTGGAAACCAGTCACTAGTTGTCTAGCCCAGGGTACTGTTGCCAATACTACTTTATGAATTACATGGATGTCGGGACAGAGTGCACTATCTGGAAGTTTGCAAGTGATACAACACTGGGAGGAGCAAGTGATACACCAAATAGTTGTGCTACAGTTCAGAGGGCCATCAACAGACTGGATAAAAGGTCTGACAGAAAGAGCAGAATGTTCAGAGAATCACAGAATCAACTAAAATGGAAAAGACCTCTGAGATCATGGGGTTAAACCTTTTACCCAATACCACCGCATCTACTAGACCATGTCACTAAGTGCCACATCTGGTCTCTTCTTAAATACCTCCAGGGTTGATGACTCTGTCACCTCCATGGGCAGCCCATTCCAATGCCCAGTCACTCTCTCTGTAAAGAACTCCTCAAGGTGCAGCCTCACCAGTGCCAAGTACAGGGGGAAGAATCACTTCCCTAGACCGACTGGCCACACTGTTCCTGACAGGCTAGGATGCCAGTGGCTTTCTTGACCACCAGGACACACAGCTGGATCATGTTTTGCTTCCTGTCAATCAGAACCTCCAGGGTCCTTTCTGCCTGCCTGCTCTCCAGACACTCTGTCCCCAGCCTGTAATGCTCCATGGGGTTGTTGTGCCCACAGTGCAGAACCTGGCACTTGGCCTTGCTGAACCTCATACTGTTGAATTCAGCCCATCTATCCAGCCTGTCCAGGTCCCTCTGCAGAGCCCTCCTGCTTCCCAGCTGATCAACATTCTGCCCCAATTTGGTATCGTCTGCAAATTTGGTAATGGTAGACTCAATCCCTTCATCTAAATCATCAGTAAAGATATTAAACAGAACTGGCCTCAAGACTCATCCCTGGAGGACACCACTAGCGACCAGCCACCAACTGGATGCAGCCCCCTTCACCACCTCCTTCTGGGCCCAGCCATCCAGCCAGTTCGTAACCCAGCACAGAGTGCACCTGTCCAAGCTGTGGACTGCCAGCTATTCCAGGACTGTGGTACGGGAGACAATGTCAAAGGCTTTGCTGAAGTCCCCGCAGACACCATCCACAGCCTTCCCCTCATCATCCAGGCAGGTCACCTGGTCATAAAAAGAGATCAAGCTGGTCAGACAGGACATGCCCCTTCTAAATTCATGCTGGCTGGGTCTGGACGCTTGTCCATCCTGCAGGTGCCATGATCACACTCAAGATGATCAGCTCCATAACCCTGCCAGGCACTGAAGTCAGGCTGACCAGTCTGTAGTTTCCCAGATATTCCTCCTGGCCCTTCTTGTGGATGGGTGTCAGACTAGCCAAGACTGGGAACACTGGGAGGCTTAGGAGTCCAGAGAGAACAGGAAGAAGATCCTGACGAAGGGGAAGATCCTGAAAGTGAGGGAAGATGCTGGAGATAAGGGAATGTTGAAGACAAATGTCAGGGCAATGAAGCCTTGGCTGGTGACATTCAGAACTGGTAGCTGTAAACAGCTGCACTCTATAAACTGACAAACCTTTCTGCCTGACCCACAGGCACCTGCAGCCAACTCCCTGATGAGAAGTGGAAGTCAAGACCTAGTGACCTGGGGGAGAATGGGGAAATGAACAAGCATCCAGGATATCAAATAGGAAAAAAAGCTTTAATTTCATGTGTTCCTAAACTCTTTGCATCCACAGCACTGAACATAGTGTTCTGCATGAGTGAGGAGTGGCTCATAACTACATAACTCAGCCAGTACCACATGGCCAGCAATATCTGTCTGGGACTTAGGAAGGTCTCTAGTGTCTTATGGTCATCTTTCCAATTTGATGACTACACTAAAGTAGCAAAGGGAGGCCTAGCACCTCCACAGCAAAAGTAAATGCACCTGAGAGCAACTCCTGGTGGAAACAGAGTACCGAAACTTTCACTGTAAAATAACAGGCAGTTATCACAGAGTTCTCTCAGCCAGCCTCCCACAGGCAGACTATGTGCTTAGCTGTGAGTCCACCCTAGAGTTATTGTGCACAGTATGGGAAGTAGAGCACATACCCTATTTCTTTGTCATTTCCTACTGCTTAACAAAGCCAAATACACTACACAACCTCAATTTACTGATTCTACTTCCATTTTGTTCTTACCTAGTGTCCCTTATGAATCTCTCCTCTCCAATGCAGTTTTTTTTCTGTGTTTTTCACAACACTTCTTGTATTATGCAGGCACACTGGCACACATTTTCTGCTCCAATAATGGTATCTGTCTCAAATGCTCCATTGCTAGCTCCTCCAACATTTTCAAATGTTTCTTCTGCATTTCCTCACTATTGTAAAATACTTTCCAAATTGCCCACAAAACTCTTTGCTTGGAAACTGACTGCTTTTAGGTATCATGGCAAAGGCAGGTCCAGAATTAAAGCCCAGAAAACTGCAATTGCAATATTTGTGCAGCAGTCAGAAATAACAGATTTTATTTATCAATTAGTATCTGACAACTTCAGAATGAAGCAAAAATATCATAAGCAAGCAGCAGGACCCTATTTCTGTTAGCCTGTTATCTACAGACTCCTTTCTGTTCTTTTTTTTGCTTCTCTTAATTACTTGTGCTTTGTCCTGTATTAGATTATGTTTTCCTTGAAGCAAGAGTCTTACTTATCTAAGTACTAATGAAACACTTGGACATTCAGATTAGAATTTTTATGTGTGCATAGAGGAACAACAGATGATAATGAAACAAAAGGTAACAGGTTACTGACTTGTGGTGAACTCAGATTTGTGATCTGTGTTTTTAATTTAAGATTAATGAATGCTGTAAGGAATTATACAAGTTTAATAATTAGGGTAGGTGTTTTTGACAGACTGGTAAGTTAATTTTTTAATTTTTTTTTTTAAGAGCTGAGTTTTACTATTTCAGTCATTGTGGACTTTTGTCTCCTATAAGATTAATTAGTCATCTTTCAATGCAGAGACTATTCTCAGAAAAAGCTACCTCAGGATGTCGACATACAAGTCTTACCTACTAAATAAAGGTACTGCAAACAGTGCTTACACTTTTGGGGCACAAAGAAGCTCTTGCAAACTCCTCCCTACTAGTTGAGTGGTTACTATGGCTACTTTAGGATTGATTTTAAACATGAGTTCAACCTTATGTTTGAGATCATACTCATCTCATACAACTTCTTTGGACACAAGCCCAGACTGTGGTGAGGAACAAATCCTGTTTCCATGGCACTCTTTAGCACAGGTCTGAGCAGGCATTTGTCTATGGTGAAGAGTAGTGCATAAGAACAGTAGTACTTTCTCAGTCCACGTCTCTCATGCCATCTCCAAAAGCATTCCATATGTGATTGAGGAAGTGGAAACAAGCCCAGAAACAGTGCATGATTGAGGTGGTAGAGGCAAACTTGCTCTGCTTTCTCACTAGAAGCATGTGCAATCAGGTCCTTCCAAAATGACACTCCACAAAACATATGCCACCAAGACCTGGCCACCCATGGAGACAGGTCCTAGAGCAAACCATGCTTCTGCCATTCTTGTGCCTGTTCCTTGGCAAATGGGCATAATGGTTTACCAGAACAGAGTTGCATGACATCTGCCTGAGGAGGAACTAACAAAGAAGGATTTCTGGAAGATGAACGATATACGAATATGAGGGACTGAAGTATTAGAAATATATTTAAATCCAAGGAAAGTTTATGAAATATATACAGTACCAGTGCTTATCCTGACACTAATGGTAATTAGGCTCAATAAGAATTAGTGAAGTTAGAAGCAAGGAGAAAAACCACACTTGTGCTGGAGCATATTGAAAATTGTAAAATAAGGCTTTGCAGGTGTAAAGAACAATGGAAAGATCTGTTGTTGTTTACTTCTGTTATGGGCTTATCAGCCTTCAACCTTTCCTTTGCTGCTAAAGACATGCAGGACAGTTCCTGCACACTTAAATCACAGTACATATATATGTGGAAAAATTCTACAAGTGTTTTTCATTCTAAGAAAAGGAAAAAAAAATCACTATTAGTGACACATGGTTTGATAGGAATCATATTGTTCATGACTGGAAGACATTCAGAAACAGGTGCAGTGTGAAAACAAATACCTTGTTTCGTCATTTCACAGCTAAGGTAAAAAAGTAAATGACAATGTTATTTTGAAAATAGTAGATTTTTTTTAAAACTTCAGCAGCCACAAAAAATGGTCGTTGCTTGGGTTTTTTTTTTAATCCTCCCTGACTCTACAAAACCTAGAGTTTTATTCACATGAGAGAAATCCAAAACAAAGCTTGCTACCTGAAATATGTCTTTGAATGGCACAATGTAAAACTACAGGGAGATATTAATCTCTATAGCTACTTCAGTAAAACATTTGTCTTCCTAAATGCTAGTTTTTCTGCACCTCAGTTGTAGTTTTCTGAATGCTTGTTTTCGTCCCAATCAGCTCTTAACACACAGCATACACATACCTAAATATTTAGTTCCTCCTGTGATCGTGTCTACATAGATGTTTTTAAAAGAAATCTTACAGCATTATTAAACTGAGGTGTTAGTTTTCAGGGTAAGAACAACAAATATTCATCCTCTAGTAAGAGTCCTTGTGAAAGTTGTGAGTGAATCAGTTAAGCCATGTCAATATGCTGTATCACCTTCTCCCCAATAGCTACTTGAAGGAATTTGAAAGAACTGGTCTGACAACATTGTCACAAAGCAGGAGTAAAAGCATCAACAATAATTACTTTACAATCCAAATCTAACAGTTCCTGCAAAATGTTTCAACCTAGCTTCTAGTAGTGCACACACACAAAGACATCCTTGTGCTGCATTATAACAATCAAATCAGGCATTTATCACTGTAACCTGCTAAACTGACAAAAGTTGTCCTCACCTTTGTTTGCCTTCATGATCTTAAAATTCTTAAAGCTGCTGTTTGCCTACTTCCCTAATGCTCCCTGCAGATTGCCAGCTAGATCAGGAGCTGATGGAAGTCAATCCAGCTGCACCAAAACAAATGAAGCTGTATTGATCTGCACCAGGTGGAAACCCTTATGGCCAGAGGAGCCACATTGACAAACTCTGCTGAGAAGCCATCTCCATTATCACACTGTGACCACAAGTAAGAAACATGTGGAGGCACACTATCAGTCCTATCTTGCACTCAAAAGACTTCAGTTCACAAAGGTCAATCAGATGATAAATATGTTGGCTTTTCTTTGTCTGAAATGAAGTTTTCTGAAACACCTTTTTGCTACTTCATACCTTCTCAAAATTGAGTTTCTAAAGACATTTCAAAAGACAGTATGTAGAGGGAAGAAGCACAAAATGTTGCAAACACAAAGAAAAGATCATTAGCAAGCATGACTTCTGAGCAAAAATTCCATCTAGGAGAACACTGAGCTTTTAAGTAGTATTTAATATTACTTAACACATTTTTTAATGTATCAACACAAACTATAAAGGCAGTTTGAATATTTTCCATAGAGAAGATACTTGCTTCTGCATGACAGTCAATTTAAGTGTCTGTCTGTGGGTTTTTTTCTTTCATTAAGTGGTAATTCAGCTCTTCATCTTTTCCGATTTTCTTTACTCACTTTCAGGCAATTACTGCTGGGGGCTCTGATGTTAATGAGTTATACACAGCATATTTAGAAATGAAATACGCTTTTAGAGTATGAAGTTAATGGAAGCATCAGCCTGAATAGATGCAAAAGCCAGACATCTTTGATATCAGTGCTTGATTGATTTTATAAGTCAGGTGTTCACATGAATAAGTAACCCTTACTTAGCTCAAGGAGCACTTTGACAAGAAATCTGCACTGATGAGCTATGAAGGCAGCCTTTTTATAAGACTCTGCTTTGCATTGTCCCACATATTTTTGAACTTGTTTGATTTCACTCTTAAGTAATCTAAATCCTTATCAACATTGCAGGTCTCTATATTATCATAAAAGCTGTCATACAGATACTTATAAAATCTCTGCAAATTAAGAAACATGTGAAACTACTGATGTGAAAAGCATGACCCTACTTCTGCAAATATTATACTTTTTGTATGAAGGATTCTTTATTGTCTTTTCTTAATTGCTGCTGTGAAACACAGCTTATAAGTGTTGATCAAGTTTTTTCCCAGTGAATTCAACAGTTGACATTTAAAGTCATCTAATTTTTAAATACTCTTACATCTATTATTTATTTAGGTTGAGTACAAACTTCAGAAAATAATTTCAATAAATTTCAAGAGGTATTTTAAGTACCATAATGTGTAAAAGCATAGAAACTTGATCTATCTTGCTAAACATATAATTTAGCCAGATTTTGCAACTTATTCTTTTGGTTTTGAGCTTAATTTTCCTCTTCTAATTTAGCTAAATCCCTAATCTGGAATGAAATTAGTGCATTAGACTCCAGGCACAAAATCTACTGACAAGGAATTGTTACTTTCTTACTAATGAATATCTATCCCTTTATCATATGAAAGAGACACATAGGGATCTGCTTCAGATATACAGCTACAGAGACTGAATGTGAACAGACAAAACCCTAAAATGACTTTTTTTTAGTAAAATTTTTGGTCCTACTGCAAGTAGGACAAATTCTAGTCTTCACTGAAAATACCTAGCAAGTTCTCCTTCTCTCCAGCACCCCACCCCCTCTTTGCCCAAGGTCCTTTAGAAGAAGTAATATTTATCCAAAAAGTCACACAACGTTCCAGAATTATTAACCAAGATTAAAAAATTTGTGGAAGGAGAAAACTAACAGACAAGATAATTTTGTTAATCACAAAATTATATAAATACCAGAAGAATTTACCCATAGGAGTTGCGGACTTTCTACTCCTTGATGAGTTTAATCCAAAAAATCCACAACAAAAAACCAATGTAAAAATCAGAGACCAGAATAGTCACCTAGGCCATTAGGCACCTAGAGACAAGGCCACATTAATTCAATTTATATCCTTTTACAGAAACACTTGAACCTGTTGAAGGATTCCCCGTGTTTCCAGGCAATCAGTGGCACTGTTTCACCAAGGGTTATAGGCTGTGCTCAGCTGGTTAGTCTGGTGCTCATAGCACCAAGGTCAAGGTTCGATCCCCATATGGCCATTCACTAGAGCTGGAATCAATGATCTTTGTGGGTCCCTTCCAACTCAGAATATTCTGTGATTCTGTATGTTAGACCTGAATCACTTAAGGCCTGTGCTAATTTCCAGGTGGCTTACATTAATAGAAGAATCTGTCTGGTTTGGAAATCTGTTTATATCACCATGTGCATTACCAGGACAATGTTCTATGCAGCCAGCAGGTGTCACTCTATGCAATCAAGAACTAAACATGAAAAGTAAATCTCTCCCTTCCCAGGTTTCAGCTTAAAATTGCCGTTTAAAAAGAAAGAAATAAATAATGAATTTCCCAGAGCCTAACTCTTGTGAAGGGAAAATGAAGGTTTTTATATAACACCATGAACACTTGAATTCTGCCTGACTTCTGGCAATGGTGAGTTACACAGCCAAGACTGGATTATTGCCAGAGGCAGGGAAGAGGGGCTGAATTTCTAGATTATGGCTTTGCCTTTGAGCTTATTTATTTTAGTTTAGTTTATGTGATATAGTAAATCACGTTTCAGAGCACTATGGAGTAGAAACACCACAACATAAAGTCCAAAACTAGCTATGATTTAACTTGTTATTCACATTTGTTCAAAACACTGTGGAATTATTTTTGCCAGGCAGACATCATCCCCCAACTAGGTATCACCAATCTACAGTGCTCCAATATTATGCTAAATGTGATTTTATCTGTTCTCTTACAACCAATATTAATATTGATTTATGTACTCTAAGCAATTCAACCCTAGTTTTGGTTGTGTATACTGTGAAGTAACCTCACACTTCAGAGACCCAAATCTGTTACTACACAGTTAAGCTGTAAAGCATGTATAGATCCTGGGTCAGGCAAACTGAAAAACAATATTTGATCTAATTGAATGGCAGATCATGAAAGAATTTGCAGATAAACACCTAGGATTTTTGCAGCTGTGTCATAAAGAGCAGAAAATGGCTTATGTGCTCATGCTATTTCAATCCATTCTAACTCCATCTTGTGAAACAAAGAGAGATTTTTCTGCAAAATGCAAATTGAAAATACTTTGAATATTACTTTTGTATAAATCTTATCTTACCCCAAACTTTCAGATGAGCAGTTGGTCCTGGTATGGAAACCATCACACCCAGCATTAAAACTGTTAATGTGTTTTTAACAGCTCTGGACCAAAAAGCATGGTTAGTGGCAGACCCTGTCAACTCTCTACCTGGCAACTGCCCTATTGAACTTCTGAAACTTCAGATGTTTAATAATCTGGGAGACTTTTCTTGGTAGAAAAGGTGGGCAAAGGGGCAAGTTTTCAGAGTACAGGCACAGGAAAGACTGAATTCATCTGTGTCCTCTGAGGAAAGTCTGCACAAATATCTGTTATGCAACCCCAACATGGGAGAACAAAAGGGCAGCTGAGCACTACAAAGAGGGATTGCTTCTCCATCTGCACTGCCTAGCAGCAACAGCACCTGATGCAGTCTCCAGGGCAACAACATTGCCACAATTCACCACTACAAACCAGGGTGAAATGCTGGCACATCTGAGTCTAGTGGAGCTCTGACTTCAGCAAGGCCAGAATTCAGCCCAGGTTCTTGTCACGAGGGACACAAAAGTGTGCTCACAGATATGAAGTACAGACATTTATACTACCACAAGCTGTAGTTTGTATTTTTATTTTGAAGGCAGAGTCTTATGGAAACCTAGTGGATGCTCATGCATTATTAATTTTCTTCAGCTATAAAAATATAAAATGGAATATACAATAACATGTTGTTTATTGCTTGTGCCGGTGTGATGCTCAGAAACTCGGATCTCCTGCCAGACACTTACAAGCAGAACTGTTCCACTTCATGCTGATGACACTGCTCCATCAAACAGCACTAATCAAATTGCCCAGGGCCTTCCAAACAAACTGTTAAACTGCATTATCAAAAAATAGTCCAATGGAACTGCCCATCTTAGTCTTCTACTGAAAGTGTGGATTGGAAAGCCTCCAAATATATTACAAAAATATAATAGGTTCTGCAGATTTGCTTCTGAAATTCCAGCCATTTTACATCACTGTCCTTAAATGAATGGCAGCTGATAGCTATCACAATATTTAGAGGTTTAAACAGAAAAATGTTCTACTTTAAAGGTAGCAATGTGTTAGCATCCAATTTTAACATGCTTAATGACAAAGATTCCTGCATATCTGGAAAAGTCGCTAATACCGGTCTGCTGGTTACTCTAAACATTTCACAGTAATTAAAAACATTACTTCATTCCAAAGAACAAATGCATTCTGTTTTTCTTCATTCTGTACCACAGAAATACTGTCAGAACATCACCTTCGTACCATTAAGGTTTTGGTTTGTTTAGCTTCCTTTCAAGCAGGCGTTTCAGTCAATACCACTGAAGTGGTGGAGTAAAGCTGCCCTCTTATGTACCTCTTTGTTTCAGTGAGAAAAAAAGGTGGGGAGCTTCTTTTAGTTAGTTAATCATCTTCCACTTGGTAGTTGTCCGTCTTGCTTGTGACTGCTGGTTTTTCTCACAGCTTTAGCAGTGTTTTGAAGAAGATGGAGAAGGAGCAGCTTGCAACACCATGTCATCATGGACAGGCAGCTTTCAGACTGGAGAAAGACTCCAGAAATAACACAAGTTGTGGGTCCCCTAGGAAACTGGGAGTTGTTTAACATGACATACATGAATAACAGGAGAAGGTTAAAAGCCTTTCCATAATACAGATCTCCCCCTTGGAGAGAGTAGCAAGGATTTGTGTGGATGGTATTCTTATTTCATGCAATATATGTATCCAGTTGCTAGCAGATCCCCTGAGTTATATGGTTTGCCAAGTCTATATTAGCAAATAGTGTCATATATTAG
The DNA here is from genome assembly GCA_035222235.1 of Margarornis squamiger. NCBI lineage: Eukaryota > Metazoa > Chordata > Aves > Passeriformes > Furnariidae > Margarornis > Margarornis squamiger. Next base: position 36,096,220 of record JAWWTY010000077.1, on the reverse strand, counting down.
GAGCAGGTCTGTGAAACAAAACAGTTGATGCTAAACATCTGACATGAACACTACATGAGAGTTTTGTGCACACATTGTGCATTAGGGAGCACAACTTCCACTTTAGTTTCATCTTTTAAGTTTGAACACTTTCAAAATGCAAACAAAAGCATGGTAAATGGGTAAGTTTGGATGATTCACTGAAAAAGCATGTTCCCGATCGCTACAAAAATGCCTTTGAAAGCCTCTTCATGCTTTAGCCTCCAAAGCCCTATAAGAGCCAAACTGATATCTCAAAAAATGAAAGAAACATGTTCTGTCTTGCAGACTCACCCATTGTCGGAGAGGACTTTCCAAGACTGAACTTACTTGTCCCTACCTAACGCTCAGGTTAGTTTTGTTTGAATGTGGTCAGTAAAGCAAATAAACAGTAATATTTAGATGGTGGAGGTGGCCTATTTGCTGTAAAATAGTGGCAGGTACATCTGTATTTTTTTACCATTATATTTTCACCTATTTTCCTGGGTGAATTTGATGAATACAGTATAACAGCAGCAACAGACAGGCTTAGATAGGTCCTGGCACACTGGGATCATGTGTTGCATTTGCTTTTGCTGGTAGTTTTGCCAATGGACCTCAATCCTTGTTTGCAGAGCTTCAGTTCTTCTAGGGTTGGACTTCTGTGTGCAGAAGCTGCCATCTAAGCTATTGTGTTACCATGGTGTGGATACACAAGAAGTGCTGGAAATCACGTCCTGGTAGCAGACAGTGATATATAGATCCTCAGTTTTAACATAGGAAAATTAGACCCTTATTTGTTTGTTTGTTTTAGTCTCGTAGGAAATACATGTAATTATTAAAATTATTAAAATATGTTCCGTTTTCCACATACATATATGTCTTACAGACTAGGTGCAAAGACCTGCTACTGCACTTACAGATTTCTCGGGACCAACACAATTCATCAATACCACAGAATTACATTATTGTTCCAAAGGTAAGTATATATGGTGCATTTCTATTTTCATTCTTATTACTATGTTTTTCTCATTCTCCAATCTTGCTTTAAGAGAAATCTTAGGCATTGTTTTCAGCAACTGCACCACTGTAGGATATGATTTAGCTGATATTAAAATAGGCAAATAATCAGAAAAAAAGGCACCAAAAAAGTAAAAAACTCACAAATTTGTTTGTTATCTATAAATGCTATTTTTAAATACTTATATACAGATATATTTTTATATTAGGACATACTTGAAAACAACTAGAAACCAGAAAAAAGTCAAATTTACAATTTATATAATTCTAAATATATAATTAATTATCCAACTTAATAGCATAACTATCAATGTATAACAGGGATTATTTCAGAATGGTAAAATCAAAATCCAAAAAAGCCCACAATTCTCTTATGAGGGAAAGGTTGTAATTAATGCAAAAATAAAGCGGACAATCTATTAACATAATCTGAATAAAACCCTTCCACAGTTAAATGCAGAAACTAAGTGCTAGTATAATACTTTATTAATTAACAAAGTATTTATCCACTGGGAAATGAGGATAAAAGACTGTACACTTTGTCAGACTGCAAAAAAATGTGTTAGCTCTTCATAAGAAATGCATAAAACTCAAACAAAAGAATGATTATCTCTTTAAACCAATTACATTTAATCTCAGAAGAAAGAATGAATAAATCTGTTCCTTCATGTTACTATGATACACCACCAAATTTATGGAGATCACAGTCCTTATAAATTTCAAGGCTAGTATCCAGCTATTCTCTTGAACTGTTGAAAGTATTAGTATACCACATGGAATTTCAAGTTACAGGATTTTTTAAGAGAAGGAATAGTTTTATAAATGCAATACTTTAAATGGAACTATTTTCTAGGTAAATGAAAGACATGATGCTTTCTGAATGAACAGTCTTTGTCACACAGCATAGCCCTTCGTGCCAGATGCCTTTGTACACTATATCCTTACACTTGCTGTGTGCCTTGAAAGTCTTGCTTTTCCTTCACTTAAATTTTGCAGATGTTATACTTTTAGATAATCATATTTCAATTAATTGGAAATAATCTTACTTGTTTCCTGTTTAAAAAAAAAAAAACCAACAACAACAAAAAACACCAATAAAACCCAACCAACCAAAAAAAAAAAACAAAAAAAAAACCCAAAAAAAACCAAAACCAAAAAAAAAAACCAAGAAAAAAACCCCAAAACCACAAAAAACAAAAAAACCCAAACAAACGAAAAAAGCAAGTAACCAAACAAAAAAACCACAAACACTGACCTCCCAAGGCAAAAAAAACATTTACACACCAAAACAAACACAAGTGAACAAACACAAGTGAACAACCTACTCAGAAAGTCTTAAGAGGAAATATTTTACATAAAGCAACAGAAATTAGAATAGTAAGGACAGAAGAGTGCTGCTCAAAGGAAGACAATGATCATTGAAACCTGGTGAGTATATAGACTAAGCTAGTCTAAAATTACTAGTGCACAATTAAGAAGTTTCTAACACAGCTACATTCCAATGCAACTGATTTTCAAAAATGAAATGTTCCGAGTCCCATAAGAGATCACTCAACCATTATATTTTCTGCTATTGATTCTGAACCTGATCCTCAAGATGTTTCATAGTGACTTTAAGAAGTCCCATATCAATTTCCACTCTTTAATCCAGATGAGAACATTGGAGATTTGCAAATACAGAATTCTCCAAAAAGCTGAGTCGCTTCCTATACACCCTTGCTCAAGGTCCTGCATTGTCCCAGGAATAAGGAAAGGAGTAGACTAAAATTTATTGCTATGCTGATAGCAACTGCATCATTTCAATCTTCCTGAAGTCTTTCATTCTCTCTGTTATCTTGCATTTACACATATCACATTCTTTTAATTATGACTAGATTTTGAAAAATTAAAAAAAGGGAAAAAGAAAAAAAGAGGTTTTCTAAAAGTAATCCAAAAGTTTCTGTTCTTTTTTTAAAAACCGTCAAATGTTTATTTGAAAAGCACATTGATATTTTCTGTTAGGAGTTCTAGTTATGATCCCTCGTGCTTCCAGACCTTTCATTGGCTTGTGCCTCAGCTAGACCTTATTGTAATGAAACATCATAGGACTGCATTGTGAAAAGCAAAATCTGCTTACAGCATAAATTCTTCAGAGCATAACTTCATCATCAGTTTATGAACTTTGAAGCGTTAAAAAGTCATGGTGTGGAGACCATTCCATCCTGAATGTGTAGTGTCAGAAATCTTATTCTTCCCTCCAAGACACTTCTTTCCACCTGGTGGGGTGCTTTGAATACCACTTAGTGTGACAAGATGCAAAGTATTCATAATCAATAAGAGATAAATAATTTATTTACTATTCATGAGTATGTGTTGATTTCATATTATTATCATTTCTCTCTTTATTTGATAAAATTCTCAAAACAAAAATATGAAAATAAAGCACCTTCAGATAGGAAAGATAAAACTTTCATTACAATGAGTAAGTGCTGGTTTTTACATTAATGTTAACTAATCAAAGTTTATTTTTGCAAGGGCTCATTGTAAAATTAACGTACAAGGACTCTAGTATCTAACTCAAGTAACCTCAAGTTTCTAAAACTGAATGGAATTCTATGAAATTCAAGGTTCTCTGAATTTTTCTCTGACTTGTATTCATAAAGAATATTTTAAATGATCAGTGTAGTAGATGACTTGATTTTTTTTCTGCTTTTTGTTCATCTCTTATTATTACTATTGCTCCATTCCACAGAATAAGAAGTAGAAACTTTCCCAAATTTGCAGAGCCTCTCTTGCTCAGAACCAGAGCTGGAAGTCAGAAGGCCCTAGCTGGTGTCTGCACTTCACATACAAGTCATTCTGTAGCAGCATCAGCAAATTACAAAAGTGTTTCTTGGAGGTTCAGATCCTTATGGAAAGGATGAGAATGATGACTTCCTTCACCTGAAGCCTTAATATAGAAAGAGAAGCTCTGTCTACCAATACTTGTTTTGTGTACCACACCATCACAGGCGTGCGCTACTGTCTTTCTCCTAATGTTTTTGGGTTTTCAATATCCTTCTGATACACTTTTGTTAGATATTTAACGTTGTTACAGGTGCAAAACTGTAATTTCAATCTTAAATGCTGTTGCACATGTGCCTCAAAAACACTGAAGGCCAAAACTCTGCTGCTAACACAGATTGTGGGTCAACAACATTTTTCTTTGCTTGCTAATGCTTTATTGTCTCTTAGTATACATTGAAATAATAATGGTAATTTATGCAGATATTTTGTATGCATAGCAAATAATGAGAAACACCTGCAGAAATTTCCCTCCTTCTCTGAGTTCAGCAACTAATTATATTTTTAAATAATGGCTACCATTGAACACAATTATCTAAATCACTTTAAGTAATGGAATCTTTTAAGGTGTTTTTGAAAATTTTCGCACAGTTTTTAAACAGTCTCTTTATATACCGAATAGGAGACAAAGAACATGGTAAGCAGCTTAGTAACCCAAAAATGTTTTGGCAGCTATAAATCACACAGTGATTTTTCTTCTGCAGCTAATACTTTGCTGATTTAAAGGAATTTCCCAATACCTTCCCATCCTGATTAACATTCATGGGTGCTATATATTAAGAAAAAACTACAGGGAAAAGGAGAATACTGAGCCACTTCAGTTAAAGTGACTGACTCAGCAAATCTCACCTTTTCAAAGGAGAGATTTGAAAGCAGAAGCAGGGATGGAAAATGGCAATCTTATGAATAAGGAATGAGAGTCTAATTTAAGAAGAAGAGTAGATCCAAAGTCTCAGAAGACTGAGGTAACATCCACTTATCTGAGGATACTCATCTTCGTACCTTGCATGGTGTGCATTCCTTCCAACCCTCTAACTAAATGGGACAAAAGTGTTGTTTTTAACTATACTGTCCTTTGCAAGTTAATAAGTGAAAATGTGTAAAAGAAAATCACATGACTTCTACAGCAATCAGCTCAGCTCATGGATTTCATTCTTTACATCTGTTCATAAAGGAGAGAAGTGGGTCAGTTTTAAGTCAGCACCTCTTTCTGTTTCTACTTCCAAGCTTTCCAGAATTATATAGCAAAGAACAAAACTGTTTTAAATACATCTGAAAATAAAACACCCCAAAGCAATAAATGAAAACAAAAGATTACCCAAAATCTGTACAGCATTTTCTGCCTTATATTCAGATGTTTAACTAGAGTTTTCATGCATTTCCCTGCACCTGGATAAGTATGTGACTGTAGTTGCTGTATTATTCAAACCAGGCCCACCATCAGGCATCTCAGCAGTTAGTTAATACCAAGTTTTGCAACCCAAAGATGACAGATCAATATTAACTCAAAGTCAGGATGCTCAGCTATGGAAAAATAAACATATGAATAAAGGCTGAGGTGGCCCAAACAGGATGGAGAGAGTCCTGTGTAGTCAAATCTGCAGATGCATTGTTACTATGGAGTAGAGGAGATTCTACAGAAAAATCCAGCCCACTGACACTGTCTCGCAGGTCCTAATCTAGTCCACTGTAGCACACAAAGGCAGGTCAGTTTTCTAAGGTGCTACTGCTTTTGTTGGGGATCCCACACCTAGGTCTACTTTTCTTCAAGGCTTAGTAGCCAGTTCCTGACTGTATAGATCACACTTGGCTGTTCTAGTTTTGTGACTCCAGAGTTGATGGATTTATGTTTTGTGTTGTAAACACAGCTTACCCTTTAACAGCATTGCATTGCACATGAGAAATCTCACAAACCACCCAAATTTCTGGCATCTAATGTACAAAAGTTGAGGAAAACACAGCAACATTCTAAATTTGAAGCATATCAGACAAATGCTGAATTTTGAAACTCATTTGGGTCACTCAAGCTTGGTCACTTGGGCAAGAACATGCCTACACAAGGCATGGCTGCATCAGATTTGCAATTCATCTTTTTCATCTTCTGTTGCTAGTGGAAACAGACTTGATGCTCCTGGAAGTGGACAGGGATGACAAAAATTACCATTACAGCCTCAAAGAAGCCTATTTATCTCTAATATTACAGGTGCATAGTACAGTGAAATGGGGCAATTAGAGTTAAAAAGGAGGGAAATTAGGATTCAGTTATATGTAAGATACTTCTGTGTGAAATGAGCTGTTATTCTAACTCATTTCCCTGAAGCTAGGCATCCACATCATATAAATGTGGGAACTGATACTTAGAACTCACCTTCTGAAAAGAAGCCAAGAATTAACTTCTAATTTTGAGGTAATCAGAACAAGGGTAGAGCAGTTTGGAGAAGCATTGACACACCTTCTTACACACTTTATAGACAAACAGTAGAAATTATTCTCCAAGCCTTTGTGTCAGTATCTTGTGCCTGCACACAGCCTCATGGTGTGACTTTGAGAATCATGCCTCTTGCACTAATATTTTCTTGTTTTGTACATTCTTGTACAAAAACCATATTGTTTTTACAAGCAATACATGGATTCAGTAATTATATTATATTACAGATGTCAAAAGCATTTGAGTGACTGATTTTAAAATTATATCCATTACTTCAGTTTTGAAATTTGCATTAAAACATCACACTTCTGTTTTTGTTTTTTTTCCTGCAAATGTCTTATGCTTTGGAAAATTAACAAAAATATTCTAGCATGTGCCACAATGGAATCCTTCCTCACACGCAGTGTTAAATTCATTTTGGTAGCTGCTTCAGATATTTACACAATCTTTACAAAACATTTTAAGATGCTAAAATAAATCAGTAGATAAAAAAAATTCTGTTTCCAGCCTAATTTCAAGAATTTCATTATGTCTTTTGCAATTCTGAAATTAAGACTGATTTTTATTGACATCTGCAAGAATGTTTTGTACCAAGATAAATTTGGAACCTGAGGAGTAGCATATCCTTGTTATATTGATGTAGGTCAGATACTGAAAATTGTATCTCAGAAAAATGCCACTTGTCATCTGTCCTCAGTCTTTTGTGCATGAATTTGCTAACTGGTTGATCGAACTATGCTTTCTAAAAGAAAGATACTACAGGCCTTTCGAAAGGCATCTCTTTGAGTGCAGTTCCAACCTAGTCTTGATTTCTGAAACAAAGCAGAGAATGTTAAGATTCAGAGCCCAAATATGCTTACAGAGGATTAAAATGCATTTAGTTAGGACAAGTAGATACAGAAAATAACATGATATCTTTCCCGTTCTGTGTAATGTTCTGCGTGGTACTGTACTGGAGAGGGAGAAAGCAACCTGATGACACAGAAGCAGGCAGTATAGGAACTAAATAACACCAATTTAAGGAAGAGAAAAGCAGGTAAGTTTTGGAAATATGCAGTGACTGTGCTGCCTGAAATATGGCAGTGGGCATTCAAGGGAGAAGGAAGGTGCTGTGGGAATAGAATTCTCACACCCAACCAGATTACAGGGGTTACTTTCTGTTACCAAATCTCAAGAGTAGAGCCAGGCTTTTTTGTCTTTCAGAATCAAACACAATCTCAAGATATGAAAGGCTGACATTTCTATGTCCATTATAATCTCATTTGACTAATTTATTTACACTAACTCGTACTTTACTGAGATGAAATACTAAATTTCTCGGTTATGGCAAAGACTGACTGAACAACACATAATACTATTATAAACTTCCCTGTAAATATCTATTTTCACAGTTTAAATATCTTAGAGGAAAGAGAAAAAAAAAAGTGCACCCCCTTGCACAATGTTGAGAAAAAGACCTTGCATTCCCAGCTGCATTTCCCACAGACTTGGATAATGGTGAGTGTTGCTTCTCCCCTCTGTAAGCAAATATCTCATGTTTGGTGCATGGAAGAAGCAAAATATAATTTTTTTAAAAGTTCTGTGACTCTTCAGCCACACTTTTCGAACTGCGGTAGCTTCCAACGTCCATGAGAGGGAACTATTGTTTAACAGTTGAAGATTCATATCCCCACTCCAGTTCATTCAGTGCAATTTCCCTCTGCTTATCTGAACCCTGCCAAATGGGATGTTCAGAATGTAAAAGGACAATCTCGATCCTCATTAGAATGTTATTTTTGAAAGCTAAACTGTTTTAACTTTTAACAAGAAGGATACTAAAGATGGTGCTACTAATGGGATTTGGTGTGCTACGCAGATGGAACCAAGTGACAGACGCCTGATACCAGAAACCAGAGACATGATAGCAACAGACATCATAACAAGAACACATTCGCTACATTCGGTGCTTTTTAAGGAAAAAGACAACTTTTCCGATGGATGTATTAATTTTAAAAAGTGTAAAATAAAAAGAATAGCTTGGTATTCACCAGATTCCTGCTTGACAAGTAAAAATAATGATCCGTAACCAGTACAATGTAAATATGTGCTGTGAAGTATTTTCTTTTACAATCTTCCAGACCACTGCAACTGGCAAAATCCAGAAAATACATTGAATGGACTCTTGGAGATTACACAGGCTCCTTCTGTATTCTGCCCAGCCCCTACAGTGGCAGAACTACAAAAAAAGTTGGAAAACATATCCTTTGGGGTTCAGTGTTTTTGTGGTGGGTTTTTGTTGTTGTTGTTGTTGTGTTGGTTGGTTTGTTTGTTGTTTGTTTGTTTTTTAGCAGAGAAAACAAATATGTTCATTCATCTCGACAATCTCCTGATTTATTAGAACATTGACATCCATTCCTTTTGTACAATTTGGCAAATGATCAATAGAATTATTCCTTGTGCGCGTTGTCTCAGACTGACTGCAGCAGCAGGTACAAAAGGCATCATACCAGATTAGGGTTTGGGATGAATTGACAGCATGAAGGGACTTCAGTTTTACAAACCAGGTTGAAAAGCAGTGAGTAGGTTGATAATGTAGCTGAAATTCATGGAAGCAAAGTCTTTTTGTGAAATTCATACTGTTAATTATTTTTTTCTTAAATAAGTTATACAGAGACACATAAAATATAATTTTTTTACCCACACAGCTATGAGAATTGGTAGGCAAAAAAGAGGAAATGCTGTTATAAAATCTGCTATTTCCTGCCTTCCTAACTTTGTTATAAGTGAGTAGTCCAGCTGAATTTAGTGGAGGTAACTGGTATTATCTTGACTCTAAAGTTAAAAAAAGCTTTGCAGGTTTAAGATAAATTTTTTTGTGCATTTTGATTATGCAGCTATTTTTCTAGTGTACAAAATGACTCTAAAATAAATAGAATACCTCCAGAATTATTTAAATATATGTTGATTTAAAATGCCACATATTTCCTGGTCTTAATTTTGCCCTTTGTTTGAAACTAATAGTCATCAAAATTGCAGTTGCTTAACCGCTGTCTTTAAACAAGAAAACATTCCGCATTTGATTAACAGAGAAACCTCCTCATCAAGAGTTTTTTTGATATTCTATTTTTTATTCCTTCATTAAAAAATGCAATGAAATAAGATGTCTTATAAGTAAAAAAAACTATCACAATTAAGCCCATTCTCAAATTAATTAAATAGCACTGTCCTCCAAACATTTTGTTCAAAAATATAAAATCCCTCAACTTAAAATACCCTGAATTAACATTTATTTTTTTCTATTAAAAAGACTCAGCTTCTCTCTGTGCTTCAAAACTGACATATTGTGCAATAAACAGCAATCAGCCTAAAGATGCTATATTAAACAAACCAAGTTTTGTTTTGCTAAACTAAGCAAAATTAGTTGAATGCCCTAAGTAATAGTTGCTGGTATTTTTTTGTAAATTATTTCTCCACTTGTTTTTGTGTCTATGCATAAATTAAAAATCTGCTGAAATTTATTATTCATCTGAGATGTAATTAATATGCAAAAATATGCAAATTAAGATGCAATTAGGCTTCAATTCTCTAGTGGAATTTTCCATTATAATTTAATACAAAGTAATAGAGTAATTGGTGTCACGTGTAATTACGGTTACTCACGTGTACTTGCAGACGTGAAAATGGTGTGGTATATGTTAGTTATCCTATGCAAATGTACCATACAGGCTCTTAACACTTGGGAACTAGGTAAACAAAGATTGTCTTAAAAAAGAAGTGAGCAACAGTGACCCTTCTTTCTTGTCATGTACTGTCATTTTCAAGAACGTGAATAATTGCAATTAATTTTTACTGTGTTTATTTCTTAGAATTTATAAATAGGTGGCATGATGCAATACTAGGCTTTCTCATTTTAATATCTTCTTTAGGAAATGGTGTTTGGCCAAACAAAACACTACCATCAAAATGGCAAAGACCCAGAAGATCAATGATACACATAGCACAAATTTGTCAAGTTTTTAACACAAAATATGTTTTTCTGTCTTAATGTGATATACAATGTTTTAATTGTTTTATAATTCACTACTTCTTACTATACAGCTTTGCACTACAACCTATAATGCAAAATCAGATTTGTAGGGTTTGGCTGGAGGGAGAACCTCCAGACAGTTGTGGACACAAGTAAATGCACTGGGTGAGCAAATCACACTGAATTCAAGTTTTCTGAAGTGTTAACATCTGCAGGATCTGCCTCGGAGTTCATATGAACTGTCAATATAAGTGGCTATCTGTGATACTGCAAAATAATTCACAAAGCTTTGTAAGTCTTTTTCCTGTCCTGAAGTATAATTCTTGCTCTGCACTTCGAGAATTTTGGATATAGCAATAAATTCTTCAAATCATCCAAATAATCAAAATTTCATCATTTGCTGAATAGCTACATATCCAGCTGGATCAAAGGGACAGATTGCCATGCATTTGAATTCTCAAAAACAATAAAGAAAAAAGGATGGGATAAAAAAATCCAAAAAAACCCCGAAAAATGCTTTCCAAATTTTATGGTATCAAAAGATGAAAACTGAACAAATAAAACATATATTTGTTCTCAGCTCTGACTCCAAACTCATCGTTCCCTCATAGCAACTTACACATTTCCTTTTTAATACCCTAACAGCAACACACATAAACCAGTAACATGTGTGCAAAAGAAAAAGAATGATTCCAGTCTAGATTTTTTTTTCAGGGTTCTAAGGCATATTGTAAAACCATGCTTTTGTTTTAATGCTATCTCATTCTCAAAACCTTTTTTTTTTTCCCCCACACAGGTTGGAACTTGTTACAAGTTTAATGCATATGGATCAATAGGTAGGTAGGTGGGGTGAAGAGAGGGAAATTGGAATGATTTAATATAATGAGTATAGAGCTTCAGTGTGCCAAACTGGTCTCCTTCTCTTTCTTTTCATTTGCTTCTGCTGCCTCTGGCTAATTATTTAAAGGAAAAGCCATCTATGTGAGAAAATAAAATCTACCATTAGTCTCTCGTGCTGCGCCCTTCCCTAGCCCCACCCATGCATCCATATGTAGCTTTTCCATTCACTCCTGTAATACCACCAATTACTATGCAGTCAGGACCATTCATATTCATATTCACATCTCACTGTGGACATTTAAGCTACACTCTGAGCAACACTCATACCTTAAACTACACCTATTATACAGCTGTTGTACAATTACTGTAAATGAAGTATACAATATGGGGCTCAGCTTGTATAATAATTTGTAATCAGTGATAGGGGAAGAGGATTTTGTGTACTTCTGCCCTGCATACCTTTTGGTCTCCTTCTTTCCATCATTCTTCTCTCCCTTCCTCCCCTTGGGCTTGGTTCAATAAAGGCTTATTCTAAGAGACACAATAAAGAGATTTTCATCTGGGGTAAAATAACTTAGCCCTTCTGCAACTACACCAGTTTACGCCAGCTGAGACAGTCAGCCTGTCTGTCTCAGCACATAGCACCGATCTCTTTTGCATCGTTCTTTACTGAAATGGACTTACATTTGATTTATATCAGAGACCAGAACAAAATACATAACCTATGTGTGACAAGATGATCAGAAGAAAGGTTAAAGAGAATCAGTACAGGAAGCACTACTAACTAAATTAATAGGCTTTGGTTTGGCTATTTTTATCTGTTTATAGGGTATTAGCTGTTCCAACAGGCAAAAGATTACAGATTTGATGGATCAGTGCTCTGATCCAGTGGCAAATCTCAGGCTGATAACAAAGAAAAGGATATTAAGTAGAATACTGTGTATGTAGGCCAGCTATCTCACTGCTGGGCTGAAGTTTTCACAGCCTTTCCTTACTTGTGATTTTGTCACTTGAAGTTCAGATGTATTTATCGCTAACAAGATCAAAGCAATGTGTGCAGTATCTTGAAAGGTTCCCCCTGCTACCTAGTCTATGGTCAACATGAACTGTATTTTACAGAAAACATAAACCGAGAATTATGGTGGGTGGTTTACCATAATTTATTTGCATTGTTTCCTGTTTTATAAATATGTTTATAAACATACCATTATAACAACAAGTTTGACAGTTGTGGAGTCTTGACTAAAGTTCTTTAATAGCATGGAAGACCATTTCAGTATCACTAGACATTTTAAAACCTGCCAGCAATTTAAGACTTTACAGATTTTTTTTTCTGTTATATAAAATGTAGCCCTCATATTCCATCCAATATTTTCACAAATACCATATACTTTATGTGTGCCCCTTCTTCTACACTTAGCATTACCTTGTTGTGTCCTCCCTCTGTGTTTTTCTATGATCTACAGATTCCATACATCTGGATAATTTGTTCTTATGACTCTCTTCACAAGACTATGAATTAACTCTATGGGGACCAGTCATATATATTCTCCTCAGTAATTTTTTGCAAGAGTATAGCCTTAAGATAGTTTGTCTGTCTTAGTAGTGCTGTAGAAGTCCTACCATCTAACATGCCATGTTCTCAAACAGAATTGCAATGCTAATAAAATTTAATAACATTTTAATAGACATTACTGTTCCAATTAGAGCAGGCTTTCTTCCTTTCTCCCTTAAAAGCAGAAGGTCACTGATGCCATCCAATTGGGTAACCTTTAACTGATTGTTGATTTCTATACTTCTCTCATAAGTGGATCTACTGATAGAGAGGTGGTGTACATCCTTCCTCCTTCTTGTGTGCCATGTTACAGGGAAGAGGCTGCATCATCAGTATTTTGTTTATGCACAACTTTGTCTCCCTTCCTTTCTCTCTTAAGACTCCTGCTCTCCTCTTTTGTAGTAGGAAAAAACTGTTTTCTATCAGAGACTAATCAAAAGATCACTCTTTCCATTTGTTCCTGTCACCCAAGATACTGTAGTTCCTTGGGAAGGTAGTTCCTACCACAAAAAGGACGGAATAGACATTATTTGTTTGTTGCTGCTGTGGTACGTCTTCACTTATTCACTTTCACATAGTAACTATCATTCTTACATTCATGCCGCAATGGCAAAGAGTTTACAAACTTGTATGTTTCTGCAGTGAAGTGGGTTAGTTCAAAGAGTTGTCAGCAAGACAGAAAACATTGTCACTTATGGGAAAAAAGTATGCATGCCATTCAAGTGGTTAATGGTTCAGAGTTGTGTTTGCCAGGTATACCAAAAGACAGAGCATGAAAAGGGAACAAATCTCATTCTTAGATAGCCTTGTAGAAGGCAGATGTTCCAAACATGATTATATATCTACCACACCTGCTACAATTCAGATATCTCAGATAGTTAGAACTTCGCATGCAAGGTAGGCTCGACGGCTTCCTTTATGCCTGCAGTAAGGTCTCTCTAGCCTAGGTTCAAGTTACAGTTATTCAAAAGCTTTGCTCATCCTGTAGATTAAGAAAGGCCTTGATAATATAAAATCGCTACTGGTTAAGATAACTCCTTATGCAAGCACCAAGAGAAACATTGATATATAATTTGGATTAAAAGCTTTTGATAAACTAGCAAAGATCTACAGTTAACTAGTAAGAAAAAATGTTCTTAACTGGAGAGATATTTTGGATGCTGAGTTCTCATCCAGTGACTTATCCACTCCAAACTGATCCTATGTCTCTCTGGGTAGGTGCAGGTAAGGGTCTACTTTTAGCTGTTCATTCATGGAAAGAAATGTGGACTGCATCATGGCGCTCAGAAAAGTTATAATCCAATGAACAGCAGTCTTGATAACAACACCATTTTAAACAGCTTAACTCTTCCCTCTTGTCCTTCCGGTCCCTGGCTTAATGTTCCCACACCATTTATACCCTTCAGCTACGTACCCAGTAGCAAGGGAATGTGACGAACTGACAAGGATTAAAAATAACCCATTAAAACCAATTTGTTTTAACATGGCTGTGTTAGTCATTCTGCTGCTAATGTCTCAAATTACATTCCTGCTTCCCCAGGCTCTTCCCCTTTCTGCTTTGTCCTCTAAAGTAACACAGATAGTAAACTTAATTCATAGTCATTTCAATGGAATTCAGAAGATGATCCAGATCACACTTGCCTCTTTCATCTTCCCTCAATAGCAGTACATATTGCTGCTCATCTCATCATGTCAACAAATGTCAGGTGCCAAAATGTGTTACCTGCAATATTCCATTTTCACTTGAATGATCTCCTACTCTTACTTTCTGTCTAGGAAGCATCATCTGTCTTGTTAGTCATTCATTGCTATAAAATCCCTCCCTTCATCTTTCTCAGCTTCTACAGTAGTCTACAGTAGAGTTGTAATATCTTCTTCCAATGACTATGTAGTAACACTTTATATTGCCTTATCTTTTATTGTGGATCTTCCTGGTTTGGCCTTCCATGAAATGTCTACTGTTCAGAAGAGTTAGGTAAGACTCTACGGCTGTAAAATCTTAAAATTTTCTCGAAGTTTCTGTGCATTTTTGGTATGGAAAATATAAAGAGAAAGAGAGAGTGACAGAGAAAGAAAATACCTCAGTTATCATGAGAACAGTCAGTGACCCATGTTTGCAAAGTTGAAACAGGGTAAGAGGCTGAACTTCAAGTGCAACTCCAGTCAATATTTAATTAATAATATAGAGTGGAACAAGGTTCAACAAGAAATACAACAAAAATCTACTGTTAGGTTGGAGCTTCCCTGAAGACAGAAGCCCAAGCCATGTCTGGTGTCAGTCCATAGGAGATTTACTTTTGATTGACTGGGTGACTATCTGCTCTGTTTTGTTATTTTCAGTGGCAGAGCAGGACTGTAGAACACCTCTTCTTAGAAGAGAAGTCCATCCTTAACAAAACTGAAACATTTCAAGTGAAGGGAGATTTATAAAGCAAGAAGCAAACATAAAAACAAAACTAAAAAGCTCCCCAAAGCTTTCTCAATTCATTAGGAAATTTCTAGTCCACTTTACATAAGACCTTTCTTCCCTTCTCCACCCATAACTAGTGTGCAGCTTCTATCTGAGGCTATTTTACTATTTTTTTCCACTGAAAATCTGTATTTTACCACATGCTCAAGACTATTTCCTCCCCCCAAACTGCTGATCACCACTACTATTCTAACAAAGATGGCATATAACAATTAATTGCTTTGCTTTGTATTATAGCTCATCAACTTGTTGGGAGCTAGGAAAAATGAAATAATGGGGGTCACTTCTGGAAAATGAGTTTATTTTCATGCCAGCTGCAGAAAATGAGCAAGGCTGGCTTCATGCCAGTTAAAGGGATGCTGTAAGAGGTTTCTTTCTGTCTGTGTGACGCACAAGTGCCTGTCTGAAGAGTTGTGCGTGCACATACACACATGCCTGTTACATACATGCAATATAAAAAAGTATTATTGCAAAAAGTGGGCTAAATTTCTCATCTTGCTATCTTTTGCTCTACATTCCCTCCTTTATATTTTCAACTTACATCAAAAACTCCTTTTCTTGTGCATTTAGTCTTTTGAAAATGGTTTACTAATTTAAAACAAATACCAGCCAACAGGGGGTTTACAGATAAATGACCTGGAAACCAAATATTATTGAACTGCTTTAGAGGTTGCTTGAAGTTTTTAACCTTTTAAAAGCAAGTTTGATTACCTGTTTCATCTATGTGTGAAACATTAAACGATTAAAAGTTTGATACAAATGGAAGGAACCATACAGATATTTTCAAGCACTCAGCACCGTTGCACTGTATTTTGATTAATGTGTCTTAAACCCCCAAGAAAGCTGAGCTCTATAGATTTAGCAGATTACTTAATGGCAATATTTGTTAAGGTACTGCCATAAGTCAGTTTGAAAGTAACAGATGACTGAAGTCTTCATTGAGGAGAGAGGATACAGCTTCTTTCTATCAACAATACAACGTTGAAAATAATTTCTTCACTGAGACACAAATCTTTGTGTAGCATTTGACTTGGACATTGTACGTGGCAGTGCCCTTAACTTCCATACTGCCATATATGAAATGGCTGTTTCCTGTTATAATTTCAGATAATTTGAATCAAGAAAAGAAATTATGAGAAGTGAAGAAAACCTTTCTAATATTAAAATGTGTGAGCCTTAATAGCAAAGAAAAAAAAACAACCACAGAGTGTAAATGATAAATAAATGAAACAAGGTGTAAAGAAGTATTAATGTTTTCATTATTTCATACCATTTCTATTCTGTTGCAACTGATTTCCATAGTAATATAGTTAGCTCAAAATCTGTCTTTGCACATAAGGTCTCCATAGAAAAAGCAAATGTGAAAATGGCAATATTTTCAACATTTCTTTTCTTTAATAAAACTAACATTTTCAAATCTGCTTTTATTAAAACACAATAAATACCATCAATTTTTGACATGAAATCTCATTACACACTGTAAATATTTATCACTTTGCAGAAAGAAGATTATACATTAGTTCTATTCATTCAATTCAAATCTGAGTAAGAATGAATTCATGTTTTATTTTTCTTCATCTATTTAAAAAGACCCAATTGCTGTAAGAAAATGAAAGAAATACTTTTTGTTGCTGGTGACAGATAGGCACAGAGAAATATCTCAGAAGTAAGTGCTCTGACACACTGTTCCTTGACCCTGCAATTACTCCCTGCCAATGCCATTTATGATCTCACAAAGTCCCATTGATTTCAAAGGGAGTCAGTCCGTGAACACCTCTTTGGAAAAAGAAGATACTAACCTTTCTGATTCTGGAATTTGGATTCAAACATGGACTGAGGTTACAAGGGGAAAGAAAGAAAATCTGATTACTTTATTCTCCTTTTCCCTTTGTAACAGAATCACTGTTATATTAACTGGTACAGTTCAGAACACAGGAAAGTCCCTGTTCACAAAGTTCAGAATTGGAATAGCAGTGGTGTAACAGCAGGATAAGGTGAATAGATGAAAAAATTGTGCCTGCCTGTACTAACCAACATGAGGACTCTTTATTATTCTTTTAATTAAATATAACCCCAAGTAATTTAAATGAATGTTTCAGCTTCAAATTTCTAACTTGTGTAAGTGGCATGTTTTCTGAGAAAACCATTCTTGCAGATCTGTTGCTCTTTGCGTTTATGGTTTTACCTAGATAACAATATAGACCATATCCTGTTGCACAGTCTTTGAAAGATTCTGCAACTATCATTGTTTAGTTGCACGTGTTCCATAACTCTTACTCCAAAGCTTTGAAGAATGCTTTAGCTAACCTACATACATTTAAGAACAAAGAAAGTGGGCTTCCTCCTCTTTGGGGTTGCAAAGTCTTTGCAGAATAAAACAATTTCATCACATGCAAATACCATTTGATACATTGCTCAAGCAATTTAAAATTCTGCAACAGCCATTCAAATACTCTGCTAATAAACAATAAAACAAATAAATAAAAGTGTAGAGATTTCAACCACAATTAACTCTGATGCCAGGCTCAAGTATAAATTGCAGTGCAAAAATGGGAGAGGAGCGACTGGAGAGCAGTCCTACAGAAAGATATCTGGGGGTGCTGGTCAGCAGTGGGCTCAACAGTGAGCCATGTCAGTCCACAGGGCAAACCCCATCCTGGGGCACATCAGACACTACATCACCAGTCAGTCAAAGACATGATTATGCCACTGTATTCAGCACTGGTGTGGCCTTACTGTGTACAGTTCTGGGCCCCAAAATCTAAGTAGGATGTGAAGGTCCTTGAAAGTGTCCAGAGAAGGACAAGAAACCTGGTGAGAAGGCTTAAAAGAATGTCTTGTGAGGAGTGGCTGAGAACACTGGGTTTGTCTAATTTGGAAAGATGAAAGCTCTCTGTACTTTCCTGGGGAGGGGAAATGGGGAGGGAGGTGCTGATCTCTTCTCCCTGGGATCCAGGGAGATGTGTGGGGGATAGGACATGTGGGAATGGTTCAAAGCTGTGAGAGATGAGTTCAGATGAGACATTAGGAAACGTTTCTTTACAGATGGAGTGGTCAGACTCTGAAGCAGGCTTCCTAGAGAGGTGGTTGATGCATGTTAGTACTTAAGAGGTATTTGGACAATGGTCTCAAAACCATGCCTTAACTTGTCAGTGGTGAATTGGTCAGGCCATGGGGCTAGGTGGCCATTGTAGGTCCATTCCAAGGGAAATATTCTATTCTGTTCCATTCCATTGCATTCTATTCTGATAATAAGATATCTATAATTGTAAAGTGAACAAGAAAAAATAATACACTTCTGAACGGTGGGCTGAACACAAAAGACTATTGAGTAGAACTTATTTGTAGTCACCAGAGAATCTAAAAGAACTATGGATTAATTCAGTCAGGATATCAAAAATTTTTAACCCATGACTTCATGATTCACAGAATCACAGAACTTTTAGAATTGGAAGGGACCTGTTGAGATCATCCAGTCCAACCCCCCTGCCAAGGCAGGGTCACCTAGAGCAGGTTATACAGTAATATGTTCAGGTGGGTTTTGAATGTCTCCAGAGAGGGAGACTCCACAACCTCCCTGGGTGACCTGTTCCAGTGTTCAAAGTAAGGAAATTCTTCTTCTTGTGGAGGTGGAACTTCTTGTGGTTTACTTTATGGCCATTGTTCCTCATCCTGTTGCTGGGCACCACTGAAAGTAGTCTGATACCATCCTCTTGGCACCTGCCTTTGAGACATGTATATGCATTAATGAGATCCCCTCTCAATCTTCTCTAGACTAAACAGGCCCAGCACCTTCAGTCTCTCCTCATAAGAGAGATGATTCAGACACGTGATCATTTTTGTAGTCCTCCACTGGACCCTCTTGATCCACCTCACTGTCCATTCATGTAATCCACATTTCCTGAGATTACCTATGTGGATGTTATAGGACTCAGTGTCAAGAGCCTTGCTGTAGCCAAGGTAGACAACATTCATTGCTCTCCCCTTGTGGACCCATCGTGCCCTGCCATCATGGAAGGCTATCAGATTGGCCAAGCGTGATTTACCCTTGGTGAATCCATGCTGACTACTCCTAATGATCTTCTTTTCTTCTATGTACTTGGTGATGACCTGCAGAACAATCTGTTCCATCACCTTTCCAGGGGTGGAAGTGAGTCTGACTGACTGGTAACTTCCTGGGTCCTCCTTCTTCCCCTTTTTGAAGATGGGAGTAACATTGGCCTTCCTCCAGTCATTGGTCACCTCTCCCGTTCTCCCTGATTTTCCAGAGATTATGGAGTGGCTTAGCAACAATATCTGCCAGCTCCCTCAGAACTCACGGGTACATCCCATCAGGCCCATGGATTTATGGGCATTAAATCTGTAACCCAACCCTCTGTGACCAAGGGGAAGTTTTCCTTTCTCCAGCCTTCTCTTACTTCTGCAGTCTGGGACTCCTGAGGGCTGAACTCAGCAGTAAAGACTGAGGCAATGAAGGCATTCAGTAATTCTGCTTTCTCTGCATCTTCCGTTACTAGGACACACAACTGTTTCAGCAGCTGCCCCCCATTTCCCCTAATATTCCTTTTCCTGATGATGTAGTTGTAGAAGCCCTTCTTGTTGTCCTTGATATCTCTTGCCAGACTCAACCCCAAGTGGGCCTTGGCCTTCCTCATTGCAGAAGATGGCAGAAGTCTAGTAAAATGAAACAGTCCTTTTATAGAGATAGAGAAGAGTAAAGGATTTTTTTCAGGTGTGACCTTCATTCCTCTGTCTGGTTATTTAGTCTCACAAATTTGTCATAACCTGTCTGATTTGTTTATGGTCCTCTTTTGCTGTTGCCAAAAGTTGCACTTTGGAAGACATAAAAACAACAGAGCTATTCCTGTCTTTTTAGAAGAAGTTGAAGTGAGTAAAGGAGGAGCAAAAGATAATTTAAAACTTCACAGTGTGAGGACTGTGATAGTCCCAAACTCCACTTTTGGGCTAATGAAAAAATTTCATCATAATTTCACCTCCATGTTTCTTTATCTTATTGGCCTTAGTGTCAACTATACTAAGCATGACAGTACGTTCCTAGACCCAAGAAAAGCTGAAGATACTGTTTTTTTTCAAATCAGGGAGAAATTTTTAAAATTATACATGAGCAATTCAAGGTTTTCCCACACTGGAATTTCCCTTAGGAATTTTCCTCTTGCAGTTCTGGTCCACATAAATGTGCAGAAGCTTGTTATTTCTATGACTTCTGTTGCCATCAGTAAAGTGTTGAATACTATGTATGAAAAGCAGCCTTTTGAAATTCACCTATCAAACAGTAAGAACATTGAAAGATTACGAGTATATGAAAATTCAATTTATTTTTTTTTTGTATTCTGAGGGGTGTTCCAAAGTTAGAAGGTAATTCAACTGGTTAAATGACCTACAGTTATTGTTTGGTATTTTTTAAAATCCAGTATCCTGCATTTCTCTATATTTAAAAACTAAACTCACCATATGTAGGTAATCAAATTTGCCCTTACTATTTGAGTGTCTCTTTTAGATGGTGATTTTTTTCATGCAATAATGACTTTCATTTCCAAGCAAGGCTTAGCAGTGCAAAAATAAATAAAAACTAATTAAAAATAGCAATTATAATAAAAACACACAGAACTTATATTATTAGAAGCCTCCAATGTATGTTTGAGGTCTAAAAAATGGGTGAATATTTATCTGTAGATCGATGAGTTTGAATGTCATCTGAACAAGTCTGTCCATCCTTAGTTCTTTCAGTCTTGGAGAAAATTCACCTTCATTATTCACATACCTAAACAACTATGTTAACAAGTACTTCTAATTGCCATATGGAACTAGAGCTCAGCGAGATATTTATATGAAACAGAAACTGTAGAAAGGGATATTCTCTTCTTTATTAATCTGATGCCAACATTTTGCTAATTAAACCACCACATGTCTCATGTCACTTCCTACGTAGGTCACTGGAAGAAGAGATACATTTGGGCAACCTTAAGGATGAATCCCAGGGGAGCATCCTACAAACGCATGGTATTTAAGCTTGCAAGTTTATTAAACAAATCACAGAATATATTGCAGTCTAAATCACAGACGTGGCATGACACAATTAGAAGATTTATTGATTCTTTGGGCTAGAGATCTCACAGCTTGCACTGGGAGCACTACACCCACCAGAACCAACAGATTTGCTTCATCACAAGTAATATTTCTAAACCAGTGCAAGGAAGTTTATAAAGTTGAAACTGCCTGACTTCAACTTTGCTTGTTTTCAACTTTGTTTCTATTTTAACCTAACTATGAACTGAACACATTTTGTATTAGTTTCCTGCCTCACCACCCCAAATTACTGGCACCCAGCCTGCAATTGCAGAATCACTCTATGAAGCAAAGGAAAAAAAAATAATACACAATATTTTCTTCAGTCTAGCTACCATCTGCCTGTATTAGAAGTTCTTACCTCTTTATGTAGTCCTTATTTGCTTATCGAATAACAGTAATCAGAATAATGGTCAGGATTACTACTTCTTAAAGATGCTAAAAAAGGTTGGCTATGTCCTCCAATACATTGTATCTCCAATAAAAAATGGATGATTATGGCTGAACTGTATGTTTCCAAGAACTCAGTCGTGGTATGAAATGGCTCTTTCCAATAATGTCTTGGACTTCATTACTTTACAGAGAAGTATATGGACATTTCTTTTGAAAATCTATTTTACATGCCACAAAGGAAAGGAAAAAAGTGCCAATGTTTCTGTCAGCAGAAACTCTAACTTTCAATGAAGTTCAATGACCAGTCACAAGGATGATTTCCTCACATATAAGGAAGGGCTGAGAGAACTGTGACTGTTTAGCCTAGGAATGAGAAGACTCATGTGGCATTATTAATGTATATAGATACCTGCAGAGGAGGTGCAAACAAAACAAATCTAACCTCTTTTCAGTGGTGTCCACTGACAGCACAAGAGGCTCCATTTAAGGATAAGGAAGCAGCTTTTTTACTGTGACTGAAATCTGCAACAAACTGTCCAGAGAGGTTGTGGAGTCTCCATCCTTGGAGATTTCAAAGCAAAACAAACATCTAGAAAAGTTCCTGGGAACTGGCTGCAGGTGTCCCTGCTTGAGCAGAGGAGTTGGAACAGATGACCTCCAGAGGTGCCTGCCAACCTCAACCATTCTGTGATTGCATAGGCTATTTGGATCAAGAAATCCCTGTCCGTTCTTCAAGGCAAGCAAGTAACATTATCATCAGTTTTTAAGCTGAACCATAAACGTTAAAGCATCATACTAAATTTGCGTACTGGTGCAGGCTTACCTGCCATGGTCTCATCTGTACCAGTGGTCCATGAATCAGTCTTTAGCTCTGAGAGTAGTCCCTGCCATTGTTATAATTTAACTGAAAGAAACCAATCTTGTCCATTTTTCTTCTCTGATGCAAAGAATGAAAGTCATCATAGAAGGGTTTGGGTTGGAAGAGACCTTAAATATCATCTAGTTCCAGCCCAACCACCATGGGCAGGGATACCTTCCACTGGACCATGTTGGTCAGAGCCCCATCCAACTTGGCTTTGATATAATCATTCAGGTACTCAAGACTGATAAGATAGGTGAACCAAGGTCACTTAAATGATAAACTTTGAGGCTTAAAGCTGGTACCTGTCAAATACCTTTGTGATGGCAACTGATATCAGACATGGCTGGAGTGATTGTGTTGAGGTCTTACTCGCTTTCTATAGAGTTGTGCTTTGTGAAAAAAGGTCACTAGCAAAGAAAAATCAAAATGTCAAGGACAATAACAGAAGATCTAAGGAAAAAGGATCCTTTTACTTTCTGGTGGTGTTTAAAAGTGAGGTGCCCTAGAATCAGTGGTAGCTCAAGGCAATTTTGAATGCCTGACTGCCTCATCTATTTACATCAGCTTTTGACCTTAGTATTCACAGGATACTAATAAAAGCTATAGCATCTTAATTTTAGGTATAAGAGACTCTTTTGACTTTGTTAAGGATGAAGGGGTGCTGGTCTGGATGGAGCAAGTACTTGTAAGTGTGCTTAACTTTATGCACAGAAGTAATTCCACTGCTTTCACTGGCTTTCAAAAGTAAGAACATGCTTGTATGCTTTACTAAAACAGATTTCAACATGGAATTTCTGATGGTTCCCCAAAGTCATAATAATGGAAATTCTGAAGGGGGGGGGCGGGGGGGGGCCCAGAGAAAAATGGAAAATTTATCAGTTTTAGCATATATTAACTCAATATTTACTTTGCTTAAAGTGTTTTCTGAAATAATTACGCCACTGTTCTTCTATATGTTTGGTTTTTCTGTTGTTTTGGGTTTTTTTAAGGAAATATTTAACATCTGCAGTGGAGCATATTTTGTATGTACATGTGTTTAGGAGGGCCTTAACAAATTATTGTTTTTAAATGAGTGGGTTTTTTTCATTACATTTCTTTTTTTGTCAGTCCCAATCTTCTGAACATGTGGAGTGGCCATCTCCCCAAAATTAATTCAAGCCTTTTCCTTTTAAAGTGTTCAATCTATGCAACAAATATCTTGCTTTCTCCTGGGAAGCTTTTCCTTTTAAGATGTCAAATTACATGTGAAGGGCTAATTTCCATCTGGAGACCTTATCAGTGAGGATCTTTCTTCTTCACAACCTTGGGAGGGAAATGTTTTCCTCTTGAATAACTTTGTTTTTTCTTTTTTTTTAATTCCAGGCCAGTCTCTAGAACTGTAAGAAAGTGTCTGATCCAGACTGCAAAACCATTTCCACCCATTTCATCATAGGTTCCACTTTAAAGCAAATCTGCAAAAGTGGGTTGCTCATATTCTCTAAATATTTGAGAATTCCCTCAGGGTGTTTCTGAGTTTTCACAACACATTTTCATGTGGGAAAATTATCAGCCTTTTTTATGGTATATAGTATATATGGTTAAACTAGTTTTGTCAAAAAACATTAGTTAAGCCATATGGCTAAAGTCATGTCTTTATTTCTTCTCTACCCTCAAATACTGAAGACAGCACAACATATCAGCCCAAATCAGAATAAAAATTATGGTTCATCAGAAACTGCAAGAGCTGCATTTTAGTGCAATTCTCTAATCTGAGTTTGTACAAATAACAAAACATCCATTCTTTTAGCCCTTTGCCTAGCTCTAGATTGTGTCACAAAAGTATATTAAGCAATTTCACTTACTGGATTGATGACTGTTATGTTGCCTTGTAGAAGTAACCTATTCATCAAAAAATTTAAAATCAGCATTCCTTTCACATAATTTCTAGTACAGCCTACTCAGCCTCACCATCTCCCTTCTCTCATATCTCTGCATATTCCTGGAAACATATTCCCCCAGTTGACTCCATGCTCTGCAGTCAAAGGCAAATTAATTCACAGTAAAATATTCTAGGCTCCCAGTAAAACTAACTCACTGTGTTCAGGAACAAACATGACACATAACTCACAAGTTAAGTAGTGGTCATAATATTCATTCTGAAGTGCTTTCAAAGCAGATTTAAAAGTACAATTTGAAACTCATAGTTTTTGACAACTAAATTGTATTTGTACAAACTTCAAGCTGAAAGAGGGGAAAAAATGCAAGAAATTTCTATTTGATTGGTTGTTTTCACTCCCAGTGGAACATTCAAGTTTGAATTTTTCACTTTTGGTCCAAATTTATATTTCCTATTAACGTTCTACAACATATGCTTTTCAATTTTCAGCTACTACCCTTGGTATTTCAAACAAATATGTGACAGAAGAAATTATAAGGTGACTTTTCTTAGCTTGTTTCAGCACAGGACTCACATTAAAATTTCTATATTGGTAGCATGAAGACAAAGTCTTGAGGTAATTGTATGACCATATTTTATTATATTATTTTATTATTTGTTATTTTATTATTTAAGTCTTAAATGAGGAAATAAAAACTCAAAGGATTTTCTGTAACAGTTTCTATCTTTGAGCTTCTAAAACTAGCTAATCAAACAATGACCTTATTTTTTAATAGAGGGGGCAATTGAAAATCATTGAACAACCCTACCCCCTAATGATTTTTTTCTCAGACATAATTATAATAATTAGCATTATAAAGTGCTAATTATCTTTGGACACGGAGGATTTACACACCAGAGACAGGGGTCCACATTAAGTAAAGAGGATTTTGCTTTCTTCTGTCACCATTTTTTTTTTTCCTTTTGTAAAGAGGTAAAGGACACTTAGCCCATCACTCCTCCTTTCTGAATGTTCATATTTTGTTATTGCTGGATGATTGACACCAGTACAGAAACAGATCTGTTCTCAAAACCCACGTGAACTGATCAAGCACTCCACAGGTCTAGACTATAGATCTGAACTAACCCAAGATTATCTCCTTACTTTATTGGACTTCACATTGTCCAGTAGCATTGCAAAGACCTTGGATTATTGTAAAGGGTTGCTTCAGTTCTAGTCAGTCCTGAAGGGATTGGATTAATTTTGTTAGCAGGCAGTATCATTTTCTCATAAATTCATCCTTATTGATACAGCAGGAGGAAGGTTTCAGTCCCCTCAAGAAATACCAGAGGGACATTTTTAAGAAGGACTGTAATGCACATGGCATTTATTTTAAAATCAGGATTGAGAACATCATAAGCATGACATAGAGAATAAGACTGGGAGTTATTTTTCTTTACTTCCTGTACTGAACCTTACATCTGTCCCTGGCTAAATAATGATTCTTCTATCCCCCACACTGGACAACATTGCTTGAAGCACAAATTTATCTCTTGCCAAAACTTTTACTCTCCTTTTCTCCTACAGGCTATAAATATTGTTATATCTGCATTTTCCCCTGTATGTTGGCTGTCCCTTGGCAGTGAGCACTGCTATTTCATTCAAGTGTTATGTCCAGTCCTTCATCTATCTTCCACAGTGACTTCAGTCTAATTCATTCACCCTCAGAAAACGTCTCACAAGTATCACACTAAAAAGTTATATTCATATATGTGTATTTACTATAGTTATCTTGATGTCACAAACATCACATATGTATTAAAAGGTTTATTCTTGCTGTATGTACATCTGAGCTGTCTTCACTGATGACTTTCTGCATTAAATATGCATAAAATACCCTCTCCTTTAACATTAGCAGGTTATGTGTTCCAAACTGGCAACTGCTCATAGCATGTGTGGCATGGATAGATTGTTCCGGGTATACAAGGTAATAAATAGAATGACTGCAAGAGTTTGCTCTCAACAAATATGATTTGCTTCTGCTACAGAATACCTACTATCCACCTCTCATAATATTATCTGGGCTATCTGCAAGGAGTCAACCTTCTTTTAGCTAGGACAGTATGAAACCACTCTCTAAACACCAGCTGAAACATCCTCTAATAGTATTCTTCAGGCAATTTCCACTAAATTCCTTTGGAAAAGACTATGTATTTTTCAGATTGCTATGTTGTTTCCCTGAGTCTGAGCCAACAACTCAAATTTTCTTTGAATATTAATAGTCCTATCTGCACTCAGAAGAAGACATCTTTGTGTCAGGGGCTCTGCCTTTTCTTCCATCTCATTTTCTTTTTTTTTATAATTACAAGTCACTGCTTATCAGTGATCACTTTTGAAGGCAACACTGATGAAAAGTTAAAAATTACCTGTGAAATTGATATAAAAAATGCTCTCATTCTCCCACAGTGGGACTAGCAGAATAGTTTTGTCATACAGCTTTTTTGGTTGCATTGCTTTTGAAGTTTATCATCGAATCAGCTGCACTGGTCATTTAAAACCACAGATACTATAATAGCTTTTGATTGAATGACTATGGTATATATTTTTGGTATATATTTTATACACACACACACACACATATGTTTCCCTGACTTTTCTGTGTGAGAAAAAGCCTTGGGGAAAATAAATGGAATAGTAAATGGAATATAGCCAAAACCAAAAATTTGTTAAAGGGGTCTATAAAATCTCTGCTGAAAATGTATTGCAGTATGCTCAGATTCTCCTCAGCATATGCATCCACTTTTAAATTTCTGATTCCACAGGTCTGCTTGATTAGCAAAGGAACTTCACAGCAGTTAGTAAAAACCTGGAGTACTGATTGTGTGTTAGATCAAGACTTAATGTCATTCATTAGAACAAAAAAAGCATCTCCTAATAGTTAAGACTATCTTTCCTTGTATCTGTGTCTTTTTGTTTATTTGTTTTTTTGGGAGGTTTTTGTTTCTTTTTGGTGCCTTACTTTTTCTTTCTGTTTGGAAGGTTTCTTCCTTTTAATAAAAATAGATAAGTACAAACCTAAGGATAAGAAGGAATTAAAGAAATATGATATGAATAGAATACATCAAACTAAGCATCTCAAACTATAGACACTCACAGGAGTAATGAAAATCAAATATAGCATCATCATCTACTTCCCATATGAACAATCAAGGGAGTCAAAATCTAGCTAAACCAGCAAGAATAAATAGTTTAGTGATGAAAAATTGATATAAAAAGTTCACTGAAAATATAAATATCCTCTGGGCTGTCAAAACCAATTGGTTCAGCTCAATCTGGTAAATCTACTTTTAATGATAATGGCAACAACTTTTGCTTTTTATTACACTTTACATAAATTTATAAGCTCTATCACTTCAAACCAAATAGAATATATTTGTCTCTGTATCAGATTTTAACGCTACCATGTGTCATGGAAATCTACCTAAAAATACAAGAATACAATGGTGGTTGTCACCCATTTCTGCTAGGTTGGAAAGAGACTTCTTGTATAATAGCATTGCTAGTAATTAAAAGGAAGGGGATGAACATATCAGGACAGCAGCACTTTAAGTGGCATTTAATTTTCTTACATAGCTAAAAATGCTCATTTATCACAGTTTATAGTTATGAGAAAACCCCTCCCATTCAGATTTGAGGGTTTGTTTTGTTTGTTGTGGAGGGTTTTTTGTGTTTTTTTTCTTTTTTTTTAATAATGCCTTTTATACTAGACTATATATTTTCAAATAACCCTTGGCAAATTGCACGGGACCTTGTCAGTTCAATTCCATAAGTAGTCAGATTTTTGAGGCCTTTCCAGTAGATGCAGGAAGGTTATTTGTGGTTATTACATTCCAAATATCTGATAATTTTTTCCCCAAGAAAACTACTGAAGTCAATGGTATGTATCCAAAAAGTGGGGACCTATAAATCAATAGCCATATATAATACTACTGGGAATATTACTAATGATATTTGGCTTTACTAAAACATGAAGTAAATTGTTGGTAAATGTTATACCTCAATAACAAATCAATGCTATTTAATAAGCAAGTGTACTACTAACTTCAATCCAGTTCACTTCATTTTTGTGATATTAATCTTTTAACAGTGACATTTTGTCTGGACTTAAATGAAAAGCTGATGTCTCCATGAGCTAATTAATTATCATACCAATATATTATACGAAGTATCAGCTACATCTAAGTCTGCAGATATGTCACTACACATTGCATCACATCCAGTCTGAATATTTACCCTGCTTTCTTTTTTTGTCTTAACCTTTGACCAGGCAAGCTTTACAGACTGATGCTAAAAAAAGTTACTGTTTTGTTCTTCATAGTGTTTCTATTTACAAAGTAAGATTACTCTGGTTTATCATCTGGAATAATGAGAACGTGCATTCCTATTACATTTCTGCCACTATTTCTAGAAATTACAGGTACATTGTACAAGCATTATATTTCATGCAGTCCTAGTTTATGAGAACCAGCTTCATGTTTCTCTGCTTCTGTCTTGTTCCAACTGTTAAGCCAAATCCAAATGTGCTTAATCAGAGCATCAGAGTAGGTTAAAATGTTCATACAAATGTATTACCTTTAGGAAATAATTTTGCTTCCACATCCTGTAATGTTGAGATTGCAGTGGGGTTTTTTAAGTTTCTCTATAAGCAAATTTTAAATATTATACTCCACATTAATTTGAAATAAAGAAAAAAGACTCCAAGAGACTACAGTCTTCTCAGGCATTAGTCTGATAATACATAAACTCACATATGTTGTCTGTGCAGAGTCCTTATATTTAGAAAACACAAAACATCCTGTATAAAATTTGCCATTCTCAGTGCTTTATAAAACACAGAACACATATTCAGAATCTGTAGGACTTTCACTGCTGCAAATCAATACTATGCCTTTCCCCATTTCTTTAACTTCTTTATAGTGGGATTACAAAAATTGCCCTAAAAATACCAAGGACAAACCATTTTGATAATTCCTTTTTCAGTATTTGTGGAAGAGTAGAGGAGTTGGTGACTCAAAAATTAGTGTTTCTATTTTTTCTGGGGATGGTGTTATTTGACCTCAGCTGTGTTCCTCATGAACTGAAAATAAATTTTCTTATTAAAAAATCTTGTATGTACAAAGACAGCCTGAATAGTTATTTCAGCACAGCGTGGCAAAATGTCTCAAACACCCATAGAACTTAAGGATTATGCTTGCCAAATAAGGAATTAGGAAGCAAAACCCAAGTAGGAAGAGCCACACAGAATTATTTTACATAGCATAGAAACCATTATGCAATATGGCTAGCTTAGCTTTGCTCATGTTTTTGTGTGAGAGAATAAGGTTGTTTTCTAAATATAGATAAAAATATGTTGCTCTTAGCCAATAACTCATGACAGAAGTAACATATGTGATCATAATGCAGTGGGAGCTGCATGACACAAAGAAAAGATGAGCAATACCACCTTCCAGAGTTATAGTCCTTTATTGCCATTATAAAGCATCTTTATTGGAAGGGAAAATGCAGTATTTTGGTAGAACGAGGAGACGAAGTACTAAGACAAGTAAAATTTCTCATGGAAAACATTTGAATTTACAACTTTTTGTGTGTATCCTACTGTGCTCCTGGGCCCTCAGAAGATAGATGCCTAAGGGTGTCCTGCTTGATATACAAGGCAATGATAGGGTGACATTTTTAACCTCAAAACAGAGCAAAGTTATTAAATAAGAAAATACTTCAGTGCACAACAAACACTGAAATTCCTGTTCTCATCTCATCTTTCTTTTTCCTTGAAAGAATTTTATTTCATGAGTGTTTAGTCAGGAAGGGTAATTTTACTGTCAGTCACATTTCATCTCAATATAAACTGCTAAAATAGACTCTAGGGTCCGAGCTTCCATTGATTTTAAAGGGAAGGCATTAGGCCCAAGCTGTTATTCTCTTGTTTGTTGAGCAGGAAACTGAAAACTCAAGCCTGCCAATATTCTTTTGAAATAATATATGCATTCAGTTTTAAGTGCTTTGGTTGTTATCTGATGCAAGGCAAGTCTAGTCTCGCTCCAAACTCCACTAAAGCCCATGATAAAAATCAGTTTTATAATGTGAACCTGAGTACAACACATGAATTCATTGGTACTCAAGATCAGCCTCAGGGAACAAAACAGAAATATGCTGGATCTTTACTTCTAACCAGTGCACCTGAAAGAATGCTAGCTCAAATATTTTCAACTCTTTCAATGGGTGAGGGGTTCCTTTGGCCATTCCTACCTTTATTTCCTATGTATAAGGCTCTGCACAACTTTAAGTGAAGGTTCATTGAACAACTATTTTTGATTCTTTGGCATTTAGCCTTTGAGATGAGTTCAAATGAGAAAACATACAGATTGCCTGAGATCAAGTGTGGCATGTCAGGTTTTAAAAAAATACTTTTTGTCATTAGGAACGTGTTTTTATATTTTCTATGCCCTTTCATACCATATTGCCTAGTGTACCCACTCAGGCTATGCAAGTCAAAGACAGACATAGTGTCAACGTTTGCTCTAAAAAACATTTCTGAATACAGAGAGGTTTATAAAAGATTAAAACAACTAATACAGTGTCCTTCATTTTAACAGTTAACTATATAAAAGAAATTAATTTAAAAAATGAGATGCAAAAACCACTTGGAGCTGTGATCTGGAATTAATTTCCACAGAAACCCCATCACTGAGCTTCTCATCTCTGTACTTTAAATTTTAAAGAGAGGTAGCAGCAAAAACCAGCCCTCAATTTTGTTTAAAAATAATTAAGGCATGCCACTACACCATGAGCAACTGGTAAATTCTCAACTTTCATAAAGAACAGTGCACCACAAAACCTTTGTTTCTGCAAAATCATAGACACTTTTTTCATCAAGCTTTCGGAACTGAAAGAATCAGGAAAACCAAAAGCCTTGTTGAAAAAAACAACCTATATTAACTAGTGCAGAAACACCTGCAGCTTGATACATGTAACTTAAAGGAACTTATATGAGGATTTATGTAGGTCATCGCTAGTTACGTAGGTGTGTGTGTGGAATATACTGGTCCTGATACAAATGATAAGCACATCTCACAGTTTTATGCATACACTGGTCAGCCAATTCATAGACTGGCAAAAAAGCTCTACAGAAGCAGAGTTAAAAGGGCCTGAGAAAATGTGCAGAAACCCCAGGTGTTACATATTTAGGTTACCGTGCCATCTACTCAGATTTCTATGATCTCTCTAAGTATGGGAAGTTGTAGGTGTGCGTAGGCTGCAGTCTTCGTAAATCACGGGTAAGACTCCAAGCCTCCTCACAGACTTGGTGTGAACCAGCATGCAGCACTCTGAGATATATAATCTCAGAAAGTACTCAGTTCTCCGCAAAACTCTTGCTACCACATATGAACAGTAGGATAAGTGCATGTTCTACCGCAGATGTGAGATAATACCCATAGCGTGCCATCAAGAGAGACAACATACATAAAATGCAACGTGGGATGAGTGGTAAGGCAGAGATGTGTTAACTCAGTGTAACGTTCCAGACAAGGTGGTGTGCCATCTTCCCCTTTACCACTAAACAAACTCAAGTAACACTTTGTATTATCTGTTCTACCTGAGACATGAAGCCAATGGTTGGCTGAAGGCTCCTTTAGAAACATCTCGAACTACATGGTAAACATAGGCATCTTCTTCTTACAGAGATGTGCTCTATTTGGCATTAATCAGAGTTTGTACATTCGTACTCTTTCACAAACTGACCCTGTGTTAGATTTCTTTTTGCCCGGTTATAGTATTCTCCCATTCAGGGCCTCGCATCTGCCTGCAGAATTGTGCTCTTAAGTTCCCAGACAGTTCAGCTGGAACTACAGATGCTCAACAGAGGGCAAAGAGCTGAAAGATTAATTGTTGGATAAAGCGGAGAATGTACATTTTGCTTCTGTAATAAGTAGTTACTACAGTTACCCACTGTGAGCCAAATACAGTAGACATTATTTGCTTTTTCATCCTGGAAGATAATAGATGAAGAAAGTTAATACTTCTACGGCAGTTGAGAGTAGATACCTTTTTACTAAATACAGTTTCAGGATGTGATACTGTTTTATGCAGATATGCGTTAGAAATTACTTTATTTATACTTTTACGCATGAGTTATAAAAGGACATTTTATGATACTGGATTGGATTTGGCTTAATTTCAAACATCTCTGTGTAACCTGTAAGAAAACATTATACTTAATCCAAAAGTCCTTCTATCCTATTCCTTATTTAGAAACACCCTGCATGTCAGTCAACAGATTCAAAGCAAATATAGTATTTCATAACAAGTTAGAGATGACAGGTCACTTTTTTTTTTCCCTGAAGAGAAAGAAGCACAAGAAGGAAAAATAGATCCAGGGTCAAAAAACATAATATTTCTTTTCTCCTCAATCCTTACAACAAAGAAATAATGAACCTGAAGAATTTTTTTTCCTTTAACAAGCGGGAAGGACAAAAACATAATAAATAAAGTGGTCACAGAACTTTCTTAGAGGACTCATCATAATGGCATAATGATTATCAACTGAAAATGTCAGATGGGATCTTTAAATGGCAATTGGTTCATGAACAGAGATGTCAGCAAAGAACTAACAGATCAGTTCTTAAATGTTGCTAGACTGATCTTATTAATGGCCTTAAACTGCAGTGATTTCATAGTCAGCACTCCAAGGCAGCAATACCTAATATTAAAATGCGCTGCAGACATAAGGTTGCAGTAGCTCAGACTAATATGAAAAAGTACTGAGCAAGAGAAAAAGCACAATGATACTTCATGCAAGGAGCATTCCAGTAAGTAAACTTAGGAATCACGATGGGATTTATTGCTCTTTCATGTTCAGCCTGGATAAGTAAGAACGTAGCTCCAGGCTACTGCGTTGTGAACCAGGAGGCTATCCATGTAGAAAGCACAACCAAGAACGGTATTCAAATGGACATCAGTACAAAGGTGGTCAAACTTTCACTGAATAAACCAGATCATGTCTATCTGCAGTATGTTGTCAGTGATGCTAAGACTACACCATTTTCAGTGTTGACTTTCATGGCCTGTGCAAAATTCCAACTCCAAAGTTAGTTAGTTCATATGGATCCAGCTAGAGTCTGGCACAACACACAGTAGACACATCCTAGACCAACACATATTTTGCAAACAAATATTCTGCTGGGGATAGATTTGAACTGTAATAACCAAGTCAGCTGCTCCAAACTCCAGCTGTTTTTAAAACATGGTTTAAGCATACTTTTCATAAAAATTTTCTTAATATTTACAATATTTCACATTAGTTTTGTATTTACAATTTTCAAGTTTTTATTAAAAGTTGGAAGGAAAGTGGAGTGGTTCTTCAATATATGATATTTTTCCTGAGATGTCTGAATATTAGCTTATTCTGGCTAATACTGCCTGCTAAATCAGAGAACAGAAATTAATAAGCACTGTAAAGTGAAAGTACTCATAAGAGATTCTATTGTCCTCCTGTCAAGTATATGTTGTTCATATGTTTATTCATAATAAAACAAAAAGCATCCCAAACAGAAACACACAAAAGTATATTTGCCAGCACTCTAAATTCTTCTATCAGAGAAAGAATTATTCCAGTATTTGGGTTTGTCACATGTGTTTGTGTTTGCAAGGCCAGATTAAAAATAAAATAAAGAACCAACATTTGAAAGTTTTCCACTAGTTCATGGTTCGGTCACACAACGTAAAACAGATTTCCAAGACTTCCGTGTGCATTACAAGAACAGTTTTAATCACCATTGCTTCTGCTTCCAATATCCAAAAAGACTGTGTACAATTGAGGTGATATTGAGGTGCCCAGAATTTCATCTCCTTTAGCTACCTGGCCTTGCCACTCTCATACAGTTTCTGTAATTTTTGACTTCTCAGAATATCTGTCAGCCTTAAACAAGGATTAGTATTAGAAAAAGAAAAAAAATACTCCTGTTTTTAACAAAACCAACACTGCGAAGAAAGTAATATCTCTCCCATTTTACCAATACGCTGTTAGCTCTTTTCAGGAAAAAACCTGAACCTAAATAGCCTGGCACATATAGATAGGGCAGTGCTAGGACCTACTAAAGAAATATTTATATTGTTACTATGAAAAGAATAGACTATGTGGGTGTCTAATAGAAAACTGAAAGGGAAATATTTGCCAAATCCAGGCAACTCAAGAAGTCTCTTCTCCAAAGGTAATGTTTTCACATACCAGTATACCTTCCCTTGTCAGATTCTGGGCCGTGTTCCATTCTTGTACACGTGACTGGTCTGTATGAAGCTAATGAGACAGCTGTTCTTGGATGTGGACACAGTATTTTGCTCTCACATAAAGCTCTCAGTTCATAGATAAAAGACTTATCAAATTACCTTTTTACTAACAATTTGGTAAAATAGCTTTTATTTTCTTTTACTATCTAAGCAAGTGACAATTTATATGTATATTAAAGAGGGAAAGGATTGTCTTATGTCAAAGGTGTAATCAGTTTTCTTAAAAGTTTATGGTGTCTCCAGACTTTACTGTATTTCTGTTTTCTGCACTGTGGTAAGTCAAAGATTAAAGAGAACTTAAATACTGTTTTGAAAAATCTCATGTGTTTATTTACTTTTCTATCATTATAAGGGAGAAAGAAAGAGTAAATGGTGACATTCAACCGACCTGATCTTCTTCACTGGACATATCTTGTTAAAGTATAACAAAGTTTTTAATAGCAGACTCACAAACATTTCAATACATATAATATTGATGAAAATTAAGGGTCAAGATGAACAGCACAGAGCTCATCCATTTTGAAATCAGAATTTACTAACAGTCGTAGTGAAATGGATAAGATGATCCTTTTTAACTAAGGCTAATTCAGTAGGGAAAAATTATAATGAAACCATTAAATGCCAAATGAAAGGGTCAGCTCCTTGTAAGATTAAACACAAACTGAATTTTATTTTTCTTCTGGGCCTCCACACTGGAAATTTACTGCAATGCTTTGGAATTAGGTGCCTTTAAAACTGTGGGCCAAATTCACTTCACACGCACTCCATTGACTTCATGAGGCTGTATCTAGAATAAATTTGGCCCAAGGGGCTTTTAATACAATCTGAACAACCAGCTAACAATAATACAGTGCCACTTAGTGGCAAGGAAAAAAGTTTTCAGTATGTGAGATACAAAGATATTCAGGCATACAGATGATTTTTCTAGTGCTATTTGTATTTGAAATTCTGATAGAATCTTATCTGATAGCTTCCAGTTACATTAAGCTCATTATTGCCACAATATTATATGCATCTTTTCATATAAAAATACAAAAATGTCTGCAAAGAGGGAATGAAAGTGAGCCCTTGTAATTAATGTAGCATTAAGAACACTCCCTTCACATTATATCTTCAAATTATAGCCATTTTCTAAAAAGGTTAGACTGTCTGTAAAAGACATAAATATCTTAAAGCTATTTGTATTTCTCATGGTTGAGTAATGTATGTGTCACCTTCCTTAAAAATTATTCCTCAAAAAGGTCTACAGTATTTCTTTTGTTTAAGTACCTATAGAATTACAGTTTTGGGGAACAACTATACTTAAATAGCATTTTAAATGGTGGTATGTAACTCATTATTCAGTGCAATACTATTCTATTTAAAAAAGAAATAATAAAGACTAGATGGTATTTCAGTAGAAATAATACAAAAAAAGTCCTAAAGGATCCACAATATATCATCAATCAGTTGCCAAGAGAATGATCCTTATATTTCTACAGGAAGAGCCACTGCAAAGGACTGTACATTTTGGCAATTTCATAGAATCATAGGATGGCTTGGGTCGGAAATGACCTTAAAGATCACACAGTTTCAATTCCCCTGCCGTGGGCAGGGGTATCTTCTACTTGATCAGGTTGCTCAGAGCCCCATCCAACCTGGCCTTGTGATGCAGCATTCACAGCTTCTCTGGACACACTGTTCCAGTGCCTCAACATCCTTACAATAAAGATTTTCTTCCTAATTTCTAATCTAACTATACCCTCTTTCAGTTTAAAGCCATGACCCCTTGTCCTATTGCTCCATGCCCTTGTAAAAAGTCCCTCTCCAGTTCTCCGGTAGGCCTCATTTAGGCACTGCTCCAAGGTCTCCATAGACCCTTCTCTTCTGTGTCTGTGCTTGGGATTTCCCTGACCCACCTGGAGGACCTTGCGCTTGGCCCTGTTGAACTTCATGAGGCTCACACTAGCCCACTTCTCAAACGTGCCAAGGTCCCACTGGATGTCATTCCTTCCTTACAATGGCACTCCAAGCTTGGTTGTGTTGTCTTTGGCTTGTCTGAAGCCAAAGATGGAATTCATTAATACCAACAATAAAAATAATATACCTATTTGTATAATGGGTTTAAAATTGGTCTCTGTCTTCAGAATACAACAAAGAGCCAAGTATGAATTTTGCAAATACTTAGTGGTTTAAAAGCACTAAGGCTCATAATCTCTGGGTTAAACAATCCTTTGGCAACCATTTAGCTGGCATTCATGCTTCAATCTTTTCTTTTATACTACACACAAACTTGCTGTAAGAGGGCTTTAGTCATAATTTTGCAGTTGTACTTTTGATGAGATTTGTACTTTGAATGGGCACGCTATTACTATATACATATTGGAACATTTAAAGTGAAGAGACAAAGAAGCATTGCCTATCAGATGTGGGCAACACATAAATACTAGCCTGTAAAAAGAGCTTTGTAGAATGAATTAAGATTACATCTAGAAACTTCTATATTTATATATATTCAGTATTGTCAAATCCGATGTCCATTACAGAACACACAGTACTGAATCAACTGACCTGCAGTAACACCAACCAGGCAATAATTAACCCGAATTTAGGGAATACACTGTAGTACCACAACACCACAATGTTAGAATAAATCAAGGATGACTCACCAGAAAAATATTGCATAAGTCAGAAGGCATTTACAGTAACATTTCACTTCAAAACCAGAACAGAATTTTGAAGCAGGTGTTCTGACTGTTCCCCCCTTACTTACCAAAAATCACAGAACTATAAAATAATGAAGATTTTTTAAAGGGTTCTTAGGAGGTTCTCTAGTCCAACACCCTACTTGGGGCAGGGCCATTTAGATCAAGTTGGTAATGTTTTGGTTTTCTCCAGTTAAGTTTTTAAAACCTCAAAAAAAACAGAAATCCCAAAACCTTCCTGGGAAACTGGACCCAGTCACTAGCTACCTTCATGGTCAGAAAAAGCTTTTCTTTTTGAGTTGGAATTTGCTGCTTTCCAACAAGTCTGTTACCTTTTGTCCCAAAATTTTGTGAAAGAGACAGGTTCTGTATTCCCTAAAAACTCCCAGCAACTAGTCAGACAGCAATAAGATTCCTCCTGAGCCTTCTCTTCTCAAGGCTAAATGAATCTGTTTTTTTCATACTCTCCTCATACATTGTTTACTCCACCTGCCTCAGTCTCACTCACTCCAGCAAATCAACATCTTTCTTGTACTGAAGAGATCAAAAGGGCCATAGTAACTCAGAAATTATCTCAGAAGTGCTGAGAAAAATTACTGGTCTTGATCAATTGGTTACAGACTTGCTAATACAGTCCTGCCTTTCTCTCCCTGTGCCGTTCCCCTTAACCACTTCTGTCCCCTCCCTGGTGGGAAGGAAAATTGGCAAAAAGTAAGCCTTGTGGGTTAAGACAAAAAAAAATAATAATAATAGAAACAAAATACTACATAATAATATCAATAATAATGATTCTAATAATATCAGTAGTAGTAATAGTAATGAAAAATAGAGAGAGAAGAAGAAAACCCAAGACAGATAAGTGATACACACTACAGTTGCTCATCACCTGCTGATTGATGCCCAGCCTGTTTCTGAGCAGCAATTAGTGCCTTTTGTCCAACACCTTCCAGTTTAAATACTGGACATGACTAGTGTATGGAATTCTAGTACATTCTAGTGTATGGAATATCCCTTTGGCCAGTGTGGGTCAGCTGCCCTGCCCATGTTCACTCATGGCTTCTTGTGCACCTCTACACTGACAGAGCATGGAAAAATGAAAGGCCCTGGACTTAGGGTAAGCACTATTTAACAACAACTAAACATCAATGTGTTATCAACATTATTCTTATACTAAATCCAAAACACAGCACTGTACCAGGTACTGGGAAGAAAATTAACTCTATCCCATCTAAAATTCGGGCAGTATATTTGTCTTTTTTCAGTCTATACTGTGCACCATGGAATAGCCTGAGAACACATGACATGGATTGCTTCTGGATGAAACCAGAAGCTGGGCTTCAGGAGTGAACACAATGTATTCCAGCTGTTACAGTACCTTCTGTTCACAGGACCACCATAGAGCTACTTCAAATTAAAACCTCCAAAATGGAGGCATCAGTGGGCCTGGAGATTTAAAGGTAAACCAGCAGGAGAAATGAACCCAACTCAAAAAGTGATTACAAGTCAGAATTACAATTTAGCAAAAAGATCACAACAAGTACAATGACACAGAGGAAAAATGCATTTGGCCCAAAAAAAAAAAACCAAAAAAAACCCCACAAAAACATACAACACAGCACACTGGGGCACAAACAGAATGGAGCTTGCCAGCCCCCATACTGAGCACCACACAGCCCTCCCCCTTAGCACAAAGTAAAAGGAAAGAGAAAACCTGTTGATGAGAATGATGTCCACAGTCTGGTCAACAATTGCAATTGCATTCCTGTTAAAATCCTGATCTTCCTCTAAATCCCACAATTGGTCCCAAAGGTCTCACACCCCCCAGGTCATATATGCTTGGGATCAGACGGGGCGTGCCCAGTACCTCCCCCAGGGCAAGGAGTTTCACAATGGGTGATTTACCACACCTGGGTTATTGGTGTGGCATAGAAAAACTTCCTTATCTCACAATGTTCCTAATCACCCGGCTTGTAGCCTGAGGGGCCAGGTGTGCCCTGGGCAGTTGCTGCAAATGATCCATTATTTGGTGTCCATCAGAAATGACATAGAAATGACAACATGTGTAGAATGCAAAGCCATGGCCGCACTCACACAGCAAGAAACTGGTCCCAGCCACCATAATCAGAACAATCAGATATTCCCTAAACGGTTTGCAACTTTTTATTTGCTGATATTAATGTGCTAGACACAAAATTTGTCTTCTGTTTAAAAAGTTTTAGTCAGGATATTCTGAATGAAATAAATTGATTTAGTATTGTGATAACATTTTAAATGAGTAATTTATTCCACATATCATATCTGGGTGAGTGCATTTATTAATAAAGTTTCAGTTCTGTGAGTTAGAAATATGTAACCTCAAGGAGATGGTCCACTGTGAGTACCATCACTTGTTTGAGGGTGACAAAGGATATTCATTGCTTCATACAAGGTTACTGTAGTTTCACTCTAACAGTAATATTTTTTCACTTAAATTTTTATTGTCAATACCATTAATTATTCCTATTTTAATTGATTTTTTGCTGTTCTTTATTTATTGGGTTGGTTTTTGATATTTATTTCTCCCCCAGTTTATTTTACTCAATAAATTAATTAAAAAAAATAAGTAAAATTTCCAAAATGCGGAGGCACCTGTGAATGGTTTTGTTACACTATGTTTTGATCTGTAGGGGCGCAAGAGCTTTTTGCATTCAACAATAATTTCTTATTTTCTGTTAACAGTTTGAGCTGTGTACACTTTAACAGACAGCCTCAAATACTGCCTAATTAAAATGCTTCTAAAATTATCTTTCTACATTCAGATGCCATGTCCGCATCCAAAGCGAATGACCCATTTGTTCTTACTGCCCAAAGTTTTCCTGCTTATAGGTTAATCATACAGGATTGAGTAAATCTTCATCTATAATAATCTTGTAGAACTCAATTTTATTTAGTCCTCTACCAATCTGTCAAAAAGATTAGTTCTTCTTATTTTTCTGCTATCCTTAGAAAAGAATCATGACAATTTACTATGCATTCAATCAGAGCCAAGTGAGTTACACTAATAGATTTGCTGTTTCTGGACATAAAACTTGAAATCCTGGAGAGTATTAGGATATGAAAATTCTTTCAAAATTCTTTTCTCTTAGAACATTCTTGAGGATTTAGATCCTTTTAGGTGCATTCTGTAAACGTTAGGCTTGAGTAATTTTCCACTGTCAACAGGTCTTCTGATCTAGCTTTATGTTACAAGGTATACTGATTGATTTAAATAGATTTCAAATTATTTAACTCTATTCCATACATTAGTATCACCTTAAGATAAGTGTTTTCCAATTTAAAGAAAATTTGTCCTCTATGATCTACATGTAACAACACCATGAAAACAAAATAAACATGCTTTGAAAGACAGTATTAATCTGAGTAAACTTATATACATCTGCGACATTTGAAACATCTTATCTCTTAGCTCTTAATCCTAGTTTATCCCACTGTTTCTTTCAAATGTATAGGAAATTAGACTACCTGAAAACTGTCCAAAGTGGTTTGAGAAGTATATATGCAAATGTTCTGTTGGATCTTGAGTTCACAGAACCAGATCTTGCAACTCTACCTCCCCACTAAACTGAACCATTTCCCATGTTCAGTCAATTTCAACTCTACAGACTGTACTCTAAGAACTGAAGTTTTGTCCTCTTGAGCTCCTCAACACACCAGAAAATTCTGGAAACTGTTTCAGTACAGGGTCCATTAATTAATTCCTTAATTGATATCTTTGAATGACACTGTTTCCAACCAGCAAAGATTATTAGTTTTAAAAACATCTCAGAAATCATTATTACCATAAGCTAATAACATGTTTTACAGCCAAAATACAGACTAAAATTAGAAGTAGAGTCTGTACCCACTAGAAAGGCATTTGGAATAGCCATCTTGGGGGCAAAAAAACTTAAAAGGCACACAAGTGATAGTGGGATGACAGAAAAGGCTTAGAACTGGTTTAAGTCAGGTGCAACTAAAGCCATTGATCATGGTGTAAACAAAGCAGAGCCAACACTAAATATTTTAATAGTCTTACCCTAGTGCCTAAATATATTATTAATCTTTCAAATCTTGAGACAGTGAGTATGTAGTACAGATAATCAGAGATGTTCTACCACACCGCAGTCAGAAGACCTGACTGACACAGACTCTTTAATTTGAAGGTTCTCTTTGTCTGGAGACACTGGTAAATTAGATAGAACTGTAAGATTTTTAGCTCTCCTTTCAATAAAGAGAACATGTAATTTTAGCAGCATAATTATAGAAAAGCTAAATAGGTGTCACGTTACCAGGACAGGTCATCTGAAATATCTTTAGTACTAACTAAAACAAAGCAGAGAGAAGATCAAGGCTTAGCTTTCAAGTTACAATTATAAACACAAAATTAGTTCTTCTTAATTTGGTATATACCAGGTCTGCATACAGCATTAGCCATTTTCCAGTACATTTCCATTAGTAATGTCTTTGCTGATTAGTTTTTTTCTAAATTAGCATGTTTATCCATTAGCATATCAATATTGCTGCCAACCATCCTCTTAATTTTTAGTTTTCTTGTTGCAACAAAAAAATTGCCAATAAAAGCAAGCTTTACTTGAAGCCTTAATTAAGTCTAGTACAATTCCTTTTTTCTTTCTTTTTTTAAGCTTTTTAAATACTGTGTAATATTTAGTCAGATTATAGATTTGCTTTGCTCAATAACACCACTCCTTTGTAGAATCAAAAACTTCATATTTTGGCTTGGCAGCAACACAAACTATAGTATTTTGCATAGTTTGGAGACATTCTAATAAAAGCCTTAAAAATCAGAAAGTCAACATCACCACAGTCAAAATAGTTTGACATTATTTTTGAACCTCCTCTTAAGAAAAAGAGGTAAAGAAGAGACTCTTACGCATAAACACAGCAAGACCTATTCTGATCTCTTTTATACAGTCCTACAATTCAGCTCCCACATTAAGCTACTGAGATGTTTCTGATAAATGTCTTGTGCATGAGAGAAGGGCCAAACCCAATCCTTCCAAAAGTTTCTTTTTGATCATATTCCTCTGTTTTTGTATCATGCATAATTCTTTTCATTGCTCTGATATGTTCAATTATATTAACCTATAGTCAGTCACAGCAGAATACCTAAGACCATGTTTAACCAAAGCATACAGAGAGTTTGCTTGAACATACAGCAATGCCAGCTTCTACTGTTGATGCTGTTATTCAGGACAGATAACTCGTCTGACATAATTAAATCTTGATGGTAATTATTTCTGCTGATTCCTGGTAGACTGCTGTTAAAGATATGCTTATCCACTTTCAAACACACTATCTTATTAAACTGAATGCATGCCAGTAATTACAAAGCTGCACTTTTTAAATTTGGCCTTTTCTAAAATTCTTTTTAGGATAAGAAGATAAAACTTTCCCTAAAAGGATCCCCTGTGTTTTAAGACCAGGAGAGCCCAGGCACTGCCTGGTACTCCAACACCTGATCAGGGAGAAAGAGAAAGAATTCATGCACAGCACAGGTTGTCAGGAAGTTTTTGTTTTATAACTCAGCAGGTCAATTTGTATTAAATTTATAAGTGTTAACTCTTACTGTTCATTATAACTTCTTCAAATAGTAAGTTCCCCTGAGCTTAATATGTTTCATATGAAATGGGTACTTATTTATTTCACTGTTTGACAGTGGGAGATGGGGAGATTTCAGATAATGGTCATGCTGAATCATTAATATTTGTTTTTACCTCATAAGGCTATCAAAACATGACAAAAATAAGTAAAAAAGGAAGTTCAGAAAAAAAGTCAGATGAGAAAAGTAAGATC
This sequence comes from Margarornis squamiger, assembly GCA_035222235.1. Taxonomy (NCBI): domain Eukaryota; kingdom Metazoa; phylum Chordata; class Aves; order Passeriformes; family Furnariidae; genus Margarornis; species Margarornis squamiger. Next base: position 36,053,023 of record JAWWTY010000077.1, on the reverse strand, counting down.
AGATCTGCCTCAAATGTCTGAATATTATTATTAAAGATTACCTTTATACTTCTCCAGTATTCATATCTAAGAACATAAAATATTTTCACAATACGAGTACATTTAGCATAAGCAAATGTTTAAACAAAAGAACGAGGAATCTTAATGAAGCACCCTCAGGAAAATGGTTAAACTTTGCCCTTAAGTTTACTTTGTTCACTAATAGGCTTCTATTTCTAGTACTGAGTAGGAAGGATAGGTTCAATGTGTTAATAAGAAAAAAGTAATACTATTTAATTAATTCTGGCTGAACACACATGGTTTAATATACTTGGCAATATCATTCTATCACATGATATGATAATTTAATGGAACTTTTTTATTTAAATTGCTGGCAAGTTTATGAAATTATAAAGCAAATAGGCCATGCACTTGGGTGTAATTGACTGTATAAATGTGTTTTATACTATACTGTTGGCAAATTAGCCAATCCCTGTCACAGAATCAATTATTATCTAGCTGTATTCTGCAAACACAATAGCAGAAATAGAGCATTTATAGAAAAAAAAAAACCCACTACAATTGTTAATCTTATATTGTGCATCTTAAAGTCAGGCAATAAACATTCATACGCTGTATAATCATCTTACAATAATGCTGCTGCCAAATGAGTGCACATTTAAAGATTCCTTGTTGTTGAAGGAATTCCTTAACTGGAGGTGCTATTTTTGTTTGTCTTTTTCACATCAGTGAAGTGAGTAATACATATGTCAGTGACTCAAAAGATATAAGGCTTGACTACATGACTGAAATTTCCAAAGCTACTTAAAGGGCCTTGGACACAACTTCTCTTGGTACCTTATTCACTCTAACCTAATGACAACTTTGATAACCTGAGTACTGCAGCAAAAATTACAAAATGTAGTGTCCATGTTTTTAATGTATGCTGTTTTTAGAGATCACTGGGGGATTCTGAATGAACTGGACATTTAAAATATTTCCTTCTTGTTCTTATAATAATATGAAGCTGCTTGTCTTTTTTTTTTTATGTCACCCTCTGAACAGGCCATATCTACATTATAATCAATGTTTAACATAACAACATCTTGGTGTAAACATAGAAACAAAGATGCACTCACTATGCTACAGAACTCAAAAACTGTTGTTCATGTAGACTATATGAAAAGCATTGTGGTTCTGAGCAAATAAGAGTCAAGAAGTCTGGATTACCACATCACCAGTATTGCTCCCCCTTTCTACATGTGAGCTGTGCAAAGACTGGAATCAGGAGTTTTATGGACTATACAAAATCAGCAGCTACTGAGAAGCTACAAGCAGTTTCTCTAGGCAGATGTAATAGTTCTTCTGTTCACTGGAAAGAAACAGTGCAAACTTTTAGGCAGATAGTATAGTTCTTATGAATGTTACCGTGTACCCATAACTTGGTTTTTATACTATAATCTGCACTGCAATTACAAAGGGAAGGATTTTCACTGTCATCCAGGTGCACAGCACTGCAGCTTATGTGATCATCTTTCCACTACTCCTGCACCAAAACAATTCAGGTATTATAGCAGACTGCACAAGCCCACCAGAACACTGACAGGTTCTTGGCAGCTGAAGCCTACACTGCTATGACTTCAAGACAACCAAGTCCCAAGCTATATGATATAAAGCTTTCTCAGGAAAGCCTGTACATACCTGTGAACAGATGCATTGTAGATATCCCCAGCACTCTTAATGACATGCGGAAAGCAAGTTGTTTAGAGCTTTGAAAGGCTCTGCAATTCTTTAATGTATCTTTACAGCACTTATGTGGGAAAATACCATCATCCAGCTGAGAGTCATCAGAAACATTCTGTTGTTCTAGGGCTCCAAACTCAGTACTCTCAGTCTCAGCTCCATTATTTACTTAGACATTATTCTTTCCATGGAACCAAATTACTGATACCAATTTGAAAACAAATCTGCCAAAAGGGAAGGTATCAACCATGTGCTTCTGTCTTAGAATCAGCTCCACTGAGGACACTCATGAATATATTGTATATATTTCTTATGAAAATGAACCATGATCCAGCTAGTAGTCTTCTTAGAATAGTATTGTTTCCAGTAATTTGTAAGTAAAGTGCTCATATACAAGTGTCCACTCCTACGTTCCTCATACTAAAGGTTTAGATCAAGAACTTTCCCACCTTCAAGTACTCTTATGTGTGATGTTTCCAGCCAAACTGTGTTGGATTCTGAGTTTCAGGCTGTGATCTGAAGTTTGGACACAGTTGTTTTCTGGACCCTACTCTGCCATAAGTTGTTAAAGTTACAAGTCTGGGGTGAAATTCTGTCCAGAGCTTCTAAAACAATACCTATGAAAAGCATACAGATTGTTTTACTGACAAACAAAGCTTTAGCAAAAAAGTATGAGAAAACTTAAGTACAAAAGTGGAAAAAAAAAAAAAAGCAGAAGTTTTCTGCCACAATCAGAATTTGTCAAATTTGTTCTCAGTCTTGTTTCACTTCCTTACTCTGTTTGGTTCCCTCTCATTCTTCCTGGTAAAATTTTGTCATCTATTTTATTCAACTTTAGTGGCCTCACTTGTTGGTGAAGTAATTTTGAACTCTTGTACCTGAAAATATAACTTAAATTGCATGTAAAGGAAGAAATATATCAAGTGTAGGGACCAGAAGCTATTAGTCATACTAGATGAACCACTGAAATTTTAGAAAGAGCTGTGCCAGTCACGATTACTGAAATGTAAATCTTTGGTTGTGCGATTCATTCTATACTAGGAATTTTAGGGACAATGGCTGCACCCTGCACATAATTTTTAAATTACACTATGGTTGTGACATCTTGCAGAATAACTTGAAACAGGGTTAAAAAAAATATACTGTGTGATATTAGGGCACAATAGATGCCCTACAAATGAAAGGTCTGTATTTCAGATTTTCCTCTGGAACACAGAAATTAGGTTTGTTTTAACAAATGCATGCATTTAAAAAATGACATAATAATGCTGCCTCATTAGCCAAGTGCTTACCCCAGTACCTGGGGTTGTGTCGGGAAACTGACATCAGATATATTCATTAGAGCAGCCTTGCTTATTTAAAGCAACAAGGTGGACTCAATGATCCTTGTGATTCCCTTCCAACTCAGAATATTCTATGATTCTATGATTTCTAAAAAAGTTATAAAATCCAGTTTCTCTGACTGCAACAGTGAAAAAATAATAATTGAAGAAAGCCAGTAGAACATATCCTTTTTAACTATATATGTGTGCCTTCCCAGCAATTTCTATATTCAAGCAGCTCTCTGTGCTTGATCCCAAGGCCGTTCAGATAATTCAGAAATGGAAACACTCAGAGAAATACAGCCACTCTCTATAATACTTTATTTAATAGATGGTACAGCCTAATTGGAAAAGCAATGAGATACTATCATTGATTCATCATTTCTATTATTTATTAACTGCATTAACTTAGAGAGAGTCCTAAGCAAGGACTTTGAACATGATCATTTACATAGAATTGTGCTGCTCATCTATGGAAAAGCATTTTCCTCTGGAAAAGGACAAAAGTCAGGATACAACATGTGATGATAATCCAGAAGGAAGATTGCAGCATTTTTTCAAGCAGAGAATCTTACACTTCATAGAGTATTTTTATAACTTTTGGTTTCATACACACAGTGATAGTCTCCATCTGCAACATGGTGATCCATTTACTGGATGAGAGAAAGGCTGTGAATGTTGTCTACCTGGACTTTAACAAGGCCTTTTCCATTGATTCCCACACCATTCTCCTAGACAAACTGGTAGCTCATGGGTTAGATGGGCATACACTTCACTGGGTAAAAAAATGACTGGATGGTCGAAGTCAGAGAGTGGTGGCGAGTGGAGTTACATCCAGCTGATGGCTGGTCACAAATGGAATGTCCCAGGGCTCAGCCTTGGGGCCAGTGCTGCTTCATATCTTTACCAATGATCTGGATGAGGGGATTGAGGGCACCCTCAGAAAGTTTGCAGATGACATCTAGTCAGGCAGGAGTGTTGGTGTGCTGGAGGGTACGAAGTCTCTACAGAGGAGTCTGGACAGGCTGGATTAGTGGGCTGAGGCCAACAGTATGAAGTTCAACAAGGTTCCAGCTGGCTCCTGCACTTGGGTAGCACCAACCCCATGCAGTGCTGCAGGACCATGGCAGTGATCATCCCCTGTACTTGGCACTAGTGAGGCCACACCTCAAATTCTGTGTTTGGTTCTGGGTCCCTCACTTCAAGAAAGACATTGAGGTCCTGGAGCATGTCCAGAGAAGGGCAATGCAGCTGGTGAAGGGTTTGAAGCACAAGTCCTCAGAGGAGCAGCTGAGAAAATTAGGGTTGATGAGACTGAAGAAAAGGAGGCTCCGGGGAGACCTTACTGATCTGTGCAAATACTTGAAAGGAGGCTGTGAGGTGGAAGTCAGTCTCTTCTCACAAGTAATAAGTGATAGAACGAGAAGAAAAGGCCTACAGTTGCACAAGGAGAGGCTTAGATAGGATATTCGGAAAAATTTCTTCACTGAAAGAGATGTTCAGCATCAGAAGAGGCTTCTCAGGAAATTGGTGGAGTTCACCATCCCTGGTGGTGTTTAAAAGATAGGAAGATGTTGCACTTAGGGACATGGTTTGGTGGTGGACTTGACAGCGCTAACATTATGGTTAGACTTGATGATCTTAAAGGTCTTTTCCAACCTAAAGACTTTATGATTCTGTAATTTTCATCAAGAAGATGGTGAAAATTTTAAAAAATAAGGGAATCCAGGTAATTTTGGAGTGCATTTTCTGATTAGGGTGCACATTTGAAAGACTTCTACCTGGAAAGAAACAGTGTTTCTCTTACATGCTGAAATATAAAACGTTGTCATTCTTTGAAAGTTGGAAAGGAAAAGGAACACAACACAATGTGGACATGCTATACATATGAATCTTCTAGTTCACATAGTTCCTGTTGTGTTTATGTTTCAATGATAAAGCAACCATCTATGAAATTCCACTTTATATTTTCTTGTCTTTGAATGAGTGGGGGAGTTATAAATAAAATGTTGTTCAAGGAGTTGTATAAATAAATTGGTATAATTAGGTGTCATAATTAAGGTGCCCATTGCTGTTCCAGACACATTTACATAATTGTCAGTGCTAAAATGAAAATAATTGTTTGTCAGAATTGCTTCTGTTAAGGCTGATAGTTCCTTAGTTTGTAGAGTTTGCTCCAAGCATTTGTTTAGAAAATATTCTAAACTCTGAGCATAAAATGACTATGTACAAGCCAAAATCTTCACAAGTGAACAAAATTTGCCACCTTGGCATTCAGACAAAATGTCTTGCCTAGTATCTTGAACACATCTTTTGCATAGTGGCCAAACTCTGCATGCTTTCAATGTCTGTCTGGAATTTGTGCATGCTATGCAAGTAACTCCTTTGCAAAACAGAAAAGGTAAAAAAAATTAGGTTTTGATGAATTACAAATATAGAAAAAGCCCTTTAGACTGGTTCTTTGGTGTGGGGGTTTTTTCCACAATTTGCCTTTATGAGTTGAATTACTCATGAGAGTACACAAGCACCAGGAAGACAAGAATTGAGTTTTGTGCCATTTCATGTAATGCAGCTTTTAGATTACCACATTAGAAAAACAACTCAGACTTAACCAGCATAGAACAGTGGGTATTGTGAATACTTAGAGTTTTTGTTGTATTGAATAACAGGTTAACCAGGTGTGTTAAGTGCAAATGTTTTTATCCAAAGAAGAAATATCTTAGAAGAATTTTATTTCTCAGAGCTAAATGATTTTGTATTAGTATAAAGCTGCATTTGAGCACAGCTGCAGTAATTAAAGATGCTGTCACATATGTGTAGAAATAACAGATTCTATAAACCCTCTAAGTTCCTTTAGAAACAATGGAAGAAATTATTCATACACTTGCTATGACTTTCATACACTTTCATACACTTGCTATTGTCCTTGATGATTCTCCTTTTCCCCTGCTCTTGCTCCTCAAAATGTCTCCTTTTCTCAAATTAGAAGTTAAAATTCTCTGGGACAGAAGTAATGTCATATTGTGCATTTAGACAAGTAGTGCTCCAATTTGGAGCTGTGAAGCACGGGGCCAAACCCACAATCAAATTACAATAAAAAATACCCCATTAGAGGATGTAGTTTTATCAGGGGAGATTGGAAGGGTAAGTTAGAGAGTGTTCTGTTCCCTTCACTATTAAGGTCATCTTCACTTCATATAGTAGAAGACAGTCTCCATCAATATCGGAGTTATATTCACACTGTGTATAACTAAAGATTTACTTTTATGCAGTCATCAGATAAACGATAGAAGAAGTGAATGAGATTGGAAGATTTTCACTTTATATACATATTATTTATATATGTGTACATATACATGCATGTTTATTATTTGTATATGTATATATTTTAAAAGATGGAGGTATATTTCTTCTTTGGAACAGTTTACTCCTAAGAAAACTGTTCTGCCTCTTGTTCCATAATGCAAAAAAAGGATTACAAAGGGAGTATCAATAGAAAAATTCAGCATGATCTCTATTTCTTGCAACATAAAGGGCTTCCCGAAGGAATATGCATCCATTCTTTTGTTTCTGTAAGAATACCAGTACATATTCATCATTGAGAGTAGTGAATAAACAATCAAAAACTTTTGATCAAATGTGACAAAATCCTTTTCTCACATAACAGTAGGGCAAATGTAAACTACCTATCTGACCAGGAAAAGAAAATTAAATATATACATCTAAGTATATGCACCAATATATTACCAAACTGTTTGTGGTTTGATTTTTTCAATTAAACAATATAATTTCAACATTTGAACATAATGTTTACATTCTTTCCTATATTTTTTAGCTCACCTACTTATAATAATCCCAGAAGTGGTGTGAAAAGCCTTTAAAGCTAATCTTGATAGACTAATAGCAGGGTAGACATCAAACTCTTGGTTATCCTGCTTCTCCCTGTAGCCCTTCTAGCTTTAATAACATTATGCTTTCTGTGCACTGGAAGATTATTATAATTTTAAACACACAAACTAAACTAACCTGAAATTCTCTCAAGTAGAAAGGGTCTTAAGAAAAAAAAAAGAGAGATGGCATAGAGAAAAATTAATTCCACATACAAGAACCATGCCTTTCAGACTGGTTTTACTCACACAGTTCTACCAGTCGGTCCAAATTACTTCTGCTATAGATCTGGGCCTAGCTGGACTTACAGTTTTTACTGTGGAGATAAACCATGTCTCCGATTTTACAGACACAGCACTAAAAAAAACGTCAGCAAAAAGCATCCTCCAATATCCTAGTGAGCTTTCTACCTGAAAGCCCTCTGCAGAAAAGATTTTCCTTCTAGCTCTTTCATGCTCAAAATAGGCTTTCATCAGCAGTTGGTTTTCCCATGTGTAAAGGGAAAAATGAGAAAGAATGTTTGTAAGGCAAATAGAGTTTAACCCATTTGGTAGGTCTTGAAGTTAAGGAATATCTTGAAGATGAGTATAACCCTTATCTTGAAGATAAGGATTTATTTCAAATTTGGACAAGAGGAAACCTAGACACAGAACTGTCACTTTGTCACAGTAAAGAATTTTAAAATGAGAAAGAATAAATCTCTAGGGAAAAAATCACAACAAAAAAAAAATCCATCTGAAAACTGGATGATTATATTTCACTGATTACCAAGTGCTGTCTGAAAGGGCCTGAAGGTCATCTAGTACAAGGTCCCACTCTGGGTGGGATTGTTGCCAACACTTGATCAGGTCAGCTATTGCTTTACCTCTCTGTTTTGGAAACCTCCCAGGATGAAGTTCTCATGGCCTTTGGGAAACCATTCTAGATCCACACTAGTCACTGAGAGATTTTCCTCATGTTCAGATAGAACTTTCCAAACTGCAACATGACTTTTTCTTCTTGCTTTTTCATTTTTCAGTGCCAAGAATGGCTCCATAATCTTTATTGTTCTATTCAAGTAGCTGTAGGCTTCTGCTGGATCTCTCTTTATCAGCCACTCCACTAGCATAAATAAAACCAGCTCCCTCAGTCTCTCCCAATAGATCATGTACATGAGAATCCTAAGCATATTAAGAGGTTTCTTCTGACTCCTCTCCAATTTATCAACATCCTTCCTAAACCAAGGAGTTATGACTGGACAGGACCTTTAGATGTGGGTATTTTTAACTGTTTGTTTGAAACCTAAATCCATTTGTGGTACCTTGACAACATGAAAGCCACTTCCAAAGAGTAATAAAAAATAAGGTAACCTTGTTGCTTTATCTCTTCACACATTTCTCCATGACTTTCAACTTTATCTGTTTTGTTCTATAGGCAATGATTTTTTCTTTTCCAGATGCTACTTTAAACAGTCACTGGGACAGAAAGAGGACAGTGTTTTCTGAGGTAGATATGTAAGGAGCTACAGTAGATAGTATCATCAGAGGTCTTTGCTGCACAATAGCAGAAGACATGATGCGGTCTTTCTCCATTGCTCCTATGGCTACCAACACGGCCAGAAAAATAGAAGAGCTTGAGTACAAAAACCATTCTGACAATGCAGCCGCTTCCAGCAGCCATTACCATCAACAGAGTAGCAAGCAGAGAAGCATTTTCTAATACCCACATAATTTTAAGATTGGCAATAACAGTGAACTTGATAAATGCCTTTGATTACCAATTTGCCTGACTGGGGCCAGTGATGACTCTGCTCTAGTGCCTTGTTGCAGCTCAGCCCCCAGCTTATGACTGTCCATTCCATGGAGAGCAGCTGGCCTTCGCAGCATCCTCACTCACAGGAAAGCCTAGGAAGTTTTGCACACAGGATTAAAAGCAGCTCTGAAAAGCCTTCCAAATGAGACAGTGGTACTAGCAGGGATCTGCGCTCTTTTCCCCAGAGGAAGGTTGTAAGAGTTTTGCTGTGGAAAGTGAAAAGCCATGTCGGCATGGGGATGGTAACATCAGTATTGCTCCAAAGTATCTTTCTTCTCTTATAATAGGTGAAATCACTCTTTCTTAAACTGGAAACCACTAAAACATAAAAAACATAGTACAGACTTCCAGAAAAATGAAGTTCTGACTTCCTTGTCCTGGTTTACCAGGGGAAACATCACGCTTTCAATTTTTTTCTAAATATGTAATAGGAAAACTGTAAGTTCCCTGGGGCAGAAACACTCTTTCATGAAGCTTTTGCATAGTACCTTGCAAAATGGGACCACACTCCCATGTAGTCTGCAGGGAGTACTGTAACAAAATGAATAAGTAATGCTTCCAGGAAACACATCAAACACAGAATACACTGCATCACCTACTGCACAGCACATCAAAACCACTAAAAATGTCAACAGATTAAACTTGCACAATGGCCTGGCACAATTTAACATGGAAGCAAGCAGTATACTTTCCCCAAGAATGTTGTGTGTACTCTAAAGCACTGAAAATGGCGTGTGTTATTTAAGTGTAATAATAAGTAAGGCATGGCTTTTTAGTAGTGCATTATTAAACAGTTGAATATTAAAAAAAGACATTTCTATGTAATAAAACTATTACAGGTATCAATTGAAATCTAAATCTTGTAAATGTACTTCTATAAAAATTAAATTTGAATGAGTAAGTTGTCTGCTTGTAGGCACTTAGGAATATTCTCCAAATTATATCAATGTTTCTTTAATTATGTTTAAGAAAGAGGTTGCTACAAAAAAAAGTAGCCTGCAATACCAAGTACTTCATCTTGGTCAATTATTCCCATGTGAGTAATAAATCCTCCCTATTTGCCAACTCAGCCAACAGATATGCTTGACTGAGTCAGGAGAATTGATAGCCTCTTTCTAAAAAATCTATTACGCACCAGATCAGCACGTCCATAATCTCAGGGTTCTGCATCAGCTCCTTTTCTTCCTCAGAAATGGCCTCACTAGTGAAGGAGTCAGGCATTTTATGAGATTGGAAAGCAGAATTTACATCAATATTTCTTTTACTTTTTTTTTCTGCAAATTATGGACCAATATCTAACTTCAGGAAACTGCAGAACTCTCCCCCAGGAAAAGACCAGGGTGATGATTTTTAAATTGCCATCAATCTCTTTGGTGACAGCACTAAACACCAGTCATTCAAACCTAGACTGTCTAGAACAGAAAGATACCATCAGCACAACTGATATAATAAACAACATATTGTCTGAAGCACTCAATCATATCATAAATTAAGCAAAAATCATCCACTGTCACCCAGAAGCCCTCCCTGAGTGGTAACTTTTGCTTTAGTTCTCTCTTTTGCCATCCCCTACTCTTTTACATCTAGATGAGGTTGCTCCAAAAGCAAAGTGTTGAGAGTTATGAGAAGGGGAAACTGATTTTTAAAAATAAGTAGGCCAAAATACCAAAAAAAAATAGCAAAAGACATATAATTAATAGTGTCTACTATTAGTAACACCCTTTAACTAGGAAAGCATGAAGTCCTATGCTATCCTGAAAGGGCAACCTCTGATGACAGGAAGTTATTGGCATTTTCAGCTGCGTAGGCTTTATCACATCTACTCTATTTAGTAAGTGTGACGGACACTTCATGTCAGGGACTTCGATGTCATTCAGGCTGACGGGGTTTAGAGATGATATATCTTTCTTGCTTCGGTTGAGAACAAAGTGCACAAAGAAATTGTGTGGTCACACTGTTCAAAGTTAAATGCAGACCAGAGGAAAAAAAAGTTAATGTGCCTGACTGCAGTATTTGCTCTTAGCATGCAGTTGCAAGCCTTGAAAGTCCCGTTTAAGTATCTCTTTTTTAAGATAAATACCTATTAAGTAATGTATATGCACAAGCTGAAGTGTTAAATGGTTTGTTGAAACCTATTAGAGTACACAAGATGATAAACATAAATTATAGCTAATATACTGCACCAGTGATTTTTAAACATAAAAATTACTGACACTGTAAAAACACACTTGAGTCATCGTAGCAGCATAATAGCACTAATCCATGTTTATCCAACCGTGCACTTTTCAAAAACAACACAAACCTCTAATAAATGCTTTGGCTTCACCTTGACAACTTATATGGGTTATTGCCTCGTTCATGCCTGGATAACCATGTGTTATGACTTAAATGTTCTTTAATATCAATTTATGCCTTGAAGAAAAAGGATTGAAAAACATAGTGTACATATGGTTCAATTTATTACAGCAAAACAATCATTTTAGTTTGAAGATATTTTCTCATGGTGCATATCATAGAAATCTTATTCAATAGAGCTCTCAATAAACCAGATTTTTTATGTCACAATAAATGAAACTAAGGCAGCTAATTGTTGCTAAGATTCTAAATAGATGAGTCTATTTGGCTTTCTTGTCAATCAAGAAATAAATTCCTTAACACTTGTATTTCTGGATTCTAATGTCTCTAATTGGATTTTACACTATCTGATTAACGATGTAGTTTATAGACTACTGTAAAAAAATGTGATACTTAAAAAGTAGAAGAGGAAATTGTGGGCTGTCAGCATTTATGGAAAAGGCCAAGAAAACATTGAGTAATTTAGTATTTTTGCAAAATGGCAACGAAAAGCATAAAACCTGGTCAACGATGCCTCATTTGTGGCACTCTTGTTGTGTGTCTGTGATACAAAAGAAGACCCTGGAGTGCTATTCTGAAGAATATTAAAATATGTAATAGTCTGTACAGAAAATGGATGGCAGTTTTAGGAAATTACAAAATAAAAAAGAAATCCAAATTTTAATTTAGAACCAAAACCAAAGTATAAGCTTAAAATTCAACTACAGACTAGTTATGAATAAAACTTACAGAAACAGGTACAAGCACAAGGTAGAAAGAAGGCCGCAAAATATTCTTGTTACTTCTACAGTACCCATTTTTACTGACAGTCTCATTTTCATGAACTTTCCACATTTTCCAGAGATGTTTCTGGCAATCTCTCAACCTGAAAGATCTACTCATATATGGAGAGGTGGCAATCCTAAAAGAATAATGGTTGCAGATCCGCAAGACAGTCTTTGTCATGTAATCACTGTTATATGGTGCAACAGACTGGCTAGAAGCTAATTTTAAACCATGATGACAGTAGAAGCAGCAATGTCTGTGAGCACTGTAGCTCTTGTTATGATGAAGATTTTCATAATATTCAGGTCTTAGAATCATAGAACCATAGAATTGGTTAGGATGGAAAAAACTTGAAAGTTATCAAGTCCAACCTCTGTTTTAGACAACCAAAATATCGTTAAATACTCACCTTTAGGTCACAAGCTCTTGCATGCTATTTATGTAGATGTGGATTTAGAAAGTTTTGGGGAAAAAAAGTTAGTTCATCTATTTGGAGAACTCTGAACTCTCCATCTTTCCCACTTCAGAAACAATCTCAGCACTGAAATTTTAACAGGACACTTATCAATATGGGTAAGATAATAAAACTGCAATTTAAAGATGGGGGATGACCAAAAGAAGTAATATTTCAGCTTATTCTGTAAGGAGTAGGTTTGATTTCCAAGGATTACAACCCCTGGAAAATCATATCCAAAAATAAAATATGGGACTATGCAGCTCTCAGTAATTAAGAGATCCACTGCAGTACTGCAGTACAGTTATGTTACTCTCTGTATTATTATTGTAATTAATATTTTTTTCATTTCTCTGCAGCATCGAGTATGACCACTTGTTAGACCTTCTCTGGTCTATTTTGGCTAAGTTACTCCCTGCTGGCTGTGTCCCACAAAGGTGGCTTCTTTTCCCCCAGGGTGGCCCAGCCAAAAAAGACAGAGAGAGTAAAATACAGTTAAATAAAAATTAAAGTAACAAGTAAAATCAACTAAAATTAAAAGTTAAAGTAAAATAAGTATCAAAATAAAATTTTAATGTTAATTAAAAAGTAATGTTAAATTTAAAAAGTAAACCAAAATAAATAAAAAATAAAGTGAAACACAAAAAAAACCAACCCATCAAAGTAAACCAAAGAAAAATAAAACATAAAATCAAAGTAAAACAAACAAAAAACAAACCACAAAGCAAAACCAAAATAAACCAAAGAAAAAAGTAAACAAACAAACAAAATCCCCCAAATTAAGACCCCACTGTAACATAAAATGAAAAGTACAAAACCCGAAGTACAACAAAAAAAGTAAACCAAAATAAAAGAAAAAATGTTAAAAACCCAATGTAAAAAAAACCCCTCAACAAAACAGAAGGAAAAGCCCAACATAAAACTCAACATTAAACCCCAATAAACATAATAAATAAATAAAACATAACTCACAATAAGAAAACCCAACAAAAAGTAAAAATAGAAAAGTAAATCAAAGTAAAATAAGCAATAAATAAGCCCCAGAGTAAACGAAAGCAGTCTAAATTAAATAAAACCCACCCAAATAAAATGGAAAGCTTGACGTAAAACAAATTAAAAAAAGCTAAAATCAAAACAAAAAAAAAATTTCCAAAGAGTAAAGCAAAATAAAGAAAACAAAAGTCAACCACCCCCCTAAGATAAAGTCCCAACATCAGACCACAGTGTGAAACTCCAGTATTAAACAAAAAATTAAAAAACTCCAGATCAACTGCAAAGAAAATATAACTCAAAGTAAAAAAAAAAAAAAAAAAAAAAAAAAAAAAAAATTATAAAGTAAAACCCTAATGTAAAACAAAACAAATTAGAAAACACAACCTAAGTAAAACAACAAAAACAAGAGAATTAAAAAGAGCAAACTAAGCCTAAGTAAATCCAGGTATACAAAAGTAAACCAAAAAACCAAACAAAAAGCAAAACCCAACACAGAATGCCAATGTAGAACCTCAGTGTAGAACCCCAACATTAACCCCCAATGTTAAGCAACGATAAAAAAACAAAGTAAAAGTAAAAATAAATAAAACCAAAGTAAAGACAAGAAAACAAAAGTAAAACAAAAATATGGGAAAAACCCCACCCTGTAAATTCCCAACATATAAAAAAATAGGAACCCCAAATTAAAAGTAAAACAAAAATTAAAAAGCCAAAGAAGTAAACCAAAATAAACAACAAAAAATTAAAATCCTAACATAAAATTCCATTAACCCCCCTCAGAAAATGAAATGCTAACAACCCAAAAAGCACAATACAAATAAAAAAAAAATCAACGCAATAAGTAAAACACCAATGTAAACCCCCAACATTAAATCCTATTGTAAAACCTGGTATAAAACAAAAGATAAAAACCCTGAAGTAAACCAAACTAAACAACCCCCCCCAAAAAAAAAATCCCCACCGTGCACAAGTAAAACCCACATGAAACGTCAAATAAAAATAAGTAAAACAATTTTTTTCAAATCCAAAATAAACAAAGAAAACAAACAAAAAGTACAACTCCAAGGTAGAATAAAAAATAAATGAAACAGAAATAAAATAATATGAAAACCCCCCACAAGGTAGAACAAAATAAAAGAAAAAAAATAACCTACAACTTCAATGTAAAGCCCCAAATTAAAAACACAATGTAAAACTAAAAATCAAAAAAGAAAAGCAAGCGAATAAGAAAAATAAGCCCCTGTGAAATTAAACCAAAGTAAACTAAAGTAAGCAAAAAACCAGAAAAAGTCGAACTCCGATGTAAAACAGCATAATCATTACAATAAAGTGGAACAGAAAAGCAAAATACACCAAAGTAAAAAAAAAAGAACTGAAATAAAATGTAAAACAAAATGTAAACCAATATTAAACAAAATAATAAACCTCCCAGAAGTAAACCAGTGTAAAATAAACAAAAAAAAAAGACCCAAGGTAAACCAAAACAAACAACAGAAACCCCAAACAAAAGTTACAAGCTCAAAATAAAAACCCAAAGCCCCCAAACTAATACCCCGACATACACCTCAATGTAAAACCCCAACATAAAGCCCTAACACAAACCAAAACATAATAAAGAAACAAAGCAAAAGCAAAGCAAACCCAAAAAGGACCACCAAAGTAAGCCAAAGTAAATAATAAAACACAAATAAAATGTAAAATCCCAGTATAGATCCCCAACATAAAAAGTTAAACAAAAAATCCCCAATACTAAAGTTAAAAAGGGTAAGCAAAAAACCAGAAAAAGTAGAACCCCAGCATAAAACTCCAACCTAAAACTCCAATATAAGACTCCAACAAAATTCAAAAAATATAAAAAAACCCTAAAATAATGTCAAAAGAAGTAACCATAAGTGAACCAAAGAAAAAAGTAAACAAAACGTCCAAACAAAAAATAAAGCCCTAGTGTAAAAAACCCAATACTAAAACAAAACAAAACAAAAAATGTTTGAAAAAAAGTAAAACAAAGTAAAAAAAAAAATTATGGAGCAAATTAAACCAAAGTAAAATAACGAAAGTTAAGTAAAACATAATAAAGTAAAAAAGAAGTAAATTAAGGTAAAAAAGTAACATAATAATATTTTAAAAAATAAATTTCATTGATGCAAATAAAAAGGGTAAGAATAAAATAAAATAAGTTTAAAAACCAAATTAAAATCACATAATGGATGAGTTTGGAAGGGACCACAGTGGGTCATCTGGTCCAACCTCCCTGCTGTAGCTGGGTCATTCTAGAGCACATGGCACAGAATTGTGTCCAGAGACTTCTTGAATATCTCCACTGAAGGAGACTCCACAAACCCTCTGGGCAGTCTGTTCCAGTGCTCAGTCAACCACACAGGGAAGAAGTTCTTCCTCATGTTCAGGTGGAACTTCCTGGGTATCAGTTTCTGTCCATTGTCTCTTTTCCTAGTGGCTGGGACCACCAAGAAGAGCGTGGCTCCTTCCCCTCAGCCCTCTCCCTTCAGATCCTTACATACATTGATTAGATTCCCTCTCAGTCTTCTCCAGGCTCAGCTGCTTCAACTTTTCCCCATAAGAGGTGCTCCAGTCCCCTAAACATTACAGACCTCCACTGGACCTGCTCCAGGAGCTCCCTGTCTCTTGTACTGAAGAGCCCAGAACTGGACATGGCACTCCAGATGTGGCCTCACCAGGGCCGAGTAGAGAGGCAGGATCCCCTGCCTCAACCTGCTTCCAGTGGTCTTCCTAGTGTACCCCAGGATACCACTGTCCTTCTTGGCCACAAGGGCACACTGCTGGCTCACAGGCAGCTTATTGTCCCCCAGGTCCTTCTCCACAGCACTGCATTCCAGCAGGTCAGCCCCCAGCCTGTCCTGGTGCAGGAGGTTATTCTTTCCCAGCTGCAGGACCCTGCATCTGCCCTTTTTGAATTTCAAAAGGTCCTCTGCCCATCTCTCCAACCTGTTGAAGTCCCTGTGAAGGGACACAACTCTCTGAGGTACTGGCCACTCATCCCAGTTTTGTATCATCAGTGATCTTGCTGAGGAGGCATCTATCCCTTTGTCCAAGCCACTGATGAACAAGTAAAATAATACTGGACCTTGTATAGAACCCTGGGGGACACCACTAGGGACAGGCCCCCAACCAGACTCTGTGTCACTGATTACAACCCTCTGGTTCAGCCCCTCAATTGAGAACTCTCAATTCATTTCACTGTCCACTCATCAGTCCACACTTCCCAAGCTTGCTTATTAGGATATTGTGAGAGATAGTGTTGAAAGCCTTGTTAAAGTTGAGGTAGACAATACCCACTGCTCTCCTCTCCTCCATCCAGGTAGTTTCATTATAGGAGGTAATCAGGTAGGTCAAGCACAATTTTCCTGTAATGAATCCACGCTGACCACTCCTGAGTACCTTCTTGTCTTCCATATGGGTAGAGATGCCCTCCAGAATGAGGCACTCCATCCCCTCTCCAGAGATTGAGGTAAGGCTGACTGCCCTGTAGTTTTCCTCTTGCCCTTTTTGTAATTGGGGTGACCTTTGCTTTCTTCCATTCCTCAAGCGCCTCTCCTGATTGTCATGAACTTTCAAAAATTATGAGTGGCCTGGCTATGGTGTCCATCAACTCTCTCAGCACTTGTGGATGCATCCCATCAGGGTCCATGGACTTGTGGATGTTTAGTTTGTTTAGGTGTTCTCTGACCCAATCCTCCTTGACCAAGGGAAAACCTTCTTCCCAACATATCTGTAGCCTGGTTTCCTGGGTCAGAGGTCCCTAAGGGCTGGTCTTATCAGTAAAGACTGATAAGTTCCATGTTCCACACTCTTCAGCTCAATAGATGTAAGTCCCTAAGAATGAGATTTACAGCAACTAAGAGAGTGACTGAGGAAAGAGCTAAGGCAGGCTGTAAGAATCTTGAAAGCTGAAGTCCTAAAAGTATATTCTGCATTTTAGATAGAATGACAAAACAACAATCTCCTAAAGTAATCTAATTTTTGAGTCAATTCTATTTTTTTCTCTCTCTTTCTCAGAAATTCATCCAGCTTCTCTTATAGGAGATAGTATCAGGATACTTCACAATTTTCAGTGCATTTATCTTCACAGTATCATTGAGCTATAAAAGAAGTGTAATTACTCACACTGTACAGAGAAATTAGGGGAACTGACACAGTTATTCAAAAAGAATATGACAATGTAATAAACTGGTTGGCTCTACGAACCTTGACAAGAATCTGAACTGAATGATTGCATTTTTTCTGCCTCCTTTTCCACATTCCCTTCCTCAGTCTATTTGTCTATTCCTTTTGGGAAAAGAAAGAAGGGCAATCAGGAGTTCAATCAGAGAGATCAATAGGAACGCATGGAAGAAAAGAACACAAGGAAACAAGTAACTTGAAAGGACTTTAAGTGAATGGAAAATTTTTATTTCCTTATTATAACGAAAAAGTCAGATGCAGCAGCAGGTGAGGAAGGCTATGAAATGAGACAGAGTGCTTATGGATGTAGATTTACTTACAGAGAAAATACTTGTGGTCTGTCCTGGCTTGCTACATGACTGAGGAAAGGAAATGACAGTAAAGAGCACTATTAGCTCAGTGGTGATATATCAGCTACCATAGGGCAGTGCACTTGTTATCAAACAGCATTCTTCTTCCCCCTCTTAATCCAGGGCTTCTAAGAACCAGCATAAGTTCAGTGACAGCTACTGCTTTATGTCTTTGTACATGACTTTTGTTTAAAGATTTTATTTAATGACAGCTTGCCAGTTACAGTTTCAAATTCCCTGAAGTTCCTGATGTATTTTCTTTTACTCTCACGTTTTGCTGAGGTCATAGATTTCTGTCTCTGCAAAAAAAACATTTTGTAGCCAGTCATTTCTGTACTCATTTTGTACTCTAGAGTACCCAGAAATATGGTTGACTTTACAGGCTAAAGAGGAATATTAAAAAAATACATAGAAAGTCATAATGAAAATAAGATTTTTATTTTTTTTTTAAGCATTTTAGAAGAATAGTTAAAGGTTGTTCTGGCACTGTCCCCTTTGAACTATGACATTCAGAGAGTCTTTCTTTTTTTCTTTAGAGACACATTTGTAAACCAATTTTAAATTTTTGCGAAAACTAAAATATGAATGAGAATGTTAACAAAGCCTGTATTAAGATCTGTATCACATGTTTAGTAAAATTGCTTCATAAGATTATATTATTGCAACAATACTAATTTTTATTCATGCATACAAGTATAAGAATTTATTTGCTAGTATTTCTTTGTATTCTATTTTTTTAAAAATCCTTATTCCTTTTCTATGGGTAACTGACAGGAATTTTCAGTAAAAGGGTTGCTTCTTTTTGATTTTAAATTAAAAAATCTTTCTCTTCAGGGGTGGTTCCTGAAGCTGGATTTCACCCTAGCATTTTTCAAAACAACCATTCCCAACCTCACAGTTAATACTCAAGTGTGCCATAGTAGAAAGTTATTTAATATTAAATACTAAACAACTATGAGAGCAATGGCCAAGTAGATGATGGTGATAGAAGCATGGAGCATCTCTCATGTGATTGATTACTTTTGGCCTACAAAATATAGCTTCCAATTTTCATTTGGAATTTTTGTTTAGAATGAGTTTTTCTTGATAAAAGATGGCGCAATAGCAGAAATACAGAAGTCCACATACAACCTTATTTCAGCAAAACACTGTGCAGTAATCAAAATCTTCACACTTCTGATCTCTCCTTTTACTCTTGTAACTTCACTGCAACTGCATTTCTCACACAAACACTTACCAAGTGTCTGTCATGACAGCCACAAATCAAAAGCACACTTAATTTCTCTGCTCCGTAACAGGTGTGTTACTCCAACTACCTACAGCTGTTGTAGATCACAGAAGACAGAAATTTAAAAAAAAAAAAAAAGCCTGTTTGAATTCTTCTGCAGCTGCAGAGGATGTGGGACCAGATTCTGACAAGGGATAAAAAAAAAAAAAAAAAAAAAAAAAAAAAAAAAAGTCAAAATTCAAGATATGCCAATATAGGGGAAAATTTTTTGGTGTTTTAGAGACTGTGTTACCTTTATACCACCTTTACTTTCAGGTTTCTCTTGCAAGGATCTTATCTACATAAAAGGCATTCTGAATCTTCCATTGGAGTAAATTCAACACAAATATTAAGTCTCGCTTTTTAGCTCCCTGATAGTGGCATTATTCAGCAACAGTCATCTCTTATACCAGGTAAATTCATCCAGATGCAAATTTTTACCCATTCTATGTGCTTGTTCTGCCAGAGGGATCTTCTCACAGGGCCACTGGGAAGAGCTATACTGCTCAAAGCCTGTTATGTGTGAAAGCCTATGCCTTACAGCATGCAATCGCTTCTCTGCTACCTGGTAGCATGGTACCTCAAGTAGCTACCTGGTTTTGCTGAACAGCCACACTGATAATAAGGAGATACAGCACAACAAAACACAATGAGAATATCTAGACTAGGAATATGGATCATTTACTGGTACCGAAGACAGCTACAGTTTTATACCACCTTGTGGTAAACAGAAGTTATTGCAATATTCAAGAGTAAATTTTCTTTAAAGTCTTCAGAGCATCCATGTTTTGAGGCTGTTTAGCATCAGGACAGGTCAGTAACATTTCAGATAAATGAAGAAAAATTTCAAGTATAAAAATAAATTCATATGCTTCCACAGCTTTTGTCTTCACTCTATCCTCCGAATCGTGACATACAGAAACGTAACATTAATGAAACCACTAGAAAGATCTAGTAAGCTTACCTAGGTAAAAAAAAAATAAAAATAGTTCTTCCTCCTCAGAGGGAGTCTGAACATTTAATATACAGAGACTAGTATAATATCAGTTCTGAAATATACCTTTATTTTATTGTCACCAGAGTAACCCCATGAGCTTCCCTTGCTAGATTTATGTCTTATTCTCTTCAAGAATCAAAGTAAAAATGCCGAAGTGCCTTTTCCATTGTTTTTATTTATTTATTTGTTGTAAACTCTATAGAATACTTCTAAGTAAGAAACATTCTAAGTTGGCATATAGGACTGCAACATGTTTACTCAGAAATCAAGTGTTTAAAAAAGCATTTAAAATCAGGGAATTACTCTTACCTGAAAGGGAAAGGAAACAGAGCAGTCAGTTGGGATTTTGCTGTTTCCAAGTTTAGACCAGTGGTGGGAACGGCACCTACAGGGAATTCTAAAGGCTGAACAGTCCATTGTAATACTGTGTTAGCATTTGTTTCTGAAAATAATAATTTTAATTCATGTTCATAAAGAACAGAAAGTATATTCTAAATGTTTGCTTTGTTTTCTTGCTGTCTGGAGTAAACTGTAAGGCAACCATTGAGCTATTGAGTGTAAAGGGTTATAACAGAAAGACTGAGACAAGTTTTATTATAATACTTCAGAGCTATAAAGGAAGTAAATGGTATACCATACAGAAAGAAAAGATTGAGCATTTCTGTAATGAGTATGATTCAGCTGGATAAGAGAATCCTTAGCGTTTGCTTATTTTTTCCCAAGGTTTGGTGAGATGTGGAATGGACTAAGAAATATGGGAAATAAATCCACATTTTACAGACGTGTAAAGCACTATAGGGTACAAAATCACAATGGGACAAAATTTTTCAAAAACTCTAATTTAGTAATAGTGTGCTGAGTTTGATTGTGATTAAAACATTTTATGGTTTTCTTTGAATAAGCCTTAGTTGCACAGGAATAAGGGCTAGCCTTTCCAATGCGACCATTTTATTTTCTTTATATGTTTGATTTTCTCAGTGTTGATACTGGCATGAGATTGAAAACATGCTGGGTACATTCTGATTCTGCACGGGTAAAAACCTGAAACCTTCTGAAGACCATACAAACTATACACAAATAACAGTGTGTGGTGTGTCATTTCAGTTAAGAGCTACCAACATGCAGGAGCATTAATCTCATTTTTAAAAATTCACAGTAGATTTCTGTAGAATCTTGTGATCACACATAAAAATATATACATATACATGCATTTAAAAATACCTAACACTTCTGTATGCTCTTGAGGCTTTCTGTTAACTCTCTGGATTATAGTAGTTCCTAGGAATCCTTGCAATATGTTTCAGACTTTGCCCCGCAGCTTTACTTATAGTAACTTTTGTAGTGTTATTCTACTATAAATGTGAGCATTACATACTGCATTTGATAAAGTCTACTACTACTCTGTGTTGCCTTTTCCCCCCAGAATGACTTCAGACACTAAACTGACTCTGGCATATTAATCTTTTTGCCTATCTGATAGGAACTCAAGCACGTAAGAACTAGGAAACATCTAGAATATAACAGTCACAGGTGTCGATACAGTCAGTGTTATATAGGTAGCTATTAAATTTGAAAAGAAGCTTGCTTGATAAGGGAACTAGTATAATTTTATAGGCTGACTTTACACAGGAACATTTGCAGTTGAGATCCATGCTGCCTGCTTTCTGCTGTCCTAATTATTTTATCCTTTTCACAGTATGGTTCCCTCTAGTGATTCTTGTAAGGAAAGAGGCTACCTGATCCCTTAATCCAGCTAGCATTTACAAAAGAAGATCCAAATTAGTTTTGCTTACACCAGATGCTTTATGTGCAATTGGGTATCAGACAATGGTGACTGAAATATGAAACAGGTAAATTCAATGATCTCCTTTGAAAGAATCTCTTACCTGGGGGAGCTAGCATGAAATGAGTTGTTTGCATAGTTGCTGCCACTGTGCAGTCCTGTCTCCTCTCCTTATGCAAACCAGTGAATGTGTAAGCTGATTGCCAGATATCCCCAGTGCCAGACTCTGTAACAAGAAATGCAATGAGTATTTGATGGAAGAGAAGCAAAATCAGATTTAACAGACTGGTTACAGCAGGCAAATATGTTAGCATATGAACATATTATGCCTACAAACTTGAATGTGCTATGGTGAGAAGTTTGTATGGGTGGCAGATAACAGAAACAGTAGAAAGTACAGTTATAGAAGTATACCAATAATTAGCTATGCCAATGACTTGCTATGTGACCTTCTGCAACTTACGCAACTTCTTATTATCTTTCAGAATAAAATGCTGTAATATTCTGCCTAAAGAATCATACTAAATATTTGAATGTCTCATTATTTATAAAAGATCAGGTACTTCTATATTTCAAGAACATACACATGAACATGTCCTGCGAATGAGCAAAAATTTAGTGATTAGTCAAACTACAGTAACCAGATCCCCGCTTAAAGAAACTGTTGAATATACTGGTACTTTTATATATACCCAGGTGAATTTGGAAAGTTAGCAAATCCCAGGTAGTTTTCATGCAGTCATCCTGTTCTGAAGGATAACAGCACTGAATAGAATGACTGAAGCGCTTCCATACCAGTCACCCTCAGGACCACAGAACAGTCACTGGTGCATTCAAGTTACTATTACACAGTAAGAGTCTATAGGAAAAAATTGTGGCAAGAAGACAGCAAAGTTACCCTAATTAAATTTTTGGTAAACATTTCCTAGGCACCCACAAATAAACATCCTACAAAGCTCTTTTCTTGCTACAGTTGTTCTCCACAGGATCAATCCTCTGCAGGTCAAATCACTTCAATCTCATTCTGTCTCACAGGATTCCATCTGCTGGAGGGCCTCCTGCCTTCACAACCTGCAATTTTTTTACTCTGGACAACAAGCTGTCCACTGCTAAGTTATCCAATAGCTGTGGACCCAATCTAGCATCTGATGATGCACCTCAGCTTCAAAACCCTCCTTCAGACCTTTCCTCAGCTGCCCTGCTCATAACACTTCACATAATAGCAGGGTGAAAAAATGCTTCAGCCTTGAGACACCACAGGTGTGCTCTGTTATGAACAAAGAGCATAGCTTTTAACCATGAGTTTCTTACCAGAGGCCAAAGAGACAGCACAGGAGAATAGACATGACTCCTGTGAAGAAAAGAAAGACAGAAGAAAGAGGAAAAATCAAGAATAGGTCCCCTTAGACTCTTAAGTACAGAAGAATAGGAGAGAGCAGGCCAAGCAGCACTTGTCCCTAATGCCAAGGGGAAGGTATGAAAAAAGTTTGGCAAAAGATAGTTTTACTGAACATGCTTACTAAATGAGCAGCCAGTTATCAGGATTTACCTATAGAGTGCCACAGGATTCTGTGGTTATATAGGGACCAGACATTCACATCCCAGACTGAGCCTTGGAATCTGGCACATCTCTCACAGACCAGACGCTGAGATGTGCATGCTACTGTCAGAGAGACAGCATTCAGAATTTGGATTGCATTCTGTTCACAGTGCCTTGTATTTTGCTGTAAAAATAATGAAGATTTTGATGTATTCACAAAGGGCAGCATTCCCAGGATCCTGGAGTCTGTCAATCTGCTAATGCCAGGCAATAATCTGGCTATGTGCTGAAAGTGTGACAAGGATGACTGCAGCAATGTCTCTATGCACTTCTAATGAAACTGTATCTTAAAAATATGCTGTGAGCAGATATGTCTTAGAAGAGGTCACAGGATTTCTGTACAGCTACAATGTTCAGCCCGGAGGTCAATGCAGCTGTGACACATAAGAATATAAAACACAGAGAGACAGGGTCATATTTTCACTTAGCTCCACATCTTCATCTCTTCCGAAATGTAAGTGGGGTAGGAATATATCAGAATAAAAATACCACCTTGTTTCCAGGTTATGTCTCTAGCTTGCATACACCCCTTCCTACCTCCTAATACTTCCTTCACTGGCTCTCTTCTCCCCTCACCAACAGAAAACCTCTGCCCTGCTAACCTTGTCCCTTTCCTCACCAGGTCCCCCTGCCATATACCATCAGTTCCTTTCAAAGCTATATGACCAACTGCCTTATACTAAGCTACTTCCAAGATCCTGTGAAAAATCTTTCTGCCATTTTCTCCTGTCTTTCTTTACTCAGATTGTTCGCTAAGTCAGCCAACATACATTTGGGTCTTCACTTGTACACAGACCTTTGAATGTCACTGATACCACAGGACATTCAGGATTTTTTGTTGCATCACAGCTCCATTAAGTGTGCACTTTAACAAGATGTTTTGAGAGCTTGTCCAGATATCTTAGGCACTTGCAGTCTAAACAAGATACGCAGACAAACAGTGGATAAACAGATAGTGCTATCAGCACATTGCATGAGGTAAAAGCAGTTTGACATAAAACATGAAGACACATTGTAGGCTTTGGACTACACATCCACAATCTCCTCAGCAGAAAAATTCAATTCTCATTTATACAGACTTTAAAAAATGTAAGTATTTTTGAAGTACAATGGCACAATGATTGTTTACAGAGATCACAACTGAAAACATTCCAGTCAGGTTCCTCATCACGGATCTTCTCTAGTGTAATTCATGCTTTTTCTCCATATTCCACACAGATTACTGTTCTAGAAAAATAACTTTTTTTCAAAGAGAAAAGCCTTGGAAATACCCTTAAATTCCACAGAAGTTTTAATAGAATTGTTCCTTCATGCATCAATACTGTGGTAATTACTTATACTCAATCTTCTCTAAAAGGTATTCAAAATGCTTAGGTCCTCCAATTATTCTCTCCATGTTATCTATATATGATAATCTTTGTGAACCTCCAAGGGATATCTAAACAGAATATTTTTCTCCTGTCTACTCGTGGGAAAAAAGTTACCTCAATGAGCCTATCACACTGTCTAATACAATGACTGAAATGCAATCTTAAGCAATCTTTGTTCAAAAAGTGGTGTCTCCATTCTTTATTATCATACATCATCACTTTTTCGGGTAGTCCTCCAGCAGCTGTGAACAACACTTTCCAGCCTTTTATCTATTTCAGTCACAATAGGCTGAATCATTACCATCTCTAGCTGGAGTTTTAACTGTGCACACGATAATAGAAGCGTTTGCCAGAAAAATGCTGATTTTCCATCCCAATTTTTAAAATTCCTACTGCAAAGTTGAAAATAGCAAGTTTGTTTGAGATTTTTCATTGAAAATATTTTTGTCTTTAGTCATTGAGGGTTTTTCCTGTAATTTCTCTAAATAGATCATACTAATAAAGCAATTTTTATTATTTAAACTATTTAAAAATTAGAATAGGCATGCAAGAAGACCACTTCTTAGCAGGTTCACCATGTTTCTAACAATAATTCAATGAATTGTAAAACAAAGCACAATTACATTTTTCTGTTTCTGTTGTGCAATAAGGTGTGTGTTTCCTTAAGATACTGATATGACAGGCAAGGGCAAAGCATAAGATCACCTGAACTTGTCTTTTCTTGTACTGGGCTTGTATTTGATACTTTTATCGTTAAGGAAACCTTTGAGGAGTTAAGAGAAGAAGCTCTTGTACTCAGGTTGTCAAGGTTCTCGCCCCAGCTAACTCCGGAACAGAAATTCTAAAATTTAAGTAAAAGAAACATCAAAAATTAAAATACTTCTCACTTTGCAGAATGAAACTAATCAGATACTTTAAAGACTTCATAATCTCTCCAGGCTCCTTACTGAGTAGTTGTCTACGAAAAGGGATATGCCTATGTGTGTAAATGCTACAAGGTATGGTTGAATGTTAAATGGGATTCCAGGACACTTTGTGGTCATTGTTTGACAGGAGAAAGGAATCAGTGTTAGAAGAGTTCACTGAGAAGTTACGTAGAGCCTGTAACAATGCTGATGCATGTTTTGGTACTGACCAAATATCTTTTCGCATGTGGTGTTTGGTTTTTGTTTGTCCCCATGGGAATCAGTAATAAGGACCTCATTCTGCTCAACTGAGATAATTTGAATTCAAGGCAATGGTTTCTAGTCACTTTCCTTCCATCTTCAGCCTTAAATATAGTCTTAATCTTTGTGAAAAAGAATAGGAAAAGCAAAGAAAATGGAGCATTTTTAGTAAAAATGGGGGAAGTAAGCATTCTTTATCACAAAAGTTGAGAAGGGTTCACTTGGGATTTCTGAAGAGAAAGTGAGGCTCATCCTTGCATAAAAATGCAGAAATGCATTAGATGAACACACAGCCTTAACTACCAAAGCCATTCCACAGCACCAAGCATATGACACAGATGGATGGATACCAACTTTGGGATATATTGTGCCAAGAAGAAATAAGGATTTTATAGTACTGCTTTTTGTTGGGGGAAAGAAAAAAAAAAAAAAAAAAAGGAGATTGCACCCCTAGTTCAACTACCAAAACCTGACCTGGATAAGTTATAATAGCTGTACTCTAGTCCTTATACTGATTTTCTTTACAGATCAATTATTTAACACATCTGCCTTTTTAAAGAGGTTCTGTGGCCTCCACTTGTTCATTTGTGCAGAGGAAAAAACATCATACTAAGATCTCAAGTGTTGCGGCAATTAGTAAAATGAGAAAGATTCCATTCTAGGATTTTTCAGGGACATTGTACTTCACCATCTTCAATTTTACAATTAAGAAAACTTCAAATGTGTTTATAACCTTAGGAATGTCAACATGTTTTCATTATCTACTGTGTACATATTATTTTGAACCTACTTCAGAGTGCAGAATATATTAATGTATTTATCTAGATTCTGATAAAGTGGTCCTTCAGACACTTAAGGACTTAAAGCCTTCATAAAAGTCTTGTACAGATAAGTATTTAAAAATACTGAAAAATCATTAAATGTTAAATAACTTGCATATATTTTCATTGGTTGATTAGCATTTTTTGATTAAAAATGACATGCAAAATTTACAAAGAGAACGTTGAGGGTCTAATATTCTCTGACACTTAACAGTTCATGAGGGCATGTTTTTGTACATATCTTAAAAAAAAAAAAAAAAAAGAAGGAAAAGAATAGAAGGGAAATAAAAAGCTTAAAAAGAATCGGGGAGAATGAAATTTATTTTGTCTTGCTTTGAACATGATGGGCAGACAGCTCTTGTAAATTCATTGTTTCTGTCCGATAGGAGGGTCAGTCTCAGAAAGTGACCTATGTAGGGATCCGAAAAGTGGACCTCATGGAGTCATTCATGCCTTTTTATATTATTCTGAAAGTGTCCAACACCTACTAACCAGTCTCTCCCCTCAGCTTTCAGAGGACGTCAAAGTTGATGTGGCTGCCCCAGGCAGGTACTCAGTGAGCCATGCTTGTAAAACTGCTTGAAAAGGAATTCTGTAAAAATACCATCTTGCTTACTCCTCATCTGCTTGCACTCAAAGCCACACTGTATACTTCTGAAACATTGCTTCTTTTCTGTTTTTAATGTTTTTTTCATTAGCACACAAAGTAAAAAACGGGATTATGTTGGACCGTTGCAGTGGTATTATGTCAGACAGACACATGAGGCTAATTAATTCCATTGCTACTGTAATGCAGAGATCAGATATGCTATAGCACATGATATGACCTTTATAATTGTTTCAGTCATAAGTTCTGTTTGTCTTCCAAAGTCAAATATTCAGACCCCACCTGCTTCCAGGTACATAATTCTCAGGCCTACAAGCGATTTTAATCATGTTGCCTTCCATCTCTTAATCCAAAAGGAGAGGAAGGAAATCACTGATTCATTGGGCCAACCTCTTTGCATCTCCTGGATGGAGTAGGACAGAGAGAACATTACAAGCATGCAAAAGAAAATGAAAACTAATCATACATCTTATTTGAAAGCTGAGGACACTGGATATGAGAATGAGAAAACATGTCTCTACACAACAGCAAGCTCTTAAGTCCTGTATCACAATGTAGCTACTACATGACATGTGTCATTTTAGACGCACAAAATCCGAAATATTGTCAAAATTTTCTGTAAAAAAGTTCTATAAATGTAAAGCCAAGCAAAGTTCTATAAACGTAAATCCAAGTGAATAATCTACCAGGAATAAGTTGTTGAATATATTTTTCAATTTGTTTGTTCAATAAAAACCTGTGTTTTTTTCTGCTGAAATCCTTAACCAGATTTCTTTGCAAACAATTTTCCTTCTGTAGAGAGCAAAAATTGCACATTCTTGTGCATTTAAACAGATATTTGTCAGATCCACATAAATAATAACACTTGTCAGTATTTGTCTACAGTAAGTAGCACAATGGGAGATGAAGAGAAGCACAGTGGGAAAGGAGGGTGCTTACCTGATTCTTTTGATATTAGCTTTTACTTGGCAGAACCAACACCAGTTGGGACTCACACTAAATGAAGTTATTTGTGGAAAATTAGTCATCTATAAGGTCAACAGAAAATGTCTTTTTCCAATTAACTCAAGTGTCATAGATTTAAAAACTTCATTTTGAATACAGAACTGTACCCATGAAAAACCACAACTTGATGTTTTGTATTATTCTGAAGGTCCTGTTTTCTGTTTCTTATACCTTTGAAATGAATTATGAGCTTTCAAAGAATCATTTTTTATGCTGGCAAAGCTGAAGTATTTTCTACAAATCTTAACAAATATTTCCTCAATATAGTGTACTATGCAGGATGATACTTGATTCATGCAAAACTTAAAGCCCATGAGTAATTCCGTTCAGTTCATGGTATTACTCACACCCTTTAATGAAGATACACATTTAAGTAACTTGACAACTCTTCAGAATATACGGGGTCAATTAAAGAATTAGGGACTTTTCATCCAGTCTGATCATCAACTTCCTCTGCTCCTCCCCTTCCCCAGAAGTCCATTTTTGAATCACTGAAGCCTCTTAGAATTCTAAACAACTCATATGTCAAAAAAAAAAATAAAAAATAGTAAAACACAAGAAAGAGAGTGACTTGTAAAACCAAACCTCTCTATGTTGATGGACTATGCAGCAGACTATGGAGGATAATGTAACAGGAGGGAAAAAAAGCCGACTGACTTACATTTTTCTAAAAAATCTATTTTACCTTGCATCTGTGTGTGCCCAAGTCCCTCTGGAATTTTAAGAACGTGATGCATGACTAATTTTAAAACTAAACAAAATTACTGTGTCTTTTTCTGAATGTAATTTAAGTGTACCCTTGTGCAAGTTTAGGGCTGTTTATTTTAAATGGCAAATGGAAGATGGACCCATACTGACACCAAGAAACACCAAAGAAATCCCCTGGGAAAGGCCCAACATAGGTCATTACACCCACTGTCCCTCCATCTGGCTAAACAGAAGCAAGGAAGTTTTCTAGTCTGCCACCTAATTAATAAGAGCACAATTCCAGAATTCATTTGCAGCTCAGTACTAATGAGTATATATTGACAGCAAGAGTTTCTATTTTAGACATATTAGTGAATATAATTGTATTCCATTCCCAGTGATTGGCATTTTGAATCACACATCATAAAAGAGGGTGGAGATAAAGTTTTCCTCTCTGAAGAAATTCACTGTTGGATACCAGGGTTCCACAGCAACAGCCAAATCAAATTGTTGGAATTTAACACTGTGAAGCACTTTTCTTTCAAATCACTTGATGATTTTGAAAACGTGAATCCATCTCTTACTCTCTGTTTTTTAATCCATATGGAGCATCAGTCCACACTAAGATCTAGAATTAAAACTCCAAAAGAGTATTGGAAAATCTTTGCACAAAAAGGACAGACAAAAATGAAAGTTACTTCTTTATAAAAAGCAGTATCATTTTTCCTCTTTGTATTTATAGGAATTCAGATATATAAACAGTATTTTCCCATACATCTCTCAATTTTTCCATTTTTTTATTAACCTGGGATGAATTTAGATCCTGTAATTTCTGAAGTTGCTTCTAAATATAAAATAACAGGCAGTGTTTGACAATAATTACATGCATTTTATATGAATAAATAATTTTTAAAAGCACAAACATTCTGATACTTTCAAATACAGAATATTTACTGACTATCACAATAGTCCTCTAGTTCTGTGTGTTGTCTTCAGAGGTAACAACACTAAAGCACAGGGAAATAGCACTGCAGCATGTGTGATGTTCAGCAACAAGAATTTTAAATCCCTCACTTGAGGTGATATTATAGAGAATTACATCACAATTCCAGTGGAAAAGTATGTTAAACGCAAGTGTCAACACAACATCCAGAGGCCCATATAAGAATCAGTGAGGACAATACCAGGAATTTTAAAGGCAATGATTCTTTTCACACAAGTCTTCAGACTACCTTAAAAACCTAACCCTCTGATAAGCTTGAACTATTAACTGTGATGAAGCATATGTGTGTATCACTTCACAAGTGGCAAAGTTGGACAAAATGACATACAAGACAGCTGAATATTTTAAAACATGTTCATGAAGAAAGATCAGTTAGAGAAACAAAATATATATGAGTTATCAGTAATAACATCCCTTTTTTTGACAATCTACAAGCTTACATGTCAATATACACTGCCCATGATTAAAGTCTAAAACTGTCACTTAAAACTACTGCAATTCAAAGACCAAGATATTATCTCAGAATTTTCCTTCCTTTTCTAAGGTTAACTACATATAAATGATGAATATGAAACTACGTATAAATTATGAATATGAACTACAGATGGGACCAGTGCAGTTGAAGTTATACTGCACAATTCACAGAAATGCACCCTTAACAGGAAGTTATACATGGTTTAAAATTATTTGTTCTTACAGAGAATTCAGTCTGTGACTGAGATTTGAGAGGGTTGCACCCTCAATTGTACATGTGTGCAGCAAGAAAGCTTCTGATGAAATTCCAAATCAAACTCTAAGCATGTGAGAAAAATGTCCTTATCACTTGCCATGGTAGCATAGAGAGATATATCTGCTTCCCCCGAGCATGGACACAGTGATGAATTGATTGGGAGAGCAGACTTCCATAGGACATTCTGGTAAACATAGGGCCAGTACCTGTGCTCCTTACAGCAGAGTCTTGACATGGGGCATCAGCAGCAATCTGCAGCTGATGATGAGGAAGCTGGTACACCTCATGCCGTGTCTAAATTTTACTTTCACCTATTCAGTGTATCTCAGATTCTCAAAATCTCAGAATCCCAGAAGCACAGAACATGCTGAGTTGGAAGGGACCCATAAGGATCATTGTGTTCAACCCTTAGCCCTGCACAGGACCATCTCCAAGAATCACACCATGTGCCTGAGAGTATCCAAATGCTTCTTGACCTCTGTCAGGTTTCGTGCTGTGACCACTGCCCTGGGGAGCCTGTTCCAGTGCCCAACCACCCTCTGGCTGAAGAACTTTTTCTAATATCCAACCTGAACCTCCCCTGACACAACTTGAGGCCATTCCCTTGAAGTCAGTCACTGGTCACCACACAGAAGAGAATAGTGCCTGCCCCTCCTCTTCCCCTCACAAGGAAGTTCTAACTGCAACGAGGTCTCCCGTCAGTCTCCTCTTCTTCAGGCTGAACAGATCAAGTGACTTCAGTGACTCCTCATACAGCTTCCCTTCAAGGCCCTTCACCATCTTTGTGGCCCTCCTTTGGATGCTTTCTAATGTCTTTCTTATATTGCAGTGCCCAAAATTACACTCAATATTCCAGGTGAGACCACCCCAGTGCAGAGCACAGCAGGGCAATCACCTCCCTTGACTGGCTGGCGATGCTGTGCCTGATGCCCTCCCAGGACACGGCTGGCCCTACTGGCTGCCAGGGCACTGCTGACTCATATTCAACTTGCCAACCACCAGCACCCCCAGGTCTCTTTCCACAGGACAGGTCTCTTTCCAGCATCTCATTCCTCAGCCTGTGCAAACATCCAGGATTGCTCCACTCCAGGTGCAAAGTCCAGCACTTCCCCTTGTTCAACTTCATATGGTTGATGATTACCACATCCTCTTTTTCGTCCAGGTCTACCTGCAGGGCCTCCCTGCTTTCAAGGGAGTCAACAGCTCCTCGCAGTTTTGTGCCATGTGCAGCCTTACTTAGTATCCCTTCTAGTTCTGTGTTCAAGTAATTTATGAAGCTATTGAAGAGCGACAGAGCACTGCAGTGAAAGTGCTGCACTAGAGACAGGTCACCAGTCTGATGTCACCCCATTCACTAGCACCTTCTGTGCTTGACACGTGAGACAAATGCTCACTTATCTCATGATGTGTTTATCCAGCTGTGTGCTGGACATTTTGTCCAGAAGGATCCTGTGAGAGACAGTATTGAAAGTTTTACTGAAATCTGAAAAGATTACATCAGCTGGCTTCCCCTGATCAACTAGGTTGGTTACTTTCTCATAAAAGGAAATCAGGTTTGATAAGCAGGACTTCCCTCTCATGAAGCCGTGCTGGCTGTGACCAATGACAGCATTGTCTTTCAGGTGTTTTTCCATACCTCCCAGGATAATCTTCTCTGCAACTTTACCGGGCACTGAAGTGAGACTGAGAGGCCTGTAGTTTCCAGGATTCATCTTCTTGAGCTGAGACAATGTTTGCTAGCTTCCAGTCATCTGGGACCTCTCCAGATTCCAAGACTAGTCAAAAATCATTGAGAAAGGTTGTTCAATGACATCAACCAATTCTTTGAGGATTCTGGGATGAATCCCATCAGGCCCCATAGCTTTTTAGAGACCTAGCTGGAGTAGCAGATCCCAAACACTTTCAAAGTTGACTGGGAGTTGATCATTCTCGCAGTCATGGTCCTCCAGCTCAGGGCACTCAGACCCCCTTGGTCCCTCATCCATGTTGAAGAGAGAGGCAAAGGGAGCATTGAACACCTCTGCCTTGTCTCTGTCCCTTTTTTATGAGGTGACCATCCTCATCCTGTAATGGGCCAGTGATGTTTCTATAAAGCCTATTGCCATTACTGTTTTTGAAAAAAACTCTTCTGATTGTCCCCCATATTTCTGGTGAGTTTCAACTCCAGCTGAGCTTTGGCCACATGGATTTTCTCCCTACAGCAGCAAGCAACATCTCTGAACTCCTCTCATGTCCATTGACCTTGCTTCCACTGGGTATACACCTTCCTTTTTTGCCTTATTTCCAAGAGAATATCCCTGCTCAGCCAAGCCAGTCTTCTGCCTCGCCTGCCTGACTTCTGACATTTGGGAACTGCCTGATCCCATGCCCTTAGGAGGTGGTTTGAAAAGTGACCAGCACTGATGGACCCCACCACCTGCATAAACATTTTCCCAGCTGACCTTACTGAGCAGCCTGAAGTCTGCTCTTCTCATGTCCCGAGTTGATGTTTTGCTGGCACTTTTCCTCCTGTCAACAGAGATTTTAAACTCAATTGTTTCATGGTCACTGTGGCCAAGAGGCCACCAATCTCCACTTTGGTCATAATAAGCAGCAGATCAAGGAGAGCACCTTTCTGAGTTGTCTCCCTTAGGACCTGTTCCATAAAGTTGTCATATAGGTTTTTCAGGAATCTTCTGGCCTGCATTTTACCAGCTGTTTGATGTTCTCAGTTAATTTCTGGCAAGTTAAAGTCCCCCATAAGGACAAGGGCAGATGACTTGGATGTGTCTCTTAGTCCCTCAAAGAATAATTCATTGGCATCATTGTCCTGGCCGGAAGGTCTATAGTGGACTGCCGTGATGACATCTGCATTATCTGATTGCCCCTTGATTCTTACCCAGCTTTGAGCCTCTCTTGTTTGTTCCTCATGCTGCGTGCACTGGTATAGAAACATTTCAGGTGCAGTACATTATAACCAATACCTCATGAAGCAGATTGAGGGATCCCTTAATGTTCCTTTCTTCAAGTTTTGGCACACCATCCCATTGCTCATCACTGGCAAGCCTGGTTATGTCCTCTTCTCCCTTCCAAGCTAGTTTAAAGCTGTCTCAATGAGACCTGCTAGCTCCTCTGCTGGAATTCTTTTTCTGCTCTAAGATAGGTACACCCTACCAGATGTCAGTAGATCAGGTGTTGAGTAGGTCATCCCATGGTCAAAAAAACTAAAATGTTTCCAATTACACCAACCCTGGAGCCACTCATTGATCTGATGGATCTGCCTATTCTTATCAATATTCCTTGTTACCAGAGGGATTGAGGAAATTGCTACCTGTGGTCCTGATATCTCTATCAATCATCCCAGAGCCCTGAAGTCTCTTTTGTTTGCCCTGGGACTACTCTTTGTTATTTTGTTGCTTCCAGTTTGAACCTGTCCTTTGTAGCATGCCATATTAACTTAGCTCCCTTAAAGCTGGGATTTTCTGAAGCCAGTGCTAGTGCTGTTTAGTATACCACGGTATGTGAAATCACAGCAGATAAAGCCACATAGATTTTTCATGAAGTTTAGGTCCTGATTCTGTCTTCTCCCTTTCCTGTGTCCATACCTGACTGGAACCCTGTTCAGTACGCAGACATCTATGGTCTCAACAAAACACTACAATCAAACAAAACTATTTATTGTACCCTCTAAACTAAGCTTTTTCATAACCCCTGAATACATGGTATCAAAATACCAATGCTTGTACATGTAAGTATGAGCATATTGCATATTTCAAGATTCCATGACATGTGCCAGCATGAAAATACACTAATTCACATGCTAGGAGATGTTATGGTAAAGATAATCAAGGGTACAGACAACGTGGATTCAACCAGTAATTCCGCTTCAATGCAGGTATTTTTCATCAATATGAAGGCACGTTAGCAGATTAGAACTGATGTTCCCTGTGCTGAAGAGAATTTCAATCTATACAGTTAAAGAACAAACTTAATTTGTGTTTCCTAGGTCCAGGATTTGCTATCAAAGGAAAAAATGAAATTTTTTTGATCTTTAAAGTAAAGAAAGAAGTCTTGACAGTCATAGAAAATATAGCATTTATTTTTTTGTAATTTATAAAATAACTACACATATAATTATTGATGTGAAATATTTAAAATAAAATATTTAAATTATATTTGTGTAGGAAAAATGGATCCCTACGAACTCAGTATTTTTAAAAAGCATTTTATCTCACAGTAAAAATAGTAAAGCATTTAGAAGAGAATACTGAAAGAAACAGCATTGGTGAAAGCTGTGGTTTGTAATTGCAAAGTTAATTATCTTTCCTAAACCATCAGTTGTCACTTAGATAGACCAGATTCTAGCAGGCTCTCAGGGGACTGACTTTATTTCATTCCTAATGGCTTGGGACCCACCATTTTGCTGTCTCTGAACATTTGGTCACTGAATGCACCATTTATGGAGTATTGTTTAATTAAGGGCAAATTAAGAGAACTGTGCATAGAATTTAATTTCATATCCTGTGTAAATTCTTTTAAAGAGGGTACTAACTATAGGCATTATAACTTTTCATTATCCACTGTTTCTACAAGGTATTGACAATTTATTGTTTGCAACAGTTAAGAGTTTTGTTTACCCTTTGGGGAATTCTGCTGGCACTGCAGTTTTTTGCCTCATCATTCCATTAACCCCTTATATGCCACTTTCACTATTTTGTGATAAGCCATTTATTTGAAAATGCACTTTTTTCCCCACATATGTTCATGCTTCCATAACAAAATTAAACCAGGCTAGAAGATAAAATGTACTATATGCATATGCATATAGTTCACATATGCAACAGGAATTCCTACTGGACTAGCATGGACTACATTGTAGGCAGCCAAAATTTAGTGGAAATCCCTATGCTGATGTCTCTGAACAGAAAGTAGGAATACAAAAAGAGCTAGAGTATTCACTGTTGTGCAGAACCTCCTAGTCTCTTCTTGACAGAGACACTTGCACAGTTTGGATGTAGCTTCCATGACCTGGTTCTTCAGCTACTGCATGTGACCTGGGAAAATTTGTTTTTCCATCTTCCTCACTCTCAGACAGTCCTTCTGCTTGAGTTTCATAGTCCACTTGGACTGTGATGCAGCACAATGGTTGGAATTTCACCAACATAAAGAAATTCATGTTTACTGAAATCAACTATAAATTATGTTTACTAACTATAACATTTTTGCATCTGGAATGAAGAACCAATTCCATTTTATGATCATAAAAGCATATAGCTTGAAAGCAGTTATTATTAGTCTTTGAAAGCAACAATTTATCTCCAAAGAAAACAAAAACATGTTTCTAGGATATTTTAACAATTATAGAGATGCACATTCTGGAACAAAGGTATTCCAAACAGTACGAAGCACAGTTGATATATATAACCCTGAAAATCCAGTTCTAATTTATCTAGAGCAAAAGTATGGAGCTCAAGTAACTGTCAAACATATATGGTGCATTTTGCAGAAAGAGCAGATGCAAATAAAAATGAAGGCTCCTATCAGAAAAGAGTTTCTATATGTGAAATAGAAACCGTGTCAAAGTTCAAAGGCACCTACTGCCTCTTACATCAAACCAGCAGCAATACATGGTTTGTTCAGGAAGGTCGTGTAAGAGTAATCAAAGAGGTTAAGCCAGCAAGCACAGTTACAGCCATGCAGTAAGGAAGGCTCTTTTCCACCCACACTTCACTTGCTTCACTTCAAGTTACCTGCTGCTTGGTCTTCAGGATGTGGCTGCTTTGTGTGAAGAATGTTAATATTCATCCCTGTTCTTTCCTCAGTACTTCTGTTACTTCGAAGAGGAGAACAGTAAAGTCAATGATTGCAAAGTGACTGCAGGAAATACCAACCGGGCTAATCAGAAGACAAATCTTCCAGGTTAAATTGCTGTTATTTCCATATTCCAAGAAAATTACTTAACCACTGGTCTAGGATTTGGATGTGGCAGAGGAGTCTGCTCTCTGTCTTATGTAATTAAACCTGTCCCAGTCTTTCATTCACTCCCATAAAGATGTAAGATCCTTGATGTATACCAATACTGAAAGAAAATTAGTATAAAATCCTCATAAAAATAATGTTGTTTACACATCTTTACTTCCTAACTTACTTTTTCTAATGGTGCCAAATCTGATACTGCACATGATTAATATATATTTAAAAGTCAGAACATAAAGGATTGTAGTTGTTGTTTCTCTCCAGATATAGCTGCCTATTTCTGAGGAAACTGGATCTTCAAAACATGTCTTGCTGAAGAATCAAGCATTTAATTTTTTTTAAGGAAGCTCATTTATCTGCTTGGAAAAAAACATGAAATTTCACTGCAAAA
Organism: Margarornis squamiger; assembly: GCA_035222235.1. Taxonomy (NCBI): domain Eukaryota; kingdom Metazoa; phylum Chordata; class Aves; order Passeriformes; family Furnariidae; genus Margarornis; species Margarornis squamiger. The sequence goes on along the minus strand of JAWWTY010000077.1, from coordinate 36,015,801 downwards.
GCAATTATAAGACAGAATTAGTACTAAGAATAAAAGGACTATCTTAATGATGACTGTAGCATCACTGACATGACTGTATATATTATAATACTGTAAGAATTATACAGCATCCAAAATCTGTCAAATGAGATTTAGGAATATAGTTCAGAAGTTATCCCCCATTGAGTTACTGCCCATAATCCCGATACAAATCCTGTAAAATGTTCATGTGAGGTAGCCCATATGCTAAGGGTAGCATATCATTTCAAAGCTGTCAGTTTTAATTTCTGTTTTATTAATTTTCCCATAAGTCTACAGGCATACATTTCAGAGGATATATATCAAGTAGATTGTATCTACACAAAGAAGCAATAAAACAATGGTTTATTCTGACATGCGTCACCATGAAGAGTCCACACATTGGAAGGAGGAAGCATAAATGTTATGTTATAAGAAACAGGCAGGAAAATTTTGAAAAGCTGGAGGACCAGAGATGAGGGACAAGGGCACGACACATGGATTCAAGAGGATGATATGGATTTTTATGTGCATGTAGAGGGAGAATGGAGGTGAGAACCTGCATTTGAATAACAGGTCTACCGCTGCTTCAGTTTCTCAGTCCTACCATCACATTCTCTCCCTTAAAGGAAAACTGTGACAAGAGTTACTTTAGCCCTTTGGCTGAAAAAACAGGTATGACCACATTATCTGGAAAGATAATGTCTAGATATCTTGTAAAATTCTGTCTGTGACTGACTGTGATTTGTTGAAAGAGGAATGATGTAGGAAAAGGTAAATGAAGAACTGGCCCCAACATTGTCTCACAGCTCAAAGCAAACCAATAAACATAAAAGTTTGCAGAAACTGATTTCCAGCTGTATTTCTAGTATGATATTTTGCAGAGGTTGATTCTCTGCTGTGGCAAGGCTGTGTGAACCTGAAGTAACCCTTTTAACACAAAACCCGTTCTCTTTCTATTACACTTCAATTTACACTGTAAACATAACACTAAGCCTTACATCTAAAAGGCATGACTATGAAGACTCTCTGAACCCTGAATTTCCATATATTCTTGAAAAAACAGCATGACAAAAAGCTGGGTCAGTGACTGCTCCCATATAGACCATCTTTATCATAGCTTTCTCATCTTCAATTCCCATGCCAAAGACAAGGAAACTCAGACATAAGCTCACTAGGTGCATCTACACTGCCAAATAAAATAGGATGAGTGAATGAAAACTGAAATTTTGGTTGTTCATACCAATTAACTTCTCTCTCACCTTTGGCCTAGCTCCAGGTATCATCCTGGACATAGTTCATTCTCAGGACAGCTTCCAAAAGGGATATGATGACACTACCAGGTATGCTTCTCTCTGCCCTACATTATAAGCTACTTTTCCAAATGTAGTTTTTCCAGCAAATCTACCACATTCCAAAAAACCAAAACCACCAAAAAGTCATATATAAAGCCCTGATAACAGTGTAGGATACTATAAACTATAAAATTATAAGGCCAGCCCCTACTCTGATTGATATGGACTTTTCTATTTAAACTAACTTAGTAACACAAAAACTGAAAAAAGGAATTTTTTCCAATAACATTACTAGGCTTCTACTGAGCATTTCTGATAAGAATCACTGAAATAGCTCATGGTAGAATCAAACTCATTTCTAGATATCTGTCAATATAATAGAAATTATTAGATCACGGCTAATATAAGATTTAGAATTTCCTGGCATCATAGAACCAATTAATGCAAATGTTTAAGTTCATACTGCATGAACACTGCAGTACATACAATACCACTGTAAAATAAATTAATGCATTGAAGACAATTAGGTTACGATGAAAATGACTTGATAATCTGTTAAAAATAACTGAGGTTAAATTTATTTTTGTCAAGAGTAAATTTGAAATCTAATGTTCTTTATTTTAATCTTTCCTGTCTTTCACTCTCGCTCTGATAATTCTTCTTTAGAATAATAGCAGCTATGTCTACATGTCAGTTCTCAGATTCCAGATGTGCCTTGGACCATCTCATGGCCACAAACATAAATCTCAAATCTCTAATCCAGTGGTTTAGTTCTAGACTTGTAGAAACAGTGAGCCTGTGCTCAAGATCAAAGAACTGGCTCTCCATAAGATACCATCTGGACTCTGCAGCTAAGATTCAAACACTGGACATGGCACAATCGTGTAAAAGTTAATCACACAAAGAGCTGCTGTCACATTTCTCCCAGGTATTGAGTTTGACTGCTTGCATACAGCACAACTCTCTCACTGGCCCTGCATGTGTTAAGACAAACACAATGAATGAAAGCAATTGCAATTAACACAATCTTCTTTCAAAAAAAAATAAACATTATCTATTTTCACTCGTGCAAATTTCTTTAAAATTATTATTTTCAAATAATTTGTACACACTAGATTTTTCCATCTTCTAAAAGACCATCAGTAAGACTTGTTGCCAACTTATTGCAGGCACAGAGAATTGGATTCTTAACATCAGAAATTATCTGCCACAACCATTTGGATGATTAATCCTACAGTTCTTGTCTCATCACTTCAAAAATATTTAAATAGATATAACCATCATGAACAAGAGTACACTTACTAAACAGTAATAAGGGTACTTAACAAAAATGATGAAGATATTTCTTATAGGTTCTACTTCTCTACTACTCTTCTTCAGGACACAGGTTAGAATGACAAACTTGTCAGAAAAAAACATGCACTCCCACAACCTCCTGGAAAAAGATGACTTAAGGTTCTAGTCTTAAGATTCACCACTGAGAATCCCAAGTAAAAGAAGTGAAATTCTGCTTCTCAGATATCTCATCTATCTCTCCAGACATTCAGGCCTTGAAATTTCACTCTTGTGAAACACTTCTTGCTTGCAAACTGAGCAGGTTTTTCATTCAGCACAAATGCGTCTGCAGATCCCTGTCTATATCCTGGTCTCCTTCTTCAACAGATGAGCTACATTCTCATATCTGTGTGGAGAGGCATCTCAGTTTAGCCGTGATCATAAGAATCATTCTGAGACTGAAGTTTCTCAATGGTATCTCAACTAAAAGCTCATTTATAACAATTTTTTTTAAAGGATCATTTCTAATGTGATTTTTATACTGTTAGTATCTCTTTTACTGCAGAAACAGGTACAGTACAACATTCTTTGAAACAAAGAGAGGTATGGAGGAATTTTAATCCAACTAAAACAGTTTACCTGACTATGTTCTCAGCCACAAACCACAGGAATGCTTCCCTACAGGTTGGCAGGTGTGATTTGGAGATAATTGCAGCAAAGGAAAGGGGCCATCACTGGCTTGTAATTCTCCTAGAGAGACTGCAGGTCTTTTTCCTTCTGTGTAACCTTGTATGATAATTAGTCCAATTCCACCTGTCTGCTAAAGTAGCTCTTACAGTTGGGTGTCTGTGGTTAATTGATATTGTTCTGGATTAGTGTATGTTCTGTGCTAGTCACGAGGAATGGGTAGAAATATGTTTCAAAGTTGAAAACTAAACATGCATTCACTACAATGTCAGTATTTTGCATCAAAGATTAGCTAAATGGTCAGTCTGATTCCTATCCTTTCCAAAAAGTTCACATGTTGCAAGTTTTAAATTGAAAAGCACTTTTCATGAAGAAATATAGATTTACACACCACAAAATTTGAAGTAGAACTGAAAAATGGAACAAAAATAATTTTCCAGTAATTTCTTCTTTGTGATAAATAAAGATATGATAAAATAGTCAGGGTGACCTTGGCAGTTAAGTGTAAAAACTTGTTCTCAGCAAGTTCATGGATTTGGAAGTAAAGATCTATCATCAATAGCCTTAAATATGTCCATAGACTGAGAAAGAAGTTGAATCTTAGATACAGATCCTGTAACTAACCATCTGGATATTAGTTCCCCAGTGTTTCAAGGAACTTTAGCAGGTGCTTAAATTTATATTTTAAGTATTCATGAACAAAAAGTTAAGAATGTTCATAGGAACCTTGGCTGAACTGCTGGCTGCATATCCAGACAATAAATCTATTTATAGACACATACATATATAGGCCATATGACACCAACAATCCATATTGTATATGCTAACTCAGCTGAAGGCTTCTCAGCAGTGTAGGCAGAATCAGTTTTATGGAAGCAGCAATATGGGTCACAGCAGATGGGAGAAAGAGGCTAAAAAGATTCAGTGGAGGCTTCAGCGGACAGAACAGATGGGTTGTGGGGGGGAGAGAATAAGGTTTCTGGAGTAAGACTGGAGCTAGCAAATCAGAGGTCAGTGAAGGTCCATGATATTCTGGGTAGAAAGTGATTGAGAAACCTAAAAAGGCTGGAGAAGCTAAGCAAGGATTTAGTGGGGCTGTGTTATCAGGGTAGTGACAGCTCTTCTCTCCTTCTGCTCTTCTGAGAGCTTGACTTTTTCCACAGATAATCTTCCTCTTCCTCACTTTTCTGTAGTACAGGGCTTTGATTATCCACCCTTTGCTTTTCACCCACGCATGGAAGCATCTTCATCTACTACCCTTTCCCCAATAGGAAGGCCTACAGTGTCCTGTTGTCTCACAGATTCAAGACCTGCTCCTACTGGGATAAGCAGCAGCAGAACATTGAAAGGGGTGCGTTTCAGAGGGGATTTCCCTCCTACACTTTCCTGAAGGAAAGGCAGACAGAAAAGTGACAATTCTTCCCCTAAGAAGCCACACACCCCTGGGTTACATCCTGTGTGCCCGATGTTAGCAACAGCAGGAGAGGAAGCTGGCTCCATAAAGCAGGAAACAAAGACCTGCTGTTCAGCCTGTAAAGCCAGGCCCCATCTTTGGCAGAGACGAAGCTCACAGCCTGCTGCCATAAGCTGCTGCCTACCTTGTCTTTTGGCTTAATACAACTCCGTATGTGAGTGAGTGTTGTGTGTATATACATATGTGTGTATGTATATAGTTTAATCCAAGAAATAATGATAAAAACACAATAATGAGCTTCCAAGTATTATCAAGCCTATTAAGCTACAAATAGTTCATTGAGGACCAATTTCTAAGTGCTAAATAGTACAGCTAGATTTTGCTTTTATGCAAAAATCAATGCAAACACATGAATCATTGAGAAGCATGCTGCAGCCTTCCAAAGTCAGTTTCTAATTAGCAATCCATTGATCCAAATAGCTAGTACTACAAATAACACACACACAAAAAAAGTGTTCTACCAAATGTATGGAAAAAAGAGTCAATTTTTCTGCCCTTTATAATTAATTTCAATTCTTTCCAGAAGTAAGGAAAGTTCCAGTTTTGCATCCTTAACAAGATTTCCTACTTTCAGCAATGCTCCTCCTTTCATTCTGTCCCATCAGTTAGAAACTGACCCCGATTCTGCATGAGAATTAAAAAAATACGGAAAATAAAAGAGGGAAAACTAGGATTTGCAGGAATATTTTTCTCACTGCAAGAGTTCTCCCATCTTGGAACAGGGAAATTGACCTAGCCTTATTATCCCACTACAAAAATGTACATTTTCCTGGAGTTTTGACAGATATTTAGGATGGTGAAAAACTGTCATCAGACTGGAACAAAAACTAGCAAAATCTTACACTTAAAAAGGTTTTATTTATTTTGTACTCAGAATAAAACATCTTAATATGTGTAAATCCACACGTATAGTGTCCTTTACTTGCAGAAATGTTTAGCTGTGTCCTATAGGAAGATAGGATTCTCTGCAGCTAAAAGTCACAGGAATTACTTTCAGAAGAGAACACAGATTTCATCATGGATATTATTTCAATAGGAGGAAGAAAATTCTAAGATCTTCTCTAGTTAAGATCCCCTTTTCAGATTTTCTACCTTTTCTGTGGGGGAAAAAGAAGGGAAAAAAAAGGATATTCTAAGGCTGAACTGAATCTTACAAAAGGGCTGAAGACAGTAACATAAATTTAAATATTGCATAATAGCAGCTCTATGTCTTGCACTTTTTCTGGTTAAAGGATGAGCGGTCCAATACTGGTTAAAGTTCAGGTCTGCTGCAAAAGAACCATTATTTAGTCTGTCTTTAGTGATCTACGGGGTCACCATCAGCCTTCATTTGGTAGTATGTATCTGGTATTTTCCAACCCCCTCGACCTTTACTCACCTTCAATTTTCAAATATTGTAAAGGCTTAAAACTAATTGCCACATCTCAGGGTAAATTGAACTATTTTAAAAATGTGTTAAAAGTGTGGGTTTCATTCTGTAAGGAAAAACAGTCTTCAGTATTCACAGGAAAACATATAATGGTGCTTTTTGAATAGCAGCAGTTACTCCAAAACTCAGTGAAATGCACCATTTAAATGAAAGCTTGTGATATACTTTTAATTCATGAGCTTAATATGTGAAAAAAAGAACCAAAAAACAAAAAACATTGGGATTGCCATCTTTATTAGTTTCTGCACTTTCAGCTATTTGTTTAGAAAGAAACAGCTTATTTGAAAATCTTGGTGGAGTATTTCCATCAAAGTACTGAGCTCATTTAACCCAAAATCTTCATTGTTAAACAACCTAAAAATTATATGGCTTCTCAAGGAATGTAGAAAATTACTTTTAAAGCAATATTTTCTGAAAATTTTAAATGTTAAATATCTTTTTTTTGACATGGCTCCATGTGTCTGATTCCAAAAAAGTTCCAAATCATTGCTGGACAGACTCTTGAATAGAAGTGATTGTAACTCTAAGGAAACTGATGAAACAATTAACAAGAATGCATAGCTAAAATTATGGGTCAGCCCTGAAGCTTAGTAGAAAATAATAAATACCATCCCTAAATCTTTATTAACACTGTTTATCTAGTGTAGATATAGTGCAGTTCTATCCTGAACCTAGAGATAATTGCATAGATTGAAAATGGAGTCAAAGTTTGATAGAAGAATGTACAACCTGACAAAAGGAATCTTAGTTTGCTGTCAAGACTACTTGCTGTAAATTAAGTCAGACTGATCAAAAGCCACTTCTTTGTTCCTGTGTTGCATCTTGCAGCACAGCTCTTAGACATTGAACATACAAAATAGGATCCACAAAGCATATTTTTGATTTGCAATTTGACAAACCCTCAGAAAAATATGATTTTCTATTAAATTCCAAGATATTTAACAAAATTTCTCTACATCCTGGAATTCCTCTTTTGCTTTGCATAACTTTTCTGATGATGAAACTAATTACTGTGTGAAAGCAGTTTTTATTTTCTATTGTCAAACATCATGTCTTTAATCATTTTATAACACATATTTATTAAATTATTATTGCTCTGAAAAATTTTTGTTTACGTGCTAGGCAATAAAGGAAAAAGAGATGTGCCCCTCCATTTTACCTTCAATTTATACATCCTCAAATATAGAAAAATGAGGTGCGGTGGAAGAAGAAAAAGAGTGGTGTCATCAGCTCAAGAACAGGTAGGACACTAGAGTGATAATGGGTATATATAGTCATGCAAATGTTCCAGCAGTCTCATCTCAGCAGTGATGGAAACACAGCCTATTTCTGTATTTAGATATCATTAGAAAAACCACCAGCCCTACCTACTGCATATAATTCTCTTGTCACATTTCTACCTATGTTTACCTTCCACTCAATGACGATATAGAAAATTTTTCTGTGTATTCTTGTTTCTTATAAAATCTATCAAGGCAATACACTTCAGTTTTCAGTTTACTTCCTTCAGCTATTTTGAGATAACATCGTCTAACCTTTGGATGTGCCTGCAGGATTCACGTATGCTTTCTAGTATTCAGGAAGGCAAAGCAGAAACTGTTTAAGAAGCAGCCTGTTGGTCTAATGAGATATTTCAAAACAGGATGCTTCCAAATCAAACAATGCTTTGACATTTCTGTTGAAACACATAATTTGTGTTTCATTTCCTCAACTGTGAACTTTAAATTGAGGTACCAATGCAATTAACCCTGAAAATCTACCTATTGAGGAGCATTCCTCTTAATAATAATTCCTATTAATTTGAATTCCTAATAATAAAAATAATAATAACAGTCTTATTCCTCTAGCATTCAGCGGTGTCTTCTGATAGCAGAATTGCAGTGGTCACTTTTCAAAGCTCAGCATTTGTCCAAAATTGCCAGGCAATTATCTGCAATGAAGTGATGAAAGCAACACGAATCAGAAGCTTTTAATTCCTGAAAGTGTGAAGAAAAAAATTTCAAATTTCTAAACAAATGCCTATTCCTTGCTTTAAACACACGGAGAAGTGTGAGAGTCACAAGTACAAAACAAATTGTCAGTGTAATCATGTTCAACAGTGAAAATACTTGGTTACTTATAGAACATTGTGCCTTTAAGTGTTATGTATGTGCCTCCTCTTCCAAGTTCTCAAAAAACCTGAATCTGGGCAAGATTTTGAACTGAGATTTAGAGGCTGCAGCTGGAAGCCAGTGATAGCTGATCCATGTGAAGTCAAATGAACTTCTTGTGTGTCTTGGACGTTATTTTAGCAGCAATCCAGGAAAACAATCTGTAGTTTCTTCAGCTGCATTTAAAACCTATGTCTCCTGGTTGACAGGCAAGAGTTCTAGTCCTAAGGCTACTATACCAAATGTGAGTATAATATTACCATTGTTTGGAAAGACACAGAGCCACAATGAAAGCACAGAGCACATCATAGACATTTAAGTCCAAGAGACAGTGCTGCAAACCCTGAACTTATATAGTGACTGACTGCAGCAGAGCAGGGAGAGGATTCTCAGAGTGTGGTGTTGTTTCAGGCACACTTGTTCCCTGAACATGCATTCCACACTGGTTTAGCTGACTGCACTTTGGTGTGCAGGGTATTGTGATGCCACTTTTGGGTCAACTAAAACACTGTTTGCTGTAAAAAATTATATTGATTTCTGCTCCTGGACACCTCAACTTTATTTTGCTTTCTAAATTTGTTTATGGATTGGGCTTTAGCATTTATGAATGTCCTAAAATTCACTGAATTTAGATTATTTGATGCTTACATATATATCTGTCTCCCCACTGAACATAAGCAATGAGCAATAGTAATCCAATTGGAGACTATGTCTCAAGGGAATAAGAGGTTTTTTTCCCTTGTTTAAAAAGTAAAAATAAATAAATAAATTCTATTAATAAATAATGCAAGGCCAAATAAATGCACATGTGCCTGATCCAAAACACATTAATTTCCTATTGAACATTTAACAGGAAAACAAAGAAAATTACTTCAGGTGTAAATGGGAAAAAAATAGAGCTAAACAAAGTTTTCTTTAGAGACATTTAAACATTAAGATCAAAGAAACTGCCTGATATTCTTGCTAAATTACAGGCAGCCAAGACTCTTTCACAAGCACAATATTCACAATGGAATTTCCAATACTTTTTTGCCCTGATTCAATGCTCTAAGAAGCTCATTATTTCAAGTCCTAGCAAGCTGCAGAGAAGTTATCTGAGAGTTAGGCTGACATTGATAATACATTAAAAAAGCTTAGAAGCACATTGCTACAGCACCTACTTACAGTGAGATATTTGTAACATGAAACAAATAAAACTATAAAGTATTCCTGCCTTTGACATCTTTAGCCATCTAAAGCTGCAAGAAAAAGGAAAACAGAAAATCTTGTCATGAAAATAATGTTTTAAAATGTCTCCTGAAGAAGAGACTTTGCATTATACCCTTCCACTTGCTGCTGCAGTCACAGAGAAGTAGAAGCAGTCAGTACAGAAGTGAGGAAATGCAAGTTATAGTATATGATTTATTTCCCAAATCTAAGGAAGCATCATAGCAATTGTAGGGAAAGTTAATATTCATTCTCCAGCTAGGGCAATGAGTGAAAAAATGGTGTTTCTTTTAATAGAAACATTAGCCAAAAGTCCTCAAAGTGTAAAAGAGTTTTTGATGATTGCATCCTCTGCACAGTGTGATCTTTCTTGAATTTGGATCACTGATGTATCCAGAAAAACTACTTCTGTCCTTCTGATAAGTATATACATCTTTTAACATATACTTTGAGGATTTGATTGAGTAGCAATACTCAACAAGATGTTACAAGTACACAGAAAAGAAGAAAGATCCAAGAATTTTCCATAATTCAGTTTAACACATAAGTTTTTCAAAATGTTTAAAGATCATCGTATAAAGACTTGCATAAGGCTCTTCCCACAAAATACTAACATTTGATCAGTGAAAGCAGGTGCAGTGGCAACATTTTCTTCTGTTTTTGTAAAATTTCAGTGGACAAAACCCCTAGGGCTCTGTAAAAACCAAGTATTTCCTAGTCTCACTTCTTTTATGGTTTGATTAGGCAATTATTAATGTATTTTACATGAACCCATCAAGACACTAATTCTTTGCCTTCACAGTACACATACACAGAACATATACCATTGTATGCTCATGACTGCAGCACGCTCAGCCTTACATGGGTGATGCAGTTACCATTTGGAACATTTTCTTTAGAGCCATAATTTATATTATATATTATATATAAATTTATGCATTTATCTGAAGTTACAGTGTCATTAGAAGCTGACAACAGAGTAGCAGCAGTTCTCAGATGTGCCAATAGAATTAGTGTCACTGGTCACAGCTAAAACTGTATTCTACATAGGTAGTCAATCAGTATTTCACGGAGGCCAGGACCACCATGTGGTGTGCTGCAAGACACAAGTCTCCTGGAGCTTACATAGAGCCATTGTGATGCAGCAAAGAAAAGACAAATTCAAGCAATCAAGGTAAACCTGCTACAGTCAAGGTATTTCCAGAATAGGCAGGCAAATGACTATATATTGGTAAGATCTGATATGGAGTACCAGAAATATAAACTTATGCCCACTAAGACAAAGAAGAGGAAACTCAGACTACAAAATATAGATAACAGCTGTGTGATAAATACGAAATATGTGAGAATGCTAGAAAGAGTATCTTTGCTTATCCTAGTTGAACAAAAGCTGAGATAAGGTATATGCTGCAATCAGTAAAGACAGCAGTGGTAAACACTAAGAATGAATGTTAAATTGAGGTTGTCAGAAGAATAAACTGGTATGTTTTGGTCAAGAGTAAAATTCTTTTGGCAATGACAAGGTATTTCACAGGGTTATAGCAATGAGCATCTGCAACCATCCTTCAAGTAGAGCAATGACAATAAAAATATACTTGATAGATCTCGATACTTTTATTAAGCCATTATATGGCCCTCAGATGCCAGAGGAGTGGTCCCACTGCTCAACCTTTCTTCTTTTCTGCCACTACCTTTTTCCTTCTTAATTTCATTCAGCTGAAATATACACCAGAAACCCAAATGACAGCTGTACAGTTGTGTTTGCCACTGCCTCTTCAGCATTGTCTTGTATATAGGGTGAAACAGAAATAGTGGAGACAGTTATTGCAACACAAAAATTAAAATAAATGTAGCGTGGTTCTGCTACTAACAAGCCTAACTGAGAAAAAACAGCCAAGAGGTATTTGACCTTTATACAGCTGTATTTCTTAAAACTGATATTGAGAGAGGATAGATAGATAGATAGATAGATAGATAGATAGATAGATAGATAGATATGCTCACAAGATTTTAGTAAGCATCAGCTGGCACATCTATTTAGCTATTCAAATGTATTTTATCTGACAATGTTGATTTCTCACATTTATTTCTACTCACTGGGCATAGAATTGACTGTGTTATGCCAATGTTTGCCATGTTAACTAGTTCTAAAGGTTACCAACTACGCAATCATATATGACATGAAAAAGTAGTTGAATTTCACTCCCCAACAAACTGAATTCTGAGTCATTGGCACTCCTTTCTGCTGTAAGCTGTGAGTAAACCACCTCCCCACCCTACCCCCAGTGTATATGTTAGAGAAATAAAAAAAGTCAAGTAGATATGCCATTCTCATTCATTTGTATATGAAAGAACTCTGAAGATGTTACTCCCTTTTGGTTGCAAGACAGTGTTCATATGCCCTCCTGCAAAAACTTCACAGAAATATTCTGACCTCTTCAGATGCTTTTTGTTCAAATATTTTCAGTTGAATAATAAAAGGCAAAGGCTTGTGATGCATCTCCTAATTAAGACAAACAGCATTCATTTCCATTTTTTAAATGCCATGTATTATTTTGCCTCCATCTTTCTTCTTTTTCGCTTTTCACTGTATCCCAACCATCAAATATAAGACTTCTGATTCTCCTGCAAACAAAGGCCTGCACAGCTGTTACTTTGCAACAAGCACATTGTGGGCCCCATCCAAAGCTCATTGAAGTCGCAGTCTTTCAATTGACTTCAAAAGGCTTTGGATAGACTCCTTTTTTAAGCTATATCTTAATCTGTGATGCATTTTTAAAGCTGGAAAATCTTTAATGCACTGACGTTTCTGCAGTTTATTATAACAGAAGGTACAAGAAACATGTGCAAACAAAAAGAAATGAACTAAGTTAACTCTGCAGAAAGTGTTAATATGAAATGTACTCTTATGATACTGCTGCCAACTACTTTTAATATCCTAATAATGTATTGTTACTCTGTGACAATACAGAATAATTTTAAATCCCCATTCATAAGGACTCCAATTATAATCTAATTCAGCTCAGATTAACCATGCTTTGATGGCAATTTCCTTATACAAAAAAAAAATTAGTCTAAGATAATGCGCTGCAAATACAGTTTCAATGCTAATAAGAGGCAGTTTAACAGCCTAGAGAAGTTCACTCTGACTACCTTTTCACTGCAGTGATAAACAGTACATAAAGCGCTTCAATTACATATTTAATATAAAAAATGAAGTTGTAACATACAATTTAGTCAAACTACTGTTAACTTCACTTTAGGTATCCAAATTCTTCAATAAGCACAATTTCAATCTTGCTACTTCTACACAATTGTGACAGAGTTGAGACTGGTGTTAGCAGTGTCACTACAGATGTATCTGTTTCATATAATAATTTCATTGCTATGAAAAACTGCAGCAGCTTTCACTGTTTAAAACTCAAGCAGCTGTAAGTGGGACACTTCAGTTCATTGCTGCTTCAGCCAAGCTTTGCACTGAAAATTATTCGGTAAACTTTCATGACAGCTTTTTATTCTTCCTATATCTTACAACACTCTTTTACTGCCATAAGTTGCTTTCTTGCAATAAGTGTAAAATGATATGGAGCTACATTGCTTATGCCAGCTGAAGATTTGATCCAAAAGCTGATTCTGACATCAAGACCCTGGCACAAGGGCAAAACAAAAAACTAAATGAAAAATCCAAATAAAGATATCTGCTGAAGGTTTTAATCTTAGTAAAATACTGAGTAATTCCTTTCACTGGAGCACAAGGATTACAGTGCGTATAATCTTTAATATTAACTTCTAATTAACATAATTTTCATTCATCTAAAAACCAGTAATTATACTCCTTTCTCCAACCTTTCTGTTTTGTTTTGTTTTTTTTTTTTTCTTTAACTAATATTCAAGAGGAAACTTATAAATTGATAAATCTTCTGACTGATACATAGCAGAGGCAACCAGAATTTAATCTCATGAAAAAATCTGTCACTTTGGATTTTGTATTCCAGAGCAAACAAGAAAGGGGTAAAAGGGAATTCCTCTAAAACTCTTTTATGCAAACAAGAATGACCAGAAAGCAGCCTAGTTGTGTCTGACAGTTTTGATTAAAGGGACCTGCATGGAAGTTTGTTATGTTTTATATCAAGCAGCCTAGTGTGTTGGTCTCCTTTGTCCCCAAGTAGCGTAGATAACTAATTACAGGGACAAAATCTCCTCTAAGAAGCTGTTCTGTTCATTTTCTGAAACAAATACTGCTTAAACTAGATTAATTCTATAATGGTTGTAAAGATTGTCTGAAAATTGTCCACAGAAGACCTAGATCTGAATTCCCATTTAGAATCAGAGACATAGAACAGGACTTTCAACATTTATCTTCTCTGAAAAGCATCTTAACTATTCAAATTAAGACAAATGTGTTCTTTCTACTACCACAAATATTGCCTCAGGCAGAGGAAATCTATTTAAATATACCTAGATATAATACTTTTTGCTTTTGATGACCCAAACCAATCCAAACACAAACAGAACTCTTGAAGGTGAAAGACTCTCAGTTGTGTCTTGCAATGAACCAATGGTAGGGTCAAGACACGTTTACACAGCTTTTCTTATTAATAGCTCAATCTAATCCCTTAATCTGCACACAAATCACTCTACTGAAATTATAACATTTTGAATAAACATTGGGTTTGATTAATCTTTTTTAATTGTTGATTACTCCTCTTACTTTTTGAACACTTTCTTTTCTTAATGATTTTACTGAAATGAAGTGTTGCAATTTTCTCCAAATATGAATTGAATCGGTGACTTTCATTGTTTTTTAACCTGAAATGAAGATGGGGATGCTAACAAACCATATTTTGAAGTAATGAAATAAAAAGATTTATTTATGCTGTAAACTATGGAGCACGTCCCTTTGGTTACTGTCATTTTTAAAGTCCTTTTAGTATCGGAAATGAGATTTTTCAAACTAATTACCCACTGATGACAAAAGGGAGAACAAAAGCCTTCTGGGCTTTGGTTACTACACCCCAGCTCCTGGAAGGTGGAGGGTTATACTGCTGACCAGCAGATGGAGACACAGTATTCTTCTTGGATGTTAAATTCCATATTAATAGAGTCACATCTTCCAAGCTCTCACTTTCTCATGTTTTTCAATGTAAGTTTCATAAATTCAAATACTTTGGTGTGGGTTTTTTGGTTGGTTTGGGTTTTTTGATCGTCTGAACACTACCAAATAGTTTTATTTGTAAATCCCAAATAAATACTTGGAACTGCATTCAGTGTGTGAAAATCCACATTCTCCAGTTCAAAATTCAACTGCTCTCAATATTCCTTAACAACAAAATGCTTTCTCACAAATATTTTCGTCTGTAAATTCAATAACTTTAATCTTAATTGAAAACATGAGGTTAAAAATTGATTAATTGAAACATTTAAAAAAAAAAAAAAGAGTGAAAAAAAGATTTTCCATGAGTTACAACGATAAAGAATCTTGAAATGATTCAACAAGCTCTGAATCCTGTGCCTCCAGATACTCAGCATAGAGTTTTATCAGTAGTACCAAATCGCACCAGCATTCCCTCTGATTTTTCACTTGACTCCAGAGAAACCCACAGGCTAGTCATTCTCTCAAAAGGGAAAAACCGAGTAAAGACTGGCATACTTATTCTAAAGAAAAATAGTAAGTAGTGTATCAATTTTTCTAGTCTCCTGTGTCTGTAATGTCTAGAACACTAGAGTATTTTGCCATTTTTATTACAAATTGCCATATGAAAATTCTGAGTTAACTTATATGCTAAATTCTGGAGAATAGTAAGAATGTTTTCTCAAGCATGATACTAATCTGAAGTAAATAACCAAGACTGAAGAGAAGAGAAATAAAAGCACAGATTACTGTTGTGCAATGAATCTAGCAATGACTGTTCCTCTTATGGTTGAAGCAAAACTGCTTAGCCAAGAGGAGGCTTGACAGAAGTCAGAAAAGAGCTAGAAACCTGCAGGATCAATAACAAGAAGGGCTTTTCAAGGTGATCAGACTGAAATTCCAGATTTCAGAGGCTTGATTCAGCTTTAGGGCACCAGAACTCAAATCATGCATCACTAGATAGATCATACTGGTAGGAACTAACAGGGGTGAGAGAGTAGGGATGGAATTATGGACAGAAGGGGGGAAGAGCATGCAGATCACATGCTTCTAAGCATGTGGTAGAAACTTTAACTTTCTATAAAACATTAATTTATTTCATGACACAATAGAAAAAGGAGCAAAGGTCAAATAGAAAAAGTAATATTTTACCAAAACTGGCAAAATCAAGATCTCATCAAGAAATAGCATGTGGAATCTGGTTGCAGCTGATTTCCTAAAGCAGTACATATTATCCATCATGTTTCCATGGGATTCAATGTTGTTAACTCTTATGGAGTTCTCCTGTAGCACATTGCCTAGAAGCAGAAACTGTAATCACAATGAGCTTATGAGTTAATGGCAACTTTTGGTAGCCTGAACTGTTTTTTCTTTGAAGGAATGGCATGTGCATAGTATTTCCTTTATGTTGGAGAAATAAAGGATTCAAAGATGAAACCTTGCTAATAATAATAATACCAACTTTTTAGAAGTCCTTACTAAGTGCAAAAATAATTTTCATTAGCGGATACATTTGTTCCCAAAATGAACACAAGTAGAATTTTTTCTAATAAAATTGAAAATATTATTTCATTCAAATAATCATCAAGTCACTGAATTGCTTCAGTTTATGTCCTGATAGATCATAACAACAGACATTCCACTTTTAGAACCATCATATCCTGTGACACTATTATTATTAATATTATCCTCCTAATTGAAAAAATTAGGACCATTGCCAACTAACACAGCATTTTGGCTCTTCAATAGATACTGGGAAATGCTAAAGTGTAATAACAACTGTGCTTTTTGTGTACTGTGTATTTACTTTTTATCTTCAGTCCTAAAACTTCATCTGCATTCTGATTTCAAGTTATCTATGCCAACAATTGCTTTTCCATTAAATTCTTTACACATATGAAGAGAAAAAAAGAAGGTATAAGAGGTATGACAGTGTTCAGGTCATCCATGAATTCTCTAATGGTAAGGAAACTTCAAAAAACTAGCTGTTGTTGGAGTGGAACGAATCAGACTTAAAGGGATGGTGAATCTGATTTTCTATTTGCTGCATTTTGCCTTCAGCAAATACTACTGAACAAAGGTGGCTAGAGCTGGTTTTGGTTTGAATCTGTCAATATTTTTACTTCAGGCAAATAAAAGTGATTAAGCTATGGTATGAATAAGTTTGTCAAATCAGTCTTAAATAACAAAATTAATTCTGAGTTATTCAAGCAACACATGAAAATAGAGACAACAATAACTTTTCGCTTTCCTAACATTTCAAGTATCATTTTAGCTTTTTAAAAATAAAAGGAAAATGTACTTATATCTACATTTTAACTCTTTAGAAAGGGTTAATTGTGAACATTATGAGCAGTGATGTTTAAGAAAGTGCTGTAAGTTAATCTTTACAACTGTCAGTGGAGAGGCATTTCTTGTTCTGTGGTCACACTTCAGTTACAATAAAACATGCTTATGGAACACATAGTCAAAACTTGTTGTCAATTATTTAGTATTCCCATAAACCATTAGATGGTCAAAAATATCTTTAATTGATTCCATCTCTACCTACACTACTTATTATTTATTAGTATAACAAACTTCTCCATGGGAACAGCTAATTGTACCTCCCTAGTGGCCACTTCAAGTGGAATAAGCATTGCACAGTGCTGCCTAAGATACTGCTGAAAGGTCTTCAGCATCTGGGATTTGATTAAAACTGTATTACATGTACACATCAGCAACCATTGCTAAAACAAAACGCTAACTTAAAAAAATCCTTCTGCTATACTGCTTAACATAATTGAAAAGCCTGGCATATATGGAAAGAGGAGGGTTGGAGAGTCTGCTGTCTCTTCCCCCTCACCCTCAACAATCATTTTGTAATAGAAATAATACAGCATTCTCTTGTACAATGAGAAGGGAAAGTGAGCCCTACCAGCTGCACTATGGGAGACCTTTTCCTCTGACACACATGTAGCACAGCTAGCTACTGCTGTCTAAGCTGCATATTTTTGTTTCCTTTTTTTTTTTTTTTTTTTTTTTTAAAGACATAGTTGTTAATCTGTTCTATAGTAGAAAAGACAGATGTTATGGAAATAGTAAGCCACACTGTATTTAGATTGTTCCATGACAGGACATTCCACAGGCAATGTTTCACAAAGGAAGATTTAGTCATTGAGACATGCAGGTGAGTTGTAAATACTGCTGAACAGTATTAACATAAGAGCACCTACAGTATATAGACCAATGTAAACCAAGGTTTTACAAATAGATATAACACTGACTATTGGATAAAAATGTAACAAAAAATGAGCAGGTATTCTTTTCAGTTAAATTAATTAATCTGGTCTTTCATGACAATCAGCGATCCTTTGTTGAAATGAGCAATCTCTGAAAATCTTCAAAGATGCAATTCAAAACATACTTGGCTGATTCAGATTACTCTTACCCATTTTTATTTTTTTTTTTACTTTTTGGGTTGTTTTTGCTTTAAGCCAAATGGCATATCTGGAAGTGACATTTCATTCAACTGTTAAGAGACAGTTCAAAAACTGAATTCAAACCCTGCAGAAAGGATATCCAGGCTATTTATCTGAAAGTGGATCTACACCGTAAGTGCAGCACTGGGCTTAGGTCATAGGAAGAGCAAAACAAGAAAATCATCTCATCTAGAAGGGTGTGGGGATTTTTTTTCACACTAGTCATGGGTAACACAGTCAGTTCAAATGACCTCAAATTACCTTAGAGTGTCAGTAGACCTAAAGGTAAAAATAAACTCTGGCAAAACACTGATGAAACTGCAAACAAAAACTCCACCGTGGTTTGTAATTGGAGGTGCCATGCCCCAAGCCAGATGTTGATCACCAGCCAGGGAACTTTATTTTATTTATTTGAATTTATGGCCTATACAGTCCTTTAATTCAAATTGTCTTCCATTTGAATTTTCCTACCTAAAAAGTAAGAATAACTTTTTGCTTTTCCTTCTCTATTTTTTCTTTTTACAGTGTTTAACAGGAAAAAATAAAATACAGATACCTTTTATTAATCTCCAAAGACAAAAACACAAAAATGCAAATTTTTGATAAATATTCTGTTGTGAAATTAAGGATTTTGTGACTGTCTTCTTTTCTTCAGCAGTAAATTAGAATTAAAACTGCCAGGACATATCAGGCATTAAAAGTAAGCAATGTGGAGCAAGAAAGAGATTAAAAATGAACAAAAATTCAAGTTAGAGGCACTAACAGACAAAGCAGCTGAGTTACCAGATGTGGTGGACAAACATTACTGAAGTAGAAGTAAAGCAGAACATTAAATTTTAGACAGAGAAGATGGAAACAAAACCTATTTAACAGTCATCAGCATAAAGTGACAGGAGTAATGAAGCATCATTTTGAGAAAGAAATGTCTTACTTTCTGCACATGCATTTAAATGCAGTGTTTTGGTGCAAACATTTGTTCCATATGTTAGGTCAATGGCCTGTATTTCAAATATATAGTCAAGACCTGTAAAATTGGAGTTAGGGTCTCAGCTGTTAGACACTGACACTGCTTCACTGGCGTCAGTGGTCCTTGGCTGTTGGAGGGTGTGGCTCTTATTATTCACAGCACAACTGCTCGCCCAGACTGCAGCAGGTACCTAATGTGCAACACTTGCCGCTCAGTTGTGATTGCATTAGCTATCTTCCAAGTACAGGAAGGATCATGGAGTGGCAAATGCTGAGACCATAATGGTTTGCACAGTAAGAGAGCTAAAATCTGCTACACGTGGAATCCTTGCTAATACCAGTGGAATAAAACTGAAATGAAATGCGATTCTACCAGTTCTCCTTGTAGCGGCCCTCTCTGACTGAGTAAGCTGGTGTGCCTGGGTTGTGATGACTGATATTTTAACTACCTACACATCCAGGTAGAGTTTCTGCTTATGTGCAGGTCAGCCTCACTGGACGTAGCCGGTAGAGTTGCTCTGCACATGCATAAGGCTGCCACACAAAACACCTGCAGTGGACTGTCCAGAGATAGTATCAAACTTTCTGCACTGGCCACAGAGTATGCCAAATTAGGTGCTCCAGCCACACCAGATCACATTTTGAGGTGGCAGAGAGGCCAATGCTCACTGTAGTAAACAGATCCCAAAGGATGTTATAAACAGAAAAGGGTCTTAGTACTCCAAGACAGCTTTAAATGTAACTTTAGGACTAATATTCCACTTTATGCCTTTAACCATTTTTAAAAGGGTATCAGTCATTTAGATAACTCTATTAGCCTATTTTCTATAGAAAAGATGCATAAGATGCACCTTAAGGTATTTTTACTCACTGTAATAGGTAGATAGCTTGCATCAATACAAATCTGAAATAATTGTCTGATACCTTAGGATTCACCAAGAATTAATAAACTAAGGTAGGCTTAGAAGCATCTCTGCTTCTTAATTTTTCCTCTTTGTGGGCTTTATCTACAGTAAACAACACTTCTCTTAGCTTCCAAAAATGTGTGAGATATATAGAAACCTTTTAACAGAATTGGTCTTGCATGACAGTCAGTGTTTTTCAAAATTTTACTCACTATTTTGTTTCAAAATCTGCTAAAATCTGTTGGTTCATTTCAATAATTTTTCTCTTGAGAGAAGGAGGAGCTAAAACACCGGTTTGTAATTAATCCCACTATTATTGCTAAGAATATTGTTTTGACAGCAGCAGACTAACTCCACCAATACTTACTGGATGATCTTTGCCATGTCTTTCTGTTGCCATATGACTAAGGCAATAAAAGTAGTATATTAATATATGCCTCCACCAGAGATGTTTTATGAGGTATAATTTTATTAGCTTGTTGTAAAAGTACAACTAATTAAAAAGATCAGAATATTCATCCTATAAAATTCCAGTATCTCAGTGTATATTTTAACCCTGTAGATATGACAAAACTACAAACACACAAGCATTTTATGAAAACAGACAATTTGACACATTCAAGATACTCATAAACCAATGTGCTTTCCACTGAGAATAGAACAAAAATCTTTGAAAGGGATGGTCTTTAGAGGAAGGGAGAATATACTCTCTTCCTTTGACCAGAAATATAAAAATAGAAATTCCTACAGATTATTCCTTCACCAAACAAACTTGTTTTCTTGACCCGTTACTTAAAAATTTTCCCATCTAGCATGAAAAATGCAACCTTGTGTGTTCTAAATACTTCATAATAGGGGAAAGTCTCTATAAAACCACTTGATTGTGTACAGATTAACATATCAGGCCCAGTCATAATGGTAGAAAGATGGAAAACCAGAGGGAATTATTCTGCTGTTATTAGGACTTGTTATAAATAAAATATGAAGCATATATTCCAAGAACAAATCTCCATTATGATTACAAAGAGGTATCTAAATGAAGAGAGAATTCTCTTGCTCACAGATCATACTGAAACAGAAAATCATTGTAAACAAAAAAATTTACCAATATAACTTTTTTTTCTGAAAATGTTAATGAATTTTACAATAGAATATTGTGTTCAGTCTTGACAGGCCCACACCAAATCGATGTCCCAAAGAGTATCTATATTAATTTGCACTAATAAGTGTTTTAATAAGATCCATAACACCTAAAGCAAGCACAAATTTATGCTGGGCGAAGAATGGATTAAGAGCAGACCTGAGGAAAAGAACTTGGGGATGATGGTTGATAAGAAGCTGGACATGACCTGGCAATGGGCACTCACAGCCCAGAAAGTCACCTGTGTCCTGGGCTGCACCAAAAAGAGCGTGGGCAGCAGGTCAAGGCAGGGGATTCTGCCTCTCTACTCTGTTCTGGTGAGAGCTCACCTGGAGTGCTGCACCCAGCTCTGGGGTCCCCTGTGTGAGAAGGATGTGGACCTGCTGGAACCAGTCCAGAGGAGGGCCACAAAGGTGACAAGGGATGGAGCACCTCTCCTACGAAAAGAGACTGAGCTGGATTTGTTCCGCCTTGTGAAGAGAAGGCTCTAGGGGAGACCTCTGAGGAGCCTCCAGTACCTGAAGGCAGCCTACAAGAAAGATGGAGAGGGACTTTTTACAAGAACATCTAATGACAGAAGGGGGAATGGCTTCAGCAATTAGGGTAGGTTTAGTTCAGATACTGGGAAGAAATTCTTTACTGTGAGGGTGATGAAGTACTGGAACAGCTTGCTCAGAAAAGTTGTGGATGCCTCGTGCCTAGAAGTGTTCCAGGCCAGGTTGGATGGGGCTCTGAGCAACCTGGTCTAGTTGAAGGCGTCCCTGCCCATGGAAGTGGTGTTGGAACTGGATGATGAGGAACTGACTTCTTTTTTTTTTTTTTTTTTTTAAACCATCGTGGGGGAAGGGGAGGAGGGTTGGGAAGGGAGGGTGAAGGGGTGAGGAGAACACTAAAAAACCCAAACCAGCAGTTAGCAAGACTAAGGGGCAGAAAAGCGAGAAAATGTGGGTTTCAAAATACTCATAAAGTCTTCTTAAAAGCTGTAGCAGAAAGTCCTTCTTAGGTTTTAAAGACTTGTTACCAACCCAACATACTGAAAAAAAAATGCAGGAGGTAAGCAGTATGTTCATGAGTAACAAACTAGCTAAAGACAGAGTAAATGTTATTAAAAAAAAAAAAAAAATAGGGATTTTTTTAAAACAAAAGACTGATTTTTTTTAGATAGGAATATTTCTATTTCCATTTGCTATAGTGTGCTAGGAGTAATGTAAAACAAATTATAATCTATTTTTATAAAACTTTTTAGGTATTCCTCAATAATATTAATATCAAAATCAAAACCTCATTAGGAAAACTTTCCAAAAAAGCCACAAACAAAACAGATTTCCCACACTTTTCAGCTTTCTCTACCCAGTGACCTATAATGTCTGAGCAATAAAATATTGTGCCTTATCAAATTAGAGATCTAGTTTTGACCAGGAAAAATCAGATATGCCTGTACAGAAAGTCCCTTGAAACTAGTGCACTTGCTTCAACCTATTCTTGCTCTCAGTGGCAACAAAGCCTCCAAGGAACTTCAGCTCTCTACCAACATCATTTCCTTTCTCTGGAAAATTTCAGAGCAGTTAACACTTTCTTTTCCATGTTTTATGAAGCATGAGATAGTGCTGATCTTACATTTTTTTCCTAATCCCAAATTTCTTATTTAATTAATTTTGAGCTTCCTAGCCTAGCCTGGGGTCAGACTATTCATCCATTTAATCCCTAAACCAGTTTTTATCTGCCAGAGATTTGTTTGTCACTTTTCCCTCATCACAACAGTGCATCTCCACAGCTTCTTTTATCACCTGGAAATTGAATACAGCAGGGCTTAAATATTCTCATTCACATAACAGGAGAAATCAACACTTTTCTTTTTTTTTTTTCCCCAAAAAGTGCCCTTTTGTGATGACACCTCAAAATCCCCTACAAAGAGAGAAAACAGAGGTGAGGTGACCTTAGATGAAGAATACCACAAGTGAGACAGGAGCTGTCTATCTTTCCATTCTGTACATGGCACAGCATAGAGATACATTCATCCTAATGGGTTTGTTGAACAATAGTAATTGCTGATAGTAATTAAAGTAAACAAGATACTGTGTGGGCTAGGTTGAAAAGTGCTCATCATTAAAATCAGAAAGAAATTAGTGTAGCATACTTCTTATAAATATATATATATATATAAAATGTAAAAACAAATCTATAAAGATGTAGTGATGACTACCATATTAAGTTAGTTTTTTATGATTTCAGAGTTCCATTATTATGTTTGAATGTTTGATTGAGAGTTTACTGCTATTCAATTCTTATTCACTTTAAAATATTGCTATCCCTTCCTTTGGAGAGAAAAAAAAATGTGAGATCACCATTATTTTGATTTATTTGTACAAGTTCTCTAAAATATTTTACATTTAGTCTTTGACATTACTATTTAAATGAAAAACCAATCAGTGAAGTTCTGTTTTCTTGTGTGTTTCAATTGTTTTGGGAAGAAGATATTCTTGGATGGTAAGCTGTTATTATATATCCATTACAGTTTTTGATATGACAAAGTTACAAAACACTGGCCAACAGAAAGGACTTCTCATTTTTTAGCCTTTAATTCTGAAAGATAATGTCCAAAAGGATTTCACAGATATGTCTCATACTTACCCTGAGGCGTCAGTTCATATTTCAGAAATTATCTACTTTAGAAAATTCAGTTATCCCACTGTTCCGGTGCAGAATGTAAAAAGAAATATAAAAAATTTTCCATTTTGGGAAATTTTATCCTTTTAAAGCAATGCTTATTAAAGAACATTAAAAATGTACTCATATAAAAATGTTTATACATGTCTATATACATATATAATTGTATATACGCTCTCATGTTGTGTATATAGACACGTATTCCTGTTGAATACTAAAGTTTACAGTCCACATCTTCTGCTTAATTATGATTTACAATGAGAATGTTTTCATTCTGACTGTCTCATTTCATTGACTTACAGGCATCTCAGCTGGCTCAATAGCTGCAGAGAAACAGTGTGCGGACATTTCAGTGCCCATTATTTCTCTGCAAATTCAGCTGTGGGGAGTAACAAGAACAAATTTGTTCCCACTGAAAACAAGCCACATATCTGTAGATAACTTGTCTCACTGATGGTTTCTAGAGGGTATAAAAAAAAATTGCAATAAAAAGACTGAATTGAACTAAAGAGAGCACTGGGGAAACTGGGTTGAGATCTACCCCTTGATGCTTACAAGTCTCAGATCCATTCATCCATGCACACAGATGATATGGCTCACACATACTTTAGCTGATTAAACAGATTTTGGTAGATAATATCATTATCAGTCAGACTTGGAGCCAAAGGGACTTTCCATTTAAAGGAATGCTATACAAATAATGTTGCAGAAAAATAGAAACCAAATAATGCACAGAAGTAGTAAGAGGTCAAAAACTACCCTTTCACTTACTTCTAGAAATGCTACTTGTTTTTAGGTGCCCAAAATATGTCAAGGAACATACTTGTGAAGACTTCCACACTAACCATGAAAAAGATATCTCTGTTATAAAATAATACCAGTAACATTCTGTCTGTTCTATACATGAATTGACCTCTATGCCTGCCATGAGGAGAAGAAAGAATAAAACAAAAACTTATACGAGAGAAAACAAAAAGGTGTCATAGATTACTAGAAACAACTTCCTACCTGCTCAGCTCTGAATAGTTTTAGATTGCAAGAACTTCCCAATACTGAAAGAGGGAATTGTTATTATTCTCTTATAAATAAAGCAATTACTGTCTTTTCTTTTAAAGGATCTGAGATTAGTGGTTATTCAGCTAAGCATATTTATTAACTAGTCTGATGAGGTGATTTCCTCCCCAGGCAGCAGTGGGCTCCAACTAGAGAAAAGCTGACAAAGTCTATTTTTGACTACCTGACCAACAATATTCCCCAGTTACAGTCACTTACAAAGAGACACTCTGCTTTCTTCTGGTTTATTTGAGCATATTTCCTAAAAGCTGTGTTTTCATTCCAGGTTTGTTGTTTTATACCCATTTGCCACCCTGATTGCAGTGTCAGGGACAGATCCAGCCATTCTGTGATAGGGAGAAGCAACATAGAAATGCAGCTGCAATCAACTCAGGGGACACAAACAATACCATCAGTGCTAATGGGAGGGGCCGTGACTAGATTATCCACCCGAAGTAAATCCACTCCTGGCTAATCCTTTATTTTATGCCTGGCAGAGAGGATCCTGTGCAATAACTTTTAAGAGAATCCCAAGAGTGTGAGGTATTTATTATCATCGAACACTTGTGCTCCTGACCCCACTGCCTTCAGGAAGGACTTTTTATTGTGTAATGCTTTACTCATTTGAGTATAGGTGGCAGAATCTGATCCAAAGGGATTTAAGCAAATTTGTGGGTTTTCTTGTTTTTTGAGTCATGTTTTTACTGCTTTCCCTTTTAACACCAGTTTTAAATTCAAGTGTCATTTCCAAAGAAACAGCTATGATAATCTGTGGTGAGCTGATTAATAGCACTTACGCAAATTTCAATGACCACAAAGTTGTGAGTGTGTCTGTGTGAGTGATCTACTTCTTATAAAGTAAATGAGTCTTCTTTCACGTATTTAATAATACTCAGAATTCTCTTCTCCTCCTCTTCCCCTCTGCATTCACTCTGAAGTCCTCTCCTTCTCTCATTTGTTGTTGTTGTGGCAAAGTTATTTTTTTCTACGCTATTTCCATTCACCCACAGTTAATCATTTACGGCCTTTTCCACTGCAAACATGCAGAAAACACGTAAAAAGGAAGTCTGTTATCACAAAATCAGCAACTCCGATTATAGCTTGATCAGAAGTGACATCACAGTGGTTTCATTAGTGATATTAGATAAGTGCAAACTATTTTCTATCTCTTTTTTTTTTCTTTTGCAATGTCAAAAGGGACAGTCACCGTGCCCCAACTGGTTCTGTTTGACAGTGACAGGACTGCATAAAAGAGTCCTTTCACTTACCATCTCAAGACCACTTCACACGTCAAACAAATCAAATCTACACATCTCTCACAATCTTTATCAACCTGCCCAGGCAAATGGTCGGAAGCATTACAACCTTTGACTTGTTAACTTATTTTTCTCTCTTTACGGCCTTAAGCAACTCTTAAAATGTAGAAGATGTACGTGCAAAAAAGTAAGTTTTGCAATATAAGTACTGGGACAGAGAAATTCTCCCACTGACAAGATCTGCCAATGTAGATAAAATTCTCCCCTTGTGTTTCATGTTACACATTCTATTCTAGGTTTGGCAGACATACCTAAGGCAATCTCTGCAGTAAAAATGCAGTAAGTACTTATCCCAGGAGATTTTTATTTTATTCTCTTTTGTTGTTGTTATATTTATAATATCAATAAGTGAATGAGAAAAAGTTCTCTCAAGAGGGGAATCTGGGACCCCTCAGAAAAATAGCAGCATTATTAATTTTATGTTATCTATTATTCATTATATAGTGCTCCACAGCTCTGTTAAAAAGAAATTGGCCAGAGCCTGGCCACAAATGAGATTCTTCAAATTTGTCTTTCTGTGAAAAGTTTTTTCTGCTGTTGACATTGTGAAAACCAACACCTTCCTGAGTTTCAGTAAGGGCCTGTTTTTAGATCAGATGTTTCCAGCTAGATTGAATCAGGAACAAACTTTCACAGAATCACAAGAAACAAGGCATTCTATTGGAGATGAACCTGAGAAAATCCAGAGACCCTGACAAAGGAAGATGAAACTTCATGGTCTTCTTAGAGCAGGACATTTGAAGCTGTGTGGATATTTAAAAGTGCACCTACAAGAATGTTTGGATAGTGAATGTAACAGTTCAATATTTGATGGCTAAATTAAGCTATTGTTTGCTGTGATCTGGGAAGATCAATCAGGAGATTAAACATTCTGTACCTTGACTGGCTTCTCATCTCTATCCTTGGATACTTCTTATTGTCCCTGTCAGAGACAGCATATGGGATTAGATGGAGCAGGTATAAACTAGTGTGGTAGCTATTCTGGTCTTAGTCCACTTGGACTCCAAAGAGCAACATCACAAGGAAGGATATTTGTAACATTGCAAGATTGTACCCTGAAGTCATACCTTAGAGACTCAGAAGAGTAATGGATGTTCTTGTACCAAACTGGCTGGGAAGTGAGTGGGATCCCAAGACAGGTCCAATTTAAATATGCAAGTGGTCATGCACTAGGCAGTCAGCCTCATCTAGGCTACTTCTATCAGTAATAATTACACTGTTAAGAGAAGAGACTTGGGAAAAGAGGACAGACTGGATGTAAGGTAACATTAAGTTTTCATATGTATTATTTGGTGTAATATTCACAGTGAAATGTTTATGTTAAATCTTTCATAGGAGCTGTATTCATTCTACAAAGAGAGGGATGAAAAGTTCCTTCTTTCCAAAAAAGGAAGGAAAGGAATTTAGAGAAGATGAAACACTGATTCTGGATAAATATAGAATTCAGTCCCATATGGAAATTATTTAGAGATAGACAAATATTCAGTCTGGATAGGTAGCAGCATGCAGAAAAGAAGCCCTTCTCCACAACAGCTCTAAAGCAAAACAACCAAACACAGTCCAGCTTGTCCTGCCTTGACAAGGAGGAAGGCCATCTGGAGATTTCCCATGGGAATATCCTTTTCTTCAAAATGAGGGACTTGAAATACCAGGAGAGACAAAGAAAGGAAGTAGAGAATCCAAAAGGCAAAGTGGAATCTGGTAATGGCAAACACTGCAGCCCCCAACAAGCACTGGTGAAAGTCAAGACAGCAATACCAAGACCTCTGCATGCAGGAAAAACGAGCACACTTCCATACTTCCATTAACTTTAAATTCTCAGCTGGATATACCACCTGTGCAGACACTGCATCTCTTCCTTACTCATATCTTTCCATAATCACCTCCTTTCATTTACTTATAACCTTCTATTCTCATACAGACACACCTATCCTTTGATCTTTATTCAGGTCTTTCCCCTGCTCACATACACTTCTCATTAGCACAGAGGAGATGCATCTGACAAGGAGTAGGGTTTCTGTCTGAAATGGGAGCTCAGCTATGTTAAGGAAGAGACTGGGTCTTTGGAAGAGGAGGAGATTAAAATTTTTTTAACAATGCAGTAGCTTTGGGAAACAGATACATGTCTGAGTGGAGGAGGAGGTGGGAACAGTTAAATGGGGAGAGCTACAAAGATATTTTCATACAGGTGAAGATAAACACAGTAAAGCCATTAAAGTCTAATTTTGGAAAAACTTCTTAGAAGCCATTCCTGGCTAATTATGCTCTAGTAATGAATGAATAGAATAGTAAATGTTATTACAATAATTTACTATTCATCAAGAATAATAAATGAATAGAATAATTCATTATTCCCACATCCTTGTTCTTTGCAAGCTCTGGCAAGCTAACTAGGGCACTAGGAGGAGTGTCTCAGGAAGAACAGGGAAACAATGTACTCAAAACTTGGAAAAGAGGCTTTACTTTTAGGTGAAAAGTTCACATATCTATCAGCATTTTGTAACTGCACTACTGACATGAACTATCACATTTGAACAATATGCATCTTGCCATACTGTGTAAAACCTACTAAGCTAGTTATTGGATGGAGAGCCAGAATTATGAAATATGATCTTTTCAAGTGATCAGCATTTTTTTGTTTCAAAGTGATTTTTTTATTTCCTGGTCATACTTTTGTTGGCATAAACAGGTTAAGCAAACTGATATAGCATTTGCACAGGTAAAAGAAATTATAATTAATATAGCCTACATTTGATTTTCTTGCCCAGTTTCCTGTCTACCCATATTTTATACATATATATAATGTATGTATCTTGTATTTTCATATATACAATAAACCAAAATACTTTCTTCCATCAAATAACATACAAATATTCTCTCATGCTCCCCACACAGCTTTCTTTGGATCACAGGCCCAGTTATCTCCACAGACACTCCAGGTGCTGTTTCCCAAAGCTCTAGTTGCTTCATGCTCCATTTGCTAAGCATGCTACTCTCCACAAGCAGTGAAAGGTCACAATATAATCACATCGACTCAATTTGCCTAAAACACCCATGTATGTAATACAGATTCACAACAATAAGTATGATGTTTCTATTCTTTTCATTCAGAAATAGTTTACTGGTCAGAGATTCATCAAATGCTCTTATTAAGGCTTATATTCTGCTTTTTATGGGTTCTAGGGCTTTTGTATTAGTAGACACTTTTCCTGTCAGATGCCATTTATTTGACAAGTTCTATGTTTCTAGAGTTTCTCAAGGGGTGAAACTAAATCCATTCAGAAACAATTTAGCCCAGAAACATTTTTTCTGATATTGGAAAAAAAGACTTTGATGCTAGGTTAATATGGTGTATTACAGAAGAATAAAACAATAAACTGAGGGTTGATCAGCTTAGGGTATGGCACTAGGCATTCTTATAACCTTGGGAGAGTTAATTAATCTTTCTATGACTCAGCTTCTAACATGTAAAATGGAAAAAAATCTTTCTTAATCTTACTGCCCATCTTCCTTTTTTGCCCTCGGTTTAAACTCTTAAGTTCAGTGAGTTCAAGACTATGTTTTAACATGCATCTTGTAAATGGACAATTTTGTTAGAGTTCTGCATTGAGCACAGCTCAGCCCTGTCCCAGGATGTGCCTGTGTTTTGCAATTTGTTTTACATACCAGGTAAGCATCAGCCTTGTTCCATTCTCAGACCTCACTAGATTATAGGAAGAGATAATAAGCAAGCCTAAGATAATCCATATGCACCTTCTTTAAAAGATGATTAACTTGTATTTATAATATACATTGATCATTTAAAAAAAAAAAAAAAAAAAAGAGAGAGAGAGGCTGGGACTTGGAAAGCAAGCTTCCACCGTAATTCTGCTATAGCATATATGTTGGGTGATATTGCAGTGTTCTAAGGCCCTGTCTCACTTTTTGCTGTTTGTATACTTTTGTAACTCTACTCAAGTTTTAAACCCATGGAGAAATCTCATGTCCTCTCTAAATTTTATATATGATAGTGATTCAAAGAAAAACTTGATGATGTTGTAGCATAAACAAATAATTTTGGACTGTCCTGGCCAAGCCAGGCATCTGGATACTGCAATTGAAAAAGGAGAGAGAGTAGAACAATGTAAAGAGGAGACTGAAGAGCATTTCTAAAGCAATACTTGAAATTCATGTGAGAGGGAACATTTTTCCAGTGATCATGAGATGAGAACATATTCAAGTGCTTTAGGTACATGACTAAGAAGGGCTTATAAGTTTCTTATAAATGTTATACACAAATTCTAAAATCTATAGAGATGTTCATGAAAGTTCCTAACGGAAGATCCAGCTATACCTAGTTTGTCCTAGCTATAAAATCGTGTCTTTTTAGAGTAAGGTGTATATTTTTTACTAGGTTTTGCAAGGAAACTGGCACACCTAACTTGCAGAATTTTGAGAAAGAAAAAGAGAAAGAAAAGAAGAAAGAAAGAGAGAGAGAGAGAGAGACAGAGAGAGCGAGAGAAGGAAAGAGAGAAAGAAAGAGAGAAAGAGAGAAAGAAAGAGAGAGAGAAAGAAAGAGAGAGAGAAAGAAAGAGAGAAAGAGAGAAAGAGAGAAAGAGAGAAAGAGAGAAAGAGAGAAAGAGAGAAAGAGAGAAAGAAA
>JAWWTY010000077.1:35939549-35984909 GCA_035222235.1 Margarornis squamiger | reverse complement strand
GAAAGAAAGAAAGAAAGAAAGAAAGAAAGAAAGAAAGAAAGAAAGAAAGAAAGAAAGAAAGAAAGAAAGAGAAAAAGTTAACATTCTTACTTAAAAATGTAATTTTATTTCTATCTCCTTAATAACTTTGTGTTTTTCAAATGTAAAAATATGGGATGTTTCAGTGTTTTATTCTTTAAAAATTTTGAATCAGGAAAGTGTCTAAGCAGACCATTCTGTAGCTTGTTTTTGTAAATCATCATCTCTTGGTAAAAACAAAGTTGGTAGAAAAATTTACTATGAATTGAACTGTTTAGCTAACTTTTCTTATCTTTCTACAACATCTGACCTATATTTTTATTCCTTTCTTCACTTCTGCTTAACTATAGAGTAATAATCTACTTGATGTTATCCTTGATTTTCTGACTATGGGGATATCAAATTTCATGATACTTCCTCTTAGAGGGCAAGGAGGCTGAAGAGACACTTCTTGTAGAATCACTGCTAGTCTTGTCATGTTCCATAACAGTTTTAAGGACTCTTCTAAGTATTTGAACATGGTAGGGAATATAACATAAGACCAAAAACTAAGGAACATCTCATGGATTTAAGTTGATCTCATCTAGATCAAGATTCTCTCAGCTAAAAAAAAGAACTCCTGATATGAACTTAATAATTAACCAACACCAGAAAGCATGAGAAAATGAAAGTTTCTCCTCCTGTCCCTGGGGGGAGATGATAGACAAAAAGAGGTTAGAAGTGTGCCATAGGTGTGGTATGCTTGCAGGTGCACTTCATATAGCCATTACACCTGGGAAGGCAATTCTCATAATTTTCTTCTTGGAATGATTCTCAGTAAATTTGTGGTTAAAAGTACCCACAAAGTGTGTGGGAGAGAGTGGGAAATTCCAGCTTTGGCAGCTGATGGTCAGTCGCTACAAACTCAGTATGTTGCACATTTCTTAATGAGTATCTGAAGTCTGAATTCAAAAACTGAGGCTTGGCGCTGACTGCTGCTTTTGTGAATTCAAGTTCCAGTACCAAAAATGACACTTCTTACTGTTTTATGAGTTTGGTTCCGATTATGCAGGGATGAAGTGCATGTTTTGGTTGTCATTTAAGTAAAACATGCCATTTCTACATTTCTTTCTTCTGTTTTTTACATTTTAATAGAAATACATTTTGTAATCATCAAATCTGAAAGCAGTAAAAAAATAAGCACTACACCAACTTGTTTATCACAGTTATCAGTGCACTTGTTTGTGTGAGATTTCCTGTCTTAACAGAAACGAAACATACTAATAATAGACAGCAAATACATGTTTTTAAATTTGTGCAACTGGGATTACTACTTATATTTTGTACAATTTCAGTTACTGTACACTTGGAAAGAAAAAGCTGAGGAATTCAAATCTAAAGTAAAACAATGTACCTGTCAATATAGCCAACTTTTCACCACAACTACATTTCATTAATGACAAAGAGAACACATTTAGACACCTACAACTACAAGATAAAAATCCATTAGCTTTGACAAAAAGTCAAAGATGTTCTTCAATAACTTCAGAAAAAATGTCTTAAAATAAACTTGCAGTTTAACAGCAACAACAACAAAATAGGTAATAGGTACACTAACTTCAAAAATTATTTCAAGCTGCTATTTGGGATTAAGTTTTCAAGCAGTTTTTGTTCTTCTTTAATATCTTTGTATAATCACCAAAACACCTTGCATATTTCCCTAACACATACAACATTCTCCCTCTTAAATGGTTCTAATAAATATTTTGTTTCTTAAGTGCCATAGGTTTATTTATTTTATTATAAACATTTTTCAAGTAAATGTTTTCTAAAAGTGATCATGTCTAATAATTTTTATGAGGAATGGTTTATTATCACACCTATATTGCTTTCAGTATATAGCAGGACACTTTCCACTTGAAAGTCACCTTGATCTGAATGTTTGCAGCCCTCTGTCCCATCCCTCAGATATTATTTAACAATGCTTCCACAATCCTTTGCCACTTATCTTTTTGCTCCCATCGCCAAATTCCTTTAAGTTTACCTGGACATGTTCGATCTTCCACATAGAGAAAAAGCTATTCTAATACAGGCTGAAAAACTGCTGTTATTCACCTGCAGTTAGCCACCCAAGGATTTTATTACTTTCAAGGGAGAATTCAGGAGTAAAATATCCTTCTTAACTGATCACCTCTAAACAAACACTTCCCAAGCTAAATCAATGACAGACAACAAAGTCAAAAGTCACCGTGGGTTTCTACAATAATTATCTGAGAAATAAATAAATAAAATTTTCTCAGGCTGAAAAAATACCTTAAGCCAGATTTTCTATTTTAGACATGAATGCCTCATACATTCTTGCAAATGTATGATATATGCATGCAAATCAGATCTTTACATCTGCCTACTTCAGGGTGTAGATATTTGTCTATATATGTGCAAATAAGCAAGTATCTATGATTAAAATTGAAAACCAAGCAAATTAGAAAGATGTCCTCATCCTTAAATCTGAACTTAATTATTTTATATATGTTATCTCCTGTATTTTGACCAATATTAAAAAGCTGATTTGCAGATTTTAACCTGTGAACTGTATCAAATTCTTTTCTGGCTAGAATGATTTCCTGAAAATCCTGAGGAAATATATGTAGCCATCATAAAAATGGTCAGTCAGGGTACTCAGCAAATACAGTTTAATATTTCATAAATATTTGGGTTTGCAGAATTTTTGGAGAGAAGACAAGCCTTTTCCCAAAATCTTAATGAAAATTATGACAAAAATTATACCCTAAAACAGGAATAGAAAAAGCATCTGTATGTGACAAGTTAGTGGACAAGTCTGCAGGCAAGGCTGTGGAATCTGTCTTTCATTTTTCCCAATAATTATTTTTGCTAAGTATATCACCTCTTAATGGTAACTAAATTGCCATCCAGCAGAAACCTCTTTCTGCTTTCTTTAAGGTTTTTACTCCCAATTAAAACATCACCAGAATGTTCTCCCATCAAATTTCTGAGAAAAAGGAACAAGATCACTCTGTTTTTCCTTTAAAAATTGCAATCTGGACAGTGAAAATAGCAAAGATTATTTCTGGACAATTCTGTAGCCTTTCATGCCAAGATAGTCTTGTCCTATTGCCGTGTGCTTCTTCTCTCCTGTTAGTAGTCCCTTAGCCCAGAAGAAATGACAGTGAAAAGGTAATAGAAATTAAAATCAATTCTCAAAACATTTGAATAGTAAAAATGGTATTTGAACAGCAATACAGATAGAAAAATGCTTCTGAGATCTATCTAATTGTGGTAAAGGCTTTTTAATGAGAAATGGTGTGTCTCTGTGCTGTTTCATAATTCACTGTGCCATTCTAGATGCCTCTATAGTTTAAATACAATAAAATTTTAGTAGGATTTTGAACACTCCCTAAGTTAACAGGTAAGTCAATTTAACTCCATAAAAACAGATGTAACTCTAGAGATTTTAAATAGTTTAATCAGGTGTAGCCATTTCTTCTAACGTTCTGTGATATTTTCTATCATGCTCAAAAGCACTACAGCATAGCCAAATGTGTAGCTACAGGCAGCTGCAGTGACTGATTTCATTTCATGTGCCTGTTGCTGAGCAGTGAAGTCATTCTGCATGAGCCAATACAGGTTTGGGAAAATCTACAGAAAGCTCTGCAGTGATAGAAAAAACTGATCAGATTTGGCTTTTGTGAATCTGCTATGCCAAAATCACGTTCTGCTTTAGGTAAATTTTAGACTACTTCTAGGAAAAATAATTATTGTTTATACTCTCATGCCTACAGCTGAAAGTTTGCCATTGATTTAACAACATTAATACCCACAATAAAACATACCTATTAATCCTTTGATTTGGAGGGAGAAAAAATGGATCAGATTCAACCTGCCCACCTTTGATGAAACTAGCATAAGCCCCTTTATCAGCTGCCTGCCTTTGGTGATGGACAGTAGACAAATAAGACTCTG
Source organism: Margarornis squamiger (assembly GCA_035222235.1). Taxonomy (NCBI): domain Eukaryota; kingdom Metazoa; phylum Chordata; class Aves; order Passeriformes; family Furnariidae; genus Margarornis; species Margarornis squamiger. The sequence continues at coordinate 35,980,931 of JAWWTY010000077.1, read as the reverse complement.
AGGCTATTTTTCCCTTTGCTCTGCAATATGTTTTAAAGTATGCAAGAGTTATTACCAGTGCTGCTCTAGTCCTTAGGCCATACTCATTGTTCAAGGCTCACTAAATACAGATCAGTTTAGGGCTTTTTTTCTCCCTCAAATTAAATGACTCTGTGTTTATTTTGTACTCTGTTGTGCACCCTCCTACATTCCCACCCACTACTTACCCCATGTGGTAAAACAGCAGAAAAACAAGGTTTGCTCTTGTCCTGGGAATTCATTTTATGTTATCACTAGTTTGCATTTTATTAACTGGGGCCCGAGGGAGATATGACATTGACAATATTAGTGATTTTTTTGTAAGTTTCACAATAATTAGCCCTCTTATTTTGTGAAGGAAGAAAAAATCAAAAAGACCAAAAAAGGGGTGGGGGGGAAGAGCTTGAGAATGATAACATCTCAAATAGTAGAAGGTTAATCTAAAAGAATACACAGGCAGTCATACAAAAGGAGATATATTGCTTTTAAAAATCGTGCTTTTTTTTAAGCTAATCCCATATTTAAAAGTCTGATTTGTGATTTTTAACACTTGCGATTGATAGTATGGGGTAGTTTAGCAGAAATTGCCTGAGTTTTATTTCCTTCCAGTGGTGGTAGAGTAAAAGGATACCTGCAGTTAAGTTAATCTGATTCCTTTTAGAAGCCTATTTTTTCCCTTGTTTTCCCTCTTATTCATTGTTTACCCCTGTTCTAACAGATTCTTGCCTTTTATTTGCAGCCTAAATGAAGGAAGGATATTAAAGTAAACTTCCCAGAAACCAAATCCATGGAAACAATTGCACTGTTTTGAGTTGCTCCAACTTTCTTGTTCTTATTCAAGCTTGGAAAACTTCAAAGTCTCCTAGGTTTACTGGGCCCTGAAAAAATCATTATCTATACTGAATTAAAGTTAACCTGCTTTTAAAAGATTACTGTACAAAATGGTGGATAGTCATATTTTACTCATACTATTATCCTTTCAGTTTCACATTTAGAGTTTTTTGCCTTTACCTCAACATGTTACCTTAATTACCTTTGATGAAACAATTTTCCAGCTGAAGATGCCTTGCTTCTTTAAAGAAAGGAGTTTTGATTGGCATTTGTAAAGGAAGATAGATTTCAAACAATATTTAAAGGGAGAAAATGTCTGTTATGTAACTAAAAAGTCTAAAAATGGAAACAGTTTTTAGTTATTAATATGGAATTTTTAGAGCATGAAACAAATGGATCCTATCATGCATGAATCAGTATGAACTACTGAACATACCTTTTTATTCATTGCTGCATAAACATTCTGTGACTGTTTATGATTTATAGTGAATTAAAGAAAAATATTAAATTACCTTAGAAATAGAAAGGGATACCTGGACCTATTGGTAAGTATTATTTGTATTCTCATGACATGCCTTGATAGCAATGAGATGAGAGAAAGGGGAACAGATACTGATTCAGTACTACTCTGGAGTGATGAAAAACTACAGAACACCTAGAAAGTATTCTTTATCCCTTCTAAAAGACTTTCCTGTGTCTCTTTCAGTGCTGTTTACTCACACCCACATTTTTCAGTTTTGTCCTGAATGCTGAAGTAATGAGAAAGTAAATGAAAAATTAAGTTTATAGAGATAATCCAAAGCACTCAATACCAGCTGCACAAAGCATAAGTGTAACACATCCACTGAGTATATCTATGGGACCTGTCTACACTGTTCTGTCAACTTTCTCTTGAGAGCCAAGATTATCTTTAGACATAAACAAAGTGAAAGTGCCCTGAGGTGAAGGGACCCTGTCTGTGTTTATGCTGCTTGACCCAGGCACGAGTTGCTTCAGACATGCTGATTATTCTCCAAGCCTCTCTAGCAGCCCTGAGAAATCTCAGGTAGCCCTTGAGTTGTGCCCCACTTGTGAATCCCTCAGGCTGTTTGCCGTAAGTAATTGTCTGCCTCTCACCATTATCTACCAGCTCTTCTGATTATCAGGAAAATGTGGGAAGGAAGGAGAGAACATGAATCCAGACCCCTAGGCTATTAGCCTTCTCCAGTTTCCAAAGAGCTGTCTATACCTGTATCTGGCAGCGTGCAATAAAACAGGATAACAAGTACCTGCCTCACAGGCTTAGCCTGCCTGAATCCTTGATGAAACATGATGGCCTTATCCACTGGAGATGGGACAATCAACATATCCCACAGTCACTCTCCATCAGTCCCTACCAGAACATACTCTGGAAGAAAGCTTTGCAGCTTGGTCTTAAAATAGCAGAGCCCACAAGAGTCCTCAGAGGAGAGATGGAAAACCCTCATGGAGTTTTTCTGTGGAGGAAAAAAGCATGAATTTGGAAGCAAGGTACCTGCCAGAGCACGAAGTCAGAAGCAAAGCCACTGGTTGTGAGAAATGGTGCCAGTATAGCCACTCAGAGCTGTACAAGGGGGAGGAAGAGGGAAGTGGTTTGGGTGATAGGGGGCAAGGTGACAAGCAGGGGGCATGTGGCCTTGTATCCCAACTATTAATAGCTGCTCTTCTCTCTCAGCCCATCCCTGCCCTTGCATGTAGGATACAGCCAGGCCTCCTACCAGTTCCAGAGGGATGTAACTGAGCATCTCTCTGCTGAGTTTTGGGAAAGGCTTGGTGCCAGGCTCAGGCTGACTCCCCACACCACAGACCCATTTGGGTCAGCCACCACCAAGTGAGGAAATGCCCACTGGCTGGGCTGCTGAGTGGAGACCTGCCATGGGCTGGTGCCAGCACCTGCCAGGGAAGGCATTGCCAGGCAGAACAGGATCATCTGGCAACATGGGGCAGGTGAGGGTGAGGAGAGCCCACCACCCCCTGAGGCCAAAGGACAGGAGTCCATCTATATGGATGCCCCTTCCTGGATCTGGCTGTCATACTTGTAGACTGTCCCCAGGGACCACCAGGAGAGATTCCCAACAGTGGGGATGTAGGCTACCCTCCCTAGCACATAGGATGGCAATACCAACAGCTAGATAAATTTCCAGTGTAAGCATTTTTATGAGGCATTGTATACTCTCAGGGCCATGGAATAACCCACATTGCTCTGTGGGGCAGGGATTTCACCAGGGAAAGAGAGGAGGGTGTTTCCCTAAAGCACCTCAGCCACACGACTCTGAAAATGTCCTGCAGGACAACACACAACTGAGGGGAAGGACAACCTGGACCAAGGGGAGGTGGGCAGCCAGGCAGCCTGGCATCAACAGGCTGGCTGTGGCTCGATCTACACATCATAGAGGTAACTACAGAAATGAAGATATTAAGACTGGAATTCTGGAAGTGTTCATGTTTTGTGAGCATGCACTAACATTGTGAGAAAATAACTTCTCTTTCAATGGTGTGTAAATAACAATGTAGCAAGTACCATAGAAAAGTACAAGTTTCCTTATTCCTTTACCCACTGACAACTTTACATAATATGGTGTATGCTTGCAAAACATATATTTACATCATTAGTCATTCACAGAATAATGAATTAATTAACATCAGAATATTTCTGATTTCAAGATGAAGCAGTCCCTTTTGCGTTTTTTTGTTTAAAGGGAAATGCATAGGTCAGACATTATATCTGGGATTACCATTAGTCTCTTAGTTTCACACATAGATTAAAATTTTAATACTTTGTGGCTAAACCTCACTACCTCAAAAGAAAGGGATAGAAATCCACTTTATCCAGTTTTATTTGTCCTTTGCCATTTTTTTCATGAGTATTGTGATGTTATCTGCAGAGCACCTAGCACCACCAACAAAATTCAGACCTAGGACTGCCTACCATGATTCCTCTGTTGAAAAATATAAGAGCAAAAGTGGAAGAGGAAAATCTGATGAAGAGCAACAAAGAGGAGCTTTCCACTGGTAGTTCTATGAAACACTCCTGTGAAAAGTTACGCCAGGGTTCAAAATAGATGTCCCCATTTTTCTACTACTATCAGTGAGGAGAAACACCCATCATCCGTGTATTTCTACAGGAAGAAAAGTGTGCACACTCACAACAGCACATTGCTCCATGCAAATATTCCTATACTATCAACTGCTCTAGCTATGACACCATGCCATTGTTTGTGTTTTTTTCAAACATTCTGTAGAGAGAGATAGCTATCTTTAGTGCAACATATTAACATGGATACAGTAGCAACTCATGAAAAATAAAATCCTGACAAAGAAAGAAATCCAGCAGCATACTTAACAAAATGTAGTAGAACATTTGTGCAAATCAAAGAAAAGCAATTGCTAATAAAACCCCAAAATGAAGGCTTTTAGAGCAGTAGGCAGACCAACCCTCGAAAAGGAAGCAGACAGGAAATGAGCAGAAGAGTTCGTTTCTCTTGGTTTATGAACAGAGTATTTAAAGAAATGGGTTTTTTCCTTAAGGTCAAGATGGAGAAAAAATATGGAGACAAACTATAGGCAGTTCAGACAAGACTTTTAGAGCATCTTTTGCTCTGGAAGCATATGAGACATTAGGCTGTTGCTATCTTGAAATAGCTAGATGAACCAAACACGTTTTTCCCCCCCTACCTAGTGGTTATCTCAGCTGGACACTTTTTTTTTTTTAACGACAATGTAGCTCAATATTCTGTGTGTGAATGGTGTGAGTCTTCATATTTGTGTCTAGCTGGATTTAGAACACTAGTAGAAGGTTAAACAAAAGGTTAGGAAAAATAAGCTTAGTTTTCCTTCCAAAGTCTATGCTGTACCACCTGTTTCTGAAACAAAAAACTTTAATTAACTTACTTAAATAAAATCAAGGTTTTAAAATCCCATTCAAAACTTAGTGTTAAACACTTTCCAAATTTGAATTATTTTAAGTGTTGATATGAGGAATTAGTTGGAAAACTTCAGGAGAGATACATTTTGCTACCTCTTCTTATTAGAAGTCCATTATACAATAAAACCTAGCTACTCTTATCCAGCACAAAAGATGATACTGCCTTATGACATATCTTCCATTAGATTCCATGTATTTATCTTCTTCTCCAACTTCAAACCTGAATTCATTAATACTGTTAAGGAAAAAGTTACAGATTTATTAATTTCCCTGAATCAGTTTTTTTCACCATTCCCAAGTATATGCATTGTATTTGTCACCTCTTCAAATTATTACTGTTAGCTTGGTAATATTTATTAAACCTCCTGAAGTTCCCAGTTGTGACTTCCCTGTCTTTATTCGAACCATTAATCTTGCTTGTAGTCCTGATGGTTAAAGTCATTTCCTAACTTAAAACAAAGCACTGTTAGAGCCAAATCTAGAGTATGGACTGTCTTTAACCCCAGTTCCTGACCTTGCAGCCCACCTTTTCTTTCCCTGCTCTCATCTGCTTTGTATAACCTGAAGATCTCTTTTTGCCTAAAGATTCTGCCTTTGAGGCAGATAAAGATCCAAACCACTGCATAAAGCTTTGTAATGAATGCCAACACCTTGAACTACACTCAGGAACTAATTAGCAGTTGATGTAGTAACAAGTCAAGAAGCTGTTAATTCACACTAAAAAAAAAAAAAAAAAGTCAAGTTTACTTGAGTAATTCATTGTCAACACACTCATTTAGACAGATGTTTTGAACTGGCATACATGCATAGTACATATGTACACACATGTCTGTCATGGACATACCCATGCTTAAGTTTACAGATGATACTATCTCACTAAAGTACAACAAAATAAAATTTCTTGAGTAGAGCTTTTCCTGGTTTAAGAAAGCAACACTTTCTTATGGGAAAGGTGTACAGACAATGGACCCATTCATTGCTAGGATCCTGCAGGGATGACTGCTTGTATGTCATTGAGAAATACATTTACTGTAGATCACAGAACTAGTTTATGTGATGTCTTTATTCCCAGCAACCAAAGGGAGTCAGTATTCCCTCATATCTCCTTCAGAAGAGGTCCTCTCCAAGAGCAATGCATGCCAAATTATATGGAGATAATACATAAAAGATTTGCTGCATTAGTATAAAAAATTGAGATTGGTCATGTCTTCTCATGACACTCCCAGTAGGTTATGCAGGTTCACTCTGCTGTAGCATTTCATTTATAGCACTGTTCCTACTTATACTTTCGGCGCTGCTTCTGATAAGTCCTGGGCACCATAGTTGGTCACCTCAAGGCATCCTCTGCCCCCATGCTCTCTGCTGCTCCACAGACCCTGGTGGTTTCTGTAAACAGCACTCCAATTTCCATTCAGAAAGTAGTGCAATCGCATGGCTTAGGATCAAGACAGATATTTCCCATGATTCATTTTACTTCAGCTATGCTAGCATGATTTTCAAAGAGTAGTTAAGTAGAGTGGAGAGAACAACAGTGAATGTCGCAGTCTCCCTGAATAAATATAAACAAATTGCCACTAGCAAATCTACAGTCATATGATGGCCTGTACAACAGGGCACTGAAGATTTGCAGGATCACTGAAAACACATTCCTCCTCCTACCTTTTTTCTTCAAGTAAAGGTATTGGTATATTGCTTTCATACTCAGCTGGCAAAATGTGACTAGTGCTGCAGGTAATCAGTCCCAGATCTTAAGAATGTCAAAAGCTAATTTGTGCTTGGAGTGGAAGCAATAGGCAACAGAAATCTGTGTATGAGTTCCCCTCAGCATGAAGAATCACATGGAAAGCTCTCAAGAGATATATTGCTGCTTATTGGTAGGTAGTCTGGTGCTGAGTTTGGTGAGGGCAGATAAATCACCCCATTTTTTAGTGACAAACACAGTTAGACACTTAAGGATTTAGACACCTATTAGCTATTCTGTGATGAATATATAGCCCTTTAAACTGTCATGGGTTTTGCTCAAACCACCACATACACTTTGCCCCAAGTCAGCCTAGCCCACATCTCAGTAAACCTATTTGCAAACTTTAGTATCTTGATTAAACTGTAATAGAATTTGCAACAAATAAGAACCCAATGTGAAGAGAAAGTGTTTTAACATTTGAGGACTGATGTTAACTTGCCACAAATATGAATTGAACAGTCTTGCCACAAATATCAAGTGTAGAGTGGATCTTGCAAACCACAACTTAATTATTCTGTTTTGTTCCCATTGAGAATCTGACACATAAATGTTTTGTAAAAACAAGTAGATAGGTCTGCAGCTTTCATCCCTGCTAAAGAGTAATTCTCTTTCACTCCAAAAATTAAAAAATCAAAAGTAGTATATGTAGAAGGGCATATTTGTCTGTATGGCTACCTGTATACTGGGTCAATACAATATTCCCTTTGTACATGTTAGCATCATTTGTTTCCTTTGTTGATACAATGATTTTGTTATTGTTGCTGTCAGTAGCAAGGGTGATAATGGATTTATTATTCATGGAATTATCTATGACTGGGAAGCAGACCTGACTGTAGCACCCGTATTTCTATAATATATCTGTAATTATGCATTCAGGAAATTTGACAGCAAAATGTCAAAACAAAAGCAGATTTGCTCTGTTGAAGGTGCTTGAAGACAAACAGTGTTACATCAGAAGCTTGTATCTGGTTCAGACAGGCTATTTACTGCAACAAAAAAAAAATAGCCTTTTGAATTACTTTCAGCCTTCCATACCTCATGTTAAAAGGCTACTGTGGTGCCCTCTCGCTTATTTATCAGCAGTGCAGGGACAAAGATGAACAGGAGTCACAAAAAAGAGCAAAAGGAAATGATCACTTCAGAAGAATGATTTTCTGTAGCTTTGAAAGGTGAGGGTTTCCTTCAGTAGCATTTAATAGCTATGATTGAGTACCTCTCTTACTTTACAGGCATTGCTAATACCTGTGTGAGGCATTATTGATTTTCACACAAGAGAATGTCTTCTTGCTTGTTGGAGCTACAGTAGTGCTCACAAGAGGTTGTACCAACCTCCAAAAAGAAGCAGTAATAAATTCCCTCATTCTATGTGAAGGGCAATATATTCCTTTCTCTTACTCTCCAGTATCTACAGTCTGACAGCTTCATTTGGTGGTGCTTATGAATCACCAAACAGGCAGTGGGAGTCAATTCTATGAAAAAATTAAGTGATACATTTCAGATTATGGTTGAAGGTGGAGTTTAATTGTCTACCTAAGAGGAAGTTCACACCAAAAGACTTAATGTTAAAGGTTTAATGCATTCCATTTTTCAAAACTATACAATTTCATTGCTGTCATTTGCAATGAGTATAAAAAAATTGCAATTAGCACTAATATTAGGCTGAATTTTTTGCTCAAACCTTTTACACAAATGGTAAGAAAAGACTGTCAAGGAAATTAGGTTTTCTTGCTACAAACGCAGGTGTGATTTCTGTACCTGCATTGAAGGTTTCCAGCAGACCCATATGTAGACCCATCTGAGCATTCAGTCTGGAAAATCTATGGTGGCTGTCACGCAGCACTCTCTCTCTTCACCTTCTTAATTCTTATTTTGCTTTTGACAGTTGGTAAGTCATCTTTTTAATGGCTCACCACAGTTTTAATGCACAACTTCAGACCAAATTGTTTGAAACCATGACTTAATTCATGGAATCTATTAAAAAATGTGTTGACAGCCTTCATTCCAGGAAGAAAATGTTAATTACTTGTATCACAGTAGCACTCAAGATTCAGGCCATATTGCCCTAGATTATAGATATGCATAGTTTTTATATCTGTTTTTTGCTCAAAATGGAATTGACTGATGTGAAATACTGCCACACTTATTTTGTACAATATAGAGCTTTCTGTAATTATTGTATAGGTGAGGAATGGTGACAAAGGCATGTTAAGAGAACTGTCTAAGGTTGCAAGAGGTCTGTGGCAGAGCAGTCACTCCCTTTCTCTGACATAATAAGGAAGAATCACTTTTCCAGGGGACATAATGTCCCCATGATACTAAAGAAAGTATATGATGGAGAAAGATGACTTTTAAAAACTGACATTTCCTACACAACAGTTTTTATTCTGAAGCTCAATTTTGAGATATCCCTGGCTTTGGGTGTCAAAAAATTACTCTACAAGTCCACCAAACCCAAAATGCTTCCAACTGGGCATTTAAAATCTGGGCCAGATCAGTGTGTTTGTGAACATTTGCTCTTACAACTGTGATCTGACCTATATAAGAGAGTAATTCAGAAAATGTCTGGAGTCTTATTTTGTTCAACAGATCTGTAACTGATATGGGCTAATGAAATATCATTCACCATAGTTCCTAGCCAGATTCACAACAACTTCTTGGTCCATCTGTTCACTGAAGACACAGCATTTTACATATCTCTTTGTATCCATATTTGTAAAGTCTGTATTTAACTTCCTCCAATATATTTATGATACTTTCTCAGTCAGAAATACAGAAGCAAGGGGATTAAAAAAATAGAGAATAATACAGGTTGGATACAATAAGAACATAAACCCTCCAGCTGGGAGGAGGGGAAAAAGCAAAAAACAAACCCCAACATGCTTGAATCTTTACTGAATAATCTTTTGCTATTCAAAAATACATATTTATGTGAATTCACTTCAGAGTTCTTGCTCTTTTACCAATAATAAACCACAAATAGCTAAAGTGAACGGCACATGAATAATGAATAGGCTAAATATTAATCATTCAAAATATTCACTAAGTACATAGAAATTTTAACTACTTTAAAAGAATGACTTTTCCTGCTAATGACATCTTCAGTAAAAAGAAAATTAAATTAACAAGTAAGAATTTTATTTTATGCAACTCCTGTGGATGGTTATTACCAAGCTTCTGCATACGTATTTTTCTTATAGATATTGGTTACATGTTGGAAAAATAATCATATTCTTAAATAGGCTGTTCGCTCACTCATGAGAATTTCTGATTAATAAGTTGTGTTTCTTTGTTTATAAGATGTAAAGGCAAAGGCTCTTTAAACTATTCTTTTTTTTTCCTCCAACAATACCTTCTAATGTATACATAAAAGAAGCCACAATATTTAATAAAATGTGCAATGTCATAAACATTAAAGATTTTTATTGGTTGAAAGGATCTTCATGAAAGAGTTAAGTTTGTCTTCAGTACTGTGGTTGTTTTCTTTTATTGTCTTAACTGCCAGGAAATGAACCCTGATCATAGATGACTGATGAAAAAAATAAGTTAAAGGAGCCCACATTTCATTTATGAATTTTTAAAGGGAGATACGCACAGGTAACTCTATAAAGACTGTCTAGGTATAAAAAGAAAGTGTATAAATATATTTACTTGCAATAAACACAAGTTTGAATCCCCAGAGTTGTAGTGTCCCACTGATACGCTTTTCTTTCTTTTTTTGAGTAAAAGGCTGTTGGTGAAAAGGGGTTAAATACAGTTTCTAAATGAAAAAGGGTTTTATTGTGTCAAGTGTCAGGAAGTGAGTAGAGGTGCAAAGGAAAGAGAGAGCGAGAGAATAAGATCGTTAGAGCTGATACCATGAAGTGTAACATAAATTCGGAGATGACAGAGCAGGTGAGGTCTTTGAAATGCAGCCATCACAATAATGTCACCTACAGCTGAGAATCCACAGAAGGAGAAAAAGAAAGGAGGAAAAAAAAAAAAAAAGAAAGAAAAAAAGCGGGGGGGCAGAGGGGAGGGGGAAGAGGAGAAAAAACGTAACCACAATCCAAATGTGATCTAAATACAGAGCAACAGACTTTATTACAGAGCAACAGACTTTACTATATGGAACCTACTAAAAAAAAAAATTAAAAAAATTCTTTCTAGTAAGCCTTGAGTAAAGTAGTAATAATATCATGCAGACCTTCCATAGGAAGTATGTCATCTCTCCTTAGCAAGTAAGTTGCTTGCAGTGCCAGATTTTGTCTTATAGAATCAAATTAGAAACATAAATTGCATGAACATTTGGCCCTACACATATTGTTACTTTGACTGTTCCTTTTATCTTGTCAGATACCACAAACTTTGACAAGTTTATTTGTACTCACTGTGATAAATTCTCTAGTAGTGCACATAAGTGTACATATTTGCCCCAACAGAGAATGTTATCTTATGCCAGATGTGTTTTTTGTTTTCATGTGAAGCTACTTCATGGCTATCTAAGGAAATGATCTCAGGAAATTTTTCTTCAATCGCTTTCTCCTAATGCCACACTATTTCACCTCCTAGGCAGTATGTTTCTCTTCTTCGTAACTCTCTGAGCTATATGTATTCCATTGGTTTTGTTGCCTGAGGGCAAAATCCTGCAATGAGGATTACTCAAAGATCACAGTGAAATGGACAGGACTGTTACTCACATAAGGCTAGAAGCCCCTTGTCTGGTTATGCAAAGAATCAATATACAAGGTGGGCCAAGGTTTCAATCAGTATAAATCAGTGTAGCTCCACTGCAACTGAACAGAATGGCATGTTTAAGCCAAGGAAGTGGTGCTACATGTGCCACACTTTCATACTGTAGAGGAGATATGTGTTTCATCAGGAAACAGGGTTGATTACAGCAGCCTTGTCAATCGGGGGGAAAAAAAATCTTAAAGAAAAAAACTACTCTACACTGTTACTTAGGACTCCTTCAGTCCAAATGTTGCATCTAGTTACGATAAGAGAACATATAACAAACCATATTTCATCAAAGACCAAAATTTGCGGGCTCATACAAGATTCATTTGTGTTTACATTACATGTCAGATTCCTAGCAATTTCTTTTACTGCGAATGTACAAGGAGTTGCATTGCATCTCATGAAATCTATTTAAGTTTCAGAATTGGGAAGAGGACTACGAACTTTTCACAGAAAGGATTGGAAAGAAAGGATAACAGAGAGCATATCAGACTAGTAAAAAAGAGAAGCAAGGCACCCTGACAAACTTAAAAAAGAAAAAAAATAAAGACTTTTCAAATTCAAACATCTGTGTGCCACAAGCATTCTGAAACTAAAACAGTTTTAAAGGTTTGCCAAAATAGGAAGTTAATTGTCAAGCCTCAGTGATTTATTTGACATTTGCTTAGATGAGAAAGTCAATATAGGACAATGCTCTAATAATTAACATTTAACTTGTCATGTGTAAGCAATTATTTCACTATCACCCTTTTTCAATGCCACAAACATGTGCCTTATGCTTACCTATAATTGAAAACAAGGACAAAGGAGTAAAAAAAGTTTACAAAATACAGATATTTTCTAAAGTGAAGAATTTTACCCAACTGTTTTTTTTTTTAAAAAAAGATATTATCAACACAAGAGTTTGTTTAATTGTTTTATAAGATCAAATTGAAGCTGACTACTGCAGGAGAAATTGGTATAAGGCTTCAAGCATGTCAGTGCAGTAAATTCTGGTTTGTTTCCGTTGATGGCAACTTATGACATAATATCCTAATTTGGGAAAGTTACTTTGCAGATTGAGCTCCTTTATCCTGAAATCTATGCACCCTGATGAACCAGTTGGCTGTGTAATGTTTTCAAAGAGCTTTTTAAAGCAGATATACCAACTGCTGATATTTTAGACCTTCTCTCTACCCACTACTCACCCAATATTTATTATACAGTTCTTTTCACAGCTATTAACAGATAAATTTGACTGCTTTGAGCAGGAGAGGCTGGACTAAATGACCTGTAGAACTCTTTACCAACTTCAACCATTCTGTAGTTTTCTGATCTTTTCAAAGAAATAGTTCTGTTCTTTGTGATGTGCTCCATTTCAAGCAAAGGTTCAGCTCAGATTTAAGTGGTCTAAACTCCACCTTTGCTCTTACATACACGCTCTTTTTGATAGCGAGCTGTCTTTAACAACATGAAGCTACGTTGTGAGCTTTTTATTTTTGTAGTACTTGCACTACTGAGTTTGTCTTGGCAGGGGAAAATACCAGAATAACTGTGGGTGATCCTTCATCTTGAAATCCACGCCCTGATTATTTCTATTGTTCTAAACTGTATTTCTCTTATATTCAATTTCTACCTGCATTCTTATTTGTATCCTGCTATTTTTAGTCTCTGTGATTTCTGTAGTAAATAACACTATTCCCATGCTCTCCTTGGGCAAGAGTACATCCGATGAATCTGCAGGTAACTTCTCAAATTCTAGTAGAACAATAGCAAAAAATGTTCTCAGTCTTCCTAATTACCAAGCTAAATCTGTGTGCAGCATATCACCAGACTGCACCTTTTCGATTGATCTTTCCTATGACAGTTTTTTGTAATATATAGCTTTTAGATCTGATATATGGCAGAAGTGGCCATATCGGTTCTCTAGTGCCAAGGGACTACTTAGTGCTAATAGAGTGCATTTGATAAATAGACAGAGGAAGCAAAGGCTTGATCCCAGATTAAAAGGATAACAAGACAGTTTAGTCTAAGAAGTTTTATTTCATAGACAGGGTGCTGGACTTTATGCAGGATATAAAGCATGTCTCACAGCAAGGAAGCACTACCCTACATAACAGATTTGCCCTCAGTACTCAGGCCTCTGAGTACACCTTCTGTGGACCTGTGTGAAAAGAAGCTCAGCAGCTCTTGCAGTTTCATGATTTCTCATCAGAATTGAGCAACAGTGCTTATTTCCTAGTGTCCACTGAGGTCATCACCTGCCTGCCTCTCTCCACAGCCTTATTTGTAGCAAATCTTAGCTAAATCAAAGAGCACTCTTATGCAGTCCAGGGAGCATCATGGACCAGAATGTTACATAGGCAATAGCCATTGCTGGCTATTCCTAAGCACATCTTCCTCTTTACAAAGGCACTGGATGTTGCAGTGCTGGGTACCAATGACAGGTTTCAGCTTCAATCATACAGATAAAGCAAGGGATATCCACAGAATTAGTTAAATATTTTCAGTAATGACAGAAATGGATAAAACAGTGAACAAGAAGAAATAGAGTCTAGTTTTATAACTAGACTAAAGGTATCATGAATAGCAGGGACTTTACAGGCTGTCAGCATTAACATTAGCAGTTTTTAACCATGACCTGAGCTATGACAAGCTGTTTCCACACTGTCAGTCTCTCCGCTTGAGCTGGCAAGTCATATATACTAAAACAGTCCAGACTTTATCTGTGCAGTTACTTAAAAAGCCTATCTGGTACATTTGCCTGTCCCACCAGTACGAAGAGAGCCTGGAAAAGTCTGAGTGACCTGTTAATCTGAGCAATCTTATTGGATAGTTAGAAACAAAACATCAACATGCATCATCAGGTTGGCTTGAGTATCCCCACTGCCTTTCTATTTTACCGGATTTTTTAGAAAATACCTCGCTTCTGTTTAGTGTAGGCACTGAGTAAAATACTACTTATTAAAGATTTAGAAGAAATTTTCCCTCCTAAATACTAAAACGTTCATTCAAAAAAGGATTGTTGAGTAGGGTGACTAATGATTTAGAGGTATGTGTGCTCTCAATAGCTGGACCTTAGCAGACTCGATAGAAACCCAACATTTTCCTTCTAAGTTCATATGTTACTATTATTCTCAAGCAGAGCTCTTTATTTTGTATACAAATGTTTCCCTGCACATAAAAGCACCTTTCCTTTTATCTTGCTGCTCCATAACTCCTTGACATGCAGGCCCCTCTCTCCACCTGAACGACTGATGCATTAAACCATTACCCTCTCAGACAGGTTAGTAGTAAAGAAGAACCACAAGGCACTAAGACAGAGATGGTTTCTCACCTTCTTCATTTAAATGAACAGATCCAATATGCATGACTAAGTAGATAGACTGTGCCTACCTGTAGGACACTGAAGGCAAACCTGAAGCTCCTATATCTGTAGGCAACAATAATGAGAACCTTACTTTCTTGAAATCTGCAAACAAAATAAATGTGTGAGTGTAAACCTAATGCTAAGAACAATGTCTATGAAATTCTACATATGAGGCACTGGAGCAGGTTGCCCAGAGAAGTTGTGGATGTCCCATCCCTGGAAGTGTTCAAGGTTAGGTGGGATGGGGCTTTGAACAGCATGGTCTAGTGGAAGGTATCCCTGTCCAAGGTAGGGGGATAGGAAGTAGATGCTCTTTAAGGTCCCTTCCAACCCAAAACATTCTATGATTAATACAAACATAGATTGATTAGTAGAGAGAACACTTTGGAGCACAGAATTTTGTAAGAAGAAATAGTCACAATGTCCTTTTGAATTAAATGCTTCAAGCAGAACTTGCTTTCTAGGACACTTTATGAAAAGAAAAACTCTCATGCAGTGGCTTTACATGAAGTCTCCACTACAAAAAAAACACAAACAAACAACCAACAAAAAATACAATGAGAAATAAGAAGCATAAGATTATAGCAGGGAAATGTTATGCAAATATTTTTTGAGAGGAGCCTGTGCCCCTGTAAGATTCTACTGCCTTCAGTAATGGTTTAGAGACCTTTGTCTGGATGTCTGGAGACCTTTATCTACCCAAATACCCTCACAAGAAGGAAATGTCAGATAATCTGTTGGTAAAACTTTGAATATTAGGTAAACTGCACAGAAAGTTCCTTCCTCTGTCATCTTGGTGCATGAATGTGAGGTCACAGCTTCTGTGGTAGTATATATTTTCATCTTTTTTGGAGAAAAAAAATATATTTTGCTTTGTATACCCCCCAAGTACACGTCCTAGTCCATCTCACAATGGAAGATTTGGAAACTTTCTTTTCTTTCTGCCTTAATAAAAAACAATCTTGGAATTGATGTCTAAGTTTTAATGCTCTTTTCCTACAATCTCAAATCAGTCCAAAAGAAATCTAAAATAAAAGCCAAATAAGCTGCTAGTGACATTTCAATTGCAAATATAAAGAGACAGAATTTTATCCTCCACCTATAAAAACCTGAATGGTCCTTACTGAACTTAATTGAAGTGATGAATTAAATGCAATGTTCTAAATTAAAAAAGGTTTCATTCTTGTTTTAACAATGTTATTGAGTTGTGAACGTGAAAGCAATTTACGTTCTCTCATATCTAGTGGATTCATGGTATTGTTTTATAAGATCTTTTGTTTTGTCCAAATGATCAATGAGTACCATCAGATCATAAGCCCACATCTTCCAATGGATCTAATATGCTGAGACACAAGTTGTCAACTGTCCTCACATCTGAATTTCCCCTGCAAAACAGGTAAATTCTAGTTGTTATATTTTGACAATATTATCTGAAATGTAGTGATTTGAAAACTATTTTGAAAGTACAAATGGAAAGTATTAAGAACTGCCAAATCAAAAACCTCTAATTATTATCTAACAGCAAAGTGGCACAACAGTGTCACCAGATCTAAAAGCACTAGCCCAAAATATTGGATCTTGATTTTCAGTTCCAAAATCTAAGTAAAAGTTAACAGTTAGGAATTATGTTTGTCTGTGGACTGGAAGACTACATCAAGTCATCCATGAAGCAAAACATCCTGAAATACAATTCTGCAGACTTCAGGGTTCCCTTTTAATTTGAAAATCTAATGTTGAGCTCTGTATGTGTGCACAGTGCAATGCAACCAAAGAAACAAACCGTTTAAAGCAACAATGCAGAAACAGGCTAGAGCACATATTCAGACTTGTCTTGAAGTACATTCTTAGGTATGTGTGATATTACCTCTGAAAGGTAAGCTACTAATTATTGTAAAGGTATTTCTGCCCTCAACCATCCAAACAGCAAAGCAAGCAATTGATAAATAAATAAGGCCATGTCTTCCCATGGAGAACAGTTAGCAGGGAAGGTAAGATATACCAGCCCTGTTTTGTTTGCTCTTTCTGTGTTTTGTACAGTTTGTGTGTGAATGTAGTCAGATCCAGAAGCAACTTTTTATTAGTTTTACTGTGCTTTTACTTAGTCTTTTTTTTTGTTTGTTTGTTTCTAGAATTACTCTTGTATGTGTAATTTTTTACTGTGCACTCTCAAGGAAAAGTCAGTGATCCTGAAAGGAAAGCACCTGAGGGGAAATTTTTGGGTCCTAGGGTTCCTTCTCAGTATCATTCCATGAAAAGGTCCCTTTTTGGAGTGGGTTGTTCAGCCATCAGACTGCTGTGAGGCAGGAAATTCAAAAGATGACAGATAACCAACAGCTGATACTGGAACTGGTCACAGCAAACTCTGTACAAGGTAGGTCATTGTTCTGAAAAGTGTCAACCTACAAACACTTTGAAATCTGTATTTGCAGCTTTGCAGGAAATTTCTTCACAAAATGTCCTTTGCCAGAGCGAAGAGGATGAACAAAATTCTTACAAGAGGCCAACTTCATCAGCTTGTAAATAAAATGGCAGCAACAGGCCAGAAAATCGATGCACCCTGAATACTGCTTTTCATGTGAAGGACAGTAATTTGCTGAAAAACGCAAGGTTGCTGAGCTGTTCTTTAACATTTCTAAATTTATTTATAGGGAAGAATAGTGTCTTCTAAATCTCAGTAGTGACTTATATTAATGAGAGTTCCTCTAATCTTTTCTGTGCTGAAAATAAGGTGTTAATAGTTCTAAAATGAAATAGTACCTAAAACACAACTCAGTCATTTTCTTCATAGTTCAGAGTTATTTGCATAAGATATATCACCCTTTGCAAATATTTACTTTGCTATAGCCAAAGACTCTGCAAATTATATGTGATGGGTTTGAACTCCTGTCTTTCACACTTGTCTTTGAGTCTGTGTCTTTCACTCTTGCTGGGTTTCAGAAAGATGAACAGAAAGAAATTATTTTTTCTCAAATAAGATCTAACGTGGTCTTCAAAGTGAAAGACCTGGAATCTACCTGTAAAATTTGATTACAGCTTGATTAAAAAGATGGGGGGGGGGGGAGGGGGGAAGGAGTTGTATTCATGGGCTCATTACAGGCACAAAAAGGGGATGCTCATACAGACCATAGAGAATTTAAAAGATTTATTTATGATGTATTACTGTAATTTTTAATTTAGACATGCAAATTTTTTAATTTGCACTGACTGCTTTGCCTTAATGGTTTTGATTAATACTTGGAGGTAGTGTTTGTGAAAGAGATTTATACTGTGATTCATCTGCAAAATAATCAAATCATTACCAGCTAATGACAAAGCTGTGAAAAATGATATAGATATTGTGTAACTCCCAGCTATTGCAGAGCACGTGAAGGTGCCCAGTTCTTTCAATAAATGTGGACTTGGGTTAATAACTGTTCATAAGTTTGCTCTTGGTCCCTTCTAATTTGGTAAAAAAACCCACTGATCTTAATAAACCTGTCTTACAAAAGTAGCACTGATTATCATCACTGAACCCTCCATTCCATGAACATGCCAAGGTTGGAGACAACCCTTCTATTTACCCAGAAAGGACACCCCACAGAAATTTCTACCTGTCTGTGTATCTCCAGTACTCAAAAACCATGAGGTCCTGTCATAGACAGTAAAGTCCTCAACAAGAAGAGTAGGTAATGTTCGTGGTTTTCATTATTAACAAATAAAAACAAAAAATAAAATTATTGCCTGTAGCTTTCTAAGCATTTTGCAATTATAAGTTTCTTGCTTGCTATGATCAAATTCTCACTTCGTCTTCTTTTCTGGGAAATATGTAACTGTATGACTAATGAAATAATCACTTATATAGTATTTTTTTGCAACACGAGTGCATGTACACAGATATACATGCATACACATACATGAATGAAAGGTCCAAAGTCCTAGAACTGTCTCTGGATGGAGACAGTTGCAAAACAACCCCATAAAATTAGCTGGCAAGATATTCTTTTGCTTGACTTCAAGCTTTTTATGGATTTACAGTAGAATCTCCTTGTGAATTTACACCTCAAAACCAATCTAGATCAACAAATATAAACTAGAATAGATCTATTAAAAGCAGTAAAGCTGTATGGCTTTACACCAGCTGCCAATATGGTCCCATTGATTCCATAGTTCTAAGAACACAGTTCCACTTCAGGACTTAAATTCAATTTAAGTGCACATTGCTGCACATTGCCTTGCCAAAGCATACCTTACTGATATTTCACTTGTATTCAGTGCAGATTCAATTCAGTTCACTGATCTGACAGAAAACTAACAAAAAGAAATACAGTTAATTTATTGACATGACTCACTTGTCAGCTGTGCAAGTGCTGTAGTTGAGTCAAGGGAAGCACAGGGAGCTGGGGGGGCAGGAGGGTGTGTGTTTCTGGGAGGGCAGCCTGCCCTTTGGATAACAACCTTGTTGTTAAGTCAGGTCAGGCAAGAAAATCCCCTTTGTTGCTCCACAGTGCATTGTGGGATCTCAAGCCAAATGCAAGTCCCACAGAATACACCAACCTTCTCTAAGCTCTCATTTTCTAAGCAGAGCCACTGTCAGATCTCTTCATAATCATAAATCTGTTCTTTGATTTTTCTTGCTGCATGATTCATGCTTTCTGTTTGCCTTTCCACAACAACCTCTAAAACTTCAACAGCCTGCTTATGGATTAACAGTAACATCTTCTCTTCTGCCAAACTCTCCTATAAAAGTGCTTGATTGTCTGATAGAGTGACTCAGCTATTATCACTTGAGTATCAAAACTTAGCCAACTCCCTACCTTGGAGGTACACCAGTCTGGTGCACACACTCAGTTTTTGGATCACATAAGTCTGTACAAACTATGCACCCTTTTCTGATCCCAAATTTCAAGTGTATGTGTTCACATACAAACCTAGTCAACTCACAGGTGAACAAACTCAAGCCTGAGCTACTGCCTGGCAAACAAACTCTTTCTTCATGGGCCCAGTTCAAACCAAAGCCAGTCTTGCACCACAGCTGACTTTCCCATCTAGAGAAGCAGCCTAGAGGGTGAGTCAAATTCTAACTATGCCAGGAAAGCTGAGCTTAGATGTAAGCTTCAATTTAAATTAATGTGATACTACATCTACTGAGTACCTAAATCCCGTCTGTTGAACTAGAACTATGCCACACTCAAGAGTACTTCTCTCTAAAGCACATTCTCAATTGCAAAGAGCAAGTCTGTCCACTCTGCCAGTGAGTTCAAAATTTCACAGCACACTCTTCTCAATGTCCTTTGCAGTCCCCCAGCTGCTTGTTCATTCTGCCTCACTTTTGCATTACTGTAGTTGCTCCTACTCTGTCACTCTTCTGGGTAAGAATTCTACAGAAACAGATGCTTGTGGGTAAAATGGGGCAAATGAATGCAGGAGACAACCTGAGGTTTAAAAAATATTTACACAAACCTGTCAAGGAAAATTATGCTTTTTCTACACAGAGGGACACAATCTGAGTTACTTTAGGAGCTGCTGTGTGTTGGCTAACGGGCTTTGTGTTCCTGTATCTGCTCAACTCCTCTTCTGAGAGTATCTTGGAGTGGAAATTTGTTAATAGCATAGTTCACCTCTCATTCTGCATTACTTATCTGTGCTACCAAATGATTAATTAGGTCTAATTTTAAGTATCCATCACACTGGTGATTAACTCTTCCATTGAGGCCAGTGTAATGTCCTGCAATCACTGAAAAAGCATTCATTTTCTCTCTTGAAAAAATGGTTGTGAGTTCATCAAACCCACTGATTTCAATACCTAACAGTGATTTGATCCAGAGGAGTGCAGCCACTGATATTTTCAGTCCATCAAACCTGCAATAACAAGCCACATTGCCATGCAAATTCATACAGAACTGGGGCTAGATCTGCAAAGTGATTTGACAAATGCTAAATGTTGCAAATATTCCAATACCTAACTTTTAGACACTGTGTTAGAAAGTTATGCAGCCTGGCTCATCTTGTTTGCATAGAGAGAATTTGGCACTCTGAACAGGATTCAAGGAAGAAAACAAGCTAAGAACAGAACTGCTGAAATAAATGCTGACAGAAAGAAAGATTTGGGCTGCACCACTGAAAACACAATGAAATTCTACCTGGACTGGTTCCCTGACTCTTCTGGAGATAAAGGGCTAAGCAAGGTGGACTTACACACTTACTCAGGCCATAAAAATTAGATGCAATTATATATTCAGTAGTTCAAAGTGAGTTGACTAGTAAATCCAGGCACTTTCAGGATTGAGAAGCCACCTGTGTTCTAAGTTTTAAAAATCTCAATGTCACTTTTGAAGATATTCTCAGTTACATCCACAAACAAGTTCCTGCAGTCTGACTTAATTCAAAGTCCAGAGAAAAGAGCGGAGTTCTTAGATCCAGCCACTACTTTATTATTCAAGAAAACTATGACTTAAAACATATATCGTAATATATACATTTTAATAATTAACAATGTGCAGTTGTGGGGTTTTTTTGCCAAACTTTCTACAGCATTTGAGTCTGTAAACATTTCTTGGAAGATATTTCTACTGGTAAATATTTCATATGTCAGGAAATCTTAAAACTAATTTAATTTCCATCTTTAACACAGTGATCTCTATCATGCATTCACCATTAAAAATAAAGATAAGAGAATTCAGTAATATATTAGTATGATACAGCCTCAGGTTAAGACACTTGTAAAATTTTAAAGAGAACATAAGATTATTGATCTAAGGTGGTCAAATCTAGCAAAACTTGGAAGATTTTTCAGGAAAAAAATACTTTTCATCTTCAAACACAGCTACTTTCACTAACGTCTTTCTGCATGGCAATTTGACTTTTTGTTACTGATTTATTTACAAGATTTATGTTTTGGTTTCTTATCACACAGCTGGACACACACACACACACGTATGTACAACAGTACTATTATCCTTGATAGAGGTTAATTTGACATATTAAATGGAGTTTCTATGTTTTTGAAGATACCTGTGTCTAGTGTGCTTTATACATTAAAAAAGCCCCAACCATTACAAAACACAACCTTCAGTACTTAGAACCAGTAAAACATTCAACTTGTGCAAGTCTTGAGGACAGCTATACTGGAACACTTAAGGGAGAACTACTGAAGACAGTAAGAGTTTCAAGTTTCCAGTGGAGTCCATTAGACAAGGCACTTACAAGACACAGATATAGAATTTATGAGTCAGGGTCATAGTGGCAAGGCACCAGAAATGAATTGTGTCTTCTTTAATATAATCATATAGATATAAACAACTCATTCCACATTAGTGAAGCTTCAGAGTAGAGCTTCAGTCCATATAAAGCCTCCATTTTTGTTAGCGTGATGTCATTTTACAATTTGAATAAGTGATTTCAAACATTTCTGCTCAATATGACCAGGTAGATCATAATGAGTTTGTACCATTGCTACATAAAATCCACTGATTTTAGTCTAAAAGTGAATGAGTGAATCTGTGCAGCAGATTTTTTTCTCATAGTTCTCAATCTCCTTTTGAGTCTGCAAGAAGCTAAAATTCAGTTTGCAAATTAGAATTTTCTCAGATCCATTGTAAAACCACTAATTTACAAATGATTCACTCAGAGAATAGCCAGTTCTGAGCTGTGAAAGTCTAACTGTCTTTGGGTAAAAACTATGTTGGAAATCAGAGAGAAAAAAAAAAGTACCATGAAAATTTGCATATGCCTTTAGTGGTTTTTCCAGCATGTGCGAAACCCCAATCACTTTAGCTTTGGTTTTCACTACCAAAAAAAAAAAAAAAAAAAAAGCGCTAATGACATTGTACAATTTCCCTTTAAAGCTGAAGGAAAAGTTTATAATAAGTTAACAAATATTTTTTAAGCCTCTTTCTTTACTTTCCAGAAATACATGTTCTATATTACTGTAGCTGGTTTGAATCTGTTCAGAGAAGCAATGGCATATTGTTGATACTTTGATACAAGTGTTCTGAAGAAAACTTCAACAGAGCAGGTCACCAGCAGCACCAGCTCAACTGCAGCATCAAAGTACAAAGATGGTTGCAAGCACATGAAACCTGAAGTACCCCTTATTGTAGAAACCCAGTAGTTAGACACAACCTCACAGTCCAGGCTTCATTTGGAAGATTTCACATAAGCTGTGTGGCACAGGTATTCAGGCTACGTAAGCCACCAAAAACTTCCTTCCGTGTTCTAACAAACTTGAACCTCTGTAAACCAGTTTACAGAGATGTGCAGTCCTTCAAGAGGAGGACAGGAAAAGCTCTCTCTAGCAGCAGATTGCCAAAGTTTAATAAATTGATTTTAGCCAGCAAATCACACCCAAACTTCATAGATAGGCAACATATTCCTGCCAACCTGACTATGCTGGTGGGGAGGGAAGAGGGGACAAATTCTTCCTAGGCAGGGAGGAAGCAAGGAATTTCTTTCCAAGCAGCTTTGAGAACCAATACGAATCCTGAAATAGGATCTGCAAAATGAGGAGGATGCACATAAACTGCTGTTCAGTCTTATGTCAGTTAGTTACACCACCTTACTGGATATCAAAAAACTTGTATCAGTTTTCCTCTTCTAGAAATTCACCATAAGTTATCACATTCGAGCAATTTCAGTTCTTTACATTGCTCTTGAATTGGAAAAAATAACTCCAAGAATAGTGAGAAACCTTCTGCTAATATCCATTCTGTATTTACTCATGATAATTTTAGAACCATAGCTCTTATGTCACTTAGACCTTTTCAATTAAATAGCTGTTCTATCTTTAACACTTACTCCTGAATATATTTCTGAAGAATCACCCTATCTCCTCTCAACCTTTGTTTGTCTAAGCTTAACAACCCATCTCATTTAATCTCTCTTCAAGAGATTAATTCTTCATTCCTATAAACATACCAGTAATATTTCTCTGCTTACGTTTTAAGGTCATCTTTCATGAACACAAGTGACCAGAACTTTACATAAATTGACACCTTGTCAATTCCATGCACAAAGAAATAACATGAAAATGCCTTAGACAATAGCTCATCTTAAAATTATAATGGGCTAAGCAATTACAACAGACTTTCAAAGTTGTTCTCTATGGCAACTGTTAGTCATTATCCAGAAAATATTTCATTTCCACTATCTTCAACTGATAAATATGTATTATATTCAAGAGAAAAAAAAAATTCTAGTTATTGGTCCTTAAATTTGTGGCTTTGCAAATGGTACTATAAAATTTCTTCTCATCATTCACATTAACAAAATCATCTGGTTCTCCTTGCCTGATGGTCCAATTCTTTGTTAAGATGATGTTATCTATACACCTCACAAATACACATGGACTTTTTACTCTTGTACCTCCTATATTACTAAACAATATGTTAAATGGTATCATTCCCAAGACCTACCATGAAAACACTTGTAATAGTCAATTCACTAATGCTCTGATGGTTATCCTATAAAAAACAATTACCATCATCAAGAATCAAGTTCAACCCATTGTCATTGACTATGAAAGTTAATCTAATCTTTGCATAAGACTTATAAGTATGCATACTAAAAAATTCTTGGTCCCAGGCTTGTAGATTGTCAGCATAAACACTGGATGTTGTCCAAATTCTGCAATTCTGAAGTACAGAAAACTAATTTTTGCCTTCGCTTGGGTATAATTTCTATTGCTCTACCCTCATTTCCTTTACATGTCTTTTAGTTTTGTAGATTGAAATTATTCAAAACAATCATGCAGCTCTGGAAAGTCTTCAACTTCAGAAGGCTTTTGAAATGTATCACTGAGTTTTTTACATATATTATAATGAAAAAACTTAATGCCACTGAACTTATTGCTACTTATGCTGAAAGAGATTGGGAAACGTGAAAACCTTAAAACCATCACTTAAGGAGGCAATACAAAATGTGACCTCTGGAACCGGGTCTACTGTAATACAAAGACATATTAAAAAAAAAAAATAAATCAAATGACTGAATATCTCCTAATCTGCCTGGCCTCAGAGGAATCACCAAACAAGTGTCTAGGAAGGGCAACAGCCTGAACCTGTGACTTAATTTGGAAAGAAAGGCACAGAGAAGAGAAGCAAACTATTATTATCCTCTTTAGTTATCACCTTTACTGAAAACTGATCAATACTTGATCCAGTTTTTGGTTAACCTCACTTCCTTCCTTGACACGCCACCATGAGTGTATAGAAGAACCAGCTTCTACCAGTTTTTCTTTATATGATTAACGAACTTCAGCCATTTACTTTCTGCACTAATTCAGAAAGACCTGAGAATTATTTGATTTCTATAGAGACTATTAGTTTGAAAATGAATAAACATCTTAAAGAGTTTACAAAGAGTAAACTATTGGTATATCCCAGTAATGCCATATATGTCCTTCCAGTTTTTCCACTTATCTTTAACTTCATTGCCCCTTTGAAATAAAATAATTCCATGACTGATAATGATCCCCAGGATTTAATTCTCAAGCCCTGAATCCACCTTCACAATTTATTAACTAACTTTCCCATATATTCCAAACTTGCCTTTCTGAAACTCCAAGCTTTGATTACAATGTTTATTATTGTAGCAGTTAAGCATCTCACAACCACTGATAAAACTACCATTTAAATTTCTCTGTAATGAAATTTAATTTCTCTGTGTCCTCTCTGAAAGACAAAAATAGTTTCACTGTTTTACAGAAAGACAAGGTAAAATTAGTGATTTGCCTACAGGATACATGGTTGAAATAAGACCCAAACCCCATTCCTCAAAGCATCATACATGTGATGATTCTCATTTAAATTTAAAATAAATATGGAACAAAATTATGCATTGGGCAGGGCATAACAATCATCACCTAAATACAAAATATAAACCTTAACCTACAAAGTTTCCCTTAATTGTACTCCATCCATTAGTTCAAGTTACTTTTTTTTTCCTTGCTTCTCTGTGTCTTTTTAACAAATATAATTCTTACCTGTTTACGTAATCTCAAGCAACTGGAGGCTTCTGGGTGCATGCCAAGTGCTTCAAAAAGCACGTATGTTCAAATCAGAATGTGGTACAAATGAAAGCATACTGATACAGTTGCTGATGTATTTCTGTTTCTATTTCTTGCATAATATCAGTTTTTGGGCTCCCCTCAGTTCTTTGGGAGGCTCCTTGGGGCCATGGAGATAATAACAGCAAACCCAAACCACCTGGAGACAGTATTTAGTAGATGATTAACCCAATGGTGAATCAGAATGTTTGAAACAGAAACAAGAAAACAGCAGGAAATAACTTGCAGTGGGTAATAGGAGCGAAATCCCAGTCCCATCCAAGTTAATGCTTAATGCAGAAATTCATTCTTGATATTTATGACCTTTCCTGAATAGTTCTAATGTCATTTATTTCATTTATGGCAAAGTTGAAGATGAGAAAATGATATGGGACAATGTATCAGTTAACATAATAGTCATGCACATACCTGTTTGCTTCTGTGTACTTGGGTTTGTTGGAAATTCATAAAGATTCTTCTTTGTGATAATGCGAATAAGAAACCTGTACAAACTTACCTCTTCTTCCTTTAGTGCTGACTTGAGGGTTTTGTTGTGTTTTGGGGTTTTTTGTTTTATTTTTTGTTTTTTTTTTTGAATAGCTACACAAACTGAACAACTGATGTGGGATAACAATAAAATTACCCATTGTGGCTTTATTTATTGCAAAAGCACCAAACAAGAAAGCAGTGTCAATCAAGTCTTAATATCTGTTGCTAGGAGAATAAATTAGGAGAAGCTTGCAGCAAACTCTGAGGATGTTCCCCTGGTGTGGACAGAGAGAGCATGCTCAGTGGAATCCACTTGGCTTCATCAGAGCTGGCAATCTTCCACAGCACCAGCAGGGAGTCATTTGAATCCAGGTTTCTGCTATTTGAGCTAAGATGGGGTGGAAGGTCAGAACCTGAGTGGGCTTGCAAATCATGGCTAAATAACCTCAATGGGTCCCAAATTCAAAGGGAGCTGAAGAGCCTTCAGGGACAACATCCATGGAGTTGCAGTATCCCCTGAGCAGGGTCACAGATAATTTTTGGTTTGTGTATTTGCAATATTTCCTTATCTGTATTTGATCTTATTCACGTGAGTAAAGTTATGCATTTAAAGGAGGCATAAGATTTGGGGGGAAGGGGGCACGTCTGAAATTTTTTTGGAAGAGACAAATATATAGCATCCATAGGAAGAATTCTGTAAGGGGGAGGAGAGCAAGAGGAAGCAACATAGGAACTTTTAGTATTTTCTATCTTGATTATATGGGCTTTGTCAAGTCTGAAGTCAAGAATTCACCAGGCTCTCTCTGAGTACAGCCTTAAATTGAAGCATAATTGTACTTCACTGTAAAGTCACTGAGGCTCCTCGTGATGATCCACATAAATTAGACATATGTCTAAATGCAATGTGGGACTATGAAAATTCCATTTAGAAAATGCCAGAAGGTTTTGGAGGATGTAAATAAGTGAAATCTTTGGGCTTTTAATTTTTTATTATTATTATTATCATTTTAAATGAAAACACTGTGCTACTCTTGTAACATTTAGTAACATCCGCCTTCTGGATTGGAGGTCTCTGGCAAAACACTGTGATAAAAAAAAATGCTTCCAGGCAGCAGCATACTAGGTAATGTCAAATTACAAATAAACAAACAAAAACCTTCAGTGACAAAACAAACAAAAAACCAAAAGCAAACAAAAAAAAAAACCAACAAAAAACAAGCAAACAAAAAAAAAAGAAAGAAAACCCCATACCAAACCACATTTCTCCCAGTTTCAAGGAAGAAAATTTTTTTTTTTTCACTGAAACTATTAAATAAATATGCTTGTATTTTACAAGTGTGCTTGCTGCAAAAAGTGCAATCTATTTGTACAGCAGAGAGAATGAAGGACTTACTGCTTAAAGGCACAAAAAGGGTGTGTAATAGGATTCTGGCATCTTCCCAGACAGCTTGCAGACAAATTCAGAGACGAACAGAGAAGTATCCTTTTTGAAGTATATTTGGCCAAGGTCTCTTTCACAAACAGATAAAACCAACACATTTCTGCATGATAAGGGTCAACAGAATAGCGTATTAGTTTGAGAAGAGAACCCATCTGCAATTTTCTTATATAAAAATATATGAGGACACAACAGGAAAGCTGTCAGCATGACAGTTGGAGGATTCTGCCAAGGAGCCAGATGCTAGTGTCAGAAGAACATGTTCCACAGCTTGGCATCTGGGTTCTCTCATTGCCCTCCAAGAAGGAAGAAAAGGAAGAGTGATAAGATATGCCTAAATGAATAAAACTACAAGCAATTCCACCACCACCCCCAACATGCTCAAATCACTGCTTCTTTTAGAAAATCCTCAGCTACATGTTCTCCTACATCTTTTAAATTAAAATGGAAGGTGATAAATTTAACCCACTTGTGTTTTAGAATGTTGAGAAAGCATTTGCAGTTCTGAATACATAAGTCTCATATGATCTTAACTGCTCATGTGTGTAGCTGTGCAATTTATTTTATTATTTCTTGATAGTTTTCCACAATTTTGCTACAGAATATATTTCAAGATCAATTTCTATCCCGTGTCATTCTTGGGGAAGGCAGGATATAATACCACATTTATGATTTACAGCTAAGAATAATTAGAATTTTATTCTTTGTCTGCATAGTTACTAACTGAGAAAAGCTCAGAAATATCTAGGGCAAAATGCTATGGGTCAGTTTAAGACTCAACAAGCTGATGAAGCATCATAGGGAATCACCTCATTATGTGTGTCGGGAAGAAAAGACTTCTGAAGATAGCTTTAAGAAAGCCATAGATGCTGCACAGCCCCTTAGAGTAGCAAGGCTACGGCTGTGTTCATAGTCCCAGGTCCTTTAGTCATGTCCCCTTGCTATGGGCAATTAAGTAAGCCTTTGCTTTGTATCCACATTCCTTCCCTGAGTCTATCTCCATGATGTCTGAAAGTGCCAGCTTTGATTTGACTCTCAGGTGGTGCTGGATGTCTGCCTTTATCTTCTGCTGACTGGGAACAATGGAGTAGTCCCCTCCAA
Organism: Margarornis squamiger; assembly: GCA_035222235.1. Taxonomy (NCBI): domain Eukaryota; kingdom Metazoa; phylum Chordata; class Aves; order Passeriformes; family Furnariidae; genus Margarornis; species Margarornis squamiger. Next base: position 35,952,282 of record JAWWTY010000077.1, on the reverse strand, counting down.
GTTGGTTGGATCCCATATGTAAAGATTTAAAAATTAAGACCAACCTCCTGATCTTTCTGGGATCTGTGTATAAAGAAACCAGAAGGCAGGGATCATGTACTTTCACCCGTCTTGCAAAATAAACTGGCTGCTCTCTTCTGACCTGGCAGAAGCTTTCAAGGTTAACTATTTCAGAATTGCAAGCAGCATTTGCCCCCATACCTTACTCTGGATAGACATGTAAGAGCCACATAGCACTGATATTCTAGAAGACATGGAACTGTTTCCACCTAGAAGTATTCCTAATTCAGACAAAACAGCACATGATTGAACTCCCTCTGCACTTATTTAAATGCACTTCAAGTCACCTCCAATACCAGCCAATCTTCAGGCAGAGGGAATGAGGTAGAAGTACTATAATTTACAAGAAGTTTGATTCCCTCTCCATGCAGTAATGTCTTGCTTGGTTGCTGGTATTTGTTTGCAAAATCAATGATTGAGCCCTTTCAGGTATTCTTCCTACTTCTCTTTAAACACAACACCTGCAAATACAAGAGGAGAATTCAGAGAACAGTACTGCAAGCTCCATACTAAGTTGTCTTGTTTGTTTTCTGTTGTTAACAAACTGCCAGAAGACTCTGTTACAATTCACTGTAAGGACAGAAGGAGAAGGAAAGGAAACCATCACAGCTACTCTAATACCTTACTCTTTGGATTCTGGATAAAATACACACTTAGGATAAAAACTTATGCTCTTTGACCCCCAAATTAAGAAAGTGCTATCCATACAAACAAAGACAAAGAGGTCTTTAAAATCAAAGCCTATCTCTGAAAAGTGAATCTCTGTATTTGTTCAGGAACAAATTTACTCAGTTCAGAAATCAAAAGGTGATTTTAGTTAGAGTCTTTAACTGTCTTTTAGTCACGGTCTATACTTTAAAATCTGTTTAGTATCTGAAAATCAAACTGTTCTTGCTGCTTCTTCCATCAGCACCGGCAATCAAGCATCTGCTGTTAGAACAACTCTAACAATGGGATGTGGGACGTGAGGTGCAAGAGATCTCAAGCTCAGTCTTCTACAACTATCACAGCTTTCAGAGCTCACAGTACTGTAGGGAAGTTTATTTTCAATCAAGTGGACATGGGACATGAGGTGCAAGAGATCTCAAGCTCAGTCTTCTACAACTATCACAGCTTTCAGAGCTCGCAGTACTGTAGGGAAGTTTACTTTCAATCAAGTGGACATGGTGCAAAGGTGTATATGGGAACCAGATGAGAAAAAGGTGCATTTCTGTAATGATATTTTCCTATTTTAATTTAATTTTCTGGTCCAAATTTTGGCTAAATTATGTTTTTAGTCTTACTGACAGGATATAGAGCTGAGTTAAACTCATTTCTAGACAAAATATATTTCCTAATCTCCTGTCACTCTAAAGGAAAAAGAAAAAAAAAAAAGTAAAATTTAAATCATTCACTGCTGACCCCAAAATTAACCTTTTCCTGATGAAAGCAGAAATAGTCCGATCAAAAAAGGAGGAAAATCTTGGTCACTCATTGCTTCCATTGTCACATTTGACAGAACAGGATATATTAAAAAATGTTACCAAGCCCATTTTTTATTTTAATATCCTTTTCTGTTTTATGAAATGAAAAAAATATCTGACCTTGTCAAGCCAAGGCTGTTGAATTCTATTTTAGTTTACTGCTAGGGCAGGAAAAATGCTGATCTTGACACCTCTTGGAAAGACATCAATAAGAAGTCTAGATCCATCAACTTTTATTATTACATGACCACTAGAACAACCTTGTGAAAGAAAACATTTTCACTCAGAATATGTAGTAGAAAGATGTATGTAAATGACAAAACAGCAAGAGGCTGGAAATGCAAAAGAAGTGGTTCTAAGCTGATTGATTTGAGAACATTTGCCATTATAGGATTCATCTGATATGGAGAAATCTGTGTGACCTGAAATATTAACAGAGCCTCAAACAAAAGCAGAACAAAGCAGGAATAGGCTGACCTAGAGGAAGTTAATAATCAGGTACAGTTTTCTTGAATCCCAATTATATAATTCCAAAAACATCTTCCCAAAATCCCTGGGAAAACAATCTGACCTGTGGCCCAAGCAGAACCCTAAGGGACTGTGCAAGTGTCATGGTGGTGCTGCTGGACATGAAATGCTGCTCTGGGAAGTCAGGGAGCTGGACTATTGGCTCCAAGTACATGCTAGGGCACAGGCAAGAGGTCTGATGGCAGGGTAGAGTAACAGGTGAAGATTATGAATATGCTCTCCTCAGTCCTTTGGAGCAAAACGGTCCTGAGATAAGGAGTTCTGCCCATAGAGGGGTACAGTATCCCTAAGATGGGATACTTTTCAGTCTGAGGTCTGATCCAGGAAAGACAGCCTGAAACAGCCTAAAATGACATTTTTCTCAAGACTGGTTGTGCTAAAACAAAAGTCAGAAGTCTTGAAAAATCACACAGGACTTCCAAACCATCCAGTAGTTCCAAAATGTTCTGGTGACACACAACAAAGTTGATAGCATACCACCCTGGCTTTTCCAGTGTTTCACTCAAATTTCAAAGTCTTCCCAAGGTCTGTCCATGACATACATGATTTATTTGTTTCTACTTGCAGCAGCATTGTATATTTTATGTGATAAGTTATGGGGAAATCCATTCAAAAAGGAAAGTTTTAAATTCCAGTACAGAGTTTCTTTGTTTCAAATTGCCAAGAAGTAAACAAGGAGAAAAAAGGAGTATAAGTGCTGTGCCTGTTTCATGCTTTTTTATGTCACTTTGATTCATGAGAGGCAAACTTCATCACATGTTTAAAGTCTTTAAAGATATATATTATTAAAAAAACAAGGATTTTTACAATCAGTGAACATTTGTTTGGTTTCCCCCTCGCCTCCTCCCTCCCTACCCGACCCCCCAGCCATCACACACAATTTTAGGAGAATATTTTGTTGGCTGTAATTAAACTATGTGTGTTAATTAGGATTAGATTTTAAATGCACTGCTTGGGAAGTAGAAAAAATAGGGGATCTGAATGAGCCCAAATTGAGATGACACTTGAATTTTCACAGATGTTTCCATAATCCTAATTTCAAATTGATTGTACTTCCTGAACACTGAGAAGCCATTTTCAGTCATTTATTCAGATATGAACTACTTTTTTCAGTGGGTCGAAAATATCCAGTCCTATAGTTAACTCCTTAAAATAAATGGATACCAAAGAAGATTATGACTATATCCATATCAGAAGGAAGACATCTCTAAGGAAATGCAAAATCTCTGGTTCATAAAGATTATTGCTGTTGTTGTTGGAGGACACAGGCGCTTGGTCCATCATGCCACCATATATTTACACTAACCTGTGCTCACAGTGGAGATTTGTAGAATCTATCATACAAAGCCAATGCAACCTGGCTCTGCACCAGGAAAGCCTAAATTATTCATCATGAAACCAAGTAGAGCCTGAGGGTTACTTTGACTTAATGGCAGCTGGCAATGGCCCCAAGGGACTAAAATAGCAGCCATTAACCCATGGGCTCAGTTGATATTTTTTTCCTTCTCTTTTATCACAGTCTCTAAACCAGTGTCAGAGAGGGTTGTCATTTCACTCTCTACAGACACAATCTCATCTTCCCTAGCAGCTGATGGAGTCTACTGGAGGAATGGCATGGCACAAGAACAGCATGCTACATGAACAAATCCAGCACAATAAATTCATTCACAACAGTACTATTGGCTTGGTAACACTGGGCTCAGATTTACAATCTGGCTGAAGAAAGGGGCTTATCACTATTATTAATGTATGTCCTTCTGGTCTGGCCAAGCCTTAGAATTCTTTCTGAAGGAATTCATGTAATTTAGAGCCCAATTCAACCTGATCTGGGAATAGTCCTAAATGATGTAACTCCTAGTTTGTTCCTGGCCACATCTGTGGTACAGAATGTTCCAAAAACATCAGAAAAGATATGTCTGAGCAAGTTATTAATTTTCTTTCTAAAAATTTCAAAAAGAATTAATAACTTTTAGCAATGTATTGGGCTGGGCTTGTGCAGACAGTTTTCATACAAGCTTCTCCATATTGCTGTGCCAGTGATCTGTAACATAACACCAAGTAAGGGAAAATTAATCTCTCTTTTCACAGAAAAAAAAAATCTGTTCTTTTTTTTTTAATGTTGAAATCTTTATTCCAATTTCTTTCTCCCACTTCATCATCAATTATACAGCAATGCTAGATCAAGTGTGAGTAACTTGGATGAATTCCACCAGCTTGCAAATAAAGAACATGATAAGAGAAGAGCATGACTTTGACTCCAGCACAACTACTTATTCTTACATGTGGTGTGTTTATGTTTTCATACTATAGTATGAACTTCTTTTTTCTAAATTTAGGTCGTACTCCATTTTTGGCTCTTGTCAGAGATTCCCTAGTCTATCTTTATGTATCCTGAGTGTAAACTCAGAATAGCATTACTAAAATTTGTAAAAAAAATCAATGGTACTTTTGTGCAGTGTGGGGCATTGGAACTACATTCTACAAATAACATGTTGCACAAAAGTACCAACTATTGTCAAGAAGAAAGGACAGAAGGAAAGTCCTATGTGGAACCGTTGGCCCTTGAAGCAACTATTTACTTCAGAAGCAAAATCAAAGAGACCTAGTATGAGTCATAGATCAATACTGTCTTTGGATTTGCATTTACAGAACCAAACATCCTGAGTCAGTTGCATCCCTACTGCCTTCAAGGCAAACCAGCCCTAAATCTATTCTATACCTGAATTGCCTGGGGAACTTCTGCCCCTCTCCTGACTCAAATCAGATTGAGAGACACAAGTAGATGCTGGGAACAGGCAAAGAATTCAGCATCGAGTCTGAACTTCAGGTTAACGTAAAGCCAAACTGCAACCCTACCTGTAGCAGGGTTCCAAATCAGGATCCTGTAAAGTAGACATACACTTAGTGCTAACAAGTAGCTGCAATAAGAAATTACATGGATTTGTTTTTCACAATCTCATAGCTTCTTCTTAAGAACATGAACAGCTCTTCCCAGTTTGCCTAGGAGCAATTATTCAATCTAGAATAATGAAGACAAGAAACTCTTTAGCAAATGCCATCATGCACTGTTCACCACCATCAGCAAAAATGGCACCTTTGACTCCCATTCAATTGATTAAAGTTTAAGTCCATAAAATCTGCCCTCACTCCATGTTTAGTGTTACTTATTTCATTAAATGTCAGATTAACTGGTAATTAGTTCAGTAGAATTACTAAATATTATTACTTCATATAAAATGCTCCATAACCTTTCTGCAGATCAAAGCATGTGATTTACACCAAAATCATTACATGCCAGTGCTTCTGCAGATCAGTATAAAATGAAGATGCCATACAGTCTATTCAGCTAAAATGAAGCCCCTTTTGGTGATTCTTCTTCTTCAGTTTTTCTGTGTATACCCTTCAGTATTTCTGAGAATTTTAGGCTAACTGTAATCTGTGGTCTGAACATTGCCTAAAATAGACATCTTCAGATGGAGTTCTAGCACTGCAAGCAGTAATAACAACAAAATACCTTTCAGTGCTCTTAAAATTGTAAACATTAAGGCTCTAGGCTGCCTTACACAGCCAACCTATATCGAGTGTAGTAGGAGTCACATGAAACCGAGGTCAGAATTTGGCCTACAGTTAAGGAAGTAGTGCCAGCAAACTGTTTCCACTGAAAAGTCAAAACAAGTTTATCAACTAAACAAAGTGGATTTCCTGAAAATGACAACAGGTATAGGTGTAATTTCAAGAACAACTTGAGGGTTTCATCTGCCCTCTCTTTTTTCTCTGTCTTTTGAGAAACAACTCATTTTATCAGAAACTGCATGTGTGTGCTTGTACGTGTGAACACAGAGTCACTACAAAAGTGAAGTGGTAACCAAACTGAGGTTTTTCTCTTTTGCTTCCTGGCTGTGTAAGCATTTTCTTTTTTCTTCTATTACTGTAATTATAAAATTATGGGAGTGGTATGTTGCCCATCACATGCAGGCTTTTTACCACAAAACTTTATCAGTAGTTTTTCATGTACATGAGTGCATATGGCTATAAATGCTCAGCACACACATATGTGCTGTGGTGTATCTATATGTCTGTGCACGCACACACACACACACACACACACAGAAATATGCACACATACTTACAAATACATTGTGGTCCAGCTGTGGTAACTGCAAATAGCTTGATGTAGTTGTACAGATATTTGAGATAGGTTGTGTTCAACAATATTCCATAAACACATGGCAAAAGAAAAGAAAAGTACTAAGTTTTACATACATGGGTCTGTTAGCAGCTTTATCAGAAAATGCAGTCTGGGGTATGATAGGCTATAAATACTGTAAAAAATTTTAACTTTATAGAGCATTTTTAAATCTTTTGGTAGAAGACTATCTATACTGGTACCACTTCTAACCTCCGCATTTACTGAACCACCTCTGAGGCTTCAAAACCACTCAATCCATGCCTTAATCCATGCTCATATCTGTTACTGCTTAACAACACAGTAAAATGCATACTTACACTGAAGATTAATCTAACAGATTGATACCTTAAAGGAAGGGTTTTGGTTGGTCTGTCACATCTATGTCTGCCTGACAAACAGTTCCAGGAAGGTTATTTGTATTTAAGACATCTTACTAAGAAGTAGTTCTTGGTGCCATAACTTACTTCTTTTAGCAAAAGTAGATTTTTTTTTTCCTAAAATTAACAAATCAGGAAGTTGCTGACTTTCCGGAAACTTCAGTTGAAAATAATAAATCCACAAAAGAAAAAACAGTAGCTTAATATGAAAAAAAAAAAAAATAAAAAAAAAAAAATAAAAAAAGTCTGGTTTCACAGAAAAGGGAGATTTGGCAGATACTGCCCTTTTGAAGCGAAGGTAAAGACACAGTCTAACACCTGACCTAAATACCTTGTTTACATATTAAACAAGTGTCTTGGAGGAACAAGTCTCATGATACCTTGCATAATTTCACAGAGAGTGATATGATGGAAGAAACCCAACTTGAATCCTTATCACTGGCTTCTTGGAGCACAAGCAAAACTGCTTTTCAGCAGTCAGCTCTGCTCTCCCTCCTATCCAACCTCTTCCCCTCAGCCCCGCCTTCCAGAGCCACCTCCCTGCCTAAGAAAGCTGAACAGCTTCTGCTCCCTAAAGTTGCTGGATGAACAAAGATATCTGAGTGAGTTTTATTCCTCAGACTACATGGCAGAACCACGCTGTCAAATCTGCTTTTTGATTTTATCACAGAAAATCAGAGTGCTGAAACTTTGCATCTCCTTTTCTCTAAAGCCAGACTGCACACAAGCATTGTAGGGCTTGTGTTTGCATCCGTCAGGTGGCATCCCCTCATATTCAGAGTCCTCTTCACTCGCTGGTCACAGCATTGTGGGGTAATGGTTAAGTTTGCACAACACACTTTTGGCTGCCTGTCTTCAGAGAGCTGAAGTCAGATTCCTTAAGTTAATCATGGCTTCCTGGAAAAATGTAGCATTAATTTTAAATGCAAATTATTGAAATGTACAACTAGTAATTCATATTTTCTAATTAATAAATACTCTGTGCATGATGCATTAGTAACGCTATTAAATATTTATCTATAGATGGAGATATTGTGAATTATAATAAACTGTAAAGGGGTTCTATTAGCTCTTTTTAAAGATAAATAAAACTGAAATTGTGATCAATATAATGAATACATGATGTTAAAATTGCTCTTGCCTCACAAAATCATATCTGTTTATGTGTTTTATGAAAAAAATCTCATAAAAACGTTAGCAACATTTAAAAACAAAATACGTTAAATAAAAATAAAATCTACTATGGAAAGTAAATTTAAATATTTAATGATATAATTAAGTCTTATTAATGTAATGTTCTTTATTTTTTTAGATTAAAAATTCACAGGAATTGTCATCCTCTTTCATCTTAATCAAATGGTATGTTTGTCATAATTATTTGTTATGTATTTTCATTAACATTTGATGAATATTAACTTTGCAAAATAGAACAATCTGGTTCCTGAACAAATCAGCTGGAGCAATGTAAGGCCAACTACCTTGTGCCTCTGCTGCAGCACCACTGAGAAGGCAGCAGGGTGACAGGAGGAGTCTCACAAGCTTTGAGGCCTTTTTCATCCAGCCCATTGCCAGGTGCTCCTTCATGCAAGAAGACAAGTATGCTTAGTTTGGGTTCTCATGTCTGATTTGCATTTCTGGTCATCTGGGTCAGCCTTTCAGCTATGGAAAACAGATGCAACTTCATAATTACACCAGTTCAGAGAGGGTGAAACTCCACAAAGTCTCTCCTCAGTCATCATCTCCTGTTGCTGCCTTTCCCCGTGTGCCTCTTCAGAGCCCAGCTCACCATCAAGCCTCTAGTTACACCTCCAAAAAGAAGAGGGCAGGTTTGGAGGAAGCTACGTGAGACCTTCAAAAACACTTAAGGCCTAACTTCCCCTACCTTCCAAGTCTGCTAAGCCTTACTCCTCTGGAAGATGATTACATACCGGCAGTGTCCAGCCCTTAGCTGGGCACACTGTCTGTGCAGCAGTGAGGATGCCCACAGACAGTAAAGGCAGTGGAAAATCAGAGCCTCTCTCCTGAGGGCTCTGTTCACCTTCTGTGTCTTTTATCTTGCACCATTCATATCATTGGGACAACATGTCCAGTAACGTACGACTCACCACAGGGAAGAGTTTTGATGAAATGGTGGCCTTTTGCAATATTTCAATATGTTATTTTAAGATAGTTCTGAAACATTTACAGATCTGCACACAAGCTTTTTACTTACCTTAGCAAAGCCACTGTAGTATCACCCCATGACTATTAACGTGCATCTCTAAGACAACACAAAAATGCTTTGAGTTGAACAAAGAGAAAGCTAAAATATTATAAGAGGCTGGGAATATAGACAGCAAGTCCTACATTCCACCAATACAGTTTACACAAAACTGTGACATCAGATCACTTTAAAAGACTTGCTTTTGTCTCCTTTTTAATTATGAAGGATAAAATAAAATTGAGTGACTGAAAGGGATAAATAGATAATGAAGTATCAGGAATTTCTTATATAGAAACTCCTTATTAAAAAGACTGTTTCCTTCAACAATTTAATTTCTCTTAAGCAGGTTTTTACTTGTCCTGCTCATACTAATGTACAGGTATCAGATGTGTTATTACGACACCTCATAGGTCACACCCTGAGCTTGAAGAACCACTTTAACCTCTTCATTGCCCTGTGGACATAGCTTGCATCTCCTCCCATAGGGCTTTTCACCCTGGCCTGCAGAGGTGTGACCTGCTGTAAAAGGATACATCAGCAGTCAGGAGGCATCACAGGGTTCACCTGTCCTCTTTACCCTCTGCACCACTCCATGGGACACTTCTTCACTGCTCTGACTGCTGCACAAGCAAAGGAGGTGATCACAGACCAAAACTAAAGCATGACTTTATTATCTATTGCCATTTGTTTGTGTGTAGTCCATTGAAGTTAACAGAGATTAGACATTGTAAAAGAACTTTTTTAAGACATAAAAAATGCTCATTTCCCCTGCAACAAATCTCTCTCTGATAGACACATACACTATGAAAGTATTCACAATATTTTCATGAATTCACCAGGTACTGAAATTACCTATATCTTAGAAAAAGAGCCAATTATCTAAGGTTTTGTTTTATAGTATGATTAAGGATGGAAACAAGTTTCACCTGACAACTTGATAAAAACAGAGGCAGAGGGAATAAGGAGTCAGAAGTGTGAGGGGGTCACAGAGGGTATAGCTACTAGAAGGCATAGGAAAGGGCTGAACAGCAGTCAGGAAGCAGGTAAGGGACAGGATCAGAGGCAGGGGAACTAAAGGGAAGTAGGTATGCTTGCATAAACTTTTCATGTTATCCACACAAATTCACAGTGCAGCTGAGTCACAAGACAAAGGAAAGCCATGATTTCTAGGTAAACTTCAGGAGAAAACAGTAATACTCTTGCTATCTTAATAGTCACTTTATGGTAAAAATATCTTCAGTTATGAAATTTGTGTACTATACAGGCATTTATAAGCAGAGACAATAAACTGCCTAGCTTTATTTCCCTCTACATTTGTTTGGAGACATCTTTCCACTGTGTACTGATCAGAGCAAGCGGGTAAGGGCTGAGGGACTAGAAATCAACTTCTCATTTGAGCTACCAGCTCACTACATGACCTGGAACAAGAAAACCAGGGAGGTGGCAAAATCCCCTCACTTCCCCAGCATTACCATTTTGTGTCTCTGTGCCTCTTGCTGTTTAATGGGAACAGAAAGCATTTGGCGGAATGCTTTCAGATCAAGAAGGGAAATATGCTTGAACTATGAAAGGTTAATTTTCTTTCTGTTTATTATATGTAGGTGCAACGACTCCACAGGCAGGTTTGAGCGTTTTTTGCAGTTAGGTTCAGAAACAGTCTTTTGACTCAGCAGACCTCTGAAGGTAGAAGCTGCTAATTTCATGTGGACAGAGCATGCACCTGCCAGGGGTGGGACCACAGATCTCTCTGTAGTTGTTGAACTTCAGCACTAATTGCCTTTTCCATTTCACTTTCCCTTTGAAATTTTGCAGAGTATATTAACATAAAAAAGCCTGAGGAAATTTTGTGGGCTGTATTTTAGGGAGAATTCTGACACAAGATAAGGATCTTTTCCAGCAGTTAACGCCTTCTCAGAGTCTGTTGAGACAGCTGAACAAAAGAGGCAAACCTCACAATGGCTGAATCCCTTACAGTCACTTTAACACAAAACCAAAATAGTAAAATAGATCTATAGGCAACTAAATGCTTGCGATCCCGTGGACTTCAGTTAAGGAATCCTTGCACTTTAATCAAACCTTTACTCATGTAAATATGTCAAATCCCCAATGTATTGCTATAAGTCGACAGTAGAATTGAGTGGAAGGGACTTTTTTATGTGTCCCAACCAGCCACAAAGATAGTGGAAGAAAGAGCTATAGAACACAATCATACTGAGCATCGATTCTCTGACTTTCCTGTGCTGAAGACCTAATGGATAGAGGGAGAGAAGAAGACAGTCTACTTTTTCAGGGACATGGGCTTTTTTTTATACTTGCATTATTGATTCAACCTTCCCATTCTGAAACAAACATAGCCCGGAACTGTAAACCAGCCCTTATTTAGAGCAAACCTGCTGCTGCCTCTGAATCTTTACCATGAAATTTTGTTTATAAGGAAAAGATTATAAGGATTTGTAAAGGGAGATTAGGAAGAGACCTCTCTGTTTCTTCTTCCTCCTAGTGCACCAGTTGCACAAAAAGCAGTTACATTTTCCTTTGGTTTTGGTCCTTAAAAGAAAATTTTTTAAAAAAAGGCAGAAAGTAGGCTGGCTATTCCTGTAGGCTGTTTAGCAATACAGTCCAGCAGCAGAAGAGCAATACACTACACTGTCCCTTTTCACGGTGAAAAGTGAGAACACAGAGGAAATGTCTCCTGAAGGTTTTTTTTTTAGTGTTGCAGCTCCAATGTAACTTCAAGAAGGCAACAAGATACAATCTAATCTACACTGAACGATCAGTGAGGCAATTAGAGAAAAAGACTAAAAGAGAGGAACACAAGTATATTCCCAGGCTTTTGATGTTGTCTTTGGTGGATATTATTCTCCCTTTGACACCTCTTAGATCACCCATTAACAATAAAAGGAGCCATGCCCATCCACTAGTTACTAATAAAGTCCATTATATGATTATATTTCAGAGATAAATGTTATTGATTAAAGGTACAGAAGAAACAATAATCACATTTTAGCTGAATCATTTTGCTACCACTTCATCTGTAATTTTATTACCACTTCACCAAAAGGCAACAAAGATGCTTAAGTTAATGAAAAGCTTAAGGTGTATCAAGTAAATTAATAAGAAAGAGAATTCCAAGGAGAACAATGCCTTTATTGAGGTGCAAAATGGAAGAGTCACAAAATTACTTAATTGCTACAGCCAGCTCAGTTTCCAGTGTCAGTAGCAGTGAAGGAGTTAATACTTGGGTGTTAATCAGACAGAGCATTTCTTTGTGACATAGAGTGCTTGTAGATAAGCAGTAATATGCCTTGTTTTACAGGTTTTCTGTAGCTGGGGCAGGGTCCCTTGCTGCACAGCATATATTGAGAAAGACGGATAAACAGAACAGAGGTAATAGCTTTCCATGTCACAGCAATATAAACCAGACAATTTTTATAAACTGGAAACATGGCTTTAATAGTAGTTCTATACAAGAAATATCTCTGTGAAAACAGTAATATAGATGGGAATTTTTTTTCCTCGTCCTAACCAGAGGTAAAAAGGAAAGCCAAGCAACCCACATAAATCTATTCTCAAGCCTCACGGGAAACCCCATAGGTGAGTTATGAGTCATAGTAAGAATTATTTGTTGTACTACTGTATGCAATCAATCAGCAATTCAGACATAGAAGATTTTAACCCTCTGTCTCTATCAGATAAACCCTATAACCCTTTCAGAGGACTTTAAATCAGATGTAAATTGATGTGAAGCATGAGCAACTCCCAATACAGCCACATTCAGAGTGACACTTCCTCTCCTTCAGGGGTTCTCAAACTTCTTCCACTCAGAATATCAAAGCTACCAAAACTGAATATATAAAAAGGGAAAGAGAAAAAAAAAAAAAAAAAAAAAAAAAAAAAAAAAAAAAAAAAAAAA
>JAWWTY010000077.1:35906724-35939449 GCA_035222235.1 Margarornis squamiger | reverse complement strand
AACCTTAAAAAAAAAAAAAAAAAAAAAAAGGCCTATCTTCACATGCTCCAAGCTGCACAGTCTGATGGTTCCTGGAGAGGTGGAAGATCCTGGCAGAGGAGTGAGAAGAAGCTGGGGGCTTATGAGCAATGTGATGTCCTAGAAAATAGTGAATGGGAAAGTTTTTCAATGAAGTGCTGCTGAGAAGACAAGATACTGGCAACATGTCTGTGCATTTATCTCTCCTGAAGCCACACAAGCTTTCAAATGAAACATGAATTGAAGGAAATATTCTATAGAGTAAACAGCACAATAAGAGTGGAAATCCAGAAAACCTAAGGAAAGATAATTCTCACTTCACCTCTACTCCTTGTTTATCCCAGAGTCTCACAGATACTCACAATAGCTACTGAATAATACTAAAACATTATAGATGTTTTTTATGCAATCTTCCAGAACACCAAAGTTGAGACTCTAACTCCTCATTGAGGAGAGCATATTAGACAACAGCACCTCTGCTACTACACCTCAATTTATATTTTCCACCTGAAAATCCCACCTCAACTTTTGTCATGATCTTCTAACATGGAAAACACAAAAAAAGGAAGACATTCCATGAATGACAGAAACCATTAAGTTAGGTTCTTTATGGATTTGGGGTTGAGATTATCTAAAAAAAAAGTGTGCTCTGTTCTAAACAGAGGGAATAATGAGACTGCTATCCAGGCTCAGATTCATGCCATTGAGATCTCTGCATATGGGTAAATGTGTGTGAAATTTGTCAAAGGACTCTGGACCACAGACACAATATTCTCCACATATCCCCCAGGGAAGCCCAGTTAACCGCAGCAGCAATCTCATGAAGAACCTTCCCCAGTTCATCCCCAAGGGCAATTTCATAGCCACAAATTCCACAACCGTCTGATCACATTTACATTTTTCCATCTTGGCAAACAGGTTATTATGGTGGAGGCATTTGAGGACAAGCTGAACATGCCAACTGTGTTGTTTCTGGGTTCCCAAAATAAATGTGGGTGTCATCCAGACATGCTGCTACATCCTAGTCTAACATCTTCCTCTCAAAGTTGTAAATAAAATGCTGGAATGTTGCTAGAGCATTAGAATGGCAAGGGATAGGACAGGATTTACCAGTACACACTGCAGAAAAAGTTGTGCTCTCAGCGCCCTGTCAGATGAGTTTATGCTCCCTGAAAAGGCATGTTTGTTCAAGAGCTTTAAATAGTTAATTAATAAGATGCAGAGGCTATTACTCTCTGTGGTTAGAGCAGGGCTCAGTCACCTATAATAAACTTCAACAGGCCAGAACTGTATTTGACAAAGTCATGGTCTTAAGGCACCAAAATGGGAATTCCTTGGCAATCCATTAAATGAGGTAGTCCCATATATCCCAGACTTGTGGGTCAGACAGCAAATATCTTCTAGAGCCAAATAAATCACTGCTTCAGACCAGAATGAACAGGTAGAACATGGTATCTGCACTCTCCTATTATTTGTATCAGAAGAACTTTAGTATTTCACAGGCAGTTAATCTCATCAGTTTATGACTCCAGTGTCGGGGTGCCAGCACTTACAAAAAACTTCCAATTTGTTGTGTCCTTTTATGAGGGAATCCAAGTCTCTCAAATATGATGATCAAAAGAAATGTTACAGCAATATTCTGAACTGAATCAGATTCTGTGGAAAGAGCAGTGGATGAACCCAGAATTGCTGGGCATGATGGGGCAATATGCAGAATGTATCAATTCAAACAGAAGTGATTTATTATGACTTTGGCTAGTGAATCATGAAATGCAGGTCTCAGCATTAATAAGTATAAGCAGAACAGAGAGCTGTCAGTTGACTCTATTATCACACTTTAACTGAAAAAAACCCACAGTTTATGCTGTTTTAGAAATGCAGAATTCAATCTATATTCAAAAAGTTCCAGAATATCCTTTATTGGATTCAGGGGAAAAAAGAATGGCAAAGGATGAGGGAAAGATTGCAGTACTTAATGCCTTCCTTGCCTCGGTCTTGAACAGTAAGACCAGTTGTTCTGTGGGTGTCCAGACCCCACTGAGCCAGAAGACAGAACAAAGAACAGAATTAAGCCTCCATAATCCCAGAAAAAATGGTCAGTGAGCTGGTATACCATTTAGACACTACAGATCTATGGGAATGGATGGGATTCAACCAAGGGTACTGAGGCAGCTGTCAGAAATGCCACCAAGCCACTTTCCATCATTGCTTAGCAGCCCTGGCTCACCAGGGAGGTCCCAGTTGACTGGAAGTTAACAAATCTACACCCATCTACAAAAAATTCAAGAAGGAAGATCCAGGGAGCTACACACCTGTCAGTGTGATCTCAGTGGCAGGAAAAGTAATGGAACAGATCATCCTGAGCACCAGTACACAGCACATATAGGACAACCAGGGCATCAGGCCCAGTCAGCATGGGTTTGTGAGAGGCAGGTCCTGCTTGACTAACCTGATCTCCTGCTATTACAAGGTGACTCATGTAGTGGATGAGGGAAAAGCTGTGGATGTTTACCTGGAGTAGTAAAACCTTTGATACCATTTCCCACACCATTTTCCTGGAGAAAGTGGCTGTTAATGGCTTGGACAGGTATAGATTTTGCTAGGTAAAAAACTGCATGGATTTCCAGGCCCAGAGAGCAGTGGTGAATGGAGTTACATCCAGCTAGCAGCCAGTCACAAGCGGTGGTCCCCAGGGCTCAATGTTGCGGCCAGGCCTGTTTAATACCTTTATCAATGACCTGGACAAGGAGAAAGAGTGCACCCTCTGCAAGTTTGCAGATGACACCAAGTTGGGCAGGAGTGTTGATCTGCTGGAGGGTATGAAGAGTTATCTGGACAGGTTGGAACAATGGACCGAGGTCGGTGGTATGAGGTTTAACAACACTAAGTGCTGTGTCCTGCACTTCAGCCACAATAACCCCATGCAGTGCTACAGGCTGGTGGCAGAGTGGCAGAAAAGGACCTGAGGGTGCTGGTCGACAGCTGGCTGAAGATGAGCCAGCAGTGTGCTCAGGTGGCCAAGAAGGCCAGCAGCATCCTGGCTTGAGTCAGCCATAGTGTGGCCATCAGGACCAGGGCAGTGATCAAGCCTCTGTACTCAGCTGCACCTCAAATCCTGTTCAGTTCTGGGTCCATCACTACAAGAAAGACATAAAGGTGCTGAAGTGTGTCCAGATAAGGACAATGAGTCTGGGGAAGGGTCTGGAGCACAAGTCTTACGAGGAGCATCTGAGAGAGCTGGGGGTATTTAGCCTGGAGAAAAGGAGGGATGTAGGAACCTTATTGCTTTCTACGACTACCCAAAAGGAGGTTGTAGTGAGGTGGGAGTCAGTCTCTTTTCCAGGTAACAAGAAGAGAAAATAGCCTCAAGTTGTGCTCGGGGAGGTTTTCTTGACTGAAATGATGGTGGCATTGGAAGTAGTTGAGCCACCATGCCCAGAAGTATTTAAAAGACATGTAGGTGTGGAACTTAAGGACATGGTTTGGTGGTGGACTTGGCAGTGCTGTGTTAATGATTAAAGGTCTTTTCCAACCTTAATGATTCCATGATTTTACATTGAGCTTTGCCATCAACCAAGTCTAGGTGCCTGATCAGAATCATCAACAAATTGTACCTTGATTGAAAATCAACGTCTTATAACAGAAGTAGTTGCCATCAGTCAGTCATACATTTTGTGCAAGAGGATTTACAAAGGTTCACTGTTTACCCAGTGGGTGGCACTCCATTAATCTGAATCATGGTAGTTGGGCAAGTTAGGGAGTCATTGTACCAGTCAAAAATTACAGTAGTCCTCTTTCAGACAACTGACTGCAACTGCCAATGAAATTACACCAGCTTGCATCATATTTGCAGAACAAGACAAACTTTAAATGAATAAAGAAGGAGATTTATTTAAAGAAAAAAGGTCAAAACCAAGCAAAAAAAAAAAATAGCTTATACTAAAGATAAGCAAATTCACTAACACTCACGCACTTTATGCCCTTCACCTGTCTCCCCATTCCTACATGTCCTGGTCTCAGACTGTGGCCCTTAACCTGAAAAAGCTCCAAAAACTCACTTTATTTCAGAACTTCCAGTATTTGAAGACTAGCAAAAACAAAGACACAAAGTTATAATGACACTCTCAGATAAACCAGTAGACAAGTCAGTATGGAAAATGAACAGCAAAATGAGGTTACTGATGAGGTTACTGTTCTCACAGACGGACCTTCTGTGGATTGTAGACAACAGAGTCTTCCCCCAAGTTTGCATATATTGAACCTCAGGCAAAAATTTCCCTTCAGCAGTTCTCCTCACCACCACCTTCTTAATCACCTCTGTAAATACAGGTTCAAATGAAGGTCATTTGAGGCACTGGCAACCACTTACAAAACAGCACTACCACTAGCTTCCCTTGACAGTATGCAAGCACTGCTGGAAAAGAAGCCCAAAGCTGTGGTGCCTGTTGGTCCCTCAGTGCAGCATCCTTTTTTTGACTCAGTGCACTTTCATTTCCTCTGCCTCCCAGTCACAGAAACAAGCTGTGTTTCTTCTCTCCATGTCTGCACTCCAAGTTACCCCTTGGGAAGAGCACACTGGCTGGGGAGTGTCACAGGCTCCACTATCCATCCGAAGAACTGGCTTCACAGTGCCAGTTTTGGCCAGGGCCTAGCGCTGTACAGGTCTACTTCCTAAACAGCTTGGTGTCCCTGCTTTCACTAACATTTTTCTCCTGTCTTTTCTCTCCTATGCCTTTAGCAATATCCTATTTGGGGCACAAAGTGAGAAATTGGTCTGAAGGAAAGGGCCCATTCCTGCATGCAGAGCTGCCCCTGCATGTGAATGCTCTTGCCAAACAGTGAGTACAGGGCTATTTAGCTTTCTATGGAACAGAGAGACTGACAACTATTACATCCAATCCACTGTTTCAGCAATACCTAAATTAGGAGGCAAATACATCCTAAATCCTGAGCCAAACAGTGGTTCTGACTTCCAGCTAACACAACTCCATGTTTCTAACAAAAATTGCCGAGAAGAGGACAATGCTGAAGCTCATTCCCCGTAAATTTTATCATGCAATAGCAGTCATAAAGCATGGCATTCTTGTTAACAACCTTAGCTGAATTTAGGGAGGTAAATTTGAGGTGAAATGTTTCAATTTTCAACCAAAAGTCCAACCTATTCTGAAGCAATGTATTTTTATTAATAAATTTAAATTCAGATCCTCCCTTTTTGAGGCCATTCTGGCTAGGTTGTCCTGTGGTGTTGTATTAATCTGTAAACATGTTTTTTAAATATTCTGTTCCCTCTCCATTACCACCTCTTCCTCACTCTTGGGACTAAAGGATCTTTTCCCTGACATTTTAAAGCATTAAAACAGCTCGAGGGGTAAAGAAAACATTTTTCATGTAATCTTTGAAAAGTTTAGTTGTCAAGGAGACCAAGACCTTAGCGACCAAGTATGGAGGCCTGTTCAGCTCACTAACATGCTTGTGAAAGAAGGTGCAAGAATGCCAGTATACCTGGAGGCAAACATGCTTAGTGTTTCAAGAGTGTCTTGCTTCCTGACATACCTTTTGTTACACAACCAAACAGTGACTCAGATTTTGTTCTCTTTGGATGGTATAATCTAGTGAGCAAAAACATGGCTAAAGGACCTCACTTCGATGATATATTGCCTCAATAAATCACTGGATTGAGGTATGCTGTGAAAATGTTGTTCACAGACTGACACTTTCCAAGGAAGAACAGGTCCAAGAGCACATTTGATATAATTGCAGAATAAATGACAGTCAACAAGTAACAAATCAGAAAGGTGCTTTCCTGACTCCAGGCAAAAGGGAGACTATCAAATGAGTGTCTCTCTGATATTACTTCTGTTGCCAAGATAGGGGCATGTCACACAATGCTCAGGCTGAGACAGACAGATGCTTGGCATTTTTAATTTGTACAAAAGTCAAGTTTTAAGTCTGTCCATAGTCTGTTTGCTAGCACTGGGACCTAGAGAAGTAGATACCCATTCATAGGTGACAATGTTTTCATAAGATTAATGACTAAACAAAAATATTTGTAAATATTATTAAAAAAAATGAAAGCAGAAGGATTTGAAGCCTGAAAGAGCCATGGAATTTCACCTCAAATACACTTAACATTGAATACAACATAATAAATAGCAAATACAATTAAAAAGTATTTTGTCATAAAATGCATTGCTAAACATGTGCAAGGCATGTTGGTATAAATCTCAGGAATCCCCAGAGATCAGTGTCAGAACCAGAGTTAGTCAACATCTTTGTCAATGATCTGGAGAATGCGCTGTGTGGATACTACCAAGGCCTTTTTCAGATAGTCAAATGCCACACTGTGACCATAAGGAACTGCAAAAACCAAAACCAGTGAGTGTGCACAACACTCAGGGGTAGGTGAGCTTCCATGTGAATCACTGTGAAGTCCTGTATCAAGGGAATACCTTAAACTTTGCTTACCTGATGCTGTTCCCAAAAGAGTTTCCCTTCATGAAAACACTGATGGAGTCACCAATAACAGCTCTTTGCCATTCTGAGTTAAGTTTGCAACACTGGTCATAAAATGTTGGGTGTCATTAGGAAAGACAGTCACAACAAAACAAAGAAAATCATTTTGCCACTAGGAACACCTTGCTCCACCCGTATTTTAAGTATGTTTGCAATTCTGGTCTGTACATCTTAAGACCGAACAGAGCAGTAGACAGATTAGAATTAGACAAAAAACCACAGAGAGCAACTAAAGGGAGAGGTGGTGTACCAATAAATTTAAAAGAACAAAGAGAATAAGTGTTTATATATGAGAAATATACAGTAGAAAAATGGCAAATTATTAAACACCATACTACCATGTGTTATTTGAAAAACTATTTTGTGTTTTTTTTTCTCTATTTTTTCTTTGCTTACTTAGTTAATTTCTTTTTAGTAAGTCCAAATGTGTTTTCCAACTCCTTGGCCCGTTGTTCAGGGATCTAATTTTAAGTGCACTTTAAAGATGAAAAAATTGCAGACTGCAGGAAGTTGCTACTCTGCATGAGTGCTAAAAAATGTCTATCCAGCAACAAATTCTTGTTTGAATGAAATCACTCTTCTACATACACCACAGTCTTGCAACCAGCATGCTTGTCACATCATGCCCAGCAGCAGTGACCTGGAATAAATATAAGGAAAACTTTGATATAGGAAAGAACACAACCACCAACACTGGTGCATGTGTCATTAAAACAGACATTAGCAGGAAGAGGAAAGGCATATGGTGAGTAAGTTTAAGCCATAGTAAAATAAAGAGAGAATAGCTGCTTCTACTGTGAGGAAAGAGCCTTTCTAAGCTGAAAAGCTTTTTAGGGTTACTTGGATCCTCTGAAGTACATTGTCTAACCACAGCATGAATTCTCAGTCTTCTGATCAGTTCCACTCCTCTAATGCTTCCTTGGTTGTTTAATATTTGTACACTAATACCTACATCTCAGCTTCCCAAGAGGCACCTCTCATCTTATAGTTTTGAACTAATGGCAGATTCACATTCTTGTTCACATTCTGTTTAAGAACCCCATGTTCAAAAGCACTGAGTTAGCTTGCACTTGTTTTGATTTTCATTTTATTCCAAATACTTTTAACTACTGCCTTTCATTCACAGTACTATGGGATCAGCTAAAGCAGGTCCAACTCTGTGAACTGTTTTGGGAGACAACTTCTTGCAAGGAAGAGGTTGTTGAATTTTGATTTTTTGGTTGAAAAGGGTTGTGATTTTTCTTACTCATTTGCTAATTGGTTTTCATATTGGCAGTGAGAGGGGAAGGGCAAAACAAGCTTAAATGATGGTAGAGATCTACCTTTCACAACAATTGCATTATAGCTTTTTAAATAACACAGATGTTGATCAAGCAAAGCTCAGTAGCACTGTGAGGTGAGTCAAAGAAGTTCCCAGTGGAAATCCTAGGTTTATATTTTTGAAACTCTTGGGAACTCTTGCTTCTTGCACCTCCACAGTGTATTCAGCAAGTGCATTTTACTCAAAAAATGAGCACACTCGGAAGTTTCAACAATTTCCTCAAAAATTAAAAACCTCACACCCAGCCTATTTTTATGAGTAATAAATCTAATGTCCCCTCTCTTTCACCTCCTGTCCAGTGAGCAGTCCAGCAGAGATCATGTTGACTAATACCTTCATTTTGCATTGAGTGTGCTTTAAAA
The DNA here is from genome assembly GCA_035222235.1 of Margarornis squamiger. Classification (NCBI taxonomy): domain Eukaryota; kingdom Metazoa; phylum Chordata; class Aves; order Passeriformes; family Furnariidae; genus Margarornis; species Margarornis squamiger. The sequence goes on along the minus strand of JAWWTY010000077.1, from coordinate 35,931,235 downwards.
AAAAAAAACACAAAAGTTTATGTATATGGCTTTTACACTAGTTCATCATTATTTTCTCATAGCAGGTAAAGGAGAAAGCCTACAACACACACACAAACAGAGCCACTTATTTCCTTACTGAGTTGACATGACCTTGCATATGAGTCACAGTGAGGAAGGAAAGGGCATATATAGGTCTTTTACAATAAAGAATAGGATCCTACTACAGTTTACAATCCCAATCTTCTTGCAAGAATAAAAAAATTGATATTTCAGTCCTGTCTCTGTTTAATTTTCCTCTCCATTTGGAGGACTAAATGTGATACTGTTTTTTGATCTTTACTAATTATCCTCCTTTTTTTCCTAGCCCCAAATCAATTGAAGCATCATAGCAGTTTTCAAATTAATCATTGGATTTTTTTCCCCTGACTCATTTCAGACACTTTTATTAGAAAAGTGATTGATATATTAACACCATTAATTACTTATTTGACCCATTAATTTTGTCTATCTGCACAGACCTAATTGAAACAGCCTACACTGATTCTAGGATCTCATTTTACCAATCAAAAATTAATTTTTGGATACTCTTGACTGCTGAGTCCCTGTGATGGTGAAAAACATTGTTCCCACCTCACACATCTGTTTAATATTCCCACTCCTCTTTCTCAGTCCCAAAAAGACCTTCAGACTCTGCCCCTGAAAGATCCCTATGAGCTTCGTTCTCTTCTCTCAATAAACATGACTATCTCAATAGGCCTCCATAAACGACAGTTCCCGTTCATTTGACATAATTTGCCTTTCCACTATCAAGCTAAATTTCTTCAATAGACTCTTAATTATTCTAAATCCATTATCTAATGCTATTATAAATGTTTAAATAATATTTGATATAGTTCTGGTCCCACTGAAGTTAATGGGAATATTGCTGTTGCCTTAATTAAGATCAAGATAAAATTTATATTGTTTAATTTGTCACATATTACTGTTGGGTAAAAACAACCTAGTTAGTATTCAGAGGTACTAAACAGACCCAGCTCCCAGACTAGAACTGGCAGGGCCTCAACACTTCTCAGGAGAAGTCTGGGAGCCTGTGCTGCACAGTGGGCGATTAGAGAAGGGAGCAGTCGCAGGGTCGTGCACTCTGCTGCGTATCAGCAGCCCCAGAAGGCTTCCCACGCTCTGAGATGCTCACAGCCCTTAAATGGAGTGCTTGAGTCAGGATTCGTCAAAAGGACAGGAAAAGCAGAGAAGTGAGAAAACGGAGAAAAGCCTTCCCCAATGTGAGAACAAACCAGATACATTTTTCCAAATTATTTGATCAAAAATCTGGACAATTTTAAGTGCAGCATTTTAAAAAATCTTTGGCAAAAGACACTGTGTGCATTGATCAAATCTAGTTCAAAAAGAAATACATATTTTAAACCAGAAACTAGATATTATAAATATGAAGATTTTTTGGCTGGTGACCATTTAGCTTTCATAAAAATTTAGAAAATAAATTGCAAGCTTTTGCAGACTAGTGGCAAAAGCCATGGTTATTCTTATACTGTGAATAAAGAAACTCAATTTTTTTTTAAAAAAGAGACAGATAATCTGGAATTTTGATTTACTTACACTTTTTAAATGTTTCCTACAGTCTAATATTATATTCTGTTCTCTCATACAATGCTAACTTTAGAAGAAAAAAACTACGAAGCAGATTAATTTGTGACATCTTTGTTATGTTCACGGCCAACATGTGATCACACCTACATTATAAAATCTCACAGTGCATTACTTCCAGACTTCTGTGAAGGTGGCTCCCCAGAGGGTCTGGCTTACCAGAGCAACATGTTCCATGGAGACATCCGAAATTCCTGCAGAGACCTCAGTTCTGTTCCCCTCACTGGGAAAGTCCCCCAGACACTTCCCTGTTTCTTTACAGGTGTATTCATCGCAGTATGCTGCTGCCTTCTAGGGCTATAATCAATAAAGGCTGATCAGGGACTATTTCGCCTCCTGTTTTGGGGAAAGAGAGAGAAAAGCAACATGTAACACATCGTTACTGCTTCAGAGGGCAGAGAGTCAGAGCAGGCTCTTGAAAGGAACCACAGGCCCAATGGCCCAAAGAGAGGAGCATTTATGCCCAACTCCTCTGTTTCACCCTCTGCTCTTCTCACTGTTTGTGACCCATTTCTAACCCTTTCATCTCCTACCAGCCTGAAAGAAAGCTGAGCCTCAGTTTCTTCCCAGAAGAAAGTGGAGAGTGTAGTGAAACACTGAGTGCAAGGTCCTTTATCACTGCAGCAGGTCTGGATATGATTAGCACAGCAGCAAATTCTGAAATGCAGGAAGAGAGGTCATGGGTGATTTCATTTTAAACTATATGTGCAAGCAGAAAGGACTGAATTCGCTAGTGGGCTCATTCAGTGAGATTTCAACATGCATCTAGAGCTACTGGGCTGGAGCCCTGATAATGACTTTCTGGCTATCAGAGCTGGGAATCCTAAAAATACAGTGTCTCAAAACTTTAGGAACTCTTGATATTTTTTTTCATTAAGACTCTGATTTATCCAGTCCTTCACCTCCTCATGAATCTTCACACATTGCCTTTCTCTCTCTTTCTAGATTGCTAGAAGCACCTTGCTAGCAAACAGTATCTGTTCAGAAGTAAGGCGACTTTGTCACAGAGCTGAGATATATGATGTCCTATAGCTGGAGGCACTAAGAGGCTGCTTTCTGTCTCCTTTTCATTGATTCACAATATTCCACAACATAAAGAAAAGCATCTAGAAGCCTACCCTGCATCACTGAGGAACTTGCTTGGAAGCTCTCCAAGAGCTCCCAAATAAGGCTGTCTTTTACTGCCCCTTGTTCCAGGCAAAGGCGAAAAGTCTTTAAGCCAGTCCCTAGAAACAGATTTCAGTATTTCAGACCAATGACAGACGTCTGAATTATTGGTAGAGTCTCGTAGTCTTAACCTCTCGCACAACCCCAGAGGCAGAAGCTCATTCTGAAGTGTAGGCCCTCACTTTACACTTGAGTTCTCTTTTGTTTTTTTTTTTTACTGGGAGGGTTCTGCCATACTGAGTTGTCCCATGACATTCTATTCCACTATAATGTATAATCAGTAATTAATTAGCTGCCCAAATCAACCTACCTGTTATAGTTGCTTACATTAGTTCCAAACATAAGTGTAGGAAACAAATGAATGAGGAGTCTGTGTCCCTTTGCTAGACAACTGCAGTCTTTGACAGTAACTAATGACAGTGTTGCATTTTCATCATCTTCCTAATCTTATAGTTCTATAACACTTCTCTAGCCTGGTATTTATTTGTATTGGAAGTGAATAGTAAATGCATACTGCAAAGTGCCTACTACAAAGCAATACTTGTATATAAAAGCAATTTCAGGCATTTATAATATTTACTGTAGGTCATCAAATATATTCCCTGCTGTGAAAGATCGTCTTTGTTCTTATGCTCTTCTTCTACTTGTTTCATCTTCCACAAAGAGAAATACCCTTATCTGTGCATACCCACTCTAACACAAACTGTAATCTTCAGCTTTTATCTGTATTGTTCTCAGGGAAAAATACATCATTCCATATGAGCACAGATAAATCTGAGTAAAATATGTTGCACATTCATTAATCTACAGCAGTACACCTTTTAAACACATTTTGGGCAGTTTTCAAATCTCTGTATTGTTTGTAAGAGCCATAAACAGTGTATGGTGTTGGAAAAAGCTTGATATGGAATGAGGTTTTAATTTACTTCTTTTAACAGAAGCACATATACAGGTATGTTCTTAGTGTTGTCAATTTTCTGTCATGACACTTTAAGGAAAATTCTGAGTAAAGCTAGCCCTGACTGAAAGATAGCACTGCTTGGGCTCCCCAACTGCAAATGAGCATTCACAAAGCTTATATGCCTTGAAGCAACAAAAGATTATCCTTTATTCTTCATCTCTCTTTGCCCTTTGGAAATGCTAACCTACTGTATATAAAAATTGTGAATATCGTGCCTGGTGAAAACCATCACCAAACACCTCCAAATGGTTTTCCTCTGTGTTGATCTGCTTGCTGGCGGTTGCTATTCTTAAATGCTATTGCATTACACTTCCACAGTTGAGCTCTTATGTAGGATCAGATTTTGCATTCAAATATTCAGCACAAGAAAAAAAAGAGATCAAAAAATACATCTGTTTTATACATATCGATCTCAACTGCCACTTCTCAACTCTTAAACTGAGAGCTAAACCAATCTCTCAATGACATTAACTCAGGTTGCTGTAAGCTCAGTTGCTTGTCATCAGCCCCCCTAGGCAGCTGGGTGTCTTGGGATGGAAGGATGTGCTGGCCATGAGCAGAGCTGCAGCAACTGTCAACACCAAGCACGACTAGAACTGGTGGGAGCCTTCAGCCTTAGCTTTCCTGGTTTACCACAATCAGATGACAGCCATGGATGGGATTAGATGATAAATACTTTATTTACTATTTTATTATTTAAAGGAAATGAGGATGCAAAGCCAAAACCAAGAACCTAGGAAATTCGGCATCCTAAAGCTGCAATTCTGTTTATAAAGAAAAATACACTTCTAAAAATCCTCATGTTTTTGTGGGATGCTTAAAGGACTGTTGAGCTGTTTTTAGAATTATTCACATTGTGGATTTTGAATATTTTGCAAGTCTGGATGTAAGGTCTTTATTTTGAGTGTTTATAACACAGGACCACAGCTTAAAACACACTCTTTTAAAAGTGTAGGTACTTGAGAATAGGCAGGTTGGAGGGAGGATTGGAGGTTTCTTGATAGATCTGTAGAAATGAACTTTTCACTGTGTACCCACCTGTTTCTAATTTCTCTGAAATGTCAAACTTTTCAAAATTTTTTTTTGCCTTTTTTTATTTGACCTTAAAAAAAAAATCATAGCAGATTATAAACAAACTAATAAGTTTGTACAGTGTTTGCATTATTCATAAAAGAAGCATCACCTCAGTGGCTGTTTGTCTAATCACAACACATGTACTATAAATAATGGAAAGAAGGACAACTCCTGACCTCAAACAAATAAAGTTTGCTTTTTAACCCAGGGAGATTACTGAAAACACAGGAAGCTACATTCACAGTTTACTCCCAAGAGTTTACTGTGGGTGATTAATAAATTCCAGTTTACCTGTGTGTATGTATGAAGTCTGTCACAGTTCAACAAAGGCAAGTGTGAGGTCTTACACCCGGGTTGAGGCAACCCCAGGCACATCTACAGGTTGGATGGAAAAGTGATTGAGAGCAGCCCTGTGGAGAGAGACTTGGGGGTGATGGTTGATGAAAAACTCAACACGAGCTGGCAGTGTGCACTTGCAGCCCAGAAAGCCAATGGAATCCTGGGCTGCATCAAAAGAAGCATGGTCACCAAGTTGAGGGAGGTGATTCTCCCCTTCTGCTCTGCTCTCGTGAGACCACAACTCAAATACTGTGTACAGTTCTGGTGCCCCAACATAAGAAAGACATGGAACTGTTGGAGCAAGTCCAGTGGAGGGCTACAAAGTTGATAAGGGGACTAGAGCACCAACCCTGTGAAAGCAAGCTAACAAATTTTTGTCTGTTCAGCCTGAAGAGAAGGTTGTGTGAAGACCTCACAGGAGCCTTTCAGTATGTGAAGGAGGCCTATGAGGAAGCTGGAGAGGGACTTGTCATCAGGAACTGCAGTGGTAGGAGAAGGAATAATGGGTTCAAACTGAAAAAGGAGAAATTCAGGTTCAATATAGGGAAGAAATTCTTTACTGTGAGGCACTTGATTAGTTTGCCCAGGGAAATTGTGGATTACCTATTCATGGCAGAGTGCAAGGCCAGGTTGGATGGGATACTGAGCAACCTGATATAGTGGAAGGTGGCCCTGCCCATGTCAAGGGCGCCGGAACCAGATAATATTTAAGGTCCCTTCCCACGCAAAACATTCTATGATTCTATATAGGAGATAACACTGTGCAGGCATAGGCATCCCAGCATATCCCAAACATGCCCATCCTACTGCACACACAAAGACTGATCAATGGGTCAGTTCATCTCATCTGCTCCTTGTGACCTATGCAAAGACGTAGCTACCTTTCTGTGAACCCGCAAGCTGAACTAAACCCTAGGAAAAGGGAAACACCACCACCTAGGGCAGCAGGCAATAGGTAATCACAGAAAGACAGTAATCAACACCGGTAGACTTGAATTCCTATCTGGACATTTGAAGAAGCTCTGTTTCAGTTATTTCTCGAGTTATTTTTACATATTTCTAAAACCAGAAACAGGTAGGTTAAGTCTATGCTTAATCCTTGAGGGTGCTAAGCAATCTAGTCTTAAGTGAGATGTGACTTAAGGATTTTAGTGGGCTGTGTCTCTTTGTCTAAAGGGATTAAACCCTTCCTTAACACCACAGCTAAACATGTTCACAAAAGGCAAAGTTCACAGCAAGAGTTCTTTAATTAGAGAGCATATTAGCAAATAAGGCAAGCTTTTAATTGCAATTTCACAAACATCTAATAATATGAAGAGGGTATTACATACCAAATAATAGTGCTGCCATGATACAATTAATCATTATGTTAATTTTTTTTTAAAGAGCAGCATTCACTTTCAGATTAGTTATCTTAGTATCATAAAGATGGTAACTCATTCAAGTCATGTCCTTATTTTCATAGTTATGGAAGCTCATCCATTTTACTAGAAAAGTGAAACATTAAATTTGTCCAGTATTTATTTTTCTTTTTAAGCATACAATGGACTAAATTCTGACCTTGGTTACACCCATATAACTTCAGAATTGTATGCATAAAAGTAACAACAAAATAGGACTGACTTTGTGAGCCTATTTCTGCATATGTTTAATTGAGCTAACCAAGCGGGAAAAGGTTTTGTGTACAAAGGACTTTTGCATTTGTTTTCATCGTAAAAAGACTTTTTTTCCCATCTCCGCCTCACTTCTTTAGAAAAAAATAATAAAGATGAAGCAAGCAGGAACAATGCTAATTACATTTTGTATGCAGTAAGAATGGGCAGGAGGATGGGGAGGCATGGAAAACAGGCCCCTGCAGAAATTGTGTGGAGGATGAAAACAAAGTTCTCCTGAGATGGATAGAAGTTTCTGTTCCACAGGCTTTGAAATGAATGGTTCAGATGTTGTGAACACAATGGATAGTAATGATGATTACTTTTGCCAATGCCTATGGTGATGTTATAAGCTAATTATATTAGTCATTTACGCAAAGGCAAGATGCCTTTGATAACTACTATTTGGAGCAACAATTCAGAATGTTGAGTCACTGTTAAGTCACTCTTAGAGACAGACTCCTATTCAACTTACATATGAATCTTCAGCAACTTTGTTAAACACAACAGTTTACTCTGCATTTAAACCTTTATACAAAACTCCAGTTTTGGCTACTTTTTCTAAAGGAATTCCTTTTTATTTTTCACAGACCAGTTTGACCTTATCACCTAATTCACACTTTGTGGGACTACACCAGTGCACATAATGTATCTGAAGATACCCAATGTCCATAAAAAATATTAGCCACCATTTAGTTTTATCTATTTATCTATTTTGACATTTCTCTGATTCTTTGAAACCATTAATTTCTCATTAAATTATAGGGAATACAGATGTATTACTCAGTGGGGAACGTAAGCACCAAAATACCATTTATATCAGTGGAAAAAAGTTCTCCTTTAAATCCTTCTTGAGAAATGTAGCTAAGCACAAGGTTTTCATGAAAACCTAAAAGTGTCCATCTTATTAGCAAACCACAGTCATGCCCACAAATCTCCTCAAATTCCCTCAGGGTATGAACAATTTTTCAGAGAGAGGAAAAAGGAAAATTAAAGTTAATGCCTGATAATTTTAAAGGACTTGTCTCCAGTGTTTCATAGACATTTATGTATCATTAGAGGAAGACAGATGTGGCAACCAGCAATTTATTTTAGTATTCCAAGATACATTCTCTTCTGTACCTCAAGATTTGCTTGTTGAGAGTGAGGTTGTGAGAATATTTGAGCCTCCTGTCTTTGGATCCATTGGCCAAAGACTCTTCTCAGTCTTCACCCAAAACTCTCAAGACTAAGAGGAGCCAACCAGCTGTTTTCTCCTAGCACAGACGCTTACCAAGGCCTCTGCCAGAAAAGCTCTATTATCCCCAGTGAAATCTTTCTTTTGGGAAGTGGAGGGCAGACAGTGCTGGCAACATCCACCAACTTTGTGCTAGCAAATAAATCTTCAGCACAGAAGTCAGTTTTCTTATGGTGGTAAGGCATAAAAGGGGCCCTTACACAAGACAGGACCTTTTCTCTAGATCCTTAAGTCCACAGGTCTACAAGGCCATAAATGTCACAAATATCTTCTCAATCTAACATAATTTACAGCTGCAATGGTAGTAAAGTGAGATTTCTGAGCCCTCCCAAGTTAAAAGTCAATGAGACAAATGGCAATCTTCGTGCCCATTTCAAGAGCTGCACATATTGCTCTGGTTTTGACTGATCAGTCTTCCTAAGGCTAAATGCTACAGAGCCTGCCCAGCCAGAAGCTCAAAATTATCCCATCCTCAGATTCTTAGTAAGTAAAGTCTGATTTCTGCCCTCTAGGTCATCTGAGATTCTTTACATATTCATTAATCTGATTTCTCAATAACTGCACTATAGTTTTTAGTTGCAGAAAAAATAAAATTACATCTGTGATGAATTTTCTGTGTTTTCAGTTTCTCTCCTGACCTTTGACATCTTAATCCATATTAACCCAAAGCTTTCAAACCTTGAATATATGACTACTATTGTGACTAGAATCCAATCAAGTCTTTGTTAATATCCTCTGAATACTCAAATGTAATATTGTGGGGAAGATTAGAGCTGCCACCATTGTTAATAGGAAGTAGAAAGAGGCTTTCAGAGAACTGTGTCAGGACTTCCCAGACTCAAGTCACTTGAGGCTTGTATTTCTATGCATCAGGAAAGCCTCCAGTAGAAAGACGAAATAGGAATTCACATGGCAAGGATACAGAAAATAAAATTCAGAAATCGTTCTTGGTCTCTGTTCACCTTTATGAGTCAGTAATTTTTACAAGTTACCTTTATTGTATATTTCCACTTCATAAATCATTGAAATAGTTTTCAAGCACAGAATTGAAGGAGGTACTGTTAGGGATGCGATTTCTGCTAATTCTTATATTAGCTAATTCCAAGCAACCTGCAAGGCTCATCAGCAAGAAAATGCTTGTGTTTATATATAAAATATGTACAATATTAATTTTTATATAAAAAATTATTTCAAACTTCAAGATCACTGACCACACAATACTCTTTACTTCACAAATTACTGTCCTTTTTCTAGAATTCCAACTGGCCCTGATGCTGCTGTTACTTTTTTTTCATTCAAGGGATCAGTTCATTGTTTGATTCCTTTGAACTTTGCCTGATGCCAAGTGTTTAGAGGTGGATGAATAGTGACAAGAGCATAACACACATTTTGTGAAGAAATGACTTTTTGAAGGTCAGTTCCAAGAGCCTGAGCTTGAAATGCTATCTGAGTGAATACGGATTACAGGAGAGGACTTGATTCTTGACCTATGGGCTTTTTGTGCTTGGTAATTTTGAAAGACACTTTAAAGGCTCTCCTGGAGGATCTTTCTTATTTGTACTATCTTTTATCTAAAAAAGCATTTGATGTCACTTTTGCTTCAGAGAAATCACTTTCTGAGTTTGAAAGTGGGAAGAAGATTCCTCTGTTGGATTGCTTTGTTGCTGGGTCCTTGTGACTTCCTTAACTTTCAAACTCTAACTGTTCATATTTATAAATCTTGTCTGCTAGACAAGAGTGCTAGCAATTTCTTGAGCAGCCATTATGTTGTGAAATCCTACCTCGCCCAGATAAAACTGGCATCCAGCTGTGTAGCTGCAGTCTGAGATCCATCAACATTCAAAATCCAGTCTTTTCAAACTTTGTCAAGACGTGGCTAAATTACAAACCGCTTCCTTTACAAATACTGTAGAACCCGTGTAAAATTTCCTTCTTGCAATATGTTAGTATTTCTGTTGTTTGTGTCTTCTCAAATCAGTAATACAGAAATGGAAGAGAAAACCAGAAAAATAGCATAGAACATAAGACCATATAAGATATTTATTTTCATCATCCCAGTTTGGGAGCAGTCAAAGGTAACATGCTAATGGGCACAAACATGGCATAATAAGAAATCACAAAGATTATCCATGTGATTCACTTCCTAATACTTTATCATCTTACTAGGGCTTACTATTTTTGAGGTAAATTATTCTGAAATTAAAGTGTACAAAACCTCATGAAGGCCATGTTGTCATGGGTTCCGAATAGAGAACTGCAAGTTAAGTTCAGCCCTGTCCAAGTGGAGTTCAGGTTAAAATTTTTTGTTGGTAAGGAAATGGACTACACAATTGTATTATCTTGTCTTCTCTCCTCCCAAATAACTTCTGGACTCCTTGTCCTATTTCAATCCACCCTGAAATGCCAAAGATAACTATGTTTCTATATAACTCATGCGAATTTGAAGGTGGAAGGAGAGCAGTGTCTCTACTAAGGGGAGGCACAGTTTGGCTCCCTCAGCCTCTATTTGGCTGACCAGGCAGCATGCACCTTGCCCTGCAGCTTCCCTGAACCTAGGGGATGATGTCACATGGGAAGGGAGAAAGATTAATTCAGTTCAGGGATTAAGAAACAAAAGCATTAGATCTCATTATCTCTGCTGTTCTTGGAACAACAAACCCTCTTCCCCCCTGCCACTTCTATGATGGTCAGCTTTTCTTTCAATATATAATAATATTAATCCTTTACAGTTCTTAGCTCTATCTGGCAAGTCCTCATTTCTTTGATATAGAGGACCAGTTTGTGATTTTTTTTCCACTCTTGCTCACTTAAGTAGTCTCATTAACCCCTCTATTCATGTAAGCCACCTGCTGTTTGCTTGAGCAAAGAATGCATAAAAGTGAGCAAGAGCTTTGGGAAAAGTAAAATTTCTACTTATACAGTTCACACGCCCAATGCTGCCTATCTTGTTAACAATGGCACTACAAACACTTCCCATAAAAGAACATTTGGGACCAGATCCGTAGCTTTTTAACTCAATAAGAGTCTGATTTCAACAGAATTTTGGATCAAAGCCATAAATAGCAAACTACTTAGAGAACCCAGCCTTTTACAAAATGAGCGATTGCTAGTAGGTGTATCACCAACCTTCAGTATTTTAACACCACACCCTGACATATGTGATTATTCATTATTCTGTGGGAAAAAGACCTTTATATGTAAATCCTGGGAATATAGCAGATTAAAATCAGGCAGAGTACTTAAACACATTTGTAATAATTAATAAAAAATTACAAACAGGTAAGAGAGGATAACTGCCTCTGAAACATTTATTCTACTAGTAATTTTATTACCATTGAATTCTTGCCAGCCAGGAAACACCTAGAGGCTCATGTTTCACACCCAGTATTGCAGAGGTGAAAAGGTAGAACATTCTGCCTTAACAAGTATGCAAAGAGCAACTTCAAGCGGAAACAAGTTTAGCACCCAGCTCTTACTGGCTCAGCCACAGAGAAACTCTCCATAATAACTCTCTTAGTTGCACAGCTTCTGTGAGACTGTGAGCTTCTTCTTTCCCTCTTGGCTGCAGGGAGGCATGTGGTGTGCATGCATACTCCCCAAATCCACTTGCCCTGTTAAGGTTTCCACTAACTAGCTGATTTTTCTGCCTGACTCCCTGCCATATATATATATATATATGTATATATAGATGTATTTTCAAAAAAAGCACATCACAAGTTTATATTTGAAGTGAGCTAGCTAAAGAACTACGTTATAATCATGCAGGGTACAAACTGCATCTTTTCTAAACCAGCAACAAAATGCTGTAGTGGAATAATTATTCATCTCTTAAAGAATAAATCCTTCTGTTGTAATATACTGTACAACCCAGAGGCACAGTGATCTCTCCAGATGACAGTAATTCTCACTATCCTTATCAAAAATGACAGTTGTTCCTTTGAAGCAGATTGCCATGGGAAGGTACTAGCTGAAAAGCCAGTTTTGTTCTGTCACGATAGGGAAGTATCCCAACTCAGCATACATTAACATCTTCCTTCTGTGAAAGCAAATAGAATAAATCTTTTCCATTTCTCCACAAGACTTGTATGTCTTTTCATTGTGTGTGAAGTTGACTGGAAACATAGATACACAGAGTAACAAAGACAAAGTTGATCTAAACCAAGGCAGAACTAAAATATTTGGTGAAGCCAGATTCCTTCTTCACCTGCAAATACAGTGTCTTAAACATGCCTTTATTTAACATCCAGAATGATTTCTACTTATTTAGAACATCCAAATAAGCAAGTGTTAGGTATTTGTTCATTAATGTTGATACACATATTTGAATAAAAAACTCTTAAAATGGTACTCAAAATACTTCTGTACTGTGCCTGACATCATCTCTGCCATAAGGAAGAATTGTGTTTGCTTTTTAAATACAAGGCCACAGCATTGGCTTTAACGCTGATAAAAATATTGGCACCACTATTGACATTACTGCAGCTAGTACCACATAATCCTCCTGCCCAGAGTATTGGCACAGATGCAAGTAGATACACCTTGAAAGGAACTGGTTACAGACTGAAGTCAGTCCGATTTGGCCCAGGAAGAGCAAGGTTTCAAATAAGCACCAGCAAAATGGTACTTTGAATGCCAGTCTGTATGATCTAGCTCTGCAAACTGCTCTTGTATTCTTTCCCTGGGCAAAATGAAAACATGGAAAATGAGCACGCTCTTGGGTATGATATATTCTCATAATGTTCATAGTCAGAGCACTGAAACTCAACACAGCTAACAAGGAGAAGGAAAGCCTTCCATTAAACCTATGGTAGCGTGGAGAAAGCCAGATGTTTTGGACACAAAAAATCCTCTTAAGATAGAAACTTTACATTTACAATTTTTTTAGCAATGGTTCAGGCAGACACTGGGAGCAATCCCATGCTGCTGAGGTGACCAGCAACACTACAGTGAGCACAGCCCTGTAGTAATCCAAAGGCTAGGTCATTCTTCAGAAAGGTTTGATGAACACAATCATGAATTAACAAAAGTAATTAAATAAATTAATCCATTCCCAAATAATTCATAGAACAGGAGAAGACAAACTAGTAAGATCAGTCTGTAAACTACATACATGGGTAAGAGAGAGAGAATTCATCTAGCTGCATGTGTATATTCATTACATCCCTCAAATTTAATTTGTACCAGGAAGGAGGAGCCTTATCCCCTACAATCTTACACACGATGAGATCATTTTCATCTGTGCAAAGCAAACATGGAGTCTTACTTCATCAGAATCCTGCATTCCCATTTAAGCATTTTACATTTACCACACACTGGTCTAACTGACCAGACATATTATCACCTCAGGCATATTGTCAGCCTGCATATGGAGCTAGCCAGGATTAGCTAAAAGATACGGATGAAATTATTTTTATAAATAGGAAATGTGTAGTAGGGGGGTGATGGGAAAATGCTGGCTTATGATAATAAAGGCAGTTTAGTTATATATATATATATGTATAGGGAGAATTTATACTTTGTTATAATTTGTTAGCACTCTGGACACATCATTTTTCATCATGTACTTTGAATGAGAGAAAGATACACTTTATAAGAATCCTCCATGCTTATATTATAGCATCATTCTCTCTTAATAGCCTTCTGGCTATCCACATGCTTCATAGTAGAAATTATCTGCCAAAACCACTTAATGCTGAAGATGTCATGGGACTGCAGGAAAAAGTCCACATTATAGTTTATCTTCATTTCTTCTTCGATTTCTTTATTTTTCCATCAATCACAATAGTTGATTCCTTAATAGTGCCCTTGAGAATCCCTACCAAGAAAGCGGAAAGTCCACAGACTCTCTCTCAGTCATATGTTTCAAGCGTACTCTGAGGATCTTGTAAATCTTCTCTAATATAGAATGGATCATTCAGGTCTCAAAATGTTTAATATAATCTCTCCTCCAGTCAGCCTAAGGGACAACAATCCTCAGGGTTGCAGCCCTTCCCCTAATTTTCTGAGGTTTTGAAAATGTCAAGGCTAATCTTAGATTTACATAGGGTTTTTTAAAATAAGTTGCTTGACCTTTGTATTTCACAGATATTCTGACTGATGCAAATCAATTACAAGAAAAGTTTTTCAACTTTTTTTTTTTTTCTCTTGGGATACTCCATTGTCCTTCCTGCTTCTGCCAGAAGCAACTTTTAAAATTTGTGAAAATCTATGGTTATTGTTGATCTGACCTCAAACCATTCTGCAGCTGTATATGCATGCTCGCAGAGGAAATGTCTTCTCTCATAACCTACAAGAATTGCCACAGTAATAGATCAGTAATAAGAATAATACCCGACTCCTGTGAAATGCTTTTTGTTAACTGCTTTCACGGAGTTTTACAAAGGTGAGGAACTATTACTGCCATTTTTAAGGGGAAAACTCAAGCAACACTATGTGCTCACCCAGTAGGTGAAGGGAAGAGTTGGAAACACAGACTTGGCTTTATAAGACCACACATAGGACACTAACCCTATTAACATGAGTCAGTGTTGTTCAGCAGATTAACCAATCAATAACATACTTTTTCCATTTTCAATTGTAATATTGGCTCTGATACCTAGTCCCTCTAACAACCTAGGTTAAGCCACTGAGAGGAAACACTTTGTATTGGCTAATGTCAAGGATTTTTTTATCCTTACATGTAAATTAGGTTTTCATAATTTGCTTCCTGACACTCATACCTGCACAAGGATGCACATACTTAATAATCAACTTTTTTAATTATGTAACTTACTCTGACAAGTTCTAATTGATACAATCTGTAGATTTGCACCCAAAAAAAAAGAACTTACAGTGCAAAACCAAGTATTCCACCTTTCCAGATCTAAATATGCATACGCAGAATTGCCCTTCAGAAATATGACCTACAATGATGGCAGATTTTACATGATAAGTCTCTAAGTCTCTAAAACACCATCTTATTTTAAATTGCCATTTAATTATCCTAAAATAGGAGCAAACATTCACAAACTACATTATGAATAATATAATTCAGCTAAATTTGCCAGGAGGTTGGAGGAATTATCTCATTGACCCAAGACCCAAATCTGGTCCTCTATTTGCTTATTCTGGCTGAAAACCAGTCAGTTACATCTACAAAGAATACAAATAAGATTTTCTAGCATTTCACAATATTAAGGCCTGAGCAGGGTTTTTCAACAGTTTTTAGTGTCATTTCAAGTGTCACACCACTGTGTTTTGGCAGCAGATACTTGTGCACATGGAGCATACGTGACTCAGCAAAGCATTTCCCTAGATTTCTGTGCAATCAGACTTTGACGGAGATACACCTTTCAATATGTGCCCAGCAGCTGAGATACTAACACAACAGTTATCCTTAGGAAGCATGTCTGCAATACATTATGAATTCCAGGAAGGGTCACACATGACTTTGCCATTTTCAGATGTCTTGCTACAATAGGCACAAGCCAGAAAGGTAAGGGCTATTGGAAGACAACTTGTAATTTTACCCAACATTCACTCTAAAAACATTACCTGAAGGTGATATGATAATCTAAAGATTCTCTCAAAAAGAACTTTTCTACTCAAAAGTATAAGAACACCACTAATACTCCTGAAATTCTCATAAACTTTTCTCACTACTGTCCCTCTTCTACTGTCATTATTGAGCTTGTAAGCTAAAATAGTGTCTTTCAGCAGCAGCATATATAGCATGGCCCTTACCTACAGCATTTCTAGATATTAGGTAAGGCTTGCATCTTTCTCTACACTTCTTGTTTATAAACGTTGGAACCAATAGACAAGTTGTAGGAATCTTGCAGCTGTTTTGTCTTAATGAACATGCCTTGGGACACATTTTTTCAGTGGGTATATCCCCTTGGTTTCCTATTCTTAATATTTGCAGTGGAGTTACTCGAGAAGTAGCAGGTAACCCCCCAAAATTTTAAATATAGTTTGTCTTCTTTATAAGAAAGGTTGTTAGAACAAATACAGAAATAAACATCTATGTGAAAAGCACAGACTGTGAAAGGGGAAATATCTTTAGCAGGAGAGGATTTTGCAAGTCTTCCTAATTTTATTACATTACAGCCAAAGTTACTATGCCATCATTCTGCAAAGGTGTAACACCTAGTGTGAGTGTCATGGAGAACTGTGAAGTTTCCACATACAGTACAGCACCATTACAGAAACACCTGTGTTAAAAATAGCTTCAAGCTTACCTAGT
Source organism: Margarornis squamiger (assembly GCA_035222235.1). NCBI lineage: Eukaryota > Metazoa > Chordata > Aves > Passeriformes > Furnariidae > Margarornis > Margarornis squamiger. The sequence goes on along the minus strand of JAWWTY010000077.1, from coordinate 35,914,937 downwards.
CTGAAGTATTCCTTAACCTTTAAAATGTTTCCTTTCTTACCTGATGCTTTAATACTTGTGTTATGTTCCAGACCACAGCTGTGACAGCAAAAGCATCGTTTTTCTCCTGTTCTTCTGACAAAAGGTAGTACTCCTCTTTAGTGACAAATAAATGCATTCACAGCTGTAAAAAAAAAACACACAGAAGTGTGGTAAATTGGAATAAAGAAATACACCGTGCAACATCTATTTGTTTTGTGTTTGCTTCCTTGCCCTCATGTAAGGTGTGCCTGTGATAACCCTTTCCCACAAGTGGCACTGTGTTGGTCTGTAGCAATAAGGCCATTGTCAGTGGGGATCACTCTTCTCCATGGCATCCACTTCCACCCCAGAGTCCTCAGTGTCCTACAACACCCCTAGGATGGAACAGTAAGCCCAGCCTATGTCCTGGCGTGTATGCGAATGGCTTCTAAAGTGGGGAGTGAAGTGTTTCTCAAGAGGAGTGAGGAAGAATGTGACTGAACTGAACTGAATAAATTTAAAAATATCTGACCATCAAATAGTCCTTTGTGACCAGAACAGACTCACGCTATCTGCTACAGCTCTTGCAGGAGCACAAAAGAACAAGATTCTCTTTGCAATGGTCATCAAGAGAGTTTCCTCTTTTGGGACAGAATGGTCAATCATTGAAACTCATACATCTGTCTTTTACATAGAGTTCTTCACCCAACTCAGTATGGCAGACATTTGAGAGGTAAGAGAAGTGCAGAGTGTTGAAAGAGGGTGGAGTCCTTTCAACCATTCACAACTGTAAGATTCAATGAGGTAGGGTTAAGTAAGGCTGCAGGGTGAGGCAGCTTGAGAAACGCAAAACTTTTCACTTTTCACTCTTGTCCTGGTGGATGTTAACACAGAGTAGAGCTTGCCTTACAAAAGGTTTTCTTTTTGTATAATACATTTATTTATAGAATCAATAACATCTCAGACTAAAGAAAAACTTCCAACAGTCTCCTTCCTAGGAATAGCACGTTCTTGATTCTCATTCACTACTTTATCCGCCAGCTGTTTTAACTGATTAGTCAAAGGCACACTCCTTGTTGACATAAAATGTGTGGCAAAAACAAGTGTATAAATGAATAATTATTTCCAACGCTTGCAATGAGATTAAGTGCTTATTGGATTAGGAAAATAACAGGATTTAATGGGGTCATTTATGGTGCAACTCTAGTAAAAAAAATGTACAGTGCATGCCTACATATCAGAGTACTATCTCTATAGTCCATCTAGCTATAATCATTTAAATATCTTATCCATCCAGTACTAATACATTTCTGGTCTCTTCCTTTATAATACACTACAGGTGAGCGTTCTTGGGCATCTCTGTAGCAAATACGTGACACAGCTGTTATTGCCATTAGTGAAAAAGCATTTTTCAGCATGAGTTAATTTCATTTTCTTATAACTTTCTTAGATCTGAGGGTTTGCCTTTTAAGTCTCAGGCACGTATACAAAATGCCTCTCCCTCTGTATCTTGCTGTGGCCACCACAAGCACTCCCAGTCTTCACTGCAGTGTCTCTACAGATTACTGGGGAAAAGAAAGGAACAGGAAATAATTATTTAGTGAACTCATGTTACATAGTGCTGGAAAGTATAGAAGGATGAGAATAAAAAGAGGTGTTCACAAAAAAACATCTGTCTGAATCCCAAAGAACACTCACAAGCACAGAAAGACTCAAGAGAAGAAATGGTGCTAGGTATTTCTCTGTTTTGAACAACTCTTTCTTCTGACTTGTCTAAGCTAAAGTTTGGTTTACATGCCATCTGCACTCTGTCTTCTGTATCCTTAATCTGCTCTGTGACCTTTAAAAATGTGTACCTGGAAGCTTATATTCCCACAAAATAAGCACCACTATTGGCTGTAGGACCCTGTTATAAGTAACAGAAAACCAGCCTTTTTTCCAAGTATAAAGTTTAATTGAAGAGTTTTGTAATTGTTGATGCTTTCATTCGTAGGACAACTGGATGAAATGAAAAAAAAAAATAAAATTGAGCAAATCTAAGTTTTTAGCAACATTTTTACCTGCATGAAATATTTAACTTGATCTGAAGAAGAAAATTCACTGTGATTTTGAGTTTATTTACTTTTTTTAGAATACATTTCACGGAAAAGTGAACATGTAGAGTATTTTCACACTGGACAATTTATTTTAAAGTATTGGAATGACAAATAAAAATATGACTTTCAATTTATTTTCAGGAGTTTAAGGAAAATTACTTTTTGTTTAGTTGGTTTCAACTAACTTGATAAAATGAAATCCAATTCTCACAAGTTATTTGATGACAGTGCTAAGCCTGCCTTTTACATGTATATGAGAAATACATATACTGTATCAGATGGAAAATATTGACAGACTCTACCTGGAACCAGACACACTCCACCTGGAGTGTTAAAGCTCTGGAGCTGCCACAAGGGAGAAATCTGGGCAAGACTGAGGGATGGATCAGTGCTTCTGTGCTTCTTACTGAGCCCAGTAAAGTTGCTTAAGTCTTTGACCCTGCTCAGAAGCGTATATTTTGCTTGAAGAAAAGGCAAGGTCTTGTAAAGTCCAGGAAAGACACTCATCCTGAGAGCTGAGCATGTATGGAAATACCTCATTTTGACTTACTAGAAAATTTCTGTCTGTCGTATGTTTAATAACTATTATATTCACACAGTTATAGTGACCCAAGAGTTGGCCTAAAAGAGGAACCCAATTCTCATTTGTAAGCCTGGCTTTTCCTCAGACAGAATGGGAGTACTCTGCGGGGTAGAAAGGCATGGCTGACTCAGATCACTAGATGACTATTGTAAGGAAATGGGGTAAATGAGGAGGAAAAAAGGATGCCCTGCCCATACACAACCCTAAACCCTCCTGTCATGTTTGAGGAAGGGAGGAGGTCAGGCAGCAACAACACCTCTAATAGCTCACAGCCAGAATGGGTGGAGAAGGAAAGAGGTGGCAAGTTTCAGCAAAGAAGAAAGGGAGAGAAACTTTGCCACAGCCTGTTTTATGTGGGACAGGGCAGGATGGAAGATGGGAAAGAAGAATACAGGCCATCTGCTCACCTAGCAGCCAGAAATTCATCAGAAATACTAACTTACAAGGTGGGAATCCTGAAATGGGATGCTGCCCATGAAGCTGTCAAGGTTGGAACATGCTGAACTAGGACATGAGCTTCTTTGGGCCTACTTCTCCTCTTATCCCCCACAGCGTGGGATTTGCTTGCCTTGACTGTAGCCAGGGATGAACTCCACACCTCCTTTATCCTTGCAATAACTGTGACTGAATCAAGCTCCAGTACTTCTGTAATTTTTCTGCCTTTTCTTACCCAAACACAAGCTTAATTTTGTGAAAGACCAGTATCTTTTTCCTTTGGACTTTGCTAGTGAAATTGGTGTTTGTCACAAAAGATCATGTAACCAAAGTCAACAGGGTTATTTTCCTCACGTACATGCACTTTTTCTGTATAAAGTGATATGAGGTATTCTGGCTATCAGTACATACTACAAAGCCAGATAAAGGCCACAATCTGTTTGGAACACAGTTATGAAAACTGGTCTTTTACTGGTGGAAGGAAAAATTGCTACCAAGACAGGAGCTCTCAGGACTGAGTGGAGTCCTCAAGTCTCCAAAGTCATGGAGGTATGCAGGATCCTCCGTGTCCATGACGTGAAACAAGTTTCTCCCCATCAGACACTCCCACTGACTCAGATTTTGGATGAAGCCAGTCCCACGCTCTTTAGTGAGTTTTCCTGAGACCAAACAGATTCCATTGCTGCTGGGTTTCTCTAAGAATGGGTTTTTTACTTTTTTTTCTATAAGAATGGTATCTTGGACTTTTTGCACTTGCTCAGGCACTCTGAAACAGGTATAGATATGCACGTCTTCTCACTCTGTTCATCCAAGTGGTCACTGACTGAAAAAACTGACTGAATTTCCCACATTTCAAGATCAAATCAGAAGGGGAATAGCTTATTTGATACTCTATTCCATATCATCAGACTGGACAGCATCCAGGCCCCATGCTCATAATTTGTTTTTGAGGATAAAATCACTTTTATCTAAAAGGAGGCAATGTGTACTCGCTGGTGTGTAAACAATGGTTCAAACATTCCAGATCTGTAATTTAGTCCAAATACATTCTTTAGACTCTATTGTCAAATGTTTTCCTAAAAAAAAAAAAAAAAAAAAAAAAAAAAAGGTTATGATAGTGAATTGTTTAAATCAAGAAACTGGACCGAAGTTGACAAATCCATTGTTCGGATTTCTGCAACTGAGCTACAGCAAGATATGTCATAAAACCCCCTTATATATCCAATGTTCAGTGCATGAAATTATATGCTGTTTCAGTATGCCCATTTAAATAACAATGCCGTAAAACAACTTAAGGATTTTGTGTTCACTTTTAACCCTGTTCACACATACATTGCTGTGCAAATCTAGATGACACAACTTTTATGAGCATTAGAGGTAAATTCACTGTATGTTATTCTAGTTATATACTCACCAAACACAGATGTTCACATACACTCACTCTTAACTACATTGGTGACTGAAGCTGAAAATAAAACTGATTTTTATGTTGTCTGTGCCTCTATCACAGTTGCAAACCTATGACTAGAGAACACCTTCCCAACTTGCAGCTGTTTTATAGATGAGGATTCATGAGCTCAGCACAGAATTTCTACTTTTCTACTTTCTTTTTGTTCCAATACAAGAAAACAAACAAACCATGCATGACTCAAAACAATTTGAACTTTTTCTTCTTCATCTTTACTCTTTTCCCATTTGAAAACCTCTTAGCATATTTTCCTAGTTCTTTTCCCACAATCCTCTTTACTGAGCTACTCACATTTGTCCTCCCTCAAATGTTTCCTCTGTTTTTAATCAGATCACCCATGCAGAGACATAGATGTGATCACATACCACATTCCTCATAACAGAATTTTGGAGACATCACCTTCAACCAGACAACAGTGTCTCCCTTCCCCACAACATTTCCTCTGAGATCACTACAGATGAGCCCAGACTCAGGCTTCCTTTGAACAGCTCTCTCTTTCCACAACTCATCCTTGTTTTCAAAAATGCTCTCTTCCCTCTGTGGATAGATTTATAGTAAACCATGTAAATTTGGTGACCGAAATTCACAAGTATAATTCCAGTATTAGCAACAGCTAATCTCAAGAAAGTTGATTTAGATCAGAACGGCCTCTCTGCTGAAAAGATGTCACACCAATACTTCATTTCCTCCACTGTGTTCCTGCTGAAGACAAGATGATATTCAATATTTTAGCCTGCATTTTCACATGTACATATATAACTAGTCTGAATTATGCGTGGGATTTCTTTGTCCTCTGCAGTCATGACACATTGCATCAGCTACTTTCCAGATGTGAACAAAGTGTTTCTCCCAGTGCAGAAACATGTTAGTGCGGGAGATAGGATTTGGCCAGCAGCTGGTGTGCATAATTAGAAAGGAATTCACTTCTGGTATGCACAGGAGGACCACAGAGTTGTTACCTCAAACACAACATATATCCCACCACATATCCCACAACATAGATCCCATCACGTATCCCTAAAACAACATTTCACAACATAACAGCCTGAAACCAAAGCAAGCCAGACAGGTGGACAAATAGATGTATTTACAAGTATAAGTGACAGACTAAAAACACTAGTTGATTCATTCCCAGAAGGTAAAGCTTTAACAAATATACCCCAAACTTATCTTTAAATTGCTAAAAACACTGGCCCAATGTGTTTATCATGCATATACTTTGTCATGCAGATAGTGTCCACACTGCTCACACATGGGCACATATTTATAGGCCAACCACAGGTCAAACACATCAGTGTCACACTGAAGGAATCCCCATCCCACTGTGCTCACTGAAAGTGCTTATTTATACACTGAATACTTCTGTGACTGAGAGCAGGTGGGATCTGGACAGACTTGTACAGTTTGCTTAAAACCTCTTACCCAGGTTTTAATTTCTGTCTTAATTCCTGGTTTCATATTAATTTTTCATGAGCTTGAACCTAAGAGCAAAAAAATTATGAGTCAGTCAGTAAGACTATGTTTCTTGATAACTGGGAGCTCAGCTTTCAGACACAGGATCTGCTTTGGCTTTTGTATAGCTTGAACATATTTACATTAAGTGACAAGTGATGCCATAGAGCTGAAGGACATAAATGTCAATATGTGATGTATGGTTTATATAGACTCAAAAAACAACTGTAGTAGGGAAACTGGAATAATTATTTTTTCAGTAACTGGGAGAATCTATAACCCCCATTCATCTCAGCAGGTGCCGCATATGCTCTGCACTTTTCAGTTTTTCTGAAAACAGCTGAAAAGTTATTAGGACAGAGACACAACCTGAGTGGGCTCCTCTTTCAGATATGGAAGGACTTACTCTAAATGTTTGTGAACAAACTATCTTGGATATTTTTCTCCCTTCAAGAAATGTTCAAAGCAATCTGTAAGGATGTATAAATGCCTCACTTCTCATCAGCTGTAGGATTCTGTAGCATCTCCTTACACTTGGAGGTTGGAAGATGTTTGTGTTACCAGTTAAGCCCACCACAGAAACCATCAGCAAAGTGGAGGTTTGTTGTTCATGCTGGGCTGTGTTACCTTTACGGTATCATTTCCACCATGAGTTGGTCTCCTTCAGCTCTTTCAAGTCTTTTCCATGGCAATCCACAGTTCCAGTCTCTCAGAGTTGTTTTTGTGGCCCACAAGAGATGGAAACAGCATGCTGATCATGAGTCCCTCCACCTCCAAGGGAAGGGATGAACCTAAATGGAAAGACCGTCTTCACTGTCAACATGGTACATATGGTTTGCACCTCAGATAAGACTTTAAATTATGACTCAGGGCTCCCACTTTTACAAGTGCCTCCAGCTTTAGCCTTCCACACTCACAGTTGCTGAGGATGCTATTGCCCTTTTAGATCATCTTAGACAAAATACAACTTAAAATTGGTTTCTGCCCTGAACCACAGCAGAATTTCTCTAAACAATGACTTTGTCAAACTTAATCTAAAAAAAAAATGTCTTTTACTTTAAAGTGCATCTGCTACCTTCATCAATGTTGCATCCAAATTAAGGATGTGTTACAGACTTACAGGTTTAGAGGACTGTTTTCTGACTGCTAAGTTAAATTAGCACTTTAATACAACCAAAGTACCAATGTAACAGTGGAAACTCTGTACCTGTGCAGGAAAGGTAAGACTGCTAAGAGAAAATTAAAGGGAAAAATTCCCCTAAATATTACCAGTATGCAAAATGGTATGAAACTATAATAAAGCCACAACTGCTTAAGGGAATAGGACATTAATATGACTGAATGAAGAAAGAAAACTGATACATGTGCATATTGATGTTTAAGCTCTTCGAAATCAGTTAAATCAACAGAATGGGTAAAACAGCATAAACCAAAGTGTTACCCCTTCAAGTGCACAAACAGGCAGATCCTGATAATGGAGCTGCTTCTCCGGTCCACAGTTTCATCCCACATTCTATACCTCAGGGTTGCTTGAGCAAAGTGAACTGATACAGTGGGAATAGGAATGCTTCATCTCAAAGGCAGCTGTATTTTTAAATATATTTTTTAGCTCTTCGTGATGTATTTGCCTGTGTCAGGAGACTTAAATATTTAAACAGGGTGACAAAGTTCATTTCAACCTCAATGACAGTCAAACCCCCTGACATCCCCCTTTTGTAATGTGAGCAGAATTTTCTTCATAGAAATAGCCCACCTCAAAGGAGTGAGGAAAGGAAAAAAAAAAAAGAAAAGGAAAAAAAGCACCAAAAAACTTCAGTTCCAACTTTTAAAGCGCTAGAAGTCTTTGCAATGTCTCTCTCACCTTTACCTAGTGAGTCACCCCACCCATCTCCTACCGATAGACTTTTATTTTTTCAAACCAGCGGCAAGCACCCTCCCCGCGGAAAGCAGCTGCGCACTGGGGCAGGTGATGGAAGGACGGCGGCCACGTGTGTCCTCAAACGGGCAGGGGCAGGCGCTGCCCAGCCTGCCCTCAGCCCCAGCTCCTCCCCGGGCTCTTTCCCAGGCGCAGCATTCAGGCCGGCCGGAGGGGTGTGCCCGTCCTCGGGCAGCCGGGGCGATGAGGAAGCGCCTGTGAAATGCTCCAGAGCGGGCGCGGCGGAGCTCGCTTTGCCGCCCC
>JAWWTY010000077.1:35870730-35906624 GCA_035222235.1 Margarornis squamiger | reverse complement strand
GCTCCCGGTGTCCCCGCTCCCGGTGTCCCCGCTCCCGGTGTCCCCGCTCCCGGTGTCCCCGCTCCCGGTGTCCCCGCTCCCGGTGTCCCCGCGCGGAGCCACCTCGTGGCGCGCCGTGGGAACGGCAGGCGGCGGCGCGCGCGCCTTCCCGGCGGGAGCGGCGATCCCGCCGCGATTCCCGGCGCACAGCCGGCCCGCGGACACGCTCGGCGGCGCCCTGCCCCTCCCTTCCATCCCCGCACAGGATCGCAGACCATTCCGAGCTGGAAAGGACCCCCAAGGATCATCGGGCCCAGCTCCTGGCCCTGCACAGGACACAGGAATCACCCCGTGTGCCTGAGGGCATTGTCTAAACGCCTCTGTGGTGCTTGGCAGGAGCCAGAGGCAAGGGCAGGGCTGGTGGGAGCCGCGCTGGCTGTTGGAGCTGCAACACTAAAGGGCAGGCGGAGCAGAGTGGCAGAAAGAGCTCCTGGGGTGGGAAAAGGCAGTGGTTGCCCCCAGGTAAAGTGCTTGGCTCATGTCACTACTGGCCCGAAAGGAGAGGCAGGACAGGGCTCTCAGCAGCCCCATTCTTGCATCATCCCTTTCTGCCACTGGGTGGGGGACAGAGGGAAGGAAGGATCAGCTTTGAAAAGACTATTCTGAAGAAAAGAAAATAAAATTATTAAGCGAAATATGCCTTATGCTGAATATTACAAGGGTACAAAAAAAGGTAGCGTATTTTGCATTTTGAATTAGTAGCGACTACACTGACAAAGTATTGAATCATAGAATCATCATGGTTGTAAGAGACCTTTAGGATCATCCAGTCCAACCATCAACCCAGCACTACCACTACAACCCCTAAATGACTAAACCACATCACCCAATGCCAGATTCAGATTCCTCTTAAATACCTTCAGTGGTGACTCCACCATCTCTCTGGGCAAGCCATTCCAATGCCTGACCACCCTCATAGCGATTTTCTTTTTCCCTAATATCTAATCTGAATCTCCCCTGTCTCAGTTTAAGACCATTGCCTCTGGTCCTCTGCAGGCACAGTAGAAAAGACCGGCCCCCACCTCACTACAACCTCTTTTCAGGCAGTAGTAACAAGTGATGAGGTCCCCCTGTAGCCTCCTCCAGGCTGAACAACCCCAGCTCCCTCAGCCATTCCTCACAGGACATGTTTTCTAGACCTTTCACGACCCTTGTTGCCCATCTCTGGACACACTCCCACACCTTAATGTCCTTTTCAAAGTGAAGGGCCAAAAATTGAATGCAGTACAAATAACACCTTGAGAATGCTCAGTCAAAAAAGGTGTAATTTATTAAAAGGGCTTGACAGGGGGGATCCTTTTTTTACTTTTCTTCTCTGTGTGTGTCGTTAGTGGCTTTTTTAGCCTGTAACAAGCAGTGGGTGAGTGGAGGAGCTGCAACGAATGGAGCAAGAGGAGCAGTACCTGGAGCTCCCTCTGCTCTACTGTGTGTCTCTCTTCACAGCAGGGCCAGTAAGCAAACGCCTGAGCAGCCCATGTAAAGGAAACAGAAACCAACCTGCTCCCAAGCATACCAGGGTGCTTGCAGTCCCATTCTACTCACAGTGAATCAAAAAGCATAAGGAAATGGGAAATGGGAAAATCATGCCTCATACTCTTCCAGAGCATAGCAGGTCAGTACCCTGTCAGACCTGTTTTTCAAGCACAGGGGCATAAAAGATGGGTCCTTACATGCCACAGGGCTAACACAGGAGTCCCCCAGACCCCATGTCTTCAAACAGGAGCAAGACTGAAGAAGCTGATTGATTACCCATGCTATTTTGGCATTTGTCCACCTTGGCCTCTTCTTCTCAAATCCTTCCTTCCATAATCAGCCAAAATGGACATGATCTTCCGCATAGTGGACAAGATTTTATGTCTAGTGGGAAATGAAATGTTCAGTGCCTCCTTGTCGTACAGCCATGCCACTGGCCTTGGGAGTGAGGGGGGCAGCAGAAGCTTCCTACCAGGCAGGAACTTCAGATTCCCATGCAGTCAGGGAGAAGGCAAAGAAGTTTCTCTTCCCCCTCCATTTCCAACTTGCCCTATGCAATAGCCAGTGTGGTTAAACAAGAACAACAGGATCTTGTTATTCCAATATATTACTCTAGAAACAAAGTGGGTCTGACATGTTCCTACCTCCTTATCAGTCCTTGCCCTTCCATCATGCTTGTGCAAGTGTTTGTGAATCTGCTTAGTAAAGTAGTAACTGAAGCAGCCCAGCCTGAAGAAATGCTTCGAAAATTAAAAAAAGAGTGATTGTCTCCCAAAACATTTGTATCCATTGCATTGCCTCATGGAGCTGTAGGAATAAGCAGAAAGACAGAAGTCTTCAGCCAGTTTTCCCAAGACAAAATGTCTGCTAGTCTCCACCACTGCTGAACCATTAGAGTCACAGTAAATAGGAAAAATGTTCCTATAATTTCTGTGTGTGATACAGAGACACGGACTTTAAGTCCCTGCTTGGTGACTCTCAGGGAGTCCTGCAAGCCCCATGGAGCCTCAGCCTGCCACCTGCAAAAATCAGCTTCCCTGCCTGAGACACCAAGTAAGCAAAAGACTGTGGCATAGTCTGACACAGTTAAAATGGAGCCCATTAAAGCACTGGAGCTAGAAAGTCCCCTGCCACCCTCAGATGAGGGGTTCTGGGGAGGATTTCTGGCTCTGAGGGATGGTGACCACCCATGTCACCACAGCAAGCTGGCACAGAGCAGCTACATCACCATGGCACTGTGCCCAGGTTGTCAGCTCTTCTGAGAGCGTTTCCTCACTGCCCTGGGTCATGTCTTTCTCACAAAGATTTTACAGGGATGTCATAACTATACATCCTCCCATATGCACGGTTAAGAATTAGAGCTTTCCTAATCCTGCATAATTATTAACATGAGAGCAATTAGACAGAAAGATCAAATAGCTTCTTATTAAAAGACCAAGGAACATAAAAAGCTACCAATTGGCATAAGAAATTTCGATTCCAGAATACTAAACCCCATAACCTATGGAGTGTGTACTTTATATTACATATGTGCTATGATATGTATTATTCAAATTCCACCTGTCCTGTGCTATGTGGGAACAGTACAATTCATCATGTAGTTCTCCAGGTAAAGGAGAAGTGACACCTTGTGTGGCTGTGTTGTCTAATCCCACACTTTTATGGTCAGACTTTAGAATATTATTTTAAGTTCAACTAAAACATTAATTGGAGATTCTGATTTATAGCTACTTTTTTTTTTCCATCATTGAACTGATAAAGTAAGCTATAATGAGAACTTTCTAGATGATAGATGTCATTCTTCTGAGTGGTGCTATTAGCACTTGTCCAGTTTCGGGAATATTTATTAAAGGAAAAAAAAGACACACATATGGCTTGGTGTAATTATGTAGCCCTTCAGAGTAAAAGAACTGTTTAAAAGAACACAGCTTCCTAAAGCTATGTTTATCTCCTTTTAATTTCTATTACTTTTTCCAAGTCTGTCAGCTTTACATATAATTTTATGTTTTGTCAAATGAAGTTGATAACACTAATTTCACAGCAATAAAGGCCAACATTCATAAACTACAATAACAAGCCAACACATGCCTGTGTCTGTGAATGGGAAGGGGGATAAGAAAAAGGCCTTGTTTTGGTAGGCAAACAAATTTCAGTTTGCATTTCACAAGGGATTATGATTAGTCTTGAGCAAACTGAGTGTCTGTGAACATCTTATATTATTCTTATGGTCCACAGGTTTTGCAGAGGTATCTTGACTTTGCAGACATTTCTTTGATGTAATTTCAACCTTTTCTTTTCCCCCATGTAAGAATTAGAACTGTACCATAACTTAGCAGGTAAGTTATGGTAAAAAAAATACACAGCTACCTAATGTGCCAGATATTTCTTTGGACCATGAGTGGAAGGTATTAGTAGCAGTTCTTTCAGGTATTCTGACCATAATAATTAATTCTTCACACCACGTTCATATTTCTTTTTCCATGCTGCTTTCTATTCTTCTACTTTATTTTATCATTATGTGTTATTCTATGTGATCATCTTCTAAAAAGAACAATAAACTAATAGTATTTCATTATTAGAAGTGGTCTTTGAATAGGCTTGTAATGAGGAAAAATGAGTCCTCTACTTGTTTTGTATACAAACATTTAACAAACCAAGAGCCTGTAGTAGTTGGCTTTATAGATTTACACAGCACTGTACCTTAAACAGTGGTTGGGTTGAATTCAATGGTGAATTGGTGTGATCTATGATTTCTTTGGCCCAAAAGTATTTTATACTGTCTAGGCTTTTTTTTTTTCCCCTAGTGTACTTAAACACCTTCAGAGTTACTTAATTACCCATAACAATTTTGCTTTGCAATTGTTTAGCACTGTGTGTGTTACATTCTTGTCCCTTTCCATGAATCCTTTTCCCTTGGCCTATTATATTATAAAAAGCTTTGACAAGGTGAGGGTGTTATTCATGGGATCTTGTTACATTAATGAACTCCTTGTGAATATTGAAAATATCAAAGAACTGTTTCTCTTTTGAAGGAATCAATTACAATTTCTTTCCCTTGCAAGCAGCTGTGGGGTTTGCAGCTCTTTTCATAACATGTTTTTTTTTAAATGAAGAAATGCAAAAAACTACTGACAAAAGGTAACTTTCCCATTGAAAGTTACTACAGCTTGCCTATGGGCAGAGAGTTTTTCATTGAATAAAAAAAGTCCAGAAGAAAAATAGTAGTTGTAAATAAACAAATCAAACCTACTATCTCATTGTAATATCCATGGCCCTTAACCATAGGTGATCCAAAATCAAGCCAGAAACAGAAGATTGCCAAATTGTGTACGAGCTGCTGTTTGTAAAAACAAAAAAGAAAATTAACATATTGAAAAAAGAATACTACATCTTTGGCATCAGCCTTTCTTTAGACCTTTCTGTAGTTGTAACAGTTAGTCCAGAGAGGTGTGGTGGACAAAGAGGAATGGGAGAGCACCTGGAATAAGTGGTGCATTTGTCCGAAGCTGTAGAGCAGCATCTGGGCTGGGTTCAAATGAGTTCATTGATGGTACTTCTTGGAATGACTTATTCTTGGTGGTGTACTTTGATTAACTCTTTGAAGAAAATGGTGTTCAGATGTTATGAGGCAGGAACTGACAGTCATTCTGCAATAGCGTGGAAGTTTATAGTTTACTCAGCAAAAGCTTGCATGCTGGTGTATTTTAGAAATGTCGGTCACATCAGTACTTGAGAACCCATTCTTTTTGAATTCTCTTAGTTCTCTAGAACAGAAATTAATTGCATAGTTTCAGAGTTTGAATTTCACTTATTATTTGTCATATTCATAGAACTATGATTTAAATAAGGCCTCCACTGTGAAGTTGAGAACAGTTATGAACTCACAACAGTTTCTCCCTGACCCAGCAAACTCACCTGGTTTACTGAACACTACTAATGTAAACCATGTCCTGATAGATTTAAGGGATAGGGTCATTCTCTTGACAAATTGACACAACTGGTCCAAAGTCTTCTGATGCCAAGGGAAGACCCTCATTGACCTAATCAGACCAGGGATCAAGCTGTAGTTTCAGATATGCCAGAACAAAAGAAGGCAGTGAAAAACAAGAATGGTCATGAGTCCTGCAACATTAACATAGCATATTAAACTTTTATGGAAGCATGGGGTAAAATAATTTAAACCACATTTTACACGTATGTGTTCAGGATCAAATTTTACTTATAGTTGCTGAAGAACTGTAATCACTGGAAAAGACATGACATAATCTTAGTCTGCAAGCAGTCAAAAAGCTGCTTGCAATAGCATGCATCAGAGAAGAGTTCTTTAGTTTTATGAGGAAGACAAGTGAGGCACTGTTGGTAACAGCTCAGTCACAGTCTGGTCTTACTGCACTACATCTTCATCTCTACCTATTTGCTATATTATTTGGGCTGGACACAAGTTTGGTAGTGTTTAACTCACATTCATGAAAGTCTGCTCTATGCATTGAGGAGCTAAAGTTCCTTACATGTCTTTTCAACTGTCTTTGGGTATGTAGGAAGCGAATAATATTCTTTCCATGATATGCCACATGCCCACATCCCTGTGTTGTCAGCTGGTAGTAAATGCAGATCATTTAGTGTGATGTGATTCACCTGCCACAGGAGAATGTGAATCCTGTTGACCCACTTACATCACACTGTGCTGGAAATGCCAGACACTGTATCTATATATATATCATATGTGTTTACTATAACAATAGGAACCAAACAGATCTTGCTGGTTTTGTTGCTGTCATGATAATGCTGCTAGCTTGTGAAAGGTGTCATGGGAAAACTTTTTGAACCATTTTTACGGTGAATCACAGCTACTAGGTTTGGAAAATGATTAGGTGATGTAGACCAGCATTTCTCAGCACTGCAGTGGCCAGTAATGCCATTGCAACATCTAATTACCAACATTCATTTCCACTTCCATAAGGAAAGAATCAAACAAAAAGGAGGCAATGATAAAGAAATATTCACAGTTAAGTCTAATTGCTATTTAGTTTTAAATGGAAGGTGTGGTAGTGGTACAACACAAGGAAATCCTTGCTTTTCCAAAAAAACCCCAAACAAACAAGCAAAATTTGTTAGGCTCTCCTAACAAATTCAAAGATTTAAAGAAGTTGAAAAACTGTAGGCTCAGAAATACTTGCAGCAAGTTAAACAAATGTCTTAACTTTCTGTATTTGTGAGGAGATACTTAGTTGTTGAAATTAACTGAGTCTGCCTTTTAAAAGTAATGAACAATGTACATATTTACATGTTCTTTTCACCAAGAAACACAAACATCATCTTCCAGTGAATCCCTAGTTGCTGCAAGAAGTTTCAAGTGCCATCAGCACTTGATAAAATTAAAGTTTATCCAAGTTTTGCAGCTTCGTTTAAAGCCATCCTACAGGTTCTTTCAATATCAGCAAGTTTGTAGTTTCTTCTACAGGGAATAAATTTTGTGCTGTTTCTTCCTGAAAAGTTCTTTCTCTCCTGTGCTTCCCATAAACAGTGGTAGTAAAAGTACTTGAGGCACACAAAGTCAGGTGTACAATTTATAAAAAGTAACCTACCAGAAAAAAAAAAAAGACAGTGTAACAGCCATTTGTTTGTGTCCACTATGTGCAAAAAGTGTGTTCCATAAGCAGATACTTTCATCTGTGTCAGGGGTAGCTTGTTCTGGGATGCTCATCACTGCATGTGGTTGGTTAAGCCATTCTTAGGGGTTTTACTGTAAAATTTCTCCTCCAAATGTCTGTGAAGGGCAAACCGTGATTAAATCAGTACCTTTGAGAGGTGGAAACCCTGAGGCCACATCAAAATTAGTCTTGGTGACCAGTAACTCACAACTGAGATTAAACTATGCTTTTCTGAGAACCACATTGCAAACCAACGCAAGAACGAAGGCTTTTCTTTCTCCTTGTTCTTATGGATAAAAGCTAGATAGAAAAAAATGAGCTAAAGTATGATGAGCTGGCTACCTTGTGATTTATTCCCAGTAATCAGAGAAAAACTTTATCTGACCTTGTGGATGTGTGGGGAGAGTTGTGAAAAAAGCACGTATTGCTTGTGCTAAAGATTGCATCCTCACTGCAAAAAGGTTAATGAAAGTAGAGTCCAGGCTCTAACCAGCCCTCCCTAGTTAATCCAGATGGTCATTTCATGGAAAGTAACCCTTGTTTTGGAGGAGAAGAGTTCAGGTACAAAAAATTAGGGAGGGATGCAAGTTGTCATTAAATGATGCAGAGGAGTTGGCAGTGAAGGAACTTTCTATTTCCTCCTTCCCACTCCCCACTTCACAGTTTGCCTCCCCCTGGTCATGCCGACACAACTAGATTTTGGGCTGTGAAATAAACCAGATCTCTGAAATGGCCCAAGTAAAAGTAATCCTTCTGACTGTCTACAACTGAAGTATAATTCTTGCAGAGCTCTTGGAGACCAATTTTAATACTTATTTTATTTAAAATGAAGAAGACAAAAATGATTAATTGTCTTATCAGAAAAACACTACTGCTAAGCATATAAAGTGGTGCATCATTTTTTTTTCAATTCATAGATTTATTTTTTTTTTTTTACAGCCAGAAGGGACTAGACATTATGAAGATGATTTCAAGTTCAAGTTCATGGAGAATAAATTAATTGAATTTTGAGTGAGAAGTAAAAATTGACACCCTAAAGTTAAAACTAGATTGGCAGGATATCTAAAAATGCAATATTGCTTATTTTAAAAAGAGAAAGAGAGTGAGAGCTAACCTTAATAACAAGAAAACATGCAAGACCAAGTGTAAGTTTTTGAAAGATAAATTTATCCCACTTACATATTACTGCTGCTCGCTAAAGCTGTCTCTGCCTAGTTTAAATAGATTGATGAGAAAAAGCTAAATAATAGAAATGAAAAAGTGTGCATTTCATACAAGTGAAGCTGGGAACAAGAGAATAAGCTGATTGCCTAATAATCAATGTCTTCTAAATGCTTGGTAGGGATAACTTTTAAAAGCAATGCTTAGTGTCATTTAAAAGAGAAGATGGTAAGTCATAGCACAGGTCCTTCAATAACATGGCAGTGGCATTTGATTCCTAAATTATTTGTGTAATATGCACTGTATTGTAATTCTGTTACTTTCACAAAATGTATATTATGCTATTTATGCTAGAGCACTTAAAGAATTGTCTGTGAAAGACAAGGCAATCAGATGCTAGCAGAAAAAATAACCAAGAGTGCCCTGATAGAAAGTGTAATCTCAACAGGGGATTTTTGCCCTTACCCTGAATATTACAACTCTGCTTTCAGTCTGCATAGTTTCCTGGACTAGAGAGCACAGTTACAAAACACTTTTTCAAGGAAATTTCTATTCCTGAAGCCTAGGAAGCTTCAGCATCATTTTCTCGTCTGCTTCTCTATTCTGCTCACTTACTTGGACAATTTTCTCTCTTCTGCATGAGCTGGAGTAACCTTTCACCAGCATCCTTCCAACCATCTCTTTCTTTCAGCTTTATTACTATCAGATGGCATGGTGTAGTATTAACCTGCTTATGTTTTAGAGTCTCTCCTCCCACATAGTGGGTAGCTGGGACTTGTTTGGCTACAAAAAAAAGTAGTGGTGGGAAAACATCCACCATTTTCTACAGAGATTTTAGGAGAAGACGACAGAGAATAAACCCAGATTTACTGAATCCATCTAGATTGCAGGAAATTTTATAATCCTACCACAGCTTGAGGAGCAGAGAAAGGCTTGTCTGTGATGCAATATAGTGACTAAGATGCTTCACTGTTTCAGATTATGACAGTTCAGCCTTTTCTGGAACAGAAATATAACTTTTAAAAATGTTAGTGCCATTTCAAAATCATTTATTGCTGAGCTCTAATAATAAATTTTGCTTTAGAGTGTCATTTTACTCTTCGCATATTCATTAGGGTCTTGTTCTCAGCCATAACTTCTAAGACCTAATCTAACATGAACAAAACAATATTTAAATCAAAAAAATTTTGAAATCAGATTAGAGCACTTGTATCTTCTGCAAACTCTTTGCCATGGTGCCAGGTACTATATTTCTCCTTCTGACATGAATACGCACATAGTTTTACTAAGCTATATGTGGCAGATACCTTGGCAGTATTTCTTTCCCACATCCATATTTATCAAAAATCTTTACAAAATGCTAATATAATCTTAAATGTTGGAAGGAAAACATCAATTAAAGAGACAGTTTAAACAGGTCCATTTTCATTTTAGTTTACTAGTGGAGTTTCTTTCTTTTAAATGTTGAATTTTAACACTGGTTATTTTAATCTAGGTTCCAGGCTTCTGTGACCATTGTTTGGATAAAGATGAGCACAGTGAAAGAGTAGATGAGAAAGAAGATTTACAACACTTTTTCCCTTGTTAGTTACATCCATGTAATTATAGCAAAGCTCTAAGTGAGCACCACTTTGCCATGCACCTGAAGCATTTCTTCCTTGACAGTGCACTGATAGTTTAGTGACACAGCCCCTACTGTGACTGACAGTTGGTTTTGGACTAAATCATATAAATTGAATAGGAGACAGTGGCTATTGGCTAGTTCAGCCAAAGTCTATTTGGCAGAGAAGATTAACCTCCATTAAACTCTGCATATTGTACATTCCATGTGATGCTGCTGTCTGCAGCACAGGTTTACTAACAGTAGACAAAGGCAGTGCTGTGGAAAAGCAGAGAATTACTGAAAAGGTTTTCTTTAGCTGCAACAAAGATTACATGTGTGCCAAACACATCAATATGGCAGATGACCTGCAGAACAGGTAGTTAAAACAATTCAGTCTTCTTAGGAATGCTGTTCTTGGGGTAAAAGCTCAAACTTCAACTCACTCAAAAGAAAATTATTCTAGAGCATTGTTTCTATAATAAACACCTTGAGAAGGAAAAATGAGTAGATGAATATTGTTACTTCAATACTTTTATCCGTTTCATTTTGTATTTTCCAAGAGCCAGTTCAATGCCATCTGAATGTGTAAATTACTGAAATGGAAAGCATTTAAGTCTGTTGATTGGGGGAAAAAAGGTGAATACCATATTTCTATTGGAGAAGCCAAATCTGAAAGTGATCCAAGAAATCATATTAATGTAAGCTGTCTCCCAGAATCATAGATGAGGCTAGTCATCAATCACCAGAGAGATATGAGAAAATAAACAGGAGAGTGAAAAGAGACTGCATGGAAACATGGTGTAAGTCCAGCAGAGCCCAGCACTGATGTGAGCTCCTGTGTGAGTTTTCCAAACCAAGTTTGTGCTCTTCTCAAGGGTGCCAGGACTGCAAGATTAGGGCTCCAGCTGATCTGCAGAGACCACAGGAAGGGAGAAGATTGTCATATCACCTATATAGGCACAGTTAACTTCAGACACATAGAACAGTTGCAATTCAAGGTAATTAAAAGTAGGAGCCCAGGATTCAATTACTTTCTTCAAAATTAAGCATTGAGTTCTTGGAATAATTCGGGGTAGCCAAGATATCGGCCCAAGGCTGACAGGTGTCACACAGGAACTACAGGAGAGCTGTGCCCTTTAGCTGCAGTGGCTGCAGGCCAGGCAGGTGACCGGAGGTATCTCCTGTGTCCAGGAAACTGATTTGAGAGCCTGATTTCTCTGGATAACCCACAGGAAGATTGTAGGCACCTGCACTGGTTAGTTCAAGGCACTGAAGTTAGAGAACATGATTACAGCCCTCAAGAAAGTATTTACAGAGACAGGAAGCCTTGCCCATTCACCCAAGACTAAGATGAAATTGAGTGTACTATTGTGGAAGTGTGCAGCCCCCTGGCCCCTGCTGACTCCTGTCCTTCCCCAGGAGGGAAACTTTATTGAAGTGAGGCAATGGCAAAAATGCCTCATGCTGAAGCCTGCAGCTTCAGGCTGTCTTAATCGAAGCTGCTGTATCTTACCTCTTCTGTTGGGCCACTTTCTGACTGTCTAAGTAATTCACACAGGGTGAAGGAGATATTTTTTCAGGGAGGTGGGGAAAATCTTACCCTCGAAAAAAATGTTAGGATGGTAAAAAGGGAGCATGTTTTGTACATGACTTCTGGTGGGTTCAAGTGTTCGATCAGAACGAAGCAAAATCAGGGCTTGCAGCATGGGCCTTTATCTTCCATGGGTGTCCTAATATCCTCTAGGTTACTGGTTTCTTCAGAGTTACTTTTGAACACTTGTTTCATCCTGATACAAAGAGGGAAATTTCTGAAATTTTGGCAGGATAGTAAAACCACCCAGCTACAGTCTCAAGGCATGCACCCTCTCTCCATGGGAGGTGAGCAATCATGTTCCATACTGTTCCCTCAGGTACTGGCCCAGCTCCATAGGCTGATAAGGAGGGATAATAGGTCTGTGGCCCCACCTCCTTCCTTTGCCTTTTTCACATCCCACTCCCCAAATCTGAGTGACAACAAAGGCTAGTGCCGTAGTTCTTGGGCTGCCTAGGACACCCACAAGGCAGCCTGTCTGCATGGATGCCAAGGCTCAGCTGGGAGTAGATCCTCCACAACACAAACAGCTTTGGAGACTCAAAAGCACTTGCTTCCTTTTCCAGCCACTCACAGCATCACCCTGGGTTACCTGAATTACTCCAGGGTCCAAAGTTTCCTTTCTACCCTGCCATTCCACTCCTGTGTGACATATCCCCCATGAGTACTGGCCAAATCTCACCTGTTAGAGGGGTAGGATGGAGGGGGAAATTAAACAGTTGTTGAGAAGCTTCGCATAAAGCGGAAAGATAATGACTGCTCCAGCCAGCGCTGGCAATCGCCGCACAAACTTCCCCGCACAGCACTGCCAATGTAGCTTGCTCCTGACTGCGACACACCTGCTTGCTGAGAGCTGTGCTGCTCCGTGCCAGGGCTGCCCACTGCACCGACTGCCTGCGACTGCGCTGCTCCACACTCCGAAACAATGCATGCGGTGGAGGGGAATCAAACCATCCCCTCCACTCCACTTCTACATACACAGAACCAAATTCAGACCTATACCTCTCAGTCCTGATGTTTTAGCACACCCTTCGCATCCTTACCACCTGTATATATGCTGTGTACCAAAGGAGTAAGTCATGCTTTTCTGTCTGTAGGATCCCCTACATGATTTACAAAATATTAAAGAGCTCATTTTAGGAGAATTGTGCTGGAAAATGATTTTCAGTGAATCTTTTATTAATCAACACATGCCAAATCATATCTGCAGGGGGACAAAATTCTAAAAAAAACACAAACAAAAATAATAGAACAATTATTGCTTCAAAATTCTGATTGCATATAAATTATAACTCTATTCAGCTCCGTGACAATTTATGTTTTCATTTATGAAACCATTCTTGTTATTAACTTTCAATCTTGTTTACTGAGGGGAGTAGGAATACACCAAGCAGGCAAATCATTTTAAACCACATCTTGAAAACCTAGGGTTATGGCACATGGGACAAGTTTATTACCACTGTTTTAGAGCACCTGATAAGTTTAAAATGGGGCCCTATTTCAAAAGGCAGGGGCTGACTAGGACAAGGCAACTTACCATGACTGCAGTTCCCTAATGTAAAAGTGTCAATGTGCTTGGTATATTCATAATGTGTTTATTCTCATTACAGTTTTCAATTTGTCAGTGTTTTACTGGCATGCAACCACAGAGCAAGACAGCTATTGCTGGTTAACCTTGTTATTGCAGACAAGTTACAAGTCCTGACAAGAGTCTGATAACTGTGCCTACTTATTTTAAGCCATACATGAGGAAAGGGTAGGAGGTTCAAAGTAAGTTATGCTTTCCTGTGTGAGTCCCCATATGATCACTCAAAGTTACTGTAAATATAAAAGCAGAAGTGCCTGATTGCCATTTTTTCACTATGACACTAGACAAGAAGGTAGTCAAAAACCAGAATCAAACATGAGGCTGAAGTTACAAAAGTATAAAACCATGGAGTCTCAATCCTCTAAAGCAAATGTACGGATTTAGTAACCTGTACAGGTGCTTGCAGGATGGAGGACTTACTCCCTTGCAAATAATCTTTCCTGGAATCTATATCCCAGAAGAAACAGTGATCTAACAGGTAGAGTGAAAATTACTGTTTCTTAAGGAAAAAATATGCTTTTCTCCTCCTCCTCCTTTTCCTCTTGACATGTTTACTGCTTATTTATCTCTCTCAGCACCTTGTTGTATCCTGACGTAGATTGATTGTAAACTTGTTGGGTCAGAAGAATCTATTTTCCTATTAATTTAAAAAAAAAAAAAAAAACAAACAAAAAAACTACTTGTAAAAAAACCCAAAAAACTTTATCTAACCCTCATCCTTGATTGAGGCTACATATAACTGTTGAAATGTAAATATGATCTTTCTATTTGACCAAATGCTCCACAGCAATTAAATAATGAGTATAGAGTTGTGGAGAAAAAAAAGACTAAAGTTTAGGCAATTCCTGGACGCAGTTTCACAGATCATGATAGATCAGATAACACTCTTACAGCTTTCCAAAAAGAGACACCTAAATAAAATCTTTTAAATATTCAGAGATGCTGGCTGTGTGCTGTTCTTTAAATGTGAGGATCACGGATGTGCAGCCCTACAACTAAAGGATTAATTTCCCGTTTATGTTTTGTCATCTAAATTAGAAAGTCACCAAGGTCTGCCGAAAAAAACCAAAACAACAAAGGAACAAAAAATATGAGAAAAGGTAAAAAAAAAAAAAAAAAAAAAAAAAGAAAGAAAAAAGAAAAGTCATCGATCTTTAACAAGCATCTGCCAGTGACCATTTGCACATCAATTCTGATTGTTGTCCTGCTGCGGAGAGAACTGGTGCTGCCCTGTGTATACCTTTGATTTCAGCAGAACTTCCTTATCATTAAGGTCTATTAGAGTTCATTAGTGTCCTACAACATGAGCAGCTGACATATGGGAGGTAGAGCAGAGAGAGCCAGCATTCTGCTCCCCAAGAGCATCTGATGCTGCTTGGAAATCCTGCCTTTTCAGTCTAGGAACATGCTGCCTCTGAAAGGGCAATATCTTACACATAGCATTCTTTCAATGGAGGCCCATTTTATCAGAAAATTTAAAAAAAAAATAAAATCACTAAGGTCAGATTGCTGTGGAGCTGCTGTAAAATTAAAAAAAAACCACCTTTTCTCATTCATCTTTTAATGTTCCCTCAAATTAGATGGAGAGGAGAGATAGTTACTTGCTTCACCCTCACCCTTCTCCACCCTATCATTAAACCACAGAAAAGACTGATTTATAACAACAGTAACTTCTGTGCTATCAGACATCTACAAGTTTTCAGTCTGCAATTTTACCTCACATGAATAGATACTGCAGACTTAACACGCTTCAAAAAGGTAGAACCATTTAATGAACTACTACTAACGTGACTACACTTCTGAGAACATGCAGTTCTTTCAAATGTGTTTCCAAGTGAAATAACACTTCTGAGATTTATATTAACACATATCTTTTTTCCTGAAAATTCAGGACTCAACTAGTTGCAAAGCCAAGAGTGGGGTGTACAGACATCTCCTTGTTAGCTCTGAACTGGACCATTTTGAAGATAGATGGCTTTAAGTAAAATTATGTTTAAATTTTTCCTAAATATTTGAAAGCTGATTATTTTCTTCTTTTAAATCTGTTTTGACCCAAGCTTGGTTTTCAGAAAACAAAGTAAATGAAATGTAAAATTGTCCATTTCTGCATTTGTTGTTTTGCAGTCCTGTGAAGGTTCTGCACTAGGATACTCCAACTCAGAGTAGAAATTTCCTACATTTCACAAAACTTCAAGATGGAACACCTATCCTTCTGATAAAATGTTTGTTTAGAATAACCCCATCTTTTAAGTGCAAGCTCCCTGGTGCCAGTTTTGCCACCTCAGTAAATATTTATAAATGAGTCACAAGCCTCTGAACAAAAACTTTGAATTGAGAGCCTGACTGAAGCACTGTTATTAGTACACATATTCATGTTTCATTTGCTGGACTTGTATCTGCTACTTTTATGGGAAAATCAAATGCTTTTTATTATTACATTCAATTTCTGTCCTATATTTCAGGAAAAGTTTAAATTCTACTTCTTGAGGCTCATGCTGATGTGTAAATAGAATGTTTCTTTATGAATCATACAGAGTTGTCAGCACCACGGGTCTTGGTTAAAGTTCACACACTTGACAAAGCTAAACCTCAAGGGACTTTTTGTTGTGTCTGAAATGGCACATTTAAATTTATTCTCTTTATGTCCAGTGCACAAAAGAAGCTTATTTTTATACTCTGATACCCCTCAGTATCAGGGGGTGAAACATCAAGAGTAAGGAGGAATGAAGGATGTCACAGACATTCCACCAAAACAAATATACTTTATTGTACGCAAAATACTATACCAGGGTTAATCCCATTTTTAGCTCTGTGGCTGACAGTCCATAGGGACTGTGGTGTCTCCACACAGCTATGCTACATAGGCAGCCTGTAGCTGTCATTGGGCCAGTGGATTTACATGGCAACACACTGTTTTGGAAAAACATCACTGGTCAATTAAGGTTGGTTGTTGTTTTTTGCACATGAAGTGTCAAGCAGAACTTAAGAACTGACATGAACCATGTGAGGTCCATCACCAAACGATTCCTGGCCACCTATTTCACCTCACTCATTCACCGCTTTGGAAATGTAGGCTGGGTTTTCTTAGTCAGTTTCATCTTGGGATCAAACCAGAATTCAGACCAACAAGGTTCTCTGAAATTAAAAAAAAAAAAAAAAAAAAAAAAAGTGATAGCGTCTCAGTTGCAATCCCGCAATCCTCATATTGATCTTCATGAGGCCAAGATCATTTCATGTACACCAACTTCCCTGATGCAACTGGAGAGCCAGAGGCCAGAGATATCAGGCTGATCACCTTGCACTTCTCTGCAAAGGAATGTTGGGGACATGAACCCCAAAAGAAGTTGCAGTTGTAAAATAAGCCTCCTACAGAAATGCAGGGAATGTGCTGGAAGGAAAAGACCTTTTCTTCAGTCATGCAAGGCAAAACCACAGCAGATATTCTCTTGCAGGTCTCTGTACTACCTGGACCTTTCAGGTATAGAATTATATACTTCCCTGATCTACAGCAGAACTAAAAGAAACAAACATTAAAAAAAAAAAAAAAAAAGCATTTATTCTCTCTGTCTTTTTTTTTTTCTTTTTTTCCCCAAGGTTTTAGATTTGGAAAGATGTGATAGAGAAACCCTAACACTGAGGCGAAATAAGACAAGGGAATTCATGACTAAATAATTAACATTCTTACTATTAGAGTCACAATGGCTGGTGAACTGAGGGCAGGCTGCTCATAAGGTGAGGCATATAAGGAGAAGGAGAAGGGTTTGAGTGGACAGTAATGCAAGTGTTACAGAGTAAAAAGATGAGTTATAGTCCCATCAGTGTGCGACCTGCTGACATGGTTTTAAACTGCACTACTCTTACTTACATTATGTTAAAGCACAGTAGTTAGCCCGGATTGTAGCATAACTCATTTTTCTAGTGCTACTGATCAGGATTGCAGGAAGAAAAACTATGAAGAACATAAACCAAGTGCATGCCAATACCTCCATGTTTGTGTACAGACTGTCACATGTATTGCAAAGGCATTAACTGGGACATCTCGTGGCGCTTGAATGCGTAACAAGATTATCCTTAGCAACATCACCGTGAAGAAAGTGTGCAAGAACAGGCTGATTATCAGAAACAGCACAAATATTTTATTTTTCTGCATGAAAATAATTGAAAGCAATAGGAACAAGTATCTGGTGCCAAAAAAATACGAATATTATCACTCCAGCATGGGATTCCTGAGCCAGCTCTCAAATTTGAGTCCAAACATTACTGACAATTCATTAAAAAAAGTTCAGTAACATGTTTTTAAAAAATTCAAATGTTTCTGCAATTACTTTTTTCATCCAGATCTCAAAGAAGAAGTATCAGAACATGAAGAGAAAGGTCTGTCAGTCCTGCTGAGCAAGATGAAAACACAACAAGAGCTAGAAGACTCACAAAAACAAACAACCCCTCCCAACTGGGGTTGGTTTTTTTTTTGTTTTTTTGGTGGGTCTTTTTTTTTCCCTACATTTCTCCAAACAAGAAATTAGGAAAAGTGTTTGCATATTAAGGAAACTATCCCTACATTATTTGATATATTCTTCTCAATATGGATTATTAGGATATTAATTGTTCATACTTGCCAAGGGTGTCCTCTCAAACTGACTGAAATAAACAGAACATTAATGTTAATTTCCCACCTCTGCCCCATTTTCTGGAGCAGCTGTGGAGATCTGAAAGAGCCTGTGGTGGTAGAGGACAAGCCAGTCCCTAGTGGTGCCTACATCCACTGTGTGGCTACAGGGGCAAGCCAGGGTCCCAGGAAGTTGCACAGACATCCCCATCATTCTCAGTGGAATCACAGAGATCCACATCTCGACTGTGCATGTTGCTGAGCCCTGGACTAGCTGGGTTGGACAGATAGCAGCTCTACACCATTGTCCACAGAGAGGAGGGACAGAGGAAGATGCCCGAGCAGTTCCCAGGGAGAGATCTGAGAGGAGCAGGGGCTGGGGCTCTAGAGGCAGACACAGGCACAGGTGTCTGCAACCGGAGTGCCGGAGGGAGGGTCACCTCGCCAGCATGAGTCCAGATGGCATTGCACATGGCTCTCCTCTTGCTGGAGCCGTGTCTACTGAGGCAGCACCTAAGGTCACGGCAAGGCTTGGCAGGCACCTTACAGAGCTCCCTCTACCCCCACAGTTGCTTGGATTTGGAAGGCCAGTGGGTTTGCAAATGACAAGCTGCTCTCCCCTGATCTGGGGAAGGCTACCTGGTGACCTTCCAAAGACAGTGCCTACCAGCCTTTGCCCTGGTATGGGCAACCTGCTTGCTCCAGGAATAATAAAGAAAAAGCAAAACAAAACACAGTGGTGCTCCTCTATTTATGCCAAAATTACAGGCGCAGGGTCAGTCGTTCCTTGCCTAGGAGACCCCTGCAGCATTGTTTGGCTGGTGGTATGTACCCAGAGCAGCTGGGAATAGTGGATCTGGACTCAGAGGCAGCAGCTCTCACCAGGCATGGACTCACCAGGCTGTGCACCAGACATGGACTTAACACCAGTGCTAGTCAAGGGGTCTTGGCCAATAGATATGGTGCCTGGTCATTTTTTTGATGTTCCCAACAGAACTAGCACTTTCTATCTTATGCTTGAACACTGTGTTCTTCCTCCCTGCTTTCTCCAACCCTGTGAGTGGCCACATACTTCAGCATGTGTGCAGGTTGGTGGGACCTGCACATGAGACCAAGTGTTAGAATGGCTTTACCAGGGATACCACAGTGACTGCAGGAGTGTGGAACAAGTCCAAAGGCATGTCACACAGTCTGTACCCTGGGGACGAGATTGAGACAGTCCAGGGATACTGCAAGGGTACCTCTCTGATGAGGATATCACAGGAGTCAGAGGAGATGATCCTCTGGGTCACCAAGAGCTGAAGAAGCATTGAGAGTGATATAAAGTCAAAAGACTAAAGTCAAAGTCAAAGACTAAAGAATAGTCAAACTTCTGCCCAAGACCACAAACTCCAGAAATCTTGTGACTTATACATAGTTTTTACGAATTTTTTTTTTTACAAGTTCCAAGAGCATGAAAACATGACCTAAATATATTGAATACAGGTGCAACTTTGCATCACTCAACCTGAAGCAAGAGAGAGGGTGGACTGCACTGTGCATCTCAGTAAAGTATTAATATAATAGGAGGTGTACCAGCTCAGCTTATAAAACATTCCTCATTCTTGTCCTTGAGTTTAGTTTGTTGTTGAGGCTCACGCCGTAGGTTAAGCATTTCAGCTCTTTTAAGGAGTTACGACCCAGCACCATACTGAGGCTACCATATTCCAAAAGACTGAGCATCACTGTTAATCACAGCTTTCCAGCAGATCCAGAGAGTGAATATCATAAAATTGTTTAGTAAACAGTGCATCTGCAATGAATCAAGATGAAAGCTCAATTTGAAATATTTGAAAGTAATTTTTAAAGAAAAAAGAAAAGGCATGAATTCTTATTACACGTTTGTACAAAATCCTTTTCTGCTGCTATTATGGTGTACCTTCCTGGGATAAATGTGTGGTTTACAGCATCTACATTACAATGTATAACTTTTAGCACTCACTTTATGCTGTAACACATATACAGACACTTTTTTTTCTCCTCGATCTTCTTTTGGATATGATTTCTTAAGGCTTGTCTACATGGGGGAAGTTAAGCAGCATAGCAATTCCAGGATAACTACTCTGTGATAGCTCCCTGTGGACACTTCATTGCAATAAAAAAAGACTTTATTTGGGAATAATTACTGTAGATTGTGAGTAGCGGAATAATTATTCTAGAATAAAAATCAGTCTAATTCCAAGATAAAGTATATATACCCATGCAGAAGTTTTTGTCTGTTTGGGGTTTGGGCTTTTTACCCCAGAATATGGATACTGTACAGGAGTGGGTAGAACACTTTTTTTTTCCCCCTGGAATAACTATGTCAGTACATTTTTCCTTATAAATAAGGTTATGGTATCGAGTTAAATAAAATATCTGTCACCTGGATTCTTGTTAGTTCAAAATGTAGTTTTTGTCAGTCCAAAATCTTTATGTTGGCAGCTAGTAACAGGCTGATGGGCCTTTCCTTGACAAGAATTTTTCATGGCTTGATAACTGGAGGATTTGTCCTCCTCAGCATATTCTTCAGATAGAAAATCTGTAGCTGGAAACCAAAGTGTTACAAATTTTATTTTGTGGGATCATGCTAGAATACATCTTCTCTTTAGTGAATCTCTAGCAAAAAGAGCAATTGTCTCTGGCCCATAAATCTAAAATACTAAAATTGTGACTGGAAAACTCTTACCAGATAGTATTTTGTCTCTCGTTTCTCCCTAAATGCAACTGGCTATTTATTGCAATCAATTAAGTAATAGATAAAGATCCAAGAAGCCTTGATGTTTTGCCTGTTAAGCAAAGCTGAAATAGCTCTCCACCTGGCCAAGACACAGGCCAACCACAGTCATCTCTCCTGGTCTTGTAGCGCTGATCTTTCTCCAAGTTCACTCAGGCATCCCCTACCTCCTGTATTTATGACCTCTCCTGCTTTTGTATTTTAACTGGCTCTGCTCTCAGGCTGTGGGTGGAGTGAAATTGTAAAACTATCTGCCAATGATGCTGTTTTTCCATTCAGCTTCAGGAAAAAGTGTTTATTCAGTAATTAAAAACTCTTTGTTTGCCTTTTGATGTACCTAGGTGTTTCTAGCAGAAACATAAGTCACGCAAAAGAATCCATTCCCCATTCATCTTGCTGGTCCACCTTTCCCTTTTAAAGATGCAATTCTGTAATTCTGGTTGAAGGTGACCTTCAGGGTCCTGAGTCCTTTCATAATATGACCTTTCATTTGCCTTCTTACCCTTTAGCATTTTTAAGATCTGGCAACAAAGTCTGTTTCAGATACAGAATGTGTTCCTGATACTAATAGTGTTAATGCATAGTCCAGTGGAGATATTTAAAGTATTCCATGAACCATAAGGAGTTAAATTCAACTGTCTTCAATATGAATCTGCTTTATGTGCAGATAAATTGCCAGGCAAAGAGCAAACTGCAAATGTTGCTCTTGATTCTGTGTACACCAGCATTTTTGGTAATTTTTAAACATTCTATATTATCTTTTAAACAACAGATGGTGTTAATAAAATTATAAACCACACCCCATAAAATGCCAAACAGCAATAGCATTTTCCATGGAAATAATACAAGGTATAATATTTCCACATTTATGAAAAGCTGAGCATGAAAAACATTCAGGTTGCAAAAGATAAGACCCAAAATAGTCCTTTTCATTTCTTGTTAATGCAACTTCAGCATTTTAATTAGTATCAATTACTGCAAATGGAGTTTTGGATGTGTTTTAACTTGTTCAAAAGTTTCAAAAAAGAACATTTTTATTTGTTTGGTATTAGTTCTCACTGCAAGTTCAGATGTGCTATGTGGAAAAGAAAAAAAAAAGATCTACTTTAAGAAATGGAGCTTTGTTTGAATCACTTAAAATGAAAGAGATGGATGACGTTTAGTTTTTTGTGAGCTCTGAGTATTAAATTACTTAATAAAAGAAAAGTAAAATTTGGCAATTCCAGGTAAGTAATCAGAAAATAATGAAAACTCTCTAAAATAGGTGACAAGTCAAAGCTCTATCAAGGGCCAATTCATATTCCAGGAAATCGAACATTAACTTTGATTGAAGCAAGAGTTTTTGGTACTTCCACAGCTGGAAAAGAATCAGACTAGTTAACGTAGAGATCTTTATTCTACTGACATTTTTCAACAGTTTATAAACTGGATGGAAACAGACTGGCTTTCCCCTTCAGACTAAACTTGTGGTCTGAATATTACTCCAGGAGAACACTACAGTAGTTTCTCATCTACAGTATGGAGACATATGGACAAAACAAGTGTCTTCTATGTACGCAGAAGAATGTCACCAAGCCTGTCATCACTAGGGTCATTCAGCACTTCCTCTGCCTATTTTGAGCCCAGCCTCCTGCCTTATCACATTATGTGGAAGGGAGAATCTGTTTCTTCTCTCGTCCATCTATCTTTTTGATATTCACAAAGCAGTCCTCTTCCCCCTGAGAAGCCCAACAGCCATGGCAGCTCAGCTACTGATCTTAAAGAAATGAAAGATGAGTGTACTTGTTAGAGAGCTGGGCAGGAAGTCTGGTATTGAGGATCTGAGCATAGCTAGACTGCAGCACCTCGAAGTGTGAACCCGGTTAGACTCTGCACTTAATTATGGAAAGTAGCGATTATGCAGGATGAAAGTCCTTTCTCAGCCAACTGCTGCCAGGTCTACCTGTCTTAAGGTGTTCCAGCAAGGTGTGTGGCTGAATCCTTGTAGCTCCACCCTCCTTTCATAGTCTCCTGTGGCATATGTGCATCTTCATTTTATAGTCTTCAGGGCTAGTCCTCTGAGTGCAGTTTGTATGAGTCAAGAGACTCATGCTGGCGTTACTGAGATCAGAATCTAGCCATTTGTATGTCTGAGCACATATTCTCCTTGAAACAAGTTTGTGGTAGTGTATTCAGGAATGTTTCGCACTCAGGTTCAGATCTGGTTCCAGCTGGAGTTCCCTTGTAATGTTCCAAATCTCATTAAGTTAATGAGAGTTTTTTTCCAGCAATTTCAACGGGATTCCCTGTTTCTGTGCCCACATCTTCAGCTCAGCCATGCACATGGGAAGCCAGGGTGAGTCAGGAACAAGAGGTCATGCTCCATCCTGGCTACTCCCTTCACAGCAGGACACTGCGCAGGGAGGCAGGGCAGACAGGTAGGCACTCTTGATGGCCTTCCTCATGCCTTGCATTCCCCTGCTCCCCAGTTTTCTCTGTTTATTGGTATGGTCAGAGACTTGAATTTGGGAATGGAGGACAGGAAAGTTGCACAAGTGAAAGGAAAAAAACATGAATTCTCTGGGGAGTGCACACTGACATTACAGAGGTGGGCAATGGTCTGACCCCCACCTACAGGTCAAGTTCAATCATTTAAGACATGCTCTTTTACTTTTCGAGTATATTATCAAAGTGCCCTGTCATATCTGGCTGCCTTATTGACAATCCCAATAAAGATTGCAAACAGAAGAGACTGCCCTCAGATGAACTGAGGGATGGCTGAAAACCTGGCAGGTGACAAAGCTTACATTTTCATGGAAAGAAGACTGTAGCAATCAGGACAGTCAAACCAGTACCTTTAATGAGAACTATATTCATCCACACAAACAAGTTGAATGGACTCAGAGATACGTATCTTCTCGTATCCAAATCATATACTTCCTATTAGTACTACAATTATTATACAGACTCACTAAGAGAAGACAATCTTCCTAAATATTTATTTAGTGTTGATAGAATTGCTTACAAAACCTCTCTCTCATTCTGAGAATCTCTTACAAGACTCCCTTGTTCCCAAGTTCATTATTGCTACTTATATTATTACTGTAAATCTTTCTAATGCCTCAAATGCTTGGCTCAGAAGAACATTTTTATAATGAGGGTGGGGCAATGCAAAACTTTTCCTCTCCTAAGTCATTGCTAAATTGTATTTGCAAGTTCAAATGCCAGAGTGATGAAATCACAATATTATTCATTGGATTTTGTTTGATTATTTGGTAGTGTTGTAGGGAACGTATCTATAAAACAACATGAAAAGCAAAGCAACAGAGCTGTAGGGGTTTTCCGGAATTTCTCTTCCGCACACATCAATTTTACTGTATGACTGTCCTGAAAGATTTATGCTTTGTGTTTTGAGGGCCAGGTTTTAAATGGCTTCACAGAATAAAAATATTAAAATTTAAATACAACTTTAAAAATATGTGTTGGACCTTTGGGCCTTCTGAAGAGGTCAAGTTCAAGACACTTATAAAAAGACCATTCCCAGAGAGACTGCATGGGAAAGCCTATTAACATTACTGCTTTCCTTTTATTTCCCCTTTGATCATAAAATAAGGTTATGGGTGGCAAAAGCTGTAATGGTGGGAAGATCCCAAATAGGATAGTATGATTTAATCTACTGAATATAAAAAAAAAACAAATTACCAACAACAGTATGGTGGGTTACCAAGCTAGAGTATGACTACAAAGTGCCTTGCTAAGGACAAACAAAAACAAAAACGAAAACTATGGAAATAAAAGCCTTGCACAGGTATGCAAGAGGAATGAAGTTGGGGGTTTTCTTTGTTTGTTTGTGGGGTTTTTTTTGTTTTTGTTTTTTTTTTTTAAAAATGAAGAATAAAGAGAATTTTCATTCTACTTCTTCTTTAATTAAATCTCATTTTGTCCATATGACAAAAAACATAACAATTATTTAAAGTGTTCCTAAATATTGAGTAAAAATAAAGAAGCTCTGCATCTGGCTTAGGTAATAACAAAGGACAATTATCTGTTTATGGTAGGGACATGACTCGAAATTTCCATATTCCATATGGAGAATATTCTTTTCCTACTTCTGCAGGCCTAATAGTGAGAGTGAGTGATTTAGGGGAAGACAGGAAGATTATAGAAATCTACATGAGCACTTCTGAGTTCATTTTTGTCCAAACAAACTGGCTTTTGACTGTTATACATATTTTATACTAAAAGCTGGTGACTTTTCTCAATTTTACTCTACGATGTAAAATTTAGAAAATATACTATATGAACTGTCTTCCATTGCTGGTCAGGCCGTTTTTTTACTATGTGGGTATCAAAGTGTCCCTACGGCAAAACAGTCTTAAGTTCATTGATTTTAAATAGTCCTATCTAAATAAAAGCAAAATTTGGCCCTGAACACCTCTAAGCAGAAAACTCTGCTACTGTCATGAATATCTTAAATGTAATCGTTTTTCTTTTAATTAACATTCTAAAGAGAAGAGGAAGTTGGAAATCCAGATAAATCTGTTATGAGTCAATTAAGAAGCCAGGATTAGCATATGCAATCAAGATGGGTGCAGCAAGATTTCATGGAAGAGTTCATGAGGAAGGAATCAGGATGTATCATTTGCATGGGCAACCTCCTTGGTTTGTGTTCTGCTCAACCTCAGTATTGTTGACTTGACTCACTGCATGAATATTGCCAAGCAGTAGCAAACCACGATTTCATTTTCCTGTTTGCCCAGATACAACTTACCTTAACATGCAGTTTTAAGAAAGAGAAATCATGTGAACTATGACAAATAGTAGTCCTTTTCTTCTTTCTGCAGACATTCTTTTTAATAAAATCTTTTTCTAAACCCCAGCTGTATGAATATCATCAGCAGATACTGTAGACTGTCCTATTCTTTCCTGCATCAGATAAATGATATTGAATAGCCCTGGGGACTAAAGTAGGATACTTCACACATAGGACACCTGAACAATGGAAGCCTTTATCAAGGGGTGATTGATTAGTGCAAGATATAAAAGGAATGGATGAACTCACAGCAGATACTATCAGATAAGCATTTATATTCTAAAGCCAATGTCCAATTTACAAGAGAATGCAGCATTTTGTTTCTGCTCTTTGTTTTGTTGTTGTTGTTGGGGGGAGGGGGTGGGTGTTTGCTATTTTGCCCCTTTTTTTTCTTTTAGTAAAACAAAAGAAAAAATAAATATTAGTGTTATGGGTACAGAGCTTGACACTTTTTACATTTTTAGCTGATTATTCTAGAGTTCAGCCATCACAGAGAATCTATCTATCCATGGTGTATCTTTCCTATAAGTAAACCAAAGGGCATGAGTATACTGGGATAAAAAAGTAATATGTTCCTAACTTCACATTTCACAGAAAGAAGAATTCAAGGCTTTTGAAATATGATACTCAGTGGTAATAAAAATAATTTTATATATATCTGTGATCACAATTGTTTTGAAAAAAGCTGTCCTTAGCACTGCAGAACAATAAAAATTTAGCACAGCTGCTGAAAGACAGTCACTACTGAACTCATTTTCAACATATGGCATGATTTTGCTTAGATCTACACATTGGAGGAGTTTGATGAAAACTAAACAATCGTTCATAGATCTCAAGCCTCAGTTACCAGGGTTCACATAAAACCCTACACCTAATGCCAGTTGAGAAAACTATTCGTTTTGTAATGACTACAGCAAGAGTACAGAACATGAGAAAATGAGAAAAACTGAATTTCAGCCACCTGAAGCTGTTAAAAGGTCATGTCTGCTTTTGCTGACTTCATATTCAGTAGGTACAATAGGCTTTGCACAACACTCCACGTGTTGACCAAGGCTTACATTGATAATAGTTTAACACAAGATTTGATACCTTCAGATTCAACAAAGAAAATTACACTACTTCACAAATGTAGTTTCCTAATTTGATTTTTTTTGAAAAAAAATCCAATACTGAGTTGTGTTATCTTTTTAAACATGCTGTGCAATGAAAGATGGCAAGGCTCTGACATTGCAGTGGAGACTGACCACTACAATCATGGCAAAGATAAGCCTTTATTCTAAGACAGAAACTTCGAAGTATCAAAAGAAACTCATCTATTGGACCTTCTTTTCTCTTACTGAATCTTGCTCAATTATATTTGTTTACAACATAGTCAACTGAAAAAAAAAAAAAAGAAAGACAAATAATAAGGAACCTTGCAATTCAGAAATGCGCTACATGGACTACTTTTTAGAGGGTGTAAACACATTAGACTATGTCAATGTATATGAACAAATTTGTGTAGAAGGGTGTGTTTCAGAGGCTTCTCAATGTGTGCACACTATTAAAATCTGTCTGAGATCTGTTTGGAGAAAGCAACAATTATATTTCTTATTAAAGAATATGCAATTACAGCCCTCTTAGCACTTCCTGCTTCCTTCAACAATGAAGACCTGTCTGCATCGAAGATTATAAAGTCCTCCACTGTTTCACTAGGTCACCAGACTAAACAGGCCAATCCACTTTCACGGCAATTTATTCCAGATTTTCTCTTTTGGGACAACTTCTTTTATAATACCACTGGTCCTAGCTGGAGATTTAGAGCACTGTCACTGCAGGAGAGCTAGCCTCTGTAAGATGACATAGAATGTTGTTTAAACACCAAAAACTTTTGTGAAATCCCTAATGTATTTATTCTCATATCTGTTATCTTTAAATTCTTCATCAGACATTGACAAATATGGTCTTCAGACTTCTCAGGTTTCCACAAAAGTTACCACAGCCATAGCCAGTGCAAATGCTTTATGTACTAAACCATTACTTTAGTTCCTTTTTGTTTATGGTATTTGTCTGTCATCAGAAAAACCAGAAAGTCTACAGTTCAGATTTCTCAGGATCATAAATGGTTTGATTAAACTACAGATGTTAATTAAGACCCAAATCTGTATCTTTATGCATAGCCAGAATAACCAGCTTGTTAGCTGGGGAAAGCCCAAGATATTTAGAATATTCCATATTGCAGGATGTAGATCACAAATGGAAGGGTTCCAGGGCAGCTTTGTAACCTCCTCTTCAGCTGTATCAAGCAGGTTTGGGGAAGGAAACACACAAGGGACAGACTGTCTGCACAACTGTGCTCCTACATCCTATATGTGGCAAAGGCAGTCAGTTATGTCAAGGCAGAGGAAATCTGTGCACTGGACTGCTGTCTCATTGTTACCTTGTTGTGGTTTTTTTTGTTTTTGTTTTTGTTTTTTTTTTTGAGGAATATATTGTCCCCTGATTTTGGAAGTCTTCAAGTAGGAAAAATGAAATTATTTTTAAACAAGAAAAAAGCATCTTTGAATATCATTACACTTCTCCTAAAAATAGTCAAAATTTTCATAGGTATTTCTACTTTAATTTAGATAAATTCCATAAAAATATGATTCTAACCTTGTATCCCACAGGACTCAAAACCAATATGAGTATCTAGCCATGCTAGTCATTAGAGTATCTAATGGAAAACACTTACAGCGAGAATTTTCATTATAAATAATATGCAATCCAACAGTTTCCTGTGCTGTCCTTTGTGACACAAAGTAAAAATGGACAAGAAACTCTACTCAGAGAACTGTAACTAGCATATACCACATATTGGTGTTAATATGAAACCAACTGTATGAATAATCAGAGACTGATTTATATGGCCTAATCCTATAAAGGATTTTGGTGCTCCAACACTGAATTTTTCATCTCACGGTTCCCTACCAGGTATTATATTTTAAAAACGTGACTCTCCTGTGGTGTACGTGGGGAGACACCTGGGTGGCCTGGAAAACAGCCAGCACAGCGTGTCTTGACCTCAGCATAAGATGACTGGAGTTAACCAGGGAAAAAATGAGCTTTGTCCCCAATCTAAAATCCTGCCTCCTTCTAAAGCCAGGGCTCTAACTGAGGGTTACCTCTAAAGACAGGGCTCTACCCAGGGCTGTCTGAGAGATGCCTTCATCCAGTCAGTATCTACACCCTGATTCTTTCTATGAAAATAGGTTCCTGTGATCTTTCCTTCAAAACTTATGTTTTATTA
Organism: Margarornis squamiger; assembly: GCA_035222235.1. Taxonomy (NCBI): domain Eukaryota; kingdom Metazoa; phylum Chordata; class Aves; order Passeriformes; family Furnariidae; genus Margarornis; species Margarornis squamiger. The sequence continues at coordinate 35,878,097 of JAWWTY010000077.1, read as the reverse complement.
AAACATAGCTGGAGGAGAAGCTGGCTTTCCATCTCCCTCTATATAACAACTCTGTGATTAGAGCACTCACGCAATCATGGGATTCATCTCTCTTGCCCTGAAAGGCCCCAATTCACAACTCCTCTCACTCCAGGGAGAACTCTGACCACCAGGCTGATGGTTATTTTAGAAGAGGCAGTCTCGACCCTTCTGTTGAAACAGTGCCCTTGAGCACAAGCGAATTCAAGACTCCTTAGATCATAATCTGATGTTTAGGTTATTCCCAGGGCTGAGGCACATACTGAGTTTTCTTGGGATTATTTCTGTCTGTGCTATGCTAAATTGTTGTGGAATACATAAAACATCCCCCTCAAAAAAAACCAAAACAAAACAAAAAACAAACAAAAAACCCAAAACTAAACAAAACAAAACCAACCAACCAAAAAAAAAAAAAAACAAACAAAACAAAACAAAAAAAACCCCACAGTCCTGAGTGAACAGAACACTTGAGTGGAAGAATATTTTGGTCCTGAGGTCCAGAGGACTTGGGTGGGCATGAACACTCCTGAAAGGCCACTTGGGAGTCACAGGTGGAAAAGGAACTAACTCCAAGGCACGAATCATGACAGGCAAACATAGTGCTTTGAGGGTTAGGCAACTGCTTAGCAGAGGTTTTGTGAATCGCAGCTCTTTGTTCGCATGCTTAAATTCCACCTGAGTCCCACACTTCACACTATCCAGATCCTCTTATTGACCAAAACACAAATATTGACAGAGACATCTTTGTGCTCACCAAAATATCTTTTTATTTAAGAAAAAACAGCAGCAGCTGCCAAAGACAGTTGACATGGAAAGCATTGAGTTGTTACCTTCACAGCATAATCCTTGTCATAGCTCAGCTGACAGATTGGTTATTCAAAGTATGGTGCACCTATGGTTGGGAATCATATTACAAGGCTTAGGGCTTGACACTAAAAATGCCCTGTCTGTTGATAAATCCCACAGAAAGCATTGTGCTAAATCCTAATTTCACTTCGCAATATTCCCAAGATGAAAATATAATTTTGTGGAAGTAAAATGTTTATTTTGACATTGTGATTGATATCTTCCACTCTCCATGACAGAAGCATTAGCAGAAGGCCTTACTAACTAGATGCTGTAAACTCCAAAACAAAGACATGTTGCTTTAAAATTTCCTTATTCTGGGCCATGTTCTGTTTAGTCCCTACAAAATCTCTACATTTCTAGTAACAAAATTTACTTGTGTCTCTAAAGAAGCACAGTGGTGAGGTGTTTATATTATCACCTACAGCAGGAAAAGATTTTTCACTGGACTTAGTAGGAATACAAGAAAAAAAAAAAAAAAGTGAATTTTTCCTTTTTCCTCTGGTTTTGTAAAGCTGTTTACTAAGATCTAGTGTCACACCTTGTAACTCCTAGTCAGGTATTCAAAATTGCAACATGACTACAAGTTAAATATAATTTGTGAAATATATGCCATATTTGATAAAAAATGCATGTAGTCAGAATCATATGATGACATCATTTGCATAGATGTAAAACCTGAATTTATTATACACAACCTATATTCATAAAAGTAGACAGTCACCTGGTTTCTCTTCACTGGTTTAATGTGGCAGTCCCTCACTAGAGGCAACAGAATTTTTAAAAGCAACCAAGACAAACCAGACACGAAGGGAAAGGAGGGAAGGAGAAAAGAACAGACAATGTGCAGGAAAAGTGGTTCCCACAAATATTAATACAACTCCTTCATTCCTTTAAAAAATGATACTTTTAGACTGACAAAAGATGGAGAGAGCAGTCAGGCAAAGCAGAAGTGAGTCTAGTATCACTGATGTACCTGCAATAAGTTGATCTTCTTTTTCATACAGCAAAGGTTTAAATATATAGGATGCAGCTTACTTTTTTTTAGGTAATCCAAAGATCTCCTGTAAAAGATGTGGAATAGAAAGTAGTTACCATCTTGGAGAGAAGCTGAATGGTGTGAGGTACTGCATAGGAAACATGGGTCTTCACTAAATGGTTGGAGGAAATGTAAGCCAGTCTGGAGACAGATGAATTTGTTATTACTGACATGATTCCCCTTTCAGTGAACGCATTTTCAGGTGAGGCATTCAAATAGTGATGTGGCATAGGCCTAAGTTTGGGAGACAGGTGTCTAATCAACAAAGAGTAGAATAATCAAAAGACTGCAGAAATACACTGAAGATACATTCAGAAAAAGTCATCTGACTACCTTCCACTGAGCCAATAGTGAGATGAAACATCAGACAAGATTGTGGTACTGCTGATAATGGCCCCTAGCACCTAAAATATGCACAGAAGGCTACTGCACCATGGTTGTATTTGTTCACTACCATTTTCATCTACAACAGGTAACACTTATAACTGGTTGGAACACAGTTACTCAAACCAAGTCTTAACATTTCATCAAGCTGCTGAGACATCTATGTGTAGACCATGCTAGTAGGCAGATTTCTTTGCTATGTTTCACAAGCAGTAACATATAAATAGTTTACAAAATGTAGGCTGTGGCTTTTGTATGTTAAGAAGGAAAAAAGATCAAAATCTTATTTTCAGTTTCTGATGCACTTAGCTTAAAGCAAACCATGAAGAAAGCAAACAATCATAAAGAATGCTAGGTGGCATGCAGTGTATTTCACTGATACAGCCTTATCCATATAGTACAAGCTGGAAATAAATCATACTTGATAATCTACACATTATTTGAGATACTTATTTGACATAAGTATCTGAACATTACTGAGAGTTCTGTTGCTCATCTGTAATTTCAGGCAGAAGATGGCCTTCTCTATCAACCATGGGTCAACATAGCTCTCATGCATACATACATTTAAGCACTGTTTCTTCTTGATAATGCCCCAGGTAACATTAGATACAGGAAAAAAAAATAAGACACATGTATGTATTTGGTTCCTGGATCTATGTGGATGCTTTTAATCCCACTCTACTCTTTGCTGAACTTCACTTTCCACCCTTCTCTACTCATGTTTAAACATAAAGATATTTACATGTCTGTAAGGAACTGGAAAGCAACTGTGGTATTTCCCAGAGGATCCTGAAGCATTTCTCACGTAAAAGTGTCACAGTACCACTTCAATAAGGGGCACCTCAGGAAAGGCCTCTGACATAGTTACAATTAACAGATTCATCACTTTCACTACCTCACTTGTATGTGAAAGATTGGAACAGAAATATTTTCAGTTACCCTTCCCTGGAAACAGTTATGTCTGTAGCCCTAATAGAATGGGTCATCAATAAGATGGTCTTTTGATAAATGTACTTTTACATACTATTTGAAGCCCCTAAAATTGGTGGGATTTTGAAATTGTGTGTATATCTTTCTTTGGCAGGTTCTAAATCCACAAATTCATGAGTAGCTTATTGTGATTGATATGCCACTTTCATTTTTGGCAGGTGATGCTAATGGCATTGGAGAATGACTGTTTGAATGAGATCTTCACCCACTTCCCTCAAATCAGGACTCAAAAAATGCTTGGTATGGAAGTGTCAGCATAAATAAATAAATTTTAAAAAGAAGCAAACACTTATTCTGTGTAGGGTTTTGACTGTACAATTCCAGGTAGCAGGGATGAGCAGGATGAGCAGGACTTTCTATAGTTCCTGTAGAAGGTTGGGCAAGCAAACATCTACAGGTGGACATTGAGGAAGAGGAAATATCTACGTGTCAGTAACAGGAAAGTTATATTGTACACCTGCTTTTTAGGCATGCCATCTGTGCTCAGTCATACCATATAGCTTTGATGACATGCCACAGCTAAAGGGCAGGCAATATATGTCTTGCTTCAGTGACATGAATGACACAACTTCATACATAACCCTCAAACACAGTACATGCTTGTTCCATATGTTTTTCAGTGTTTAGACCCATGCTAAGTATTTTGAGACTGAAAGCACTGAAAGTCCATTATGGTGAAAACCGAGGCACACTGGGTAAGCAAGAGCACCATATCTATACTAATGCTGGACTTGTCGTTATATTTTGTTAACTTGTAACTATACCATAACATTAGCAAATATTGTTTACAGTAGCCTAATAACAAGCAATTCTGTTACCATTACTGCTCACAATCTCATATTAAGTATTTGTTTCCAAAGTAAACTGGCCTATGTAGTTGAAAGGTATTACCACACCTTTTTTTTTTAAAGATGGAAAAGCTTTAAAAAAGGAAATGTGACCTTAAAAATAAGTGTATCTATTTTGACTAACATACAAAATTGATGAAAAATAATGTTTACTTTACATTTCTTTTTTAAAGAAGCATTTTTCATACCACTCTTCAGAATCTTTAAGAGGGAGCTTGGTCTAAATTCAGTGCCAGTCCTGGATCTGCTCTAAAATCCATGTGTAGCCTCAGGCAAATGTGTTAATTTTCCTGTTTCAGTCTCCCTGCCTTTAAAGTAGGGATAACACGACTAACCCAAATAGCTTAGTTGCAATTTGTAACAATGAGTAACTTGATTATTAGATTTCTGAGACATGAAACATGATTATTATTATTATTAGGGCTTACTGACCAGCCAGTCAGAAATGTGATACAAATAAAGGAGATGGATCTTTTGACAAGAGAAGGATGCAGGTTAGTCTGTCAGTCAGTCAGAGTAGCTCTGAGAGGAGGAAGCTCTAGGGAGTAAAGAGTTGGACCTATAAAACGGAGAATGTCCCCTTTGTACTGATTTCCTATTTATTACCCCATGGTATCAAAAGACCATAAAAAGCTAAGTCCTCTCTGAGAAATGAATAGGTCCAAAGCACTACAACAAATCAGCTGCAGGCAAATAAATTTTTATCTGTGTAAGTGAGCTTGATGTTATTTTCTAGTGGAAATGTCAGAATTGATTAAAAGAGCCAGCATTTCTATTTAAAATGAGAGAGTAGTGGAGGATACATTTTAAAGGGAGAAAAAGTCAGAAGACTGATAACATGAAGATAATGGGATAAATTAATTTCTGGTGTTGTGGCAGTAATTTGGTACTCAACATATTGGGTCCAAATTTTCACCACTGTACCTACTATAAATAGGAGTGCCTTTCAATAACTATGACAAAAATATTCTTCCCACTGGCAAGGTCAATATTATTAATTGCTATTCCTATTATTAACCTTTGTGCTTGTGTATCCTCCATGGATTAATGATTATTCAATAACTGAGCTACAAGGTTAACTTTCTAATAGCAATTAATAGAAGGGTATTCCACTGGTTAACTAGGAAAAGCATTGACTTATGAACTTCTTGGCCTTGGTCTTGTTTATGAGACATGCAAAGGTGCCTACAGGAATTGTACCTGTCAGTTCCCAGTGCTGAAAGAGGAAATCTGCCTCAAAGTCGAGACAAATAAAAAACGCAGATTGGGCTGACATCCGGGGTCCCCTCTCTTCTCAGTCTCCTAGGGAATAAGAAATAGCCTCAGCTTTCAGGGAAACCTGCACTCATTGCCAGGGTCCTTCTCCAGGAACTCCGCTTCCAAATCCTGCATCAGTGAAGAGGGGAAAGAAGGTATAAAAACAAAAGAGAGAACAAGTACTTCCCCAAGGAGAAGTTTCACGAATAAAGGCAATTCTCAAACGGCGTTACCGAGGAGCATGTGGTGCAAGGTGAAACACAGCCAGGAGCACCAGGGGTGATAAACGGCGGGACACCACCACATTGCCGGCCCGATGGGGCAGCGGAGGAGCCGGGAGGGCAGAGGCCGCCGGGGGATGCCTGCCCGCACCGGAGCATCCCCAATCCTCAAAGGCCTCCAGCGCGGTCGCGGAGCATCTCAGCTACCTCAAATCGCGGGTGGCCGTGGGGCGCTGCCTGCCCGAAAGCGGCCGCCGCCGGGAGCTGGGAGTAGCGGAGGAGGGCGGGCACGGGGCGCGGGGGCAGGTGTGGAAATAAAGGAGCGGGGGAAGGATGGAGAGAAGGGGGAAAGGTGGGGGGGATGCACGCGGAGGACGCAGACCGGGCCGGGGGCGCGGTGCCAGGGGAAGGCAACGTGGGAACGATGGAGGGTTCCGAACCTAATCGAAGCGCGGGGGGGGAAGGCAGTAGGGATGGACGCTCGCACACCACCACCCCTCGGCACTTCCACTGCCACTCGGGGCCGGGAGCCACCGGAGAGGAGGAGACGCCGCGCACACACACACAGACACACGCCACCGCCGCGTTCCAGCCGCTGCTCGGTTCTCCCCCGCTCCCAGCGCCGCGGCGCAGGCAGGAGGCAGCAGGCGCGGAGCCGAGCGGGCGGCGCAGGGCTCGGAGTGCCCCGGCCCCAGTCGGACCGGCCTCCCGCGGCCGCGCTGCCCCGACGGCACCGCCGCCCCCTCCCTGGGGGCAGCGCGCACCTCCCCGCCCGGAGGGGCCGTGCGAGGCAGCGGGCGGGGGGGGCGCGGGCACACACGCACACACACATATACACACACACACGCACGCACACCGCACAGACACGCAGGCAGAGGCAGGGCTGCCCCACGCCGGTACCTTGCTGCCCTGGTGTTTTCCGTCCGGGCTCCTCCTTTGCTGAGACAGCTCGGGAGCGGAGCCAAGCGGGCGGGTGCGTGTGTGTGTGTGTGCGTGTGTGTGTGTCTGTCTGTGTGTGTGTGTGTGCGTGCATGCGTGTGCCTGTGTGCGTGCGTGTGTGTGTGTGTGTGTGTGTGCGAGAGCGAGCGAGCGAGTGAGAGAGACTCTCCCCCCTACCCCTCCCCCTCCTCCTCCTCGCTCTCCTTCCTTTAAACGCCCACTCCTGATGGGTGAAAAGACAACTTGAACTTCAGTGCAATTAACTTCGCCGGCGCCTCGGAAGCCGGAGGTGTCGCCGGCCTCGCCCGCCGCGCTCCCATGAGTGAGTTGGTCCCGCTCCTTCGGCGTCGCTCCTCGGGGACGGGGGGGACGGGGCCGTGGCGGGGGCACCCGCCGCGGTGATTTACCGAGGCCGGCGGTGCCGGCCCGGGAGGGCGGGCGGGGGGAGGCGCGGGGCGGGTGGCTCCGCTCGGCGCTGCCGCTGCCGGAGCCTCCCGGCCGGCCGGCACGGGCTCACACCTGCCGCCGCTGGCTCTGCTCCGCTCCTCTGCCGCCGCCGCCTCACCCGCCACCGGCACGGGCAGAGCGGGGGGGATGGGGGGCAGAGGTAAAAAAACCCGAAAACAAAAAAAAAAAAACCAAAACCCTAGAAGTTTGGCAAAGTTCTCGCGCGGCCCCGCGCGTCTCCCGGCAGCGGCGGGCGCGGGGCGGCGGCGCCCCCGACGGCGGGCGGTGCGGGGCGAGGCGGCGGGGCGAGCGGGCTGGGGGGTCTCGGGGTGGGCTGGGGGGGTCGCGGGGTGGCGCTTCCGCGGGGCGCGGGGG
>JAWWTY010000077.1:35854545-35870719 GCA_035222235.1 Margarornis squamiger | reverse complement strand
CGAGCGGCGGCGGCGCTGGCCCCGCCGGGGGCGCGCCCGTGGCGGTGGGTGGCACGTTCCCCCCGCCCGCCCGCGGCGCGACTCGGCGCTGCCGCTGTCACGGGGAGCAGTGCCAGGAACTCGCCTCTGTGCTCCAGGATTTTATTTTTGATTTTTCCGCTCCGTCTCCGAACCCGCCACTCGAGGTTTTGCTAAACCCTCGCCCCTTTGTCGCCGTCTCCGCCGGCTGCCTGAGGGAGCGCTCCTGACAGGCACCTGCCCGACCTGGAGTTTCCCTCTGCCAGTCTCCAGCTTTCTCTGACTGCGAGAGAAACTTCGCTAAAACGCAAGTTTGCTGAAACACTTTGCACCAGCTCCTAAACTGAAATGAGTTTAAACTGAGGAAAGCTCTCCGCTGGTTTTAGTCCATCCAAATGAGCACAGTGCTTCTGCGAAAATAATTCACAAATTCAGATGCAGAGACTCCAGGGTGTGTGATCTGGAGGGGCCCTTTCATTCTGGTCTGCGCTGCTTTGGTGGGAGTTAGCAGCAGCCCCTTATTTCTACTTTATATTATTTGGGTACAGTGCATTCGTATATTTGTCTGCTGTAGTCTGCTGGCAAACATTAGCATTCAAGCTTACATTTTTGACAAATGTGCAGACAGGAATAGCATGAATAGGCATCTTAAATATTAACAACCTAAGCATCTGTTGTGAAACAAATTTAATATATTTACTCTGTTTTTCTCACATTGTTAGAAAAGGTTACAATAAGTGTAAAATTTCAGCTGTAGTTAGCACAAGGAATGCTTGGATATTTCACTATCTCTTCATGTATTTAACACAATCACCAGATAGAAATGTGTCAAATCAGGCGCACTATTCAAAAACAACTTGAAACTGTAAGCGTAGAGTGTATAGACATGAATGTAGGATGTTCGCTGCAATTTCTATGTTCTAATTACTCTGCAGCCCTCTCTGTAGAATTTGAGAGTACTCTTTTCAGTCCTGTATTCCTATATGCTCTTTTAGATATTTACACGTACACGCATTTTCTTATTCGCTTTCTGTTTGAGATTGTTATTGGTAGTACCTTGCTTTTCAAGTTGAAGCAATGGTTTTCCACAGAAATGTGAAATAACATAGGGTAGGTAAAAAAATGAGCAGGCAGAAAATGCAACATGTTCACGTATAAGCATGCGTCTGCAAAGATAGCGCACACATAATAAGGCAACAGAAGAGAAATTAAAATTACTGGCTAGCATGCTATGTATGCCCACTCTTGAATACAGCTAGTGGAAAAGAAACAAGTGACTCCAAGGAATTCCTCTGTCCCTGGAATAAAACTGTTCAGAGTAGAACAAGAGCACAGAAGAGCAAAGACTCCAAAAAGACTGTAGAGTTATTTCAGGAATCAATGCATTCCTTCCCTTTTTCCCACAAGTTCAAATATGTAATAAATAAGCCTTTTGTATGCAAAAGAGTTTACTGGAACAAAAAATATTTAAATGAAATGCTTTTTGTGTGTGCACTTCGAAAAACTGCCCATTTCTTTTTTATATTCCTTGTTTTTTAATACTTTAAATAGGAAAGTAAATCTTGCAGGTTCCCCTCTCCTGTTATTTTAGCGATTCGCACTAATCCTAACCTGCTGCTGTGCTACTGAGAAAGCACTGTAAAGCAGACAAGAGTCGATCTGTAACTCACTGATGGGACACAATGCTTTGGCAGCATGAGAAGCAGAGAGAGGCTGCCACACCAGCCCCAGCTTGTATGTGAGCAGGACACCTTTTTGGTTTGCAGCATAGGCCCAGCAGGTCAGCGGGTGAGCACCTGCCCTCTTGATGTGCTTCCCAAGGCAGGGCAGGCAGCACCAGCCCTTCCTGCAGTCGTTCCTGCAGCCCTGCCAGGATCCCACAGGCACCGACCACCGCGTTCAGCCCTGCTGGGAACGTGGGCACATCCACCTTTGCAGCACAAAAACCTCTTCAGAGAGGTTTCTCCTGCATTTCAGGTTTGGGCTAGAGAGGGGCTTAGTGCCATTTAGAAGACAATCAGCTGAAGTCTGGTGTTCTTGTTAAAAAACAAACCACCAAATCTTTTTAATGTATTAACTACTCAATTTTTGGAAATATTGTCACCTTTTAATTGTCATCTGTTTTTTAATCTAAGCATTGTCAGAGAAATTTGAAGTAATTCTTTAGGTTTCCAGCTGTATTTGGGGAAAAAAAAAATCAAGGAGATTATTTTATTAATAAAACAGTTCATAATATAGAGAAAAATATATTAAAAGCAGATTTCTGAATTAAAATTGGAGGAAATATGACTTCTGAAATGTTTCAGTCATATTTCTAGGAACTATGGTATTTTAACATAGACTCTAGTGAAGCATTTTATTGCCTTCTTGTATATAACTGCCATTGGTCTCTCTAGATATATTTAATATATAACCAATGAAGCCACAAACTTTCCTTCTACAACAGTTTAAACACATCTGGAACATTTTACTTTCTTATAATTTATGTTAATAGATGTAGAGTGTATATACAATCTTCTCAGACATCATTGTTTTTTCCAAAGGGGAATTTTTTTACTTTCAGTCAGGGAATATATTTATAAGAACAAAATAACTCAAAGTATAGGCAATTCTATATATCATTTTATTTTCTGTTATATTAGGTTGATTATATAAAGCTTTCATTTAGAGTGATGGGATGATGAAATTACAGAGGAGTGATTGGCTTTTGTTTTTCAAATGGTTCAAGTTGAGGGCTGCAAAAATGAATGTTTTTGGTAAAGTTCTTTGAGTACATAATATTTTTCATAGAATTCTGACAAATTAATTTAATAGAAAAGCCACAAGTCTCTTAGCATGGAAGGCTATATTTCCAGGTAAAATGGAAGTTCTGCTTTTGCCGTTATAGGCATCAGGCTTCAGTAATCTGCTCCTCTTGTGGAATGAACACTTTCTACTTAAAGCTATCATGCACCTACTGTTTATTTACGCTGCATTAAACTGACAGCACGGCAATCAGAAGAAAAAATATTACTTACTTTCCTGAAGTAAACACCAGTTTATAGGTTAGTGCATGTATTTATATTCCTGTCGCCACTAAATAATGGCTGTCTCCATTTTAATATCTACCTGTGGTGTTACCCAGGGCTGCTGGCTCTTCCTTATTTAAAATGAGGAAAAAACGAAGGCGGTGGGGGGGGGGGGGGGTGTCAGGAGGAAAAGAAAGTTTTGTTATCATTCCACTCCAAGAGGAACTTAACAGAAAAGTGATTCGGTATTCCTTTCTGTGGCATGCCGAAGCCAGTTTTAAAGACATAGTATTCAGTTTTACTTGGTGTAATTGAATTGCATCTCAAACAGGGAAAACAGAATTCCTTAACAGTATTTGTCTATCCAAGACACTGAAATTGTATATTCAGGCAATGGCAGATTAAGGGCAGAAGCATTTTATTAATAACTGAAAGCACATATGTGTGTGTGATGAAAAATGTTCTGCAAATCTGTCACTATGCAATCAAGTGCATTTTTTAAACTTTAGTTGTCACAAAGTTGCTACTGATTCTAAAAAAAAAAAAAAAAAGAAAAAAAAGTAATACAGTTTGACGGTTAAAGAGTAACTTACAGTTCTTACTGCCTGTTATACTGAAATTTTGCAACTTTTTAAAGTCCATGTCAGAAAGCACTGTTGATGTTACTTTTAATCTTGGACAAATGCACCCAAGTAGCTGGCATTTGAATGGAAGGTAACTACAGTCTGAATAACCCCCACTTTGCAGAAATCTTCCCTAAATCCTTTGTTGGAAGATTCCATTAATGACCTCTACATAAGAGGTCCATTTTTTCTTCAGATTCTGAAATTATTACACTTAAGTTGACTAGTTTGTCAGTTCCGTGGCAGTGGTATCCTGAACTCTCAACAACCCTGACCACAACTTATAACTGTTACTTCCAAAAGGATATACTATCACGTAGAAAGGACACACTAATAATACTAAATTCCCTTCAAAAGTGGTGTTTTCAAACATTTGCCATCCCGTGACATCTAAGTTAACCACAGTTATCACCAGCACTTCATTGCTTAATTGGTATCCATTCTGTTGCTTTGCAAATGTCGACTTTCTGATGGTTTCTGCACTGCATTGCTCTCAGTAGGTGTAAGTCTTGATAGAGATTAATTTTAAGGAGACTTGCCAGTACTGATCTTGTACATATGTTCTGATCTGGTCCTCATGCCCTGTACCAGCTGTAATTTACTCTTAATCTGTGTTATCTGGTGCAGTGTAGTAGAAATGGCATAGTAATAGTAGAGTAGAGTATAGTAACATACCTCAGGCACCGTCTGAATTGTAAATATTTCCTTTTAAACTTGCTGGGCCTGACTTTGCTCCCATGCACACTGGTGTGTCACTGCAGAGGTTGGTAAACCTTCGTTTTTACAGCTCTTGTAGGGAATCAGTGTTAGGTGTTCAGATGGACTGAGAAACTAACACTCCGTATTTATGCCAAGGCCCACCTCTTAGCTAGTTATTTAGAACACTAATAACACAGCGATCTCTTTGGAGATTGATTTTCCTGGGAGACACTGCGCGTTTGCGTATGCTGGGGTTAGGACTCTAAGAAGCCTTCCTTTCACCGGAGCCTAGGTTAGCTCTGCTCTCTGAGCTGTTGTAAAGCATCGCTGGAAACATCTCTCCGCAGCTGTAGGTTCACAGGAGTTAGCTCTCGCCACCTTGTGCTTCTCTGTTGTGAACTGCGGGTTAGATAGGCAGAAGAGTCTGCCTGCCTGCAGATGGGCCTCGGTCACCCCAGCTGCACCTGGGTGCAGAACATCAGGATGGGCCACGTTTATCAGCTGTGTTGGCCTTACCTAACTTGCAGTGACTATCTGCTCCATCTTTCCCTTGGGACATTATGACATGATATGACCTGAGGAGATGAGGGAGGTGCTTTAAACCTTGAGTGCATCTCATCTTCCCAGAATCCTGCTCTGACAGGATTTATTTGGCCAGAAGCAATCATCTGTGGGTCGTTCCACTTGTTGCTCACTAGACAAAGTGGTGATGCACTCAGATCACATATACTTGAGGAACTGTCTTGTAATCTTTTCTGTTGTCTGGACCCCTGGTTCTGGTTTCAGCCCTGACAAAAATTGTGATTTTGTGTTAATAGCTGTTCATGCTGTGTTTGCCATCCTTAATGCTGTAATCTTGATTTTGAAAATGCTCAGCACTCACAACTTCAGATGAAAGAAAAGGAAGCTGCCGTACACTATTATTCTATAAATGAAGCTTTTAATACACTCCTGGTTTATTTACCTAGCTATAAAATGAGTAATATATGTGTTTTGTATAACACTGAAGGATTAAGTAATTCTTTATATTTTAAATCAGTCCCAGAGTGGGAAACATTTTCAGCACCAGTGTCAAGAATTCCTGCTCTGAACTCAAAGCCATATGCAAAGGTATGACAAAGGTATATCCTTTCCAGTAACTGCACTTACAATCTGTGTCTGGTCATAACAGCCAGGTAATTAAAAACATTTTCAATGAACAGGAGAAACATTCTAAATATCATACACTCTTTGTATTCCTAATTCTTTTACATTAAATAGCAGACAGAAAGAGAGGAGGGGAAAGAGAGTGGGAGAGAGTGTGCATGCACACAAACTCACAGAAGGACAAAAGGCAAAAAAATGAAGTGGGGAGAAATTGCAGAGTGAGTTTTAAAATGTTTATAATCAAAGACTAAATTAATATTTCTGTGGAGAGCAGTATTAGGAAGATTTTAAATCATTAACACTTTTCATCATAGGTGGGCTTCCTTGATAAATGTAGGAAGTCTCAAGAATAATTAAAGGCATCTTAAAACTTAAAAAATGACAGTTTTAGCTTCTAAGGATTCATTGTAATATAATAATACTGTGTGCTTTTTAGTGTTACTTCTGCACTAGACATTTAATTACAGTCTTTGTGAGACATGTTATCTGTGTAGTAACCAGTGCATAAAAAGAATGATATTTACTTTTACATACAAGCTCTTGCTTGCCAGCTTTCTTTTTAAGATTGTAGATTAAGATCTCCAATCCAGAATGTTCATGTCTTCAATGAAAACAACTTAACTTGACACAATTTTTGGAAGGAATGGGGCATTTACTGTAATAGTATTGCTTCTGTAGTCACACTTTTTGCAATAATACTTGAACTGCTGTTTAGCAGCAGGATTTTTTCTGTGCAAGGGCCCAAACTCAGCATTTCTTTGCTTGTTCAAAGGATAGATTTGAGAATATCAGATGAAAAAGCATGTTTAAGTTGTATATTGAGAAGTAAGATTAAAAAAAAAATCAAAGAGTAGTTTGTTAGGTTTTTCACAGGCACAGCTTATTGCTGAGAGGAAATTCAGAACTTGCTTTTTCTGTGTCAGATATCAAGTATTGTCTCAAACATATTCTGGATAATGTAAATTTATGGGATTTATAGTTTGGTCCACATATTGCTGCGGAAAAGTGAGTACATTTACAAGAAGGTGCAGAGAATTAGTTTTTCTTTTGATATATTTGCAAACTCCCCTAAATATGAAAAGTGTTCTTCCACATACTGACCTTTCCACAGTTCCTAGGTTTTGCATTGCCGTCATTGCAGGATGAGGCACAATGGAAACCGCATCCAGCTGTTTTAGACCAGAGCTTTTCAATCGATCATATGTATCATATGTCTTCTTTCAGGTCTTGTTTTTCGTTTCTGATCTAGGAGTCCTCTGCAGGAATGATACAATATTGGTGTTGAGCCTCTAGTTTCTGTATGCTTCGTAAGAAAATTTCACAGTCAAATCAGTCAGTCAGAAACAGTCTCTGTCCCATTGACTGTATTTTGTTGACTGTCTTTTTCTTTCTTTTTTTTTTTTTTTCACTTGACTCACTGAATACCATAATCCTTTTTGCCATTCATGATGAATTTTGTTATAACCTTTTTAAGATAATTTTATAATAACATATTTATATTTGAAACTTGTGATTCCACTACTTTATTTGGGCTGCAAGTCCTACAAGTAACTGACTTTTGCATTGCCACTTAAAATGACAATTAGGATACTCATAGCTGTAGTTACTGTTTTCTAAGCATTCCAGAAGAATTTTATAGATACCATGCAAGAAAATTGAACCAGTAGAATTTCTTTATATATTTGGCAGGATGACAGATATGCCGTAAGAAGCATTATAGTGTCTGATAAATTGCATTACCAAGCACTATTTCATATAGGTTCTGTCTCTTTAAAAATGCAGTCTCCTCTATTTGCCCTATTAATTGTTGATATGTTGCCATCCACAAGACAAAAATTAGAGCTGTAATTAAATAATCATGTGATGCTCCTTAGTGCCAGTGAGAGCAAACTCATTTTTCCAGGCCCTGATGGTCACTGATTATTGTATTACTACTGGCTTGCTTTATTTTTTTTTAATGGCTCTATATTGCTGGGTTACCTAACCACTGCCCTTCTTTTCAAAATTAAAGGAATTGAAGAACATTAAGTTACTTAATTGGCCAATGGTCTATGGGGACACAAAGTAGTCATACCTTCTCTGCTTTTTGGTCACTCAATTGGTTCTACTGGGAGAACTACATCAGTGGTGTGGTTGTGTGCCATTTAATTTATACTGGTGTTTTGGCTGCGATGGATGCATATAGGGAATGCCAGGAGAATTACAAAAGGAGCAGGGTATTAAAATTCAGAAATGATTAAAATTGAAATAAAAGGATGCTGCTTCTTTGCCAGTACTCTGGCAGTCATAATGACACATAGAGATTAGTTTCCACCTTCATCTTTTCCTTCTTTCTCATTTCCTCTTGTTTATTGTTGACACATTTTCCTTATGTCTCTGCTTCTCAGCGCTTTTTTTCACTGTTATATATTCCTACTTTTTCTCTTTCCTTAAGCATGGAGAAGCTTACTTAACCTTATTATAACAATAACAGAATAGGTTATTAATATTTAATATGCACATGATTAAAATTTCTCTCTTAAACATAGGTCAGCTCTATTATTAACTGACATGTTATTTTTCATTAAAAAATTTTTATTCTGCCCGTACGGTTTCTCAAACACCCTTTACTTTGGTGGTGATTTAACACATAATGTTTAGAAAACTGTGTTAGGCTAGTGAAAAAAAAGAACTTACCAGTCATGGATAATCAATTATGCATGAATTCAGATATAACAGATGGAAACTGGTGAGTTAAAGTTTCTCTTTAGCTTCGTGATTTTTTTGTTTTGTTTTTGTGACACCTGTCTCTTATGTATAGATAAACATCTAACATAGCATACTGCTTTTCATGCGTCTTTGTGTGTTTTGCTTTTTGGGTTTGGGTTTTTTTGTTTCTTTTTGGGTTTGTCGGTATGGCATAAACTTACTTTCCCCTGTTTATAACTTACTATTTTTAATTTGTTTGTCTGTGAGCATTTCTATACTGCCTGCCTTTTCTAGGGCTAAACTGTCCTGTGATGAAGCCAGCATTTAATCTTCTAATAAATTACACAATGTCATTTAACCTTAAATTTGAGTCAGCATGATATTTTAAATTATAGGAGTTCTCTTTTGCCTTCAGCTGCTCATGGTCTGTAGTGTTATGACATTAAAGCAACAGGATAGACTGAGGCTGGGCATATATATGCATATATGCATATACACACATTCTTGTGATTGTGATACTTACATAGGCGTTCCCTCCAAGGGCATTAATTAAATTTCTTTCAATCATTTGACAATGAAGTAGATTGCTTTACGGCTTTTTATTAAAAAGTTCAGTATGGATTAGGCATAATACTCCTTTTGGTCATGGAAAGATTTTCACAGACCTAAATCAAGCAAAAAAGGCAATAACCCTTTGTGACATGCCCACAGGAATGGCCACTTGGTATTAAGTAAATAAAGAGCTGAATATGTTTTCTTTCTCTTTTTTATACAGAAATATCTAAAAGAACTTTAAGCATGGGCTTAGATCTGAGATGGCAGGGTTTCTGTGTAGTTCATTCCTGCCAGTGAATTGAGCAATTCTTGTATTTGAAGGTGTCCCATGTTTCAAAAACATGGGGGCAAGTTGATTTGGACATTACTTTTCTATGACTGAAATATTTTGGAGCATTTCTTCACCTGTCTCCACCCACCTTGGGGGTGGCATATTTGCAGATGTGCTGCGGAGAGATTTTCCATCTGTATACCAATAAAGGAAAAATTAGTTGAGACAATGCACTGCATCTTTTTCATGAGCAGAATATTCCGAAACTTCTCATGAGCATCTTACCAATATTTGTGAAGGAAAAAATCTAATATGGGAAGGAGTTTGTAGTATAACCTATCAGAAGCAAATTATAGAGATCTTTCCCCACAAATTTTTTGTATTTAATGCAGGAACTAATTTTTACACACCTGTTCAGGCATTTCCTTCAAGTGCTTTCATGAGTATAAATTACTATGATAGATATTAACCTAATTTTGCCCTAAAAATACTGTATTCTAATCGATTCCCAACTGCTGCCCTCCATCTCAATTTGTTTCCATTGTAGCCACTTAGCCGGGAATCTAGAAATGTAGTTGTTTTGGCAAATAAATACATTAAATACTTTTAATACATTTTTGTTAATTTCTCTTTTTTGTTGGTGGTGTTTTTTTCCTAAATCGGAACAAGTATTTTGAACATTTACAGGGTGCTTGGAGTAATATTTTGAAGTGATTTGGCTTTGCCTTATGTTGTTTGCATTAAACTAAGCATACTCTGACACATGTATAAATGACCTTTATCTTAGTGACACTGCATATGCTAAACTTTTTTTAGTTAGTGCCTGAATATTAACAGGTACCTTGTTCCTTAAAAGAGCTGTGAATATTAACAGCTAATTGTTCCTGAAAAGAATTGTGAAAAACTCATTCATTTTGTCTTTGTTATTGTGGAATCATGAGTTTGAGATTGTAAGGAGCCCTAGAAGAAAAAGCTAATTCGGCCAAAACCACCAACTTTCAATTTGTTTTACACCAAAACCACACATTTTGCATGTATTTTATGTAGAATGAATATTGACTCCTGTCAGGTTTGGCTGTAATTAGATGCACAGTTTTACTTAAAAGGCTTTGAACCTTAGAAAAAGTGTAGCATAGCAGAACCTGGGCAGAGTTCTGATTTAATAATGAAACTGGAAATAGGACATTTCATGTGGTTTTGTGTTTCATAATGAAAGTTTGACACAGTTCAAATCATCAATCAGTTCTAACCATTTCCTTAGACTTAAAACTCTTCCATGTTTTCAGTTTTTATCAGTAGATTTTTATTCGTACTATCAGGTCAATGAAAGAAATGATTCTCCCATTGATGAAGTATTCCTATGTAAGAACTCACTGCACTTTGAGTGCAACAGCACGAACATCTAAGCTGTGGATAATAATGCTTGAATAATTTTCTGTAGAGCTAAGTGCAATGGTTCGGATGTTTTCTACCATAATGCGCAGATTTGCTTGGGCTGTGTGAAATTCATTCTTAACCAGAACTGTTGAATCAAATTTCTGTATTCCTAAAAGCAAACGTTTTTCAATAACGAAGAGAGAAGCACAGTGGTTGGAAGTGATGCAAAATTAGTCAGGAAATGGAAAAAAAGCAGAATCTCAACAACATTACAAACCGCTTTTGAGATAACTTGCTGCAACTTTGCTTTTAATAACTAAAAATAACTAGAAGTATGAATTTATATGTCCAGGGATCATGGTTTACATACTGTTAAATTAACAGAGCTTCTCTTCAGACACATCCCTAAAATAACCACTTATCAACTGACTCTTAGGTAATAATTATATGTCTGTCTCATGCCTAGAAGTTACCTAGTGCTGTGATGATCAGGGTTTTAACAAGAACCACTTTTTTTTTTTTTTTTTTAATGTCCCATATTAAGCATCTTCACATGAAAGAGCTAAAAATTACACCTCTGGGGAGAAAGCTGTGAAATTAATGACCTGCTGAACATACACTTATGACATAGGTAACTTGGCTGATCCTCAGATACCAACTTTCTTCCTTTCTTCCAGCTGCATAATTGCATTAAATATTATTATATAAAGATCTATTGCATTTTTTTATTTGTTCTTTTTTGTGGAAGTAGTTGGCTATAGTTGCCACATGGAAATTACAAGCATGACTGACAAAGTTCTAGTCTAGTGTTACGGATGGAATAGGATATGGTCCTCAAAATGTTTTTTTAAAAGTTGAAGCTTTTTATTTGAAGTAGTTCTGAAATCCACAGTCATAAAACATTGGCTTTTATTAAATAACATATATAGATAGCATTTGTGGGAGTTCATGTCCTGCTATAGGTGTAGGAAGTGAACTCAGTTTGTCCACATAACAGGCAGAGACACTGCAACTACAGAGTAAGATTTATGTAATTAACCATTAATATTCATTGCAGTGATCTTTTATGGGAAAGTGGGCACCTCTCTATTATAATTTTAAGCAGCTAGGATTTCTTGTGGCAACCAGAGGTAAAAGACTCACTATTCTCATTAGTGGTCTCATTCAACCTTCACTTCATCATGTCGAACAGTTTTGCTGGGTTTTACTCCATAATTTTCTTCCAGCATTTTCCTTCTCTGTGAGTCACTAAGGGGTGAACTGAAATGACTCTTGTGGCCACATCTGCAAAAGTATGTATTTACTTCAGTTGTACAAGCATGCTAGTCAAAATAGACATACAGCTATGAAACGACTTGAGCAAAATGGTGCAGTAGTTTGACTAAAAGTAACTTGTTTTATCCAAAACCACATTTTGCATATTCTTATTAAGCTCTATTTTTAAAAAAAGATTCTGTGATTGAAGTATATTGCAGATAATGTTTGCAAGAGTAAACGAGCCTCGTCACAGAGGCAATCAATAGGGAGATGTCTGTTTGTATATGATTTTACATATCTGCAAGCTAGCTGAGACATCCAACTACAAAATGCTGCACCATGGGACACTGTGTAGATATCTGATACTTCCCAAGGGGTTTGGGGTCTGTAAACTAATGAATGCACTACATGTAGCCATATATGTAGGTTTTTCACCTCTGACGAATATGGTAAGGATAATTTACTTCACTTAATAAGCAATTAAGTGCAGTTCAATACAGCTGACTATCGTAAGTTAAATATTCATTTTACGTAACTGTTTCAGGACATGGTGTGTGAGAGAACACAAACGAGCAGAAATTGCTCA
Source organism: Margarornis squamiger (assembly GCA_035222235.1). NCBI lineage: Eukaryota > Metazoa > Chordata > Aves > Passeriformes > Furnariidae > Margarornis > Margarornis squamiger. The sequence continues at coordinate 35,858,491 of JAWWTY010000077.1, read as the reverse complement.
TGCAAAATGTGAGAGGGGACGACAGCTTGTGTGCGATGCCTTTCAGTGCTATGAATTTCATTTCATAGCACTTTTGCTTTTTGACAGGCATCCTCTCCAGGCTGGGGCAGGTTGCAGTCAAAAAAATCTAGGTTGGTATGTAACTTTTGAGTTCAGTGTGGGGGATGTCGCAGAATGCTGTGATTTGCATTGGTGTGCATCACATTCTTGGGTCGTATGTAAATTGTGATTGCCGCAGTCAGGTTGGTTAAAGCTTTCGAGCAGTGTCGGGCAACTATTGTTGCTCAGGGCAAAGTGAAGGGGAAGTCAGTCTGAGGAGACTGAAAAACAGCTTCAGTCAGAGGGGCAAAACTTGTAGGGCTGCAGGGCTGTGTTGGCACGGCAGCGGTGACTGTGCTGATGTTTGCAGGTAGACATGGGAAAAGACAGTAGGGCGCATCCTTCCTCTTCACCCACGCTTCTCTCTGACCCACGTGGCAGTTAAGCACAAGCCCACCAGGGAGTCATCCACCTTTTGGACATAGATCTGTGGCTCCAGAAAGCCATGGATTGGTATTTTCATTGCCTTTCTGTCCAGCAGTTACCGTTAATGACAGCTGTGCACCAATCATCCCTTGCAGTGGGGGAAATGCATTCAAATCCCCACCAAAGGGAGTTTCCCAACAGTCTTTGCCATTGCACTGCTCTGCATCACCTCCAGCACAGGTGCCTATGAGTTACCCCAATGGCCGCAGTTGTCAGGAGTACATACATATAAAACCCAATCAGCCTGATCTCCCCAAAGAAATCTGATAAAAGAGAATACACAGCCATGCTGGTTTTGCTCTGCTGCCAGGTCATTCTGTTTGCATTGCACAAGAGCCAAGGCTCAAGAGTTGGGCCCATATTTCTTAATTTATTTTGAACAAGAAAAGATTGGAATAGAGGCCTTAGGAGGCACCGAGGCAGCGAGCCACACTGGAGAATTTGTTTTGCTTTGCAGCTACTGAGCCTGCTGCTCGAGAGCTAATTCACCATGGGGTTGAAAAAACACAGTCCAACTTTTTAAATATTTGTCTTATTTCAACACAACCTAGTGCAAATGCATTTATATATCATAAACACAATGCAACAACTTTATTAAGGATTAATAACCTTTATTAAGCATATATTTGCCTGCTGTATGTTGACTAGAAGCTATGAAAAATGTGATGTTACTATTGCCGCATGTTTAAATGATTGCCTGCATATGTATCCATGACAATATCTATTCATCTTCTGTTCTTTATATATATTTTTATTATAAATATCTTTATTCTAGTGGAACATTTTAATATCAAAGTTGACACAGTGAAGTGCAAATTGGAATAGGTCAAATGAAAATCAGATATCTGCATCTTGAATTTATTCCAAGTAGTTTGGTATTGATAAGAGATATCTGATTGTTGTCTATCTGTCAAGACATAGCAGCCTTCAGTAATTTGTGCTTTCTAGTCAAAGCAAGGGTTCCACGCTCGGCTTTCCAAGTCTGTAGTAAATACTTTACCAGGCATAAGTGGTGTATGGGAATTAGATTAATCCATGTGGTAGAAAGTTTATAAGGTTTAGTACATATAAGCAAGAGAGTTCTTTTCCATAATCATTTATCCCAAGCATAGGAAGCACATGCACAATTATATAATTAACAGAATATTTGTTTGTCAGTGTTTGGTTAGTGTGCGTAATAATATCATTATTAGGCCTTCTGTGCTCCTGTATTATCAGATTGTTATCTCTCTGCTCCTTTAATTCACCGTCTCTGCTTTTTAGATTAATCACTTTGTTTTAATTCAAACATTTAATTTTTATTTTTTTTTGACCATGAAGAGAATCATTCGTGAACACCAAAGCAAAAGTTATTTTAGAAGATTTAAATCTTTTGTTGTTGTTGTCTGTTTTTGTTATTGTCATATCTGGTAATCATTTTTATAAGGTGGTGTTTAGGCCCAAATCTTGTTCCAGATCGTATTTGCTCTAGTCTAATCAGCTCTGCATCTCTCAAATTATCTTCAATGTCCTCCTCCTCCATCATGCTTCAGGCAGCACACTGCCAGCTGAAACTCTCACATCCTTCATGATTTTCTTTAGTGGTCAGTCTTGCTTACTGGTAAAGTTTTAAGTTTAGTCAATCAGGCTTTTCTGAAAAGGTGGAAAAAATAATACAATGTTGATATTTTTCATTGTGCCTGCAAAGTTTAAATAAAACTAGTTAAGGTAGTTTTTTCTACAAGTATTCAAATAATAACCTCTTAGTTTCTTTTTTTTTTTTAAAGAAAAAAAAAGGACTAAATGATGTTCTATCTTATTGTAAAAAGACTGGTTTCTAAACAAACAGCCCACTAGACAGCTATCCCTTGATCATGTGTTATGGAAGATGTCATCTACATTTTCCCTTGTTTTCTTTGTGAAACACATTTCTTGGGTTTTAGTTTTTGGTTGGGTTTTTTTTTTTTCCTTTTCAGCACTTTCTCAACCATCTCGGTAACCATCTTTAGTAACCTTTTTTCAAGACATGCAACATAGGTACAACTTTTCACGTTTCCTATGTATGCCACCTCCACTCGCTCTGCTTTGAATAATAGTATTATGTAACAGCGTATTCATTTTCCAGCCTTGCATTTCTTTGCTTCCGAGATTATAATCTATTTTATGCACTGCACAATATGATACATATTTCATGCATTTCACCCTATTACCATTTTCTTTTTCCTGCATGCCCTGTATGTAATTTGTGCTTATTTTGGTAAACATCAGTGTGTTTCTTTACCTAGTCTTGATGCATTCCTCTTCTTATAGGTAATGTATGTGTAGTGAAAATTTTTCTCTTTATAGATTTAATGATCTGTGTTTTCTGTGTACAGAGGTCATACTATTTTGTGTATTACAGAACTGGTATTAGCCTTCCCACTCACCTACTTTTGCTGCTGCCTCATGTTTGTATTGGGGTTTTCTGTTGTTGGTTGTTTTAAAGTTACTACCCTAAACGTTTTGGTTATGTATCTGTCTGTGCAACAGTTCATGTTTTCTTTGGTTGATGATGCAACTTTGCTTTTAGGCATAGCCTATTCAAACATTATGCATTTTATCAATAAAGAAGTTTAATTTTTCTCTTATCTCGTAGCTTGTACAAACTTGTTGCTTTCAAGTTTGGCTAGTCGGGTTACTTTTTTCCAAGTGCATGATGGGAAAAAGCCATGTTTGTCTCGCAGTTATTTATTTTGTCAATACTTTACCACCTTTAGCTTTCACCTTTCAGGGCTGGCTTTCGGCCCCGCGCTGCGGACAGGACACAGGGGCAGTTTTGTGGCGTCCCGCACGCTGCCGGGGATGTGGCACTCGCCGTGCCGAGCCCGGAGCGCTCTATGTCGCTCACCCCACGGTGTGCTGCGAGCTGCTCTGGCCGCCGAAGCCAGCGCCGGGCTGCGGCGGGGATGGTGCCCTGCACGGGCCGGGGCCGGGGCCGGCTCTGCCCGCGCTCGGCCGCCTTTAACCAACGTGCCCGGTGCTTTTCCTCACCTCCCTCGGTGCCGAAGGTGGGGGGCAGGAAGAGCTCCTTTCCCCACGTGTCCCGGCAGCTCCCCGGGGGCTCCCCCCGCAGGAGGGGCCGGGCCGGGGCTGTGCACCTGCCCTGCCCTGCCCGGCGCGGCCCGCGCAGGCTCCGCGCAGAGGGGCGGGGGCTGCGCTGGCGCGGCGCACCCGGCAGCGCCGGCAGGATATTGTTCAGCCTTCACCCCCGCCCCTCCTCCTGCCTCTCCTCCTCCTCCTCCTCCTCCTCCTCTCGGCCCCCGCCCGGCCCCCCCGGCTCGCCCCCTCCGCCGCGGGCCCATCTGCCGCGTGTGCGCGCAGGGCCGCGCGGTGCGGAGCGGTGCGGAGCCGGGCCGGGCCGGGCGGTGCGGTGCGGGGCGGTGCGGGCCTTGTGCGCGGCGCG
>JAWWTY010000077.1:35707048-35854445 GCA_035222235.1 Margarornis squamiger | reverse complement strand
GGGCCGTGCGGTGCGGGGCGGTGCGGGCATTGTGCGCGGCGCGGGCAGGGCCGCCTCACCCGCACCCGGCTGGCTGCAAATTCGTGCGCGCCCGGAAGCCGCACGCCCTCTTCCCGCGGCCCCCCCGCGCACCCACCGCGCCCGGCCCCGCACGGCCCGGCACGGCCCGGCCCGCAGCCCCCTCCCCGCGCCCCGCCGCCACCGCTCGGCTCCGCACAGCCCCCCGCCCGCTTCCCCGGCCTCCCCTCCCCCACGCCTCTCTCTTCACCGCCACCACCACCTCCTCCTCCTCCTCCTCCTCCTCCTCCTCCTCTGCCACTTTCTCTCTCTCTCTCCCAGGACGCGTCGGATGATCCGGGGCCGCCGGGGAAGGGCTCCGGGCAGCAGCAGGGAGGCTGCGTCCTCCTCCCGTCTGTGGCTGTAGGGAAAAAAAAAAAAAAAAAAAAAAAAAAGCCGGTGGCCTCGGTGTTATTTTGTATTAAAATGAGGAGGAGGAAGAAGAAGCAGCGGCGGCAGCGGCAGCGAGCGGTAGCGGAGAGGAGGAGAGGAGGCTGTGAGCAGGGGACGGCGGCGGCAGCAGCAGCAGGAGGAGGAGGAGGAGTAGTGATGAGTCAACTAATAATTTAATGGGGACAGAAACAGAGAGAGGGAGAGAGAGAGAGGAGGGGGGGGGGAAGCAGAGCAGAGCGAGGCAGCTCCGTCCGGGGACACACACACATACACACACATATCCATGTAACATCCAGCAACAACCACCAAACCGGCCTAAATAACAACCGTACCCAGCCAGCCAGGGGAAACGAGAATTAAAAAAAGAAAAAAAAAAAAAAGGGAAAAAAGCTAAAAACAAAAAACCAACAAAGCCTACCATTATTATTCTTTTTCAATTGTTATTGGGTTTTCGTTTTTTTGTTTTTTTGGTTTTTTTTTGCTGGCTTGGTTTTTGTTGTTGTTGGCTTTTTGAAACCTTTCTATTTTATATTTTTTTTACCCTTTCTTGCGAGTAACTCTTCTCGGAGTTCCCAGATTTTTTTTTTTTTTTAATTGGCAGAAGCAGAACCAGTTTTTTGTTTGGGTTTTTTTTTCTGTTTTTCTTTTTTTTTTCTTTTTACCTAATAGAGAGGATTCGGGGTTGTGTGGGTTTCTTTTTTTTTTTAATTATAATTTCTCCCGGTTTTGGACTCGGAGGGAGTGAAAGCTCGTCACTTTTTTGTAGTGGTGGTGGTGTGCCTTGTTGTGTGTGTTTCCTTCCTCCCCTCTGTTCTTTTTCTTTCTCCCCTCCTCTCTCGCTCCCTCTCTGCCCCCTCACTCGCACAACAGCCCCCGGTAAATGAGAGGAGACAGGTCCTCTCTGCCTTTTTTTTTTTTTTTTTTCCCCTCCCCGGACCGCAAAGGCGAGATTAAAAGTGGCATTTTAGTGCCTTTTCCTGCAATTTTCTCAATACTTTTTTTCTTCTTCTTTTTATCTCCAGTAGCGATCTCTGGGGCTGAGGTTTCCGCAGAAAGTTTGGGGGCTGTTACGGTGTGTATTTTTGCGGAGGGGGAGGGGAGCGGTCTCCTTCTGTGTGTGCTGCTCCTCTGGGTGCCTATTGGAGAATAATAGTGTAAGTGACAACCTAGAAGTAGACTTTCTGCTCTTCACACTGGATAGAAAAGCTGCCTTTTTTTTCCCCTTTGCTTATGCTTTTTTTTTTTTTTTAATAACCCCCTTTCTCACTTGCTCCTGCACGCATTGCTTTTATTTTTGAAAGGATAGCTAGGCTTAAGTCACCCTCCACCTCCATTTAAACCTGCTACTTATTTTTTAATTATTATTATTAATTCCTCGTTTTGAGCGTTACACTTGTCTGATCAATTTGATCTCCAGTTCTGTCTTCCGTTGCTAAACCTCGAAAACTGGTTCTCTCAAAAGATATTTAATCTCTATTTTTTTTGTCCATTGCCATTTTTGCTCATGGCTACTCTGTTTCTCCCTATCTATTTTTGCCCCTCCCCATCTAGAGGAAAATAGCAACAAGGAAAAAAAAAAAAAAGAAAAATAAGAGAATATTAGGGGAAGTAGTCCTTAGGTCTGCTGCCCCCCCTTCTGCCCCCAGCCAGAAAGGGGGGGACCTAAAAAACATCAGTCTTGAACTTCTTCCTCTTCAAGAGCTCGGGCTGCAAAGGAAACCTCCTTTGTTTTTGTTATTTATATGCTGTCAAGTTTTGAAGTGGTGAGTTTCGGGTCGGTTTTGCTAATTTCACTCAGAAAACTGCAGTGTTTCTGTTTCTAGATAAGTACTTTGCTTCTTTGTCTCTTTAAAAGGTCACAGGGAAAGCTTGGCCTGGATTGTGAGAGCCATATGGAACGGATAAGTGCGGAGCCTCTCTCAAATGTGATTATGGGTTTTTATGGGGGAGGGAGGGAAGAGGAGGGGAAAGGCATGGGGAGGGGGCTGATTCAGGAGGAGAGAAAGAAATAATATAATACCGGCGGCATTACATCGCGACAAAAGGAGATACCGCACTGAGTCTCATTCAGAAATTACGCGGTGTGCCCGTACGGGTACGCTGGCTCTGGGAAACTGTGCCTTGAAATTGTGCTCTTGTCTCAATGATCTGTGATGAAAACTTGTAGTTGTGAAAGATGCCTAAATGCGAAACCCAGGGAAACTCTTGGCCTGGAACCGGCAGAGATGATAGGTCTTTCCTGCCACCCTCTCCCTGGGCAGGCCGTGCTGGTTGTTGCTCATCACTATTTCAGACTGAGGTTTCAGTGAACTTTAGCCTTGGGCATGGAGTTTAAATGAGTAAATTAGGTGTTTTATGTGCATGTAATTTTGCTTTGTAACATAAAGCTTTTTACAAGATGACTAAGCGGTGAAAGGATGCCGATGGGTGGGTATTCTCAGGCCAAGCGAAAATGACCCATTTGATGTTTTGGTTGTAGTTAGTGTATTAACTAAGTGGCGATCTATCACTTCTATTCACTATACATGATGTAGTCCGATTCTGACTCATGATGACTAGATACTTTTTGTAGCAAAGAATCTCGGTGCCTTAGAGTACTTCCGAAGTTGCCAAAAGTGATGAGGAATTTCTTGTTCGAGGCTTTTGTGTGGGTGTGGGTGTGTGGGTGTGGGGGGGAGGTGTGTGTGTATTCTTTTACTCTTCCCCACCCCCATTTTCCCCCCTTTTTTTTCCTTTTTTGTTTTTTTTTTTTTTTTTTTTTTGTTAATCCTCTTATTCTTGAGACCAGTCCCAGTCTCAGAAAAGCAGCCCTATAGTATGTTAGCGTTGTCAAAAACATGGGAAGATGTTAACAGTTTGAGTCCCTAATTCTTTGCTTAGGCTGCACTGAACTCAGTTTTAAAAAATCTTTTTGAAAAGTGACTAAAATAGGCATGTTTACTGTTAATGAGACACACGACCTAAAATAGATGAGGTAAAGATGAACGGTAAACCTTAGCCTGTCACTTTACAGCATAAGGAAAAATAATGATTATCTGAACTTCATCTATTTGGTGCCATTCTTGAGGTTGCTTGTAAAGGTTTGAATTAATACATTACCTCTTTCTTCACTGTATTGGGAAAAGCAGCATGACATTCAAGAAAAGGAAAAAATAGTTTACAGAATTGCCAGTGGCATGTATACCAGCGATGTACAAGTGTATATAAAAAAATTTCCAAGATATTTAGGCTCTAATATCTTTGCTATGAAATGTGCAGAAAATGTATTGAATTACTAGGCAACTGAAAGAAAGTAACTATTATCAGATTCACATCAGTCTTTCTAAATATGACTTCCCCATTATTAGTATTTGTAATTACTAATGTAAATACTAGTTCATAAATTAATGTCTACTCACCTGTCCTTAGTGATTATATTGTATGTATAACATATATATATATATAATATGTGTCTGTGTAATTACACCTTTCTCAGTCAAAGAAAGGTAGAGTAAATACCTAACAATCACAACAGTATTGATTAAAGAAGTCATAACCAGAAAGATGTCTCTGCTCTCAGCAAGGGTTTTGTTTTTTTTGTTTTGTTTGGTTTTGGGGGTTTTTTGTTGTTGTTGTTTTTGTTGGGTTTTTTTTTTTTTTAATATAGATTGCAGAACAGATTCTGATGAGTGACAAAAATCCTCAAAACTTGGTTGTGTTCTAGGCTTGGGAGATTTTTAGTGACTTAACTGTAATTGTTATTCATGGACAGAGGTTTCAAAAGTTTATAAAAAGGGAAGCACAAGCATGCTAACATATACCTTTTCTTAATTTGCTGTTGAAATTCTGGCTTTTTTTGGTTTCAAATAGCTGCACCAGGATCTCCCGGGTTTTGGGGCTGTTTTTATATTTAAGGGTTTGAAAGCAACTGCAGAAATTGTGGAGGTTTTGTCCCCAGCTTAATATTTGGTGACATACTACTTCTCAGTAATTTTTCTTATTCAGTAAACTACTCTGTTGAACAGTTAAAGCTTCACATCTCAAAAATTGCATATTTTGAACTTTGCAAAAGTTGATAAACTCTTTGTATAATATTGGTTAGGAAACCCAAAAGCAACCGTCTCCCGCCACTGCTTTCTGAAGTTAAATGTTAAATTCTTTTCAAACTTCTATTTTTTATGGGGTGGGAGGAATTGTAAATGGACAATATTCTACATCTCTACTAAATCTGTTGCTCCTTCAACTAAAGTTTTAACAATATCTCTGTTGTTGTTCGTCCAATTTTTAACCAAGCAGATCAAGAAATGTTTCGTTAGAATCTTTTTCTCTCTCCCCATAGTAAAAACACCCGCGATTAAAAGCAAACCTTTCTATGAGATTTGTAACAATAGCTGTGTTGGAGCACATACCTTGACAATCATCATCATTTATGTGAGTCTTAGTGTCTCTCAGATTTAGTAGAATATCTCAAAAGATTTATTTTTTAAAGAGGTACTCTAGATGGCTTTTAAAAATAATTCTACCAGATTATGTAAACTGGGATATGAGGTCATTTTTGAAGAATAAGTTTGTTTCTTTTAAAAAAGGCATTTCCTTCTATTTAAAGTAGTTACCTATTCTTTATGAGCTTATGGTGCATATATATCTCTCTCTGTACATGTGCAGGCTGTGTACGTATACATATGCGCACACGTGTACAACATATATATTTTTTTTTTTTTTTTGAATCATGGCAGGTGATCTTTAGAGGCGGGACTGAGTATGGATCATTTGAACGAGGCAACTCAGGGGAAAGAACATTCAGAAATGTCTAACAATGTAAGCGATCCGAAGGGTCCACCAGCCAAAATTGCGCGCTTGGAACAGAATGGGAGCCCATTAGGAAGAGGAAGACTTGGAAGTACAGGAACTAAAATGCAAGGAGTGCCTTTAAAACACTCTGGACACCTGATGAAAACTAATATTAGAAAAGGTAACACTTTTGTTAATTCTGCGTTAGAGAAATATGATTTATAATGTTTGGGGGGGGAGCATACTTTTGCAGACTCTACTTCATTTATATTTCAGGATTAAATCTCCATTCTAAAATACTATATATTCCCGATTCTGATATAAATCACTTTTGGGAAATGTAAGCTTCATGCTTGGGTGGAGCATCTTGCTTTTCAGGGTGGAGTCTGATTTTTGTTAAGGTAAAGTCTAGCTGCTCTGGTTAAAGCAAATTCTTACATTGAAATATAAGTAATATAATGCATTAATTCTTTGGGTGTTGGACTAAGAAATGCAAAAATATGTAAGAGTAAATACTGAACCCCCAAACCAAATTCTCGCCTTTCCTCTTAATGATGGTCTGAATATTGGAAGAGCAGCAGTATTTCCATAAGAGTTGCAAGTTGGTTTAAAGGAGAGAGTGTAAATCTTTAGGTATCACATTGGAAAAGTCATTTATGATGTCAATCTTTGCAGTTTATTTTCTTAAGTACAATTCATTATTGAACAATGAACAACTTGGGTGTCATATTTTTCAGTGGCTGGTTTGCTGTAATTAGACATTTACACAAGGAAAAGGCACATTTAGAATCATTGATGTTTGTATATGGATGGCTTTTGTTTTCACTGAAAATATTTTTAATGGACAATAATATATAAATTTTACTTACCAAAATGTCTAAGTCTTTTTGCCCATGTTCTACAGGCTTGCTAATTTAAATCAAAATATGCTGCGTGTAATTTGGCATATATCTTAAAACAGCCTCTACTTTTCCTGGCATAATTGGTTATGCTTATAATCCAGATTTTTCTTGTATTTGCTAAGCAAAGTGCAAAATGGAACCAGGACTATTAAATGCACAAAGTTAGAAGGCAGAGGAATTTCATTGTGTCTAATGCATAACATTTATCATACAATCATTTATTTTTTCCTCGGTTTGGCGAAAACAAAGAATATATTGATCCTGAAATGAACAGACACAGCAGTCCGTATTGTTAGATCTTTATCTATTAAAAATGGAAAAACAGCACTTCAGCAAATTCTTTGGCCTCTGCTCATGATTACCCTATTTATTGATTGTTTGCCAAGAATGTATGCATCTTAAGAAAGCCAGGGTAAGAGCATTAAAAATATAATTTATTACGGCTTTTCAAGCAGAGTGCATTAACATTGTACAGTGAAGCAGTGGGGCTGTATAAAAAGGACTTTCTGACGCCTGCAAACATATAAGTTCCATAAATTCCTAAATAGGAGATTTCAGCTGTCTCTGGTATTATGTGATATTTGCACAGCAAACTTTAATGCCAGGACAGTTTTAGACAAGGATTCTACAGACTTCAGTGCTCCTTATGGCAGACGTGCTGTTTACACAGACTCATAAACCTTCAGCAAAAGCTCTAACACTGCCTTCAGGTTTAAATCATGCTGTATTTTTAGCAGGGAGCACTGACCAATGCTCTCCCCTTTAATACTAGAAGGTTATGAAGTTGCTGCACTTGGAGGTCTTGCCAAGTACTAGCAGGAGTGATCAGCCAGCTGAGATTGTGCTGTCCTGTATAACATTTTTCACATTAACAGAAGGACACTAGTGACAGTTTGCTAAAAGATTTAGTGGCTTGATTTGTAGTCAGATGATACCTGTGTTGCACTACCGGGATCCACCTCTGATAATCTGTGCTGAGCTTCAAAATTTGGCCAGGAGGTTCTCCTGTGTTGTTTAAAGTACCTCCTTTTCCAGAATGCTGCAACTCAGAAGGCCATGTGGCAAAAAGGGTGCTGGTAGCAGAGAAGTACCTGTGCATTGTGTTTGATCATAGCTTAATTTGTAGGAACTGATAAAGGGAAAAACAAATATGTTTTAGCTGGGTTTGAGTGTATCTGCGCTGTTTGCTAAAATGAAGCTTTGCTTACAGTTTATCTTCAGGAATTACTGGTGACACTACTTAAGAATTTTGAGCCCTTACTCTGAATCAGATGTTAATAGGTGAAACATCAATTGTGAGAGCCTGGAAGGGAGATAAAATAAAAAAAAAAAACCAAAACAAAACAACAAGCCACCACAAACGATGGAGATTAAACATGTGTGTCCACAGCTTAATTCAAACCAATGAAGAAAACACCAGTTTGCATGTACTGCTTTTGCTTTGGTCTTCTTTCCTTTACTGACAGGTCTCTCTCACATTTGAAAAAACCAAAAGAACAGACCCCAAAAAAAACAACACTAGAATGCTCCTTCCTGCACTACATAAATATTGGCAGGCTTTTACTCTTGTCTTTCATGCTGAGCCTATTGGGCAAACTGGAGTAAGTTTACGAGCTTTTCCAAGGAAGCCTGAAGGGATTTGTTTGCTAGAGATTGGCTCTCTGGTGAACAGATGTAGTTTAAATATACGTGCGTAAACAGGTATCTTTTTTAATCATGATTTCTTGCTATATGTTAGAGCACAAATCAGCATACGTGCTCTTAAAGTATGTATCTATTGTCAGGAGTAAATCTTCCTTTTAGACTACAGCATGTCAGGTGCACCTAGCAGGTTAGGAGGTTTCCATAAGTCTAGAGGGCAGTGGTTATAGAGGCATTAACATTGTAGGACTAATTGGAGTTCCTGGGTGCCCTGTTAAAATAACCCTTGTCATCATTTATGCTAAAGATGATACCCCTTTGGCAGGCTGCCATAAGACAGGTCTGTACATCTGCTTTTAACCCTTTTGCCTTCTGTCATTAAGAGATCCTAACCTGTGCCACTGGAGACAGTGGAACAGGATTGGGACCTAAAACCATAGGTCCGAGGTCATCATGTCATCCATGTCCATCTGGGGGGCCAGGAGGGATTTTCATAAAGTCAAGGAATCTGATTGTTGGGAGAGAGACTTTTTCCCTAAAACAGCTTGTGTCATTTGTTACTTCTTTCTCTGTTGTCAAAAGGGAGGAAGGGGAGGGGGGGAGAAAAAAAAGAAGGGCAGCTAAGGGAAAGAGAAAAGGTTATTTTGCTTTAATATTCTGTGCAGCGTATGAGTGGAAGGGCTTGTCATATGATGCTACAGAACTGGAAATTAGTAATTAACTTTCAGGCATGCCAAAATAGCATTGTGGGGTGTAAAGTGCGGGAGACAACAACAACAAAAAGCCCAAACTGCAGGTACACTTCTTAAAGCAGCACTGAAATCATGATTTTTTTTATTTATTTAAAGATGCAAGTGAAAGTAGTGCTCAAGTGCACTCAGTGAATGAAGCACGAATTAGTGTTAACTTTTGCCTTGTTTCCTTGTGTACTCTTGTCAGGGCGAATGTATAACACACAAGGTGATTTGTTGTTGATGTTGAAAGCAATTAAATATTTTTGGCAGGACTAAGAAAGTTTTAATGTTAACGAACAAAATTATGTAGCTGGTACTAAAATGGCTTACAGTGAAGACATCTGCAGTATGTATTTAGGTTCTCATGCTGCCTGCTACTCACAACAAATCAGGCAGGACAGAGAGAATCAACTTCTCTTCAGTCAACCTTGTTATTTCTATAGAAGGTAATTCTTTAAATCTGTATCTGATCAAGCAAGATAAATTTGCATTTCTGCTTTTCAGAGAGATGTATCTTTTGTAGAACTTTTTCTTTTTTGGGGAGGGTGAGGGGAAAGGACGCAGGGAATATATTTGTCAAATATTTGTGATGATTCTTGATGCCTCCTCTGCATGTTTGTACAGGTTTTATTTACATAATGCTGTGTAGACCCACCTACTCTACTATAACTCAAGTTTAATATGTTAAATTTAATTTTTTTTAATAGGAAGTATGCTTCCAGTTTTCTGTGTAGTGGAACATTACGAAAATGCCATTGAGTATGATTCTAAGGAGGAGCATGCAGAATTTGTGTTGGTGAGGAAGGATATGCTTTTCAACCAACTGATTGAAATGGCATTGCTATCTCTTGGATATTCTCACAGCTCTGCTGCCCAAGCTAAAGGTAAATAAGGTTTTGAAATTGTACGATGAATTATGTTTTTTGTGGGCTGTTGGGGGAGGGGCAGGTTTCTTTCAGGAATGCAGGTTTTAGTTTTTGAACTTCTTGCAAATTCTGTATCTGTTTTCTTTTTCCTTAATGTGTTTTTATTTAGCTAGTGCATGTTTTGTTCATAGGGAATGTGAAGGTAAATTCTTTGCCTTTTTTTTTTTTAAGAAGAAAAAAGACTTCAACTGAATCATTAGTATGCTTATTGACCTTAATAATCTGCTCCACTGAGGATCCACAAGGAAGTGTAAAGCATATTTGAGCAGATGGACTGTTGAGAGTCAACTTGCATTTATGACTGAATATCCAGCTCTGTTTCTTTTATTTTGTTCCTGATGGTTTTATAGACTGCAAAGTAATATTTTTATTTTTTTTGTGCTCAGTTCTTGCATTGCAAAATCCTTTCTAATTTATTAAGATGAATGCTAACTATTATATGTCCTACTGAATTCATGGGAACTTAGGAAAATATACATCTATACATATTAAGAAAATCTCTACTGAAATGCATTTGTATAATTTCATAATATAGATAAAGCACATCCTTGGTGGTGTGTGGGTGGGGGTTTTTGTGGGGGGTGTTCTTTTGTTTTCCCAGATTTAATAGGCTAGAAACAAAGGTGGAGATCTTGTTAAAATATTTCTTTTGCCCCTAGGAATTAACAGGTAAATTACTTTCTTTCAATTTTTCTTGCCCTTCTTGCCCACTCCCCCTTCCCTCGCAAAATAAAAATCCTGCAGGGCTTATCCAGGTTGGGAAGTGGAATCCAGTTCCACTCTCCTATGTGACAGATGCCCCTGATGCTACAGTAGCAGACATGCTGCAAGATGTGTATCATGTGGTCACACTGAAAATCCAGTTACACAGGTAAGTTGCATACCAGTTCTGGAATATGAACTGTTACTTATCTCCTCTTAACTGTTAATATTGCTTATATTTGTGCTTTGTGCTCAAAGTACAAAGGCTTGCCTAAATTCCTTTTTAGTTACTGTAATTCTTCTTTAGCTTACAGTATACTATTCCAGAAAACTTTTATAGCTCTGATACATAGATTTTCTTTGGATATCTCATTAAAACTATATTGCATTTTAGTCAATTAAATGATGCATTACAAGAAGGCATTTTACATAAAGTTTACTTAAGAGAAAAATATTTTTGCATATCATGAACAGTACCATCTGTGTGCATTTTGTAAAAGAATGACTTGCTCACACTTATTGTTGCTGTCTAGGTTCTTAAATTTCACGGCAACAAAAAATTAAAAACGGTTAATATATTAATGCTTTTCATGATCAGTCGTGAGAAAGCATTACACCTTAAATTGTTTTACCAAGCGCATCAGAGCAGGAAGGTAGAAGTAACATGAAAAAATAGTCGCCACATGCAGCTGATGTATAATTCATGCATCAATACAGCAGATGTGTTGTATAAAGTAATTAACTAATCGGAACAATCAGGAGACCGAGAGCAATCTCCAGATGCATCTGCTTGATGCGCAAAATGAAATCTGTCTGTCTTAAAGGAATGTTCTGCAGCAGGATGCAATCTTGTAATAATCCCTTTTCTAATCTGTGTTTCAAATAGTTGCCCTAAACTAGAAGACTTGCCTCCTGAACAATGGTCTCACACAACAGTAAGAAATGCTCTGAAGGACTTACTGAAGGATATGAACCAGAGTTCATTGGCCAAGGAATGTCCCCTTTCACAGGTACTTAGCATAACATGTAATAAATAATAAAGCACTATAGGCAACGCTGATGTGAGATTTGAGATTTCTACAGACTGTAGCAAGTAGTACCCCTGGAGTGGATCTGCCAAAAATGCAAATGCATTTGACCACTTCATGATCTTTATAAATATGCCTGCTTCATTTTGAACATAGTCTTACAACGTTTCCCATGGGGAGTCGTGAAAGGTTGTTTACACCACACTAAAATCGTCTCACAGCAAACTGGATTTTAACTGGTTTTTGTCTTCAGTCTTTGAACTGCTTTGATGCAACTACTTTTTTCAAGCACGTGTTCAAGATGTTAAAAGGCTCTTTACTTACTGCTGTCAAAAGTACTATTGAATCTGAATGCTTGTTAGATAACCTACAGTAGTTTTAAATGCTAATTCATAAAATGAGACAGTCTTTGGCATGCTATATGAGAAGGGAATAAAGAATAAAGCTCTTTGGATGATGTGTTGTTGCAAACAACCAGAGGAAAATCAGTCATTTATTAGTTCTAATCAAAATATACCTAAACAAAAATGAAACCCCAATTTATGCATTGCTAAATATTGAACCAATGCTTTCCTCAAGCCTTAGTTGTATTGTTCTATTTTTGCCATTCTTTTTGTTCTTCTCTTGTCAAATTACTGCAAAGGCGCAACTTACTTTTCTACGCACTATGGTGTCCAATGAAGCTATGGTGGGAACATGGTATATATTCTTACCTTTTAAATTTCAAAATGTTTTTTGTTGTGGTGCAGCGGAGATGAATTTAGGATACAAATAAATGATGCTAGTTGTGGCAGGGAGGTGAAAAAGAGAAATTATGGAAATCAAGGTATTTTTATGGGGATTTTATTTCTCTTGCTCAGAGTCTTTCTCTTGGAGTCTTTGTCTCTGAAAGACTTTAGTTAATCTGTAGATGACTAGTCTCTTTCTCTGTCTGTTTTTTCTGTGGATATATTAGCAGGCTTGTTTCCCATCGCTTTTTTTCCCCTACGGTTAGATTGTTTTCAGTGATGTGGCTCCAGTATAGGAAGTTCTGAAGTGGAAATAATCAAAATTATCTTCACTGGTTGCAAACCATTCCAGTAATATGTCTGCAAAGTTATCTTGTATGCACCTACTACAAAAGCATGTGAGTTTTTGCACTGCTGGCTTATGGAAACTGCAGATAACTTGGGATTTTTCTCCATTTTAATCTAATAGTGCTATTTTTTACTTGATACTGATGGCAAGCAAATAAATTCTATTGAGATGGAATACCTCATTTCTATTTGAACGTTGTGTTTCACATGGAAATTTCTGTATATATATATATAAAGCAGAAAAAAGTTTTTTAAAAGGAAACCTCTATTATAGACAGGGTCATGGTACTGAAGACAATTCAATAATTACAGTCTTCAAAAAAATTACTTTTAAACTATACTGAATTTTTATATAATAATTTTAATGGATGAAAAGCATCTTGCTTAATAACAGCTCTACATGTTAATGCTTGAGATGACCAAAACTCCAGATTACAGAACTCTGATTTGGGACTGTTTTTTTACTGATTTGTACTTCTTCATTTGTAAAAGAATAGACTTAAAGCTGTAAGCTCCTTTCTATTGTTAAAAGCATGCTTATTACTTTTGCCCTCTGTATCTTCATCAGCGCTGCTGTAGTTGGATAGCAAGAATTTAAATAGCTTCTACTTTTCTTTTTTCTTTAAGAACCAAATCATGCAAAGCTTAAATTGCATTCATTTATTCTTAACTTTTGGAAAAACAAGTTGTTACAGCGGTTGATCAAGAGCCCAGGAGTCAGTCTAAGCCTTCCTGTTTCCCTTTGGGAGTTAGAGGGAAGACACGTTGATCTGATGGTGTCCTTTTCACACGATTAAATTGATCTGGGTGATTCCCATATTTGCCTAACTAATAACTCATTGTATATTGTTCCTATGGAAGGGATACCGATTTAAGAGTGTCAGTGTTTTATTAAATGTATTAAAGTTTGTGAATTGCCCTGCAGTGGCGTGCTGCTGCAACGGAGGTGGGAAGTAAGAGCAAGGCAGAGGTGAGGAGGCAGCTTTGCATAGGGGATCCATCAAAGTGCTGGCATGGGAGATTCTTCTGAGAGCAGAGAAGGGGTCTCTCTTGTTACGTACTTCCACAGGTGTAGGTAACACCGTATAAAGTGCTTCATCACAAATGCAAACTAATGCAGTGACACCGTACCATAACTTATTAACATTGTTATGGATATAATTTATTAACCACAGAAAAATGACTCAAAGTGGAAATGAGAGTAGTTATCGTTTTCTATCACTGTCATTAGCAATACTCTGTTTTGGGTAGGTATGGAAGGATTTGTTTTAAGCCACTGTGCTCAATGTGGAGCATCTCTGAAGCCCTGTTCTCGCTTAGAATTTTCTGGATTTTCTTAAACAATCTTGCTGTTTTTATATTAAAAAATTCCTCAGAATACTGGCATTCTATGTCCTGAAAAAAAAAACAACAAACCACCAAGCAAACAAAAAACAAAAAACCATCCCTCCCTCCCACAAAAATAAAACCAGAAAAAAAACCCAAAACCCCAAAAACCTCCGAAAAAACAAGCAAACTATTTTATAGTGCAGATATATTTAACAGCTTGAGAATATGTGAGCAAACAAACTTTGAGATCCAGTTTGTTTCAATTATAGAATCATGAAAACCTAACAGCATTATTTGTTTGAGTGAGGCTTTTTTATTTTTTATTTTTTTTTTTGTCATTTTCTTTCTTGTCCAACTGAAACCTTGGCTTGGGGCATAGAGGCAAGAACTCTTCATGCCTTCCTAGGTAAAATACCACTGTGTCTCTTGCTCTCATTAGAAGAGTTGAATACATGGTCCTTTTTGAAGCTCCTGTAATTGTCTCACACTGTGACTGTTGTGGCCACCCCTGGAGGTCAGGTTTATCGCTCAGTATATGAGCCTGCATTATGGGGAATCCCTGTAATCATGACTTGGAGTACTCAGGATCAGCTGGAGCAAATAATATGGCTCTGAATTGCTGTGGAATTGCAGATAGGTGTCCAGAGGTTTAGTCTCAAATTTTTGGTATCAAGCAGTGAAGGTAAAAGGAAAGGACACTTCAAATTTTGCATGGAAAAGCCAAGCCTGTTCTGAATTATGTGCTGCAGTGGGTATTTTCAACCTTTGCATCAGGTTTGCAGATTTTATTGCTAGAGACTGGCAGTATGTGCAGATGCCGAGTGAAAGATGTTTTGTGTTTCATACACACAGCTTGCTTCATTTCTGCTTCCTCTCCAGACTTCTTTTGATTGGGAAAGTAACACGGAATTTAATCTAGGGCTCAGTTTTGGGCTATCTTGCACATTCCATTGAATTGGTCTATCTCGCGAGTGGCCTAGATCTCATTTCCCTCCTGTTTTGGCTCTTCAGTCTCCAAAGGGTTTTAAAGACATTGTTCTACCATCAATTCTTATTTCCAAACCCTTGCACAGAAGCTCTACTCTACCTCAGTCTTCTGGGAGCTGCTCTAAAGTGATCAGGCAAGCAGGCAGCTCTGTTGCATTTACTTATTTAATGTTAGTCTTTCAATGTCTCTTCTCAGCCTTAGTCTTAGCATTTTCGTACTTCACTTTCACAGTTTTGCTGTGTTTTGATTTTTAGTGCAGAAGTCTCTTATTACTTCCACAGTTAATAACTGAAATACTACAGGCTGTATTTATGCTGATATTAATAAGGGTTTTTTTTCCTTGTTTGTCCCTATTGAATTGTTGTATCTTTCACTCTGTCCATTTATATATGTATGTAGTTAGATCAGCTTTTATGAGGAAGAGGAGAGCAACATGGGCTATTGCCCCAAGAAAAGAATGGGAAATTCTTTTGATAATTCTGAAATTAACTCAGTGTGATTTTGAACGTTTAGATGTACACCTTATCTTGAGTTCCTTTAACCTTTTCTAGGAAAAGAAGATAATAAGTCACCCACCAATGAAAAGATTGTAGAGATTAATTAGTATCTGGGCACTGCTTTGAAAATATGGCAGTGATCAAATGGCATTGACTTTTCTTCTCATATTATCTTGCCTGTTTGTTTTTTTTTTTTTTTTTGTACAGAAAAGGTTTTCTAAATGGTTGTTGTTAGTATTCACAAACAGAGACTTGATCAAACCACTGCAAAAGCACTTCTGAAGCAATGTATTCTTTCTTTTACCTTTTAGAATCCTGAAATGTGAAGGTATTTTGGCTTTTTTTATTTGGGTTTTCTTGCCTGTTTTGCTTGTGCTTTGAAACTGCTTGTTTCTAGTCTGACTCTCAGGACAACCATGAGTCAGTGCATTATAGATGAGAAATTCCAGGCCTGATATATAGTAAAATCTTAAATCTCTAGCTTTTTTTTTTTTTCCCCCAATATTTTGTAGGGGACATGCAGTATTTCCATTAAATATATCCAGAGACTGTGATACTTGGGCACATAGTAATTTACAGGCATTGCATTACTATTTAAAATTTTTTTTGGAAGATATTGTGTTCCCCCCTGCCCCCGCTGATAATGTCATTTACATAATTTTGCTCTTGGTGATGGGAGAACAGTGTTTTTTCAGTCAGAGGGATATATGCTTGCATTTCATGGAATGTATGAATACACAGAACAAGTGCTGGTATGATACCCAAGTCTGAATAGTTTTGCACTTGTGATAAATATAACTATCCTGACTGCATTAACTTCCATGCTGTAGTGAATGATTCTTTGCATCTGACATGGGCACGGTATAGATCATATACTTCCCTTTCTGTTCAGATATCTTGCACTGAATTTGCATGTTGCTTTATGCAAACACAGTTTAGACTTTATATGATCTGGCAGAGACAACAGGCAGAAAGCTTTCTTGGAACATCAGTGTTTCTCAGTTCACCTGATCTGAAGGCACCTGGCCATCATAGCAAATAAGCAGCTCAGTAGAAATCCTCTTACATTTCCTCACTGCTGTTCTGACCACTCCCCCTCCTCACTTCTAAAATCATAAGCAAAAAAGTTATATTTTTTAAAATTAAAATTAGCTATACATATTGAAGGAATGAACTATTAAGAGTTGCCAAAATAAATACTTTTATGAGCAATTTTTAATTCACGCTTTACAAAATCAAAAGGTGTTTTTTACCCCCTCCCCTTTAAATTTTACCTGCCTAGACCTGAGTTCAAGTCCTTGAATTTCTTTGTTGCTTGTAAGTCTTTTCTCTCTTACTCCCCTCCCCCGATAATTAATAACCTGAGTAAGGAATGCAGCTCCTTTTTCTGTTTTAGAAGTTGCTGTACTTTAGATTTTAAAGATGTCATTAATTATTTCAGGGAAGTTACTCCTTGAGGGCCTAGGCTCAGGTTTTGGCAGGCAGGGCTTTCCAACCCACCCCTCACTTGCTCAAGAGCATTCATTGTGATATCTCTTCATGCTGACATGTTATTTGGATTTTTAAAACATTTGCAATTAACTATTGAAATTTGTGCCTATGATTTTTAGTCATCCAGATAGAATGGGGAGTGCAAAGCCTATTGTTGATGGGATGAGCAAGATGTAATGTGTGTGTTCGTAGAGCTGTTTGAGGACATTCGCAGGGTACTCAACCTTTCAATCTCTTGATCATTTGATCACTGATTTATATTTTTTAGATGCACCTAAACACTCAGTGTTAGAGCTATGCTAGTCTATCTGCAACTATTTTATCTGGGCAACACCCTATTAAAGGAGAAAATATATAGCTATTTTTTCTGCCTCTTCATTAGAATTAAATATAATAAGGATGTAGAGTTCCCTTCCAAAGCATTTACGAGGCTTGAGATTATTGTGGGGAGGAGTGGAGAAACATGACTTGTTCCTCAAATAAATGCAGTTTCTGACTTCAGAGGAGTCTTTAAAGTGTCAGTGTGTCCCTTAGTATCTGTGCTGTAATGAGGTCTTGTATTTCTGATTCTAAAAAGTGGAGGAGTCCAGTAGAGGAATGGTGCTAGTCTTGATTTTTTATATATTTTTTACACTCCTAAAGTCAGCTGTATGGAGTTATAAGCACCTGTCCTCTGCCAGGCTCTCTTGTGAACAAAGTACAAAATTAATGCATTTTTGAGACTGTGCATCCCACATTGTGGGATAACAATTTGTGGTTGTATCTCAGCAATTTTGAGAACTGTGTCATGTGAATGATTATCAGTATTGTATGGACTTCAAGTTTTAGGGAAGTGACAGAAAGAAAAAGAACACAGCACTTTTTCTCCTGATATGTTTTTCTTCTAAAACATGCATGTGTTGTAGAAATGAGCCCAACTTAACTTCTGTTTTCACTCAGCGGTCCTGAGAATGGAATATAGAATTACTTGGATTTAAAATATTTGTGGTGATGTTCTTCTTTTTATAGATATATGTATACATATAACCATGCCTTTTTTTTTTTTTTCTGGGTACATTTAGAGAGTTGGGAGGCAGTCAAGTAATGCACTACTGAAAAATTTTGTATTCATTCATTCGTGTTTCTCGCATACTTCTTAATGCAGTCATAGCCAAGTGCAAACCCTGATTGATTTATTTTGTCCATAACTTTATTTGAGAGTTAACAAGCCACTCCTCCAGTGCTCTTTAAAGCAAGATTGCAAATAAGTCTTTTTTTTTTTTCTTATTGCCAAATTTTTGGCTGTAGAGTACTGCACAAGTATAAACAACATGAGAGATCCTTTAACATAACATGAGAGAGCCTTTAGTCGCTTTGCTCCCTAGCTTTGGAACTCATTGCCAATTGAAGTAAGGAAAGCTTGGCTGTTGGGACTTTTAAATCTAGACTTAAAAGTTATTTGTTCTGTTTAGCATTTTTAAAATGATTCTATTAGGAATTGTATGTGCTTCAGTTTTAATTTTAACTCATAATGATTGTAAAGCACCCTGGGATGCTTGCATGAAGGGCGCTACAGAAACCCAAGATTGCATTGTACTGTGTTGTAATGTATTGTATTATTACATGGTGCTGGAGTTGGACCACGGACAATTCATATAGAAAGCATTTGAATACTTAGCTAAAGATAAGGAGTGAGTATGTGTGGGGGGGTACTGTCTTTTCTTGCTTCTTTTCCCCCTTTTCTGTCAGTTATTTTATTAAACTAAATTAACATGGCAGTTATTCCCTAAGAAATGCCAGCATAATTTACTGCTGCAAAGGGGCTCAAAATGTAAACCAGATGATAAACTAAAAATAAAAAAGTCCACATTAAGATTTAATTGCACTTCCCTTTCTATATTACGTTCTTATGTAAAATACATTACAAAACAGTACATTCTTTATCACTTCCTTCACTTTTAACTGAATTTCATTAACAATAAAGAAATATATTGTCTCTATTTTCAGTAATGTCACTTGACAGTTAATCCCTTAACTTGATGTACATGTCTTTAAGATTTTTTTTTTTTTTTTTTTTTTCTAATAAAGAACATGATAGCAGTGACTGGAGCCAAGTATTGCACAATCATGTGATTTGCAAGTTTCCCAGCTCACAGCTTTGCCAGTGCAGGTCAATTCACACCTGCCACACTTATGCCATTCTGGTCCTCATGTTGCTTTTCCTCAGTGATTGTCAGAGGTAGAGAGTTGTGCATGCGGCTTCTTCCTTCCCCCCTCCCGCTCCCTCCATGCTCCAAATGTGTGGTAAACCTTGTGCATTGGAAGTGTGTCCTCAGGAATTAAATGGAGTTTAATTTCTGTCCATTAGAAAGCTGCTATCCACATCACCAATTAAGCCTTCTATTTAAAGGGTGAGGAGATATGTATGTCTACATCTTAATCACTGCTGTGACTGGTTTGCAGAGACCTTCCCTGACTGGTTCAGTTATTACTAGCAGTGGTGGGAGGCACAGAGATCAGCATGATTATAAAACCTACCCAAAAGCTGAGCAAATTCTGTAGGTGCTGTAGCGTCACAGTCAGCAGATTTGAAGCTGAGGTACCTCTGTGTTAGGGGATGCAGGAGTGTAGGCATAAAGATGTGTCAGGAGAAAATTACTTGAATTGGTAATAATTTTTTACCTGACAGGAACAAAAGCAAACAGGACCCACCTGTTGAGAGGAAATGTTCAGAGACAAGTAACTCTCACCTTGTCAGACCGGACTCATTGCATGCCATTACTCTAATCATAACTTAGAAGAAAAGGGTTGAGTTTCTCAAACAGACTGAGCAAAACTCTCAAAGCTTGTTCTCCCACCATCACCGCTTTTTTAATTAATAGTTGAGTTCTTCTTATTACCAAGAAACATGGTAGGGGAACCCTAAGGTGAGGGTGAGCTTTGTCTCTCTTGGACACTTCTTTAAGAACAGCTCAAATGGTATCAGATTCCCCTGGTGCCTTGCAGCAGTGATCAGAGGACAGGTTTTTCAGGACAGAGCAACCTCAGACCTGCCTCACTCAAAGCCATGGAATAAACTGCTCAAAAGGGAAAAGCTCTGTTACCCAGAGATGGGAACAGATGAAATGTTCTTGTATACACCTGTCTCATTTTTATATTGTTTTTTTTAAGTTCTAAGATTTCCTACACTGAGAGCTTCAGTTCTTCCATAAGTTTGCAACAGAAGATGGGGAAAACTGTGCTAAAGCACAACTTGTGCCTGACTGTGTCATTGTTCAAAGGACTTGATACTTTAGAGTAAGCTGTTATGGGGAAGGTTGGGTTTTGTGATGATGAAAAACTGAGACACATGCAAAAGGACATTACTATCAATGGCCTTTCTAAAGAGGGAGAGGAGATTTCAGCTCTATAATTTTACATAGGGTGTTTGTATTTGAATCAGTATATGTAGACTCTTAGAATTTTAAGGGTTGTGTGTGTATTTATATATTTATGAATGTATCTTAAAATAAAAATTCCACCAAAATATATGTGCCAGCTAGCACATCCCCAAGCTCGTACAGGTGTGTTACTTATTCTGGACTTTTTCTAAGGAGGAGCTTTGTGTGCTAAATCTAATCTATCTAATTTTAAATCTATTAAAATTTATATATTTTAATATAATGGATAGCTAAGAAAAAAAAATTAGTAAGTAGAACCTCAAAGTGCTTGTACATATTCCTCATAGAAAACTAGATGGAACATTTCTTTTTCAAGATACCTTCATTGAATCTTGGATATTTTTATGAATTCTTCAGAGTGTTTATACTTTTTACAAACTCTTGACAGTGAAAGGTAGCAACACTGAGGCGAAACTAGTGTCTTGGCTAACATAGCTGCTTAAAATATCATCTTTATGTGATTTTAATTAGCAGAAGTTAAGAATCCATAGCAAATTTCATACTATAAATTGTTCTTTTCCTGACAAATTTTTACATTTTTCTCAGAACAGAAAGTAATTTGTTCTTATGCTACTAGCAGCACCTCCCTCACAGAATTTGGGTCTATATGATAAAGAATAATCAGATGTGCAGGTGGCTCATAAAGGGGTCCATGGCCTGAAGGAATACAACTGACACTTAAGCAGCATAGATAAGAGATGTTACATTTGGCACTAGAGGGGTATTTAAGCAATTAGAG
Organism: Margarornis squamiger; assembly: GCA_035222235.1. Lineage (NCBI taxonomy): Eukaryota > Metazoa > Chordata > Aves > Passeriformes > Furnariidae > Margarornis > Margarornis squamiger. Next base: position 35,833,753 of record JAWWTY010000077.1, on the reverse strand, counting down.
GGTGGAGAGATGCACTCTTTTTTTTTTTTTTTTTTTTTTTAAATGTATGACTAACTTTTAGTTTGAACTTCAAAAAAAAAAAAATGGGTAAAAAGGTACATAGAAGGGTACATATCTGGTGAAAGAGATTACCCGGGATGTGGTGAAAGATGCAGCACAAGCCTTCAGATAAATATCAGATGATTTCTCTATCTCAGCCACTGGTAACTGGGCCGAACTCAGAAATTGCTAGATGAAGTTCTAAGGTCTCTTTTTGTATAGATTCCAAAATGGGTGTTCAAAATGGCCTCTTTCAACTTTAAAAATCTTGTGTCAAAAATGGAAAAGAGATCAAAGAAAAGACTTATCCTTAACACCAAAAGAAATTCAGCAAGACAACTGTTAGTGCTACTGAGTCTAATGTCTTCTTGTCTGGACATTGTGCCTTAGGGCTCAACTTCATGCCAGACATCTGATGCTTTGCCTAGCAGAACAGTGGAATCCGAGAAGAGACTTGCTGAAAATCATGTCCTATTTCCCAGCAAGGAAATCTTCCTTAACATGTTGGATATTAAGCAATCCTATAAAAACTGTATTGGAAACAACCATTGTAGCTAGTTGAAGATATGACAATTTTCAACATCTCTGTCAGGAGAATGTATATAGTGCATTTTTTGTGGAAAGTTTAACATAAGCAAAACTGACTTTAATGCATTAATAGGTCTAAAATGTCCCATCTCACACAAAGGATAGTACCTGAAAGCCTTAGGATAGTACCTGAAAGCATGTACATTAGGATAAGCATTTCAGATAGGAAACAAGTCAGAAGCACTCTGACCTGGCTGGAACAGAGTGGTTGGAAAGAAAAGCAATCTACCTGAGCGTAAGACTGAAGGTGTTTCAGATTTTCACCAAGTCAGTCTGTGAGATCTCCAAGGCCTCACCTTCCTCTTTATCCCCATACAAAAAATGCTGGTTTGCCCTATCCACATCCGTCATGGATAATTTGTCATCCTGGGCTCTAGCTTCCTCTAGCTTTGCTTGTTGCATCCTGAGGAGAAGGGGTGAGTGTAGGTGGACAAGCTTCATGTAGTGCATTGCCTAGTGTAGGAACAGCAGCCTTCTGGAGAGAGGCTGAGGACACTGTCACCACATCATGGAATTTGTAAGGAGGGATGGAACTTAACCTCCAGTAGCGTAGCTCTGGTCCTGTGGATTTGAAGCTCAGCTTCTGGGTTTGACTTCATCCAGAAGAAATTGTACCTGTGTGCACTAAGATAGTGTCGTGATGGGTACCAATGTGGGAGCAATGGGGAGATCCCCTGAAAACGCACATTTCCAGTTCAAGCTGAAAGAGCAGTTGAAAGCAATCTAGTTACTTCATAACAGCCTTTCAAATGGAATCCTGGCTAAAATGGATAGTGCTTTTCTTACCCGTGGAGCTCTCAAATTTCAGAGCTCTGCTGGCAAAGGCACTTGCATAATCAAAATCTTAAGGTGTAATAACTCACCCCTCAATTTCATTTTAATTCCTTGAAGTAGACCAAGAATTAACTTATTAAATACTGATTATTTTGCATTTTATATTTTATTCAGGTTGATTTTAGGAAGGGTTTAGCCAGGACTTTTACTACTAAGTACTTGCCATTTACAAATTGTGGGCAATAAAAATCAGGATTCTTAAAAAGATTGATGTTGGACATTTGACAATGAAGACAAAAACGTGTTATGTCTCCTTATCTTTTATAGGTTGAGGTTGTGACTTCTCTTTCTTTTTTTTTTTTTTTTTTTAAATCTAAGGCACTGTGCCATAAAGCTTGTAAAGCAGTTACGAAGTTCTTCAAATCTGAATTAACATTTCCCACCTACCTTTCTTTCTCTCTTTTAAGCTTTTAACCTTTGTAGTTATAAGACTAGTATCTTGGGAAGCAGCTTTTTATTTGAGCTTTATTTATATCCATCAGTGGGAGATGCTCGGAAAACATTGGGAGAATGCTGCTCTGTCATGCAGCAACTGGGAATTTACATTACAGAATGGTAAAAATAGTGCAAGGATCGGTTCCTTCAGATGCTGAATCTTCATTTTGGATTTTCAAAATCTTCCCATGTGTGGGTATATTTCTATACATATCTAAATATGTGTGTATATATGTATATATTATTTGGGTTCTTTTAGTTTTATATCTTCCCTCATCATATTCAATCTAGCTTTATGTTTACATTAATACGTATATTTATAACACTTAAAGACAACATAAGGCAGAAAAGGAGGAGGAGATAATTTAGGTTTTACAAGGATAGGAGAAAGGAGGAAAGACGTGCCCATATATTGGAAGAAAAGCTTGTGCCGTCATTGTAAATCTGCCTTTAATCAGTTTTAACTTATATGATCAGCATTTGCCATGCAGATCCTTACTTCTCCTGACCCTGGCAACAGTATGGAGGTCAGATAGCCATCCAAGTGCAATGCCAAAGGCACAAACAAAAGTTTTTTTCTTCTCTGTCCATCTGTGGGTTTTTCCCTGATCCTGCGTGTTTATAGGGCATATGACAACAAATTCCATTGCATTATTTGCTATAGTACAAGCTAATGGACCAAAGAATCTAACATAACTCTTCATATGCAGTTAAACTGTCCATTTCATGATTCCTTGTCCAAAAAACCAGCTAGTGGCTGGATATATTTGGTCTGCTTTTATTTGAAGTGGCAGATGATATTTCTCTGCCATGCCAGAACACTAGGAACAACGTTTTGCCTTGGTTGGGTTTTTGCAGTACGTGGGCTGGTGTGGGCTCAGGCAGGCTAAAATCTTTTGATTTGGGGATAATCTTGTGTTATCCGGTTGGGGCTTGAATGTTCCCTTCTCATTTGAAAAATGTTAACGTAGAGCCTCCTGAGAAATAAGCACTCCTAAGAGTTCAGCTTGTATTAAAACTGATGCTTGCTATTTCCAAGCAAACAAAAGCCACTGATAGTGACTAGGATAGGGGAAACAAAGTTCCTCTGTCCTTTATGAAAAGATCCTCCCCCCTCCCTTCCCACCCCCCCTCCAAATCTTTAAGTTCTGTTCTGCAACTTTATCACTATTCAAACTAGATCTAGGGACAAAGGCTCGTAGCTTTTCTCTTTTTCTTTTTTTTAAAAAGGCATGTTAGGTTTGCAGCATTGAAACATGCTTCCCTGCTGGAGTCTAGGGATGTAAAGCAGAGGATTTATGGAAGACAAAGTAGAATAGAGCCTTAAAAGTTTGGCTTTAAAAAACGGAGCCAGTAGTTTGACAGATTGTTCAGTAAATGCTCATTTTATTGAGAATTATAAAAAAGGTGCTTAACGCCTCTGTACCATTAATATAATACATTAAAAGAGTACTGTCAAGATTAGTGTTTCAGCTCTGAAAATTGACTAGGGTTTATGGGCAGCACTGTTCATACTCTTCTTGTAAGATGAGGTATCTTCTACTTACCACTTGACAAAACCATTATATTGTTACAAGGCTTTAGACTGAAAAACTTGATAAATAGTAAAACGTAAATAAAATGTCATTTGAAAAGTGGGAGAATAGTTGCTGCCTGTCTTATAGCCAGATTTAGCAGATGCGGGTTTGAATGTAAAACAGTTGTGAAAATAGCCGGTGTCAAACTAGTGCAAAATTAAACTTGTGGGGTGTTCTGTTTTCAGTGTCTGTCATTGTTGAAGCACTCCATTTCAAAAGCATGCATTCCTTTCTACAGAAAAAAATCAGATTCCTTAGTTGAAATTAATTAGCATTCAGAAACCAGATAGCATGTTTTTGGGTATTCATGAGATCTCTGTTTGAAAAAATGTTTTTAACTTGTAGAAATGTGTTGCAACACACAGATGGGAAGAAAAAGAAAAAAAAATCTCTTTAGCAAGCACTGTGTGTAAAAGGAATATTACATTTTGCACGCTCCTGATTACCCTGTGTAAACAGTTTTTGACATCTGTCTTTATAGTTTTCGAGGAGAGGAAGACTTTGTTAAAAGAACCATTTTTATACAGCAGTCACCATTTCAGTCTTGCTTTACCTGTATTATGAAAGCAGATGGTCTGCATGTCTTTTGAATATTTATAACTATCAAAAACAATCTCTTGCTATTCACCCTTAGGCTTATGAGATGTCAGGACTGTTCTGGTTGAAAAAAAATCATCTTGGGTGTTTACAGAAAGGGGATTACATTAAGCTGAAATGACTATACATTTTCCAGTTTAATATTTGTCCATCAGCTGTTTAATCGTATTTAGATAATTGTGTAAATAAGTTGTTGCAGCCCTTGCCCCTTTCACTGAGCAGGCTTGAAGCTTTAAACACCGATGAATGAGTTACGAAAAAGCTCAGATTTTTTTTTTTTTCCTAGTTAAACAACCTGGAAGGCCTAAGTAAGTTTTGGTTACAATGCTCCTTTTGAGGGAAATGTTTAATTTGCAAAGGAATCCCCAATATCTAATTCTGCCGATTTGTGTTAGGAAGCTGCTGTGTCTGTTACTCTGCTAAGTCTGTTAGCATGTATTTGCTCTGTGTAAATACTGCAGCCGAAGTACCCCTTCATGAGGCATGAAAACAACCTTATTCTGCCCATATAAAAATAATTTTAAGGTTATTTAGGGGAAGTTTTGGGACTGTGGGGGTTAAAAGCTTTTTTGACTGGAAGCTGAGCAATCACTGATAACAGATTTTGCTGTGGTTGGTTGATTTGGCAGAAAAGCATGAACAGTTTTGGTTTAGATGATTGAATTAACCTGATTAACATTGTTTTTGTTGCTTTGCAAAAAGGACAACAGTATACTTTTAGCAATGATCGAACAACACTTCACCTGGTTGAAGAGCAATGTTAGAGGCAATGACTTAGAAAAGCCTCCCTTGAAGCACCTGCAGCAGTGGCTACAGCAATTAGTCAGCATGAAAGGCTCGGGTCCTCCCCACGTCTGGCAGGACACACCTTGCATTAGATTCTGGCATAACAAAAAAGGTGTCTGATGCTACCATTTTATTGGGGGTTGTTTGATAAGCATATGAAAATATTTCTGGTTGAGATTTATGATATTTCCCTAGGGAGTTTTCCAACTTCTTTGAGAAAACATGGTGTCAGGTTTTCAAATCTGTGGTATTTAATCTTCCAGAGAAAATGGGATTTTTTTCAATCTACACTGGGTGAACCTCAGCTGAACTTCAGAACAAATTCTACCCCTACCTCCACACAGTTGTTGGATGCCTAATTATAATTAACTTATTTGGCTAAAAAAAGAGCACTTGGGCTGCAGCAGATGGTATCATTCCAGAATAGTGGGATTTCTGTGAAGGTGGCACCATTTCAGATGAGATCTCCCAGTTTTCAGAACAGGACTGCAAGTAATGTGGTTGGGGGAAGGGAGGATGGGAGAGAGGAAAGAGGGAAATTTGAGATTTTGAAGTCTTGCAACTTATTTTCAGGGATAAATTTCTAGGACATAAGTTAAGACTGGATCAGTGACCAGTTTTTGCATTCTTTCAATTTTCATTGCAAAGTGTGAAAAAGAAATCTGATTATGACTGATGAATGTGATGCATTTGAATATTTGTATGATATGTTTATATTTGTCGTCCTTGTATGTGGAAGGCCTCTGTGCCTCACAGATAAGGAGGATGTATGCAGTAGTACCTGAATATGATGTGCTTCAAATACAATGATTTTGATAAGACATGGGGAGCTCCTCAAGTGTAGTGACCCAGGTAATATGAAAAACATTGATATGCCTCCAGTTTAGACTGTGGATCTCTGAGGATCGCTAACCCATAGGCTTAATCCTAATTTTGTAGGCCATAAGCATACCAGATACTCATATATGTAGACTGGCATTAAAATGTAGAGGAATTCTACAGCAATAGGAATTTCTATAGGAAAGTTTATCTCTGCACTGATGTGACTGCAGGTTTGATGAGAACAAATAAAGCTTAGAAACAATGAAATTCAGTGTTGTCACATTATTTTCTGAGTTAACAAGGTAGTAATATTTTATCTGACTTGTAAAATTTTGCCTTCAGTGAATTAGTAAATAAATCATTGATTCCTTCTGATGAGGATTCTTAGCGTAGGTAATATCACTTGAATGTTTGCATGAAGTGTTCTTGAAGAAAATGCAGGATAATTTTCATTTTTAGATGTGTTTATAATGTCTGTCTTTTTTTTTTTTTTTTTTTAATCTACTTTGGAGAGCAGGGATAACATCCCAATGTTAGCCATCAAAGCTTGAAATTCACATTGTGTCAAAGAAGCTAAAATTCCTAGCAGTATAGCTTAGACAGACCAGTCCCCTGTTTGGTTGTAAAGTAACTGCATTAAATCTATTCCTGAAGAAACAGAGGATGTCAAAAACTGCCATGTCATTTGTATATCATCTCTTTTAAAATGGCATGGAAGGGAGGACTAGGAAATCTTAGAGTAACATCTTCATCCATAATAGGCAATTTACTAAAATTATTAAAAATATACATGTTTTCATACTTAATAAAGTTAGTTGGGCATGAGAAGACATCTGAAAGGGGCAAAGTTAAATAAGAGAAAACTGCCTTGAAGTTTAAATGACCTCCACAAAATATGCATGAGCTGATACAGGGTAGCGGCTCATGACAGGTGCAGTTCCCCACTTTGCACACACAGATCTACAGGTTTTGCATGTAGAATACATGTGCAGTCATATAATTTACCAGTTCAGATCCTCAGGACTTTTAAAATCACACCTTATGTATCATGTGCCCACATTTAAAATGGCTTAATCTGTAGAAGCACTTAAAAGATAATTTTGTACATATCAGACATTACTGATACTGCTTATTATACCGGAAATTGAAATTGGGTTCAGGTGGGCTTGGTTCAGGTCATTCAGGCTAGAGTTACGGTAGTCTAATAAGATTTCACTCTTCTTTTACACCACTGACAAAAGGCTTCTAGCTAATTTCAGAAATGCCAGATTAATATCAAGAAATGGCAAGAATTTTGGTGATTCAGAGAAACATTAAAATAGCTGCCTTCTGAGTAGAGGGTATCCACATTTGGCATAAATAATACTGCCTCACTGTAGCAGTTCTGAGCCTCCGCAAGTAGCTTCTTACTGAGTAATACCTTGGAAAACGGTTCTAATGAACTTCACTAAGATCAATAATCAAGATACTTTCAGTCAGAGACTGAACTAGCCTTATAAAAGAAGACTTATAGTAATATTTATTGCAGTTTTACTCCAAACTATTTCTTCCAATGGTTATTGCAGTTTGTCTAACCAAGGGTTGATGCTGTGTATCGATTTTATGACAGCACAAATATATCTTAATGTCACATGCTGAATAGCAAAGAAACGTAATAATCAGGGCTTTGTCTTCTTGACTGTTGTTTTCTGGATACACTGGACAATTCTTGTAGTTAAACTAAAAGTAACTACTTTCCACAAAGAAATTTAAAGGGTGACAAAGTTCAGTCTATTGAAATTACATTTGCTAATTTTTTTGTTCAGACATCGTATATTGGGTATAATTTTCAAGTTGGAGCATTATCTCATTTTGCAAGACTTAGTCTTAATTGATTTTGTAAATGAATGTACTGGAACTGAAAGTTTTATACATTGTAAATTCCACTGTTTTAAAATTGGTCAGAACTGAGCAGAAGGTAAATTTCTCACTGTAGCTATCTGATATCTTGAGAACCTTTGAGAAAAAAAAAAAATCTCTATCATCCTTTGGTCTGTTTTACAACTAATAATTCAGTTACAGAATTAGACATGACAATAAGCCTTTCATAAGCCTGTTTTTGCAAATCACTTAAAATACCCTGTTTAGGAAAAGCAAGGCTGGGTTCATTTTGGGTTGTTAGATACATACTTTATTCTGCTGTAAACCCCTTATTTTATCCTACTCCTAGGTCAGTTAAACTTTGATTCTGCGATTTTCTGGGGTCTGTTCTGTGATGAGTGACACAGAGGGACTGGACATGAGTCACTTGTGTCACTGCTTGCATTTGTGAAGGCAGTGTCGGATATGTATGCCTGTAAACTTGTGTGGGTATGTGAAGGGTCAATTAAATTTAGAAGGAGAAATAGGATGAACAAAATTCACTTTCAAGATTAGCATCTTCTGTCCAGAGCCCATTCCATTGCCTCATGTTTCTTGGTCAATAACTTTGTTCTTCCCGTAGTATATCTGCTTTTTTTGCACCTATTTACAATATACCTTGGGTTGTTTTCACACTCAATTAATAAGTTTTTTAAAAGGCTTTGGAAGATAGGATTAAAAATGCAATATGGTTCTTAAACTCTAAAAATATAATGGTTCGACAATTGAAATAATTTGTGCTTTGACTTGTACTGCTCTGTATTACAGATTTTCTTTTCTTTTCCCTTTTTCACACAGAGTATGATTTCTTCCATTGTGAACAGCACTTACTATGCAAATGTCTCAGCAGCAAAATGTCAGGAATTTGGAAGGTGGTATAAACATTTCAAGAAGTCAAAAGATATGATGGGTAAGCAAAAAAAAAAAAATTGCCTTGATGCTGGTTACATACCATTATGTGTCACATTGAGGTCTGTCACAGTCATATAAGAAGCCAGTTCCCTTCACAATAAGTTTAGGATGCTTTTGATGAGTAGATGTAGAAAGTACATATATAGTGGAAGAATTCATTTAAATAAATATTTGCTATTGAAACAGCCAAGCTGACTTGTGTTGCCAGAGATGTAAAGCTGTCATTCTGTAAATCTAGAGATCTTCTACCACCCAGAATAATTGTTTAGAAAACCTGTTCCTGGAACTGTGACGAACCGATTTTTTAATGTATGTATTTTTTTCTTGCCCTGGATAATGTATATTTAAAGAAACAGGCTTCTATAACTATCACTACCTTTCAGCAAGAATGCTATAATTTTATGAATTCATATCTTTCTCTAACTTTGGGACCCTAATTTCAATTCATTTTAACAAATACTTGTTGTGACAATTATTTGCTTGTTGTAGTAATCACAAGTAAATTATTGGATTAAAAAAATCCATCAGTGGGACATATTTATTCTGTGATACCTTTTATCTTTCTTAAACCTGTTCACATAATTTTAAACATTATCTCAGAAGATTTTTACATAAATTTCAACAGAATAGGGAAACAGGACCTCAGTTTGAATTGAATTTTGAGCTTGACTTAGCTTTCCGTATTTGAAGCAGAATCATTCATCTACCAAAACGGGTTCCTTGCCTTTTTATAGCTTAAGGCTGTAATGAAGACAATGCATCACTTTTGTGATAATTGCTTGAATTACTATTCCAAGTGAATGGCCCACTTGGGTTGATCTCTACTTTCCACAAGTGAAAAAACGCAGCTTCTTTTCTTAATCTACTTTGTACCTTCTGTGCAACACCAGAAGCCTTGTTCTGAGACCACCAAATATGGTGGTAAGACTTCACTTGGTTTCAGGTGGTCCACATGCAAGGCACCGGAGCACCTGCATGGGAGAGTGATCTTTCCACAACAGCCCCTCCCACCTCCTTTGGAGCAGCACTCCTGCGTGGTGCAACCCCTGCTAAATTTTCCTAATGTGGCCTGTCAAGGCAGGTTCACCATCCATTCATTAGGGAACAATGAAGCCAGTGAATAGGAAACGTATGTGTTTTTGCGTTTTCCTGTGTAACCTAATGCTGAGGGGACAGGCAGTACTGCCCCCCAAAGCCACCTGGGTGAGGAGTAGCAGGGCCTCTGGTTGGGGACTGATGCAGGCTATGGAGCAGAACTCTCTGTAGAACAACTGGCTTGCTTTTTATTTATTAAGATTCTGCCTGTGATAGGACAGAGGAGGAAGACAGGGATGCAGGTGGGAATCCAGGTGCCGATTTCTTCATCCAGCTCTCATCCTTGTGGAGGAAAGGGTGCCCTTGCACCGATGGCTGTTAGTGAAGATCACAGTTACTATGAAAAGCTCAGCACTGCTTTAAAAAAAAACCCAAACCAAACCAAACCAAAAAAAAACACAAAACCCTTTACTACTATAAGAAAAGCTACAACACTTTTGTGAAAATACTGGACTTTTAGTTTTTAAATAAATCATATTTTCTTAAGGCTATTTCCAGATCAGAGTTGCTAAACCTCTAGAAGTGAGATTGTTTAAAATAAAGAAAGTGACATACGTTGATAAAAAGGAAAATCCTTTCTATCAGTCTAGAGTTATTTTATATTGTTTAATCATGCACAAGGGGGAAACTGGAAGAACTCTTGTAGTTTAAAAAACTGGGTTGTTAATTAACAAGGAGGGTGTGTCAAGGCAGATGAGTTAATATAAGAAAAAAATTCAACCATGTTGCAAGTCACTGAAAAAAACCATGCATACATGGTTGCAAGATAAAGCAGCCCATCTGTGTAATTTACATAAATTATACTAGTTCCTAGCAGTCCCATCTAGAAATTAGCAGAGCGTGGGGAGGTCTGCACCTCACCCTGCTTGTTACAGATTTCCAGTGGCTGGGAACTGCAGATGTCATGGCAGGGACATCATGGGAGGAACAAAAACAGTCACTGATGTCTTCTCTCGCTGGAAGGGGCATGCATTCCCTTAACAGTCCTCCGTACCCTTTGCACAGACGCACTTACTGTTTGACCTGCATCATCTGCAGCACACAGAATGGCTTTTTGTTTCTTCTCTTTGCCCTGTCTCTATTTGGTTATTGCCTTGTCCGAAGTCCCCTTTGCCCATCACTGTGGGATGCAGCAGCCCACTCATGATTGGGTTGCATTGCACCATTTTATATTTGTTTATTTTTATTAGCATGTCTTATGAGGACAATCAAGTTTGTGATTTTCAGTCTGATAGTGGCCTTTTCAATGTTTCTTTTCCACCATAGTTGAGATGGATAGCCTTTCTGAACTATCCCAGCAAGGTGCCAACCATGTCAACTTCAGTCAGCAGCCGGTCCCAGGGAACACAGCCGAACAGCCTCCATCTCCTGTTCAGCTCTCTCATGGTAGTCAACCATCAGTTCGGACCCCGCTTCCAAACCTGCACCCTGGACTTGTATCTGCTCCCATTAGCCCTCAGCTGGTAAATCAGCAGCTGGTTATGGCCCAGTTGCTGAACCAGCAGTATGCAGTGAACAGACTTCTAGCCCAGCAGTCCTTAAACCAACAGTACTTGAACCACCCTCCTCCTGTCAGTAGATCCATGAACAAGCCGTTGGAGCAGCAGGTCTCAACAAACACAGAGGTGTCTTCCGAAATCTACCAGTGGGTCCGTGATGAACTGAAACGAGCAGGAATCTCACAGGCAGTATTTGCACGTGTGGCTTTTAACCGAACTCAGGTCAGTCTTCTTTTTTCTTATTTTTTTCTAAGTTTAGGATGTCCTTCTTTCTCTTTCTGATTAGTAATTGCCATTTTTTAAGTCTCTCTCCACATTTCTACCTTGTTACTTAGCAACTTTGAAGGAACCATGCTTCCTTGCAGGGCCATTGTCCCTGTTCATGCAGGACTGAAATCTTCAGGGATTGGTTTGTGGAAATACATGCTGTTCTTACACCCTGATTCCTCTCCAGTTGTGATGGTTTATGACTAGCTGAACCTTCCCTGGAAAGGAAGTGAACAGCTCTATGCAGAATCATTCACAAAGTCATCCACCAAATTGCCTTTTCTGTTGCAGTTGTACCCGTACTGACCACGTTCACACACTGAACAACCTGTTTTCTTTCACAGGTGTACCAGAGATGGTAATTTTTTATTTTTTTTTTTCCAGTGCAAGTCTTAATAACACCTTTTCTGGCTTCTGAAAAGATTAAAATTTAAAAGCTATATCATTAGATTATGTACTCTTTACATGTATTTTTGTAGCTTGTTAGAAAAACAGTAGTTGCTGAGCTTGCCACTGTCCACGTCAGAACATATACTTTAGCTCTTCAATGCAGGAAAAGCTAGCCCTAGCAAAGCTGATAAGTAACACTAAAATGTGTTATTTTTTACACCTGTTTTAGAAGCTAACCCTGTTATAATTTATTCTGCTCTATGAATTTAACTTAATGCCATGTTGCATGGAATTTAATCAAGCAGAAATTATGGAAGAAATGTCAGTATATTCAATGCAAATAATAAGATCTCAAAATTTTCGAAGTATGTTTTAACAGAAAATAAAATATTTTTAAAGGGATTTTTTAATAGGAAATATTGTAAAAATACATAGGTAAATTTGCTTTGTATTCCACAGTTTTAAATGAAAACACATACTTAGGGAACAATTTGCCCATCATAAATGATAGTATAACAAAAAAATCATATTTTGGGCTTCTCTTGAAACATTTTTGTTTCTTCCTGCATAGCTTAGAGAATAAAAAGTCTGTTTCAAATGCTTTGGTACCAGGTTTGAATCAGCATGTCATTTGTAGTTGTTCTGAATTACTATTGCTTTAAAATTTTTTGCATCCTCCTTTTGCTAAAGGAGAGTCATTGTGTGAATTCTCTGTAGAGCTGTGTGTGTGTGTGACTTTCCTCTTAACAGAGGAGGTTTTTAAGATCTATCTGGGTCTTTCATACCAAATTTCTTGAGATACATGAACTCATGCAAGTATTACTTACCTTAACTTAGGTCCAGGCAGTTTCTGTTGTTATATTTACAAATAAGTGACATAGAGTCTTGTTTAATAGAATGTTTAAAAAATTAACTCTTGATACTATAAAGTATTGATGCTTATATAGTAGCTTCATGTTACAGTGGTTTGTAGCTGCCATCTTAACTGGACAAAAAGCCTAGCAAGTAATTCAAAAAATAAAATTTATTTTATATTTTTTTCTTTATCAGACTTGCCCTAAAGTACGTTGTTTTCTCTCAACTTTCTTCCACCTCTGAAGTAAATTGGTCGGTTTTTGTCAGCCAGTTTTGCATACAGCTTTTGGCATATCCTTTGTGCATGATCAGTATTCGTTACCTGAAATACAAGGCTGAGTGGTTCTGAGTGGGCATTGAATTTATATGACACAGTATGAGAAGATGCTCTTTAGATGTGATGAATGCAACTGTAGAACCAGATTTCTAGTGCAAATACTGATTCTTTACTTTTATATTAGTATTATTATTATTGCAGTAAATATATATTAAAAATATGTATTAATATGTATTTTTCTTACTACAAATGTTATTAATATTTGTTTAAAGTTCAATTCTTCCACAGTCTTTATGGTTAACCAGTTCAGTAAAGCGTGTTTAAAGTGACCCGAAACTGGAAGGAAATCCCAAAATGATCACTGAAAAAAATTCCTCTAAGGAGTTATGAAACATATATCTATGAAATAGATATATATTTTTTGACAATTTTCAGCCAAATCTACTTGAGAGAACACAGAGTAGTATCCCTATAGTCTAATTGTGTTAGCTAATCAAGTTAGTATTTGCAGTTAGTTATGTAAGATTTTGCATTGTTTGTTATGTATTGTGGAAAATGTAACGAGCAAAAAGGAAAAATACTGGGAGCCTAGACAGTATTAGCCTCAGTTTTGCCAAGAAATATCTCAGCATACTTTTCATATGAAGCAAAGCCCCACTGAGTTAGAGAGTTTGTTGTAGGTGCATTTCACCTTAGCAAAACTGGAAATTGTTAATTTTACCCACAGTGATAGCTAATGTCCAATGATAAACACAGGTACCAGCAATTCTTATATGAAAACCTTTAAATTTGTTCTGCTTGCTGTACTTCTGAACTCATCACAGCTTATTCAAGGATACATCAAATTTAGTTAAAATTAGAGCAGCACTTTAATAACTGAAGCTATTTATAAATTATTTTCTAATATGGATGTAATATCCTAAGTCTTTTTATTTGTGTGTGTGTTTGTTTGGCTAGTGCAAGTGAAAATGCAGGTTTAAATTCATCTACTCTTTTCTGAGATAAAAAGCTAACTCAGGCTTACCACTGACATTTTTGTCATAAGTATATTTGAGCCATGTTCAGGGACCAGATCATGCTATCAGTTTCTAAAGGCATGAGAACTCACTGAAATCAGTTAGGACTTCTGTGAAAGAAATATCTGGTGTCAAGGTACAATCTCAGATGAGGGAAGAGATTTACTTTCAATGTAAAAGTTAAGGAAGGAAATGATTTATAAATTTAGAGGAATTTCACTTAATGTTTAGGCAATAAAATGGACGTTGGTGAAAATGGCTGAAGACATTGGCATCTCTTGTTTTTCAGGCTTATGCTCTCTAATATGAATACAGAATTTGGTGGTGGTTTTGGTGGGAAGGAGGGTTCTGCCAGCTTAGTGTAGTAATTCGACACTTGGCCCTAATTGTCAAGATTTTTTGGTTTGGGACGAAAATGTTGGTTGGAAATATTTCTACCTTTCTCCAGTCAAAGGAAAGAATTTGGTTAAAATACTTTTGAAAATTAGATTTTTTGTTTTGGTTTGGTTTGGTTTTTGTTATTACCTATTTATAAAGCAGAAAAAAACCCTCAGCCACACCTTAGAAGCATGTCTGTAAGAAAGGGACTTTAATGTCTTCCTGAATAATTTCCATCCTACCCTTAAGTTCCAAATGGTAATTTCAAAACTGAGTTCCCAGGAATGTGCCTTCTCAGCTTTAATCAAAGTCCAGATAACTATAATTTGAGTGAAAATTCACATCTATACAGGCACAATAGAACAATTGTTATAGGGAGTAGAGGTTTTGGAGAGCAGAAATGCTTCTAGGAGGGCTTCAGAGTCCAGTTGGCTCTGGACTTTTGCTTGTCCTTCAGCAGTTGTGATTCCAACTCCCTGGGTGTAAAGAAACAAGTTGAATCCTGTTAGCATCTCTTTGCAGTGAACCATGGAAAAGTTTGTTTAGTCAGAATTTGTGGTAGCAGAACTGAGTTTCACCCCAAGCAAGGCTACCAAAGGTGACTACAGGTCTCTCTGTTTGCCAGGGTAATTTTTGTAAATTATGGTTCAGTTGCCAGATCACCAAATATATAAAACCAGTATTTTTTCCAGCTGATGTCAGTGTACTTTGCAGACACCTCTGCTGTCTTGAAAGAGTGAATTCAGTATTTTCTTGTGCTTTGCTGGCCAGAAAATGTCATTTGTGATCGGTTCGCTGCCCTGGGTGGCCCTGAGCAGCCCTGGGGTGACATGACAATACACTGAGGCCGCCCCCCAAAGCATGGTGCCATAGCCTCCCATCAGCAGATAGGCTCTGCTTGCCCCTTCAAATGTGCAGTTAAACTGGGAGTTTCTCTGCTCTGTTTTCTTCTTAGAGCTGGAGTGAAGCATCAACGTTTGTTGGGCTGAACTGCTTTCAGAGCCCTAAACAAATAAATAAACTCTCCTGTTTCTGTTGTGTTTGTAAATGTAAACATGAGTCAGGAAATGGAAGGCTTGGGTTCCCATAGCAAGTCTGACATTTGACTTGAAGGTATAGCTTAGCCTGGTGTGTGGCAGGGTGATGAGTCTGCACTGCATGAGCAAGGAATTGTGTTAGTCACAGCTGTGGCTGGAGCTGTAACTGGAGTTACCCACTGCCTGTCCCTGTACACTTTCAGCCATAAGGTTTGCTGTGTGAACTCAGGTGCTGTTGTACGGAGATGACCTCTTGGCTCCATCTTCACAAAAGACAGAGGAGTGCTTTTTGCTGCTTTTGCCATGTGTGACTATTGCAATTTTTCTTCTTCCCACCAGTGGCAACGTTTGATCTGAAGATTTTTGAGTACTTCCCAGTGTTTCTGCTGGTTAACTTTTCTCTCTGCCCCCTTTCTACTTCAGCTGCATTTTCATTTAAAATATCAACTGCCAGGACACATAGCCTTTTTGTTCATGCATAATGCCTGTTCTCATATGTGAAAACTTTTGTATATTTAGGACTGTGGTATTGCTAATTCTGGGCAATTGCTGTTTCAAAGGAGGATGCTTGGATGCAGTAGATGGATCCATGTAATTGTAAAACAAAATCTAAGTTTGCACAAACCACCTTCTCAGGCATTTTTTTTTCTTTCCACTTTGTCTTTGGCACACTTTATTTTCCAGTAAAATGAAAAACGAAGATGGATTATTCAAAATTGATAACAGTAATGGACCATCATGTAATGTTTTATTGAATTTGAGTTCTGTAAATTATGTGGTAGAGAGAAATTTGCCTGCTTAAGTATAACAGAAATTGCCACTGTATTCATATAATTCTTCGTAGTGTAATTTAAGAAAAAGCACACTATCCATATCACTATTGAATAAAAGGTAAAAGGTGCTATTACACTATCATGACAGCTCTCCTCTTGCTACTAAACGACGTAGATAAATGTGTCTGCTTATAACTTACTTGGCAGGGATCCAGGCTTGTGGGTGGAGCTTGTGAATAATCTTCCACCTGGACATGGGATAGGAGCACCCTGCAAGCTAGAAGGATAGTATTCAGAGGTGTTCTGCATGTTTTGGGAAGGTTTGGGCAAATTGCATTTTTCTTCTGGGGGCTTTGAAGTTCTATCATACTGATAAAATCTATTTGAATCAGTGATTACCTTCAAAGAGGAGACACACTGGGGGCCAGACAGGCAGTGTTTTTGTTCATATTGGCAGACACTTTAATTTATCTCCATTTTTAAAGAATTCGTAATGAGCTTTTGAAAGCCCTGATAATATTTATTGAACATTTTTGTACCATTAGTAATGAATTATACTTGTGATGACATGTAAACTTTCTTTATTTTCAATGAAACCTGGGAACATTTTAAGAAAATACATTTCCAGTGCAAAAAGAATGCAAGGGAGGAACAGTGAGGAGGGCTCTGAGCGTAACGGTGTTTATAATCACTATGCAAAATGGATTTAGTTTTATGCAACCTGAGGTACAGTATCAAGAGATCACACCAAGCCTAGTATCTTGGCAAACCACTTCAAGCCTGGTAAAATGAACAGTAAATCCATGGACGTCAGCACAGGGCAGGATATGAGAGCTGACATTTTCTTTCTAGGATTTTTCCCATTTTACATCTTGTCTAACTACTTTTAGCTGAAAATTTGTGTTCAAAAATTGAAGCAGTAGCAATGAAGTAATACTTGAAGCAGACAACCTGTATTTTAAGACTTTGCTTGGACCTGGTACTACATCTTATTTTTCATGTTCTTTCCTCACATATTCTGACCTCTACGTTCAGAGTCTTAGAAGTAAACATTTCCTTGCCTTTTCTCAGCTTGTCATCTACCCTCCTCTCTCTGCATCTCGGTCCTCTGCTCTGCTCCCAGTTCAGGCTAAGAGGCAGCAATGGGCAAAGGAGAGGTGAATGAATACTTCGTGGCATTTCTAGTTACCAAGAGGTGTCCTGCAGCAATGGAAATGCAGAAGAAAAAAAAAAAAAAAAAGACAAATAAACCCTTCTTCTTTATTTATTTCACCGAAGAGGGAAAAGTTATACAAGAAAGACAGCCTTTTCTACCTCTTTTAGCTGCCCACTATGTGGCAAAGGCTTATACAAATGAATATTTTCTATTATGTGCTAAAGCATTTTTCAAGAACTTTTCCTGTGGCTGACAGTAGGCTGGCTGTTTGTAAGGAGTCTTTTCTCCTGACAATGATCAGTCCACTTGAGTTTAGCTTTTCTTGCTGCTTTTTTCCTGGTGAGGTTGTTTTCAGCACAGCAGCAGTCAGAAATCACATGTGTTTAGAACTCCCTAAAAGGAGGTTGTAGCAATGTGGGTGTCTTCTCCTGAGGAACAAGCGACAGGATGAGAGAAAATGATCTCAAGTTGCGGCAGGGGAGGTTTAGACTGAATATTAGTAAAAATTTCCTTCTCCAGAAGTTTTTTCCAGCTTTGGAAGAGGCTGACAGGGAAGTGATAGAATCACCATCCCTGGAGGTATTTAAAAGATGTGTAAATGTGGTACTTAGGAACATGGTTTAGTGGTGGACTTGGCAGTGCAAGGTTAATGTATGGACATGATGATTTTAAAGGTCCTTTCCAACCTAAATGATTCAGTTCTATTCTCTACATCTTGTGCTCTGCAGACTGCTTTTCCAAGTCTCCAGTGGCACAAAATAATTTTTTACATCCCTTTGAGGATGGGTTGTGTGACCTTACCACTGATAAACAATAGTAACTGTGGGTTTGAGTACTTAGAAGTAGAAAGAAATTGTAGACACAAATTCAATTTCCATAGTTGCATATTTACCCATATAGGGAAATTTATCATTAAACTAATAATTAAGAAAAAATTTAAAACTTACACATGAGCCAAATACCACTCTTGTCAGTAAGTTATTACACCTTCTGGAGTAGTTTCTGACTGAATACCAGGAAAAAAAAAGAGGGATGAAGGAAAGTGGTCATTTTTTTCATCCTCCTCCAAAATATTTTTCATGCCCAGTACTGGAAAGACTGTTTGTTTTTTGCATCCTGTTTCCCTGTTATGTGTCCAGGTACAGGCAGAGCCATGAGGCCCGCACTGGCCACAGTGTAGTGGTTAGCACTCTGTCCTCATCGCCCAAGATGTGGAAGTGCAATAGGGACATACAAAGCTCGGGCTTGCACTGGGTGGGCCTTACCCTGCCTAAGCACAGCTGCCTGAGAGCAGTGGCTTTGCAGCAGCACTTCCATAGGGTGCTGATGCTTATGCCTGGAAGGATAAAGAGAGCTGACAACTTCCACAAGTGCTGTGAGCATGAGACTTCCCTACAAAGAGGCATTTTGGCTGTATCTTTCTGTTGTACTCCCTTAGGAATGGATATCTTCAGTTAGGGTTCCCTATCTTAGTTTTAGCTTTTTTATTGTCTGCTTCCTTCCCTCCATTTACCCCTCCATTATCCCAAATAACTTACAACAGTTCCCTAGGAAAAGAAATATTGGTTGTGTTATTTCTTTAAATTCACATGCCTGTTTCTTTGTTACAGTAGCAGTAAAAACCTCCCATACTAACCCTCACATTGTCCCAGCATAGCAACAGCATTTATTCTAAAAAGAAGTTAACATCTGCTTTTGCAAAAGTTAATTTTATCACCATCTTGTTACTCCAAGACACGAGAGCATTTTGGATGCCTAACATGTTTAAAAGGAGAATTTGGTGGGATGGGGGGAGATTCAAGAACCTGCTGACATTAAAGTTGCAGTTGCACTCTCATAAGTTCATAAATATTTCATCTTTTAGAGTAATTAGGTGTCCCAGACCAACAGACCTGCTCCATTGCTGCCAGTCAAGATGAAATGATTGTGTAGAAAACCTGGTGTGGTCTGTGCAAGCTGCTGATAGCATTGCTACCCTCTGCAGCCTGCCCACCTCGGGCTTACTGCTACAGATGCCTTGCATGCAGTTTTCTTCTCATTTCCCAGTGCTGTTGCTGGACTCTGGAGTTGGTCAAATGACAACAATGGTAAATGGACTTAGGAAATGGGACCTGCTCAGCAGGTTGTCAAGTAAATATCCCAGATAATGGACTGGGTGAGGATTAGGGTGGTCCTGATGAGGAAGGGGGCAGGTGTAAGAAGATGAGGACATCCAACAGTGAGTTTCTTCACTTGTTGTTAAACTCCAATATACAACTCTTAGAAAGAAATACTGACTTACAAAAAATATCACCCTGAGTCAGTTAAGCAGTTACTTTAGGAACATTGCTAGCTTATCGTCTCAGATTAGTTGTGAAATATCACTTCCTTTCAAAGAGCTGTTTAAGTTGCTAGAAATGTGGAAAGCCTTTTTTTTTTTTTATGTTGGTTATGCATTTTGTCTATGATGCCTGAGAACACCCCAGTGTATTTCACTTATTCTTAACATCTCATGATTGTCTGTCGACTGTGAAAGATTTCATGGCAAGTTAAGCCAGTAAAAGGAAGGAGACTTATTAGGCAGATTCAGTTTATGTTGTATGTAAAACAGGTGCTTAATAAAATTAAGGGTACAGTTGAGGCTCTCTTCTCTGCTACCTAAAATGCCATTAATATATTCCTATGTGGAGCGAAAAGTGCATTTGCTACTCTCGTTCTCAGCCCAGTGGTAAGAAGAATGATAAGCAGTGGCTTTGCAGAGCACAGTTTTACAGGCACTCCTCTAGGCTAACTCTCCAGCCTATTTTTTTCTTCCCTCCCTACAGGGCTTGCTCTCAGAAATCCTCCGAAAGGAAGAGGATCCCAAGACTGCCTCGCAGTCCTTACTGGTAAACCTTCGGGCTATGCAGAACTTCTTGCAGCTGCCAGAAGCAGAACGAGATCGAATTTACCAGGACGAAAGGGAAAGGAGCTTGAACGCAGCCTCTGCGATGGGCCCCGCACCTCTCATAAGCACACCGCCCAGCCGGCCTCCACAAGTAAACTGCTCTCTCTGTCTTTGAGCTTTGCTCCCTCGGTTTTCACACTGTCCTGTGGGATGACACCTTTCTTGAAAAGGAGAAAGCCTTTGCTGTTGCATTTTTTTAAACACTCATAGAATAATGACTTGCAGTGCATACCACAAATTAAATTTAAGGAATATAATGGATGATAGTAGCAGTTAATTTCTACCTGATTTCTACTTTTAAGATAAATTCTATCCGTTATGATCCCTACAGAATTGTTTTTTCATTTTACTCTCTCTCGTCAGCTCTCGTCATTTCCTACAGTTCTCAGGTTCCTAATGTGAGAGGTTCAGGTAGGGATTTTGAAGGATTTGGATCACTAAATGGAGAGGGAATGAAAACAGAAGTGTGAATACATTGTAGTGCCTTAAAAGTTATTTTCCAGAAAGCAAACAGGTAAAATGGAGGTGATGTGGAAAAGAATACTCCATCCCAAAATGCTGGACAGTGTTTCACCAGACTGAGTTACTGACAACTGGGTAACATAACAGGCTTGCCATATGGCTTGCTCCAAAAGATGTGGATATGTTTGTTAAAGCTTCGTTTTGTATTTATTCTAATGAAATTCCTATTGATTTATGTAAAATCTATTTGATTTAATTCTCTAGAAATCACAAAGAGTGAGATCCAGAAATTTAATGGTGTAGTCCTTATGCCTATCAAGGAAACTCTGATACTTGTTTTAAGGTACAGGATAAATACATGTGTGAGCTGTAGGAATGCACAGGATTTCCACAAAGAAGAAATGTGGTTGTGAGTGAAACACTCCAAAAACTGTATCTTTTCAGAAATAGTCTGCATTGTTGTGGCTCAAGGTTGAACCCATGCAAGTTAAAAACAAATTGATCTGCAGATGTGTGGGAATCATGCTGTACGCACAGTCCAAATTAGCTATACAAAGCAAGGCTTTGGGATTGTGGGAATTTTGTGATGATTGAGTATATAAACAGTAGGTTTTCGTTAACCAGTCATAAGCTTGTGACTATGACTATGTTCCATACCTATTCTCAATGCTATAAATTCCTCGAGATTATTTTTCTAATTTTCCTGCAGCTAATGGATTCTAAGGATCACACTAAAGTAACAAGTAACTAAATTGTAGAAGGGAGGACAGAAGATCACCTTGACTTGCTGCAGTACTTTTCACAAGAAGAGAAAAAAAATTAGAGGAAAGAACAGACTGTGCTAATGGTGTAGTTTTGTTATCATTAACTGAGTTTAGTCTGTAAAATCCACTATATTCTTCAAGAT
This sequence comes from Margarornis squamiger, assembly GCA_035222235.1. Taxonomy (NCBI): domain Eukaryota; kingdom Metazoa; phylum Chordata; class Aves; order Passeriformes; family Furnariidae; genus Margarornis; species Margarornis squamiger. The sequence goes on along the minus strand of JAWWTY010000077.1, from coordinate 35,812,226 downwards.
TAAGGACAAGAATCTATTTACATAGTAATGCTTTAGTGGGAAATAGTGAAGTAGTGATAACTGTGTTTAAAATAACATTTGTGTTTGTTTTAATATCTCTACCTACTCCCACAGCCCAGGTAATTCAGAGCAAAGGCTAACCCTCTTTCTTAACTTATCTCTTTCTGCCAAGGTAATGTCTCACTCTGTCTCAAGTGGTCTTGGGCAATTTCACAGCTAAAGAACAGAGTTAATTACAGGACCTTCCAGAAGGATGTCAAGTCAGAGGTAGTCCTTGTATTGGTTTTAATTCACACTTTAAACTGTATAAATCCCTTGCAGCCAGAAAGAAAGTGAGACTTAGGGGTTTTCTTAGCTGACAAAACATGCTGTAAGTCCAAGTCTGGGGGGTGGGGGTGTCTATCTGCCTCTGCTGTGCTCCTGTTCATAATTGCATTTCATTTTTTTTAGTGTGAGTCAGGAGTATAGTTAACCTAATTGTGACAGTTCAAAGTGGAAACAGCATATGTTTTTCTTTTAATCCTTTTCAAATGGAGAACAAGTTAAAAAGGAAACCTTATAGATTACTACTTGAGGTCTAGAGAACAAAGCACTTATTTTTCCAGTTGTTATACTGTTCTCTGTCATTCAACAAAACATATGCATTTTTCCTAGTAAATGGACTGAGAATGTAGAAACCTCTGAGCTGAGATTCTCTGTGACCTTTTTACATGTTTCCAGAATTATCCACCTTTGAACATCTGAAGCACTTTTCACCTCCTGCTAAGTGTTCACGGTCCTAAGTTTGAAAATTGAAATATCTGTGTTCTTAGCAAAAGTACAATACTTAATGCTAGAAATAATAATGAAATTATCCTAGTTGTAACACTGGCAAGTATGGCTTTACAAATCACAACAGAAATAAATTATAGTCAAGATACTGCAAAATTATTAATGCAAACTACTACTCTGATACCTCCCACAAAATGTCCACAGTTTATTGAATATTTGATACTAAGGAAATAAAACTACTATCATCCTTACTACTAAATTTATTACAAGCAATTATTTAACGTTCACTATGCAGAAATACAGCATAATATTTTTCCAGCTTGGTTGTGAGCTTCTTGGATAACCATTGAAAGAGAAAACAGAGCGTTTATCCTGACAACAGAATTTACGCAAGAGCCAACATATTTAATATTAAATCTTTAGACCAGTGTAACATTTGAAACAATTAAACTATGAAACCATGAAAAATGGGAGCTAATATGCCACACATGAAGGTTTATTTTGCAATTGCAAGTTATCAGTTTCGGAAGGATGTGAAAATAAACATCCTGAAAAGGATCTATTTTGCATTTTTGTGTTGCCAACTGGTGGCCAGACAGTAGAGCAGACTTAACCATTTAGCAGCTGAGCTTGTTCTGTGTAAATTTTGCATGCTGTTGTATGCAAAAAGAGAAAGCATGACCTTGAAGGTCTGATTGGATAGTAGGAATTCACCAAGCATAAACCCTAGTGCCTGAGTTAGAAGGAACTGTGTTGAATTTATCTCGTTTTTACAGCATTCTTACTAGTTGCTACTTGAGCTAATGTATCTGGATTGTTTCCAATTCTTTTTTGAAATCCTTTAAGAAGCTCTTTGTCCCCCTTACTTCTCCCTTTCTCTCTGACTTAAACAAAATGCAAAATCTTTTTTTTTTTTTTTAATTGAAATCATTAGCCTCTAATGCATGAGCTTTTGGGATGTGTGTATAGCTCTCTAAGCTGGTCAAGTCGTAAAAGTCTGCTACTATCTTCCACACTGGCGGACTGAGCGCAAGGAGACGGCGTACGCCAGAATTTTTCCCTTGGACATTGTTCATCTTGCCACCCCGGGGGCAGAAGCCTCTCTGTCAGGCTCTTTCCTGGGGCACTGGAGTTTATAAGTATTAGCATCTCCATCAGGTAGGTACTGCATGGAGACATAGTTTAACCTCTCCTAGAAGGAAGGAGAAAGGTCCTTTCATGTCCTGCTCCTTTTATTAATTTCCCTCCACTCTTCAGCATCTCTTGTCTTTGGCGTCACCCCATGGAGGTCCTTCCTAAGGACTATTCCTAAGTCAAGTTCAGAGGATTAATCTATTGGATGTTATCTAGGCCTGAGAGGATCTGGGGATACTTTGGAGGATGCTGAGTTGCTAGGGATGGCCTTTTTGTCTCATCAGGGCAGTTTGGAATGTGGGGACGCAGATGACTCCCTCCTCCTTAGTACAAGTTGTGGGGGAGGATGGAGTCAGGAGGCCAAGTTACAAATTTTCTTCTCCAAAATATTCTGCTTAAGGCTTTTTAGCCATCCTGTAGTTATGAGCACTTCCTTCGCAGGACAAGTAATCTCCGTTTCAGCAGAGCTGAGGAAGAAATTCTTCATGCCACCCATATTCCGCAAAGAAAATTTGTGTTAACTGTTGGAGCCCATCATCATCTTGTGCAAAAACACAGTACCTGTAACATCAAAAGCAGAATATAATTTTAACAAGACAATGTTTTAAGAAATATACACAAATCTTGCATGAGTCATGGTTCTGGGTACTCATTGACAAAAACTTCATCTTGTAAATATAATCCTGACCTCCCTCTGACTCCAGATAAATTACAGTTCCTTCATGCTAAAGCTATTCCAACTTAGGTCTCAGAGATAGGATGTCACTCTTGAAAGACTGGTCTTGAGGAGAATGCTGCTTTGAGGTGTTTGAGGACCAGTGAACTTCCATTGCAAGGAACTCTTGCACCAGCTTCCATGAAACTTGATGGTGGAGCCCTGGTGTTTAAACACATGCACATGCCATATGTCACCAGCAGCAAGGTTTTTATTTTTAAGGTGGATAAATTCGAGATTTAGGCTGATGGTCTTTGTGCCTAGTTGCCTTTTAACAAAAGTAAAAATGAACAAAATAATAAATGCAACCCTCTCCTCCCACCTCCACAAAAACCACCATGGAGGAGAGTTAATGGAAATCCTGACACTTAACTATAACTGCACTTCCAGGCGCCACTGTAATAATGGAGTAGTAAACCTTGTCCTGATAAAAGCTGTTCTGAAAGCAACAACGTTTATTGTACCTCTTTTGCTATTTGCAGAGCAGAACTGAAAAGTAGTTTGTTTTGCCTGGAATGAACTACTTTATGAATTTTAATGTACGATGTAATATTAAAAGCTAAACCAGGATTAAAGAAGATTTTTGTTCCCAAGCTAAAACAGTACTTATGAGGAATGTGTTATATAAGAATTTTTTGTTTCAGTTTCAATGGGGAAGGAATGAGCTTCCATGTTTGTGAAAACCTCTTCATATTTTTTATTCCTTCTATAAAAACCTTTTTTTTTTTTTTTTTTTTGGAAAAATGAATTAATCCAGAACTTCTTGCTGCTGTAATCAGTCTTATTTGATGAGTAGATATATCTGGGCAGGCCAGGAGGGGATGAATGTGTTATTTCTTTTAAGTATTTTTAGAAGACTAAATTGATTGGTGATAGGAAGATGGCCAAATGAATTTTTGATTCTCAGTGTGTTACATTTGCAAAATAATGCTTCCCTGTTCAGTTAGGCCTTTCAAAATTTGGTTACTGTAAAAAAAAATAAAAAAAAATTAGCTGATCTATGGTTTCTTTCCTAACAGAAAATGTGGCTCTAAGTGTGGGTGAGGTAGGAGGTTGCACTTAAGAGTGGATGAGATGAGAGATTATGTTTTGTTTTGTTTTTCTCTTGAAAATGAATACTTTTTCAACCTCCTCTCCCAAGTCCTGAAGTGGCACTGTTGAGGGCTTTTTTGTTTTCTGTTAGGTTTTTTTGAGGAGGAGTATGTTTTTTCTACCCAGCTTCAAACAGCCTCTGTATTGAACTCAATTCTAAATTCAACACAACAGCTTAGATGCTTGCTTATGTATAAATTATGAAACAGTTTTATGTATGGATATTCTCCAAGAGGTTAATTAGCATTATTGCACGAAATTCATCAGACCAGAGCAGACCAATAGTCCATCTAGTCCAGCCAGAGTCTACCCCTGATCTTTGAAGAGCAATTATTAAGAGGCAGGGGAAGAATTTTTATACTTGGCCAGTGATGTGAATTGGAGAGGGAGAGGGTATGGCTGTGAACCACAACTCTTGATAATCCCCAAACCCATCATTTTATAACTTTTAAGACTTTTGTTCTCCTGAAGATCTTTGGGTTAATATGACTTTTTGATGCAGATATTAGTGTTTCCTGAATTCAGTTAGTGTTTCCTAATTAAATATCAACAGAAGGCAATAGGAGCTTGTTTGTTTTAACTTCAGTGACATATTAGATGCTGTTGAATTCATTGTACCTGTATAAAGGTAGATGTGATTTGTGAACCAGACTGGAGATTTTCAGTAATTCCCCCGGGGTTAAATGCATATTAAATTGGACATTGAAAAGTGTGGACCAAGATGCGTAGTTTAAATTATGTCTCCAGCCTGGTGTGCGGTGATTTTTGATGATCTGGGTGTTCCCATCTCAGTTAAGTGGTCTATGAAGTACTGCTACAATGTGAAGCTGTCTTTTGAAGCTGAGTAGCAATCAAAAAGGTTGTGTGCGTACAGAAGAGACACATTTTGATCAGGATGACAAGAGCAAAATGTTTCCGTCCCAAAAGACTTGTGTATGCTAGCTGAATACCTTTGTCTTACTATCTTCTCATTGGGTCATTCAATGACTAGTTACAAGTTAAAAGTATTTTTTTGGGTAAGGACTGAAATCTGCCAAAGTTTAAACTCAAGGTCCAAGGCAGCATGTTCACAAAGCTATCACTTTTTCATTCTCTAATTTAGCTTAGCCTGATTTTTACATGCATGCAGAGAAGGCTGTTTCCAATTGTATGTTTAACATCCCCATTGGTTCTCAGTTATCTTTTGGCAAGTCATTCTCATTTAAAAGTTATAAAATTGCTACTGATTTTGTATTTTTAAATGATTTCACTGTATGATGCTCAGGAGATGCACCTGCTCTTGCAGGCCCATACTGATTTGCCCAGTGTGAGGCATGCCTTTTGCTTCTCTGCAGTGGGAAGGAGAGAGTTTCATGGTCCTGCTCCTCATGCTGTCCACTGCCAGGTGCCTCAAATGTTTCTGAGCAGCTGTTGGCCCAGGCTTAGCTATCCTCTGCTGCAGTGTTGCTGGTACAATGTCATACCGCAGAATGGCTGCAAAGTACCAGTTGTTTTCAGAGGAAAGCAAATCACATGATTAATGTGTATGCAACATTATGGGATTTTTCTTCATTTCCCTCTTTATTTGGGACCCCCTGTTTTCAGACACCAGAAAGTACTAATGCCTGCTGGAGTGGAGGCAAGGGAAAATGCTTGTGGACATGTTCTTGCTGGAGTTTTGCCCCTTGCAGTTAATGGGCTTGTGTTAGTACAGCTCCTGAAAAGCCTGATAGACAAATCAGGCTCAGCAAGTGTCTTGCACTCTCAGTTTCTGATCTAGATTATTTTATCTTAAAAGCACTATGGAGGGATAGCTAACACAAAATGAGCATGGCATTTCTAGGTAAAAATGGGCTGCTGATTTGGCTGAGTACATCTCTCACCCAAACCTTTTGACTCTCATATCGTGAGACCTGTGACATGAAAGCTCATAGAGAGTGAGATTAGAAGATAAATTATTATGTTGTCATGATTTCCCTTTGAACCTCAAGGGACTTCAGAGCACAGGAAGATGCTGACTTGCACTGGATCAAACTGATAGTGAAAGTGTGGGTTTAGATACTTCAGAGGAGGCTGAATCACCTTCTGGAAGTGCCAGGCTCTGTCCATTAGATTTAGAATTAGGCTAAATGACTATCTTAAAGTAGACGTGTAACTTCTGAATAACTAAATTAATTCAGTTCTCCACAACCTCAGTATGAATCAGTAGGTTTGAATTGAAGTCTAAAGGTCTGATATTGCATCATCACCTTCTGAGTTCTTGGCAGAAATTGAGTCTTTCCTTTTGTTTGGTCTACTTTAGGATTAGTGGTCCATTAGGTCCACTAATCCTGGGCAAGCATTGCAAGAGTAACTGCTAAAGACAGACATTATCCTTAACTACTGAGAATATTGTAGGATAAGCTGAGTACCTGCTGATTTTTTTGTACCTCTCAACTGATATTGCAGAAACTGCACTCTAACCTTGGTGGGATGATGCTTGGTGTTGAAACATCACTTCCATCATTTTCAGAGGATGAAGGAAAGGATAGTCTCCTGCACATCATGTCACTACTCATGTATTTTTTTGTTGTTGTTTTCCTTAATGCTGCAGATGCAGCATAGAAGTGGTACCGTAATCATTGTCTTGTTTACATGTTTGGTGTTTATTTAACCTGGACTGCAAGAAGAATAAATATTTGATGTATGTAAGCGAAATACAACTAGAACCAATAGTTTTAACAAAGTCTTATCTTGTTTTCATGAGAGAGTGGTTAAAGTATGCATTATTCTAGATTATCTCTTTCTTAAAAACAGCTTAAGAATTAAACTGATAAGATATATTTTTAAAAGTTCAATCTAAAGCCACAGCTTTTCAACATTATCACACATTTCAGTGTACTGGATATAAGACATGAATCAAGATATATCTGTCAGGTTTCTATTTCATTAGAGATTTTTTTAAGTTGCATCTATAATTTTTATTTTATTTGCACGGGGCAAAGAAATCATGTAAGGATTCACAAGTCTCTGTAAGGCTGTTTTGACAGGTTTCCACCTAATTTGTTTTATGGCATTGGAATTTGCAGTGGTCAGTTAATGTTAATTCATATTTCAGATGCACTCACCTGTTACAGTGTGCTGAATTTTCTTGTTTCCCAGTTGCTTGAACATATAATTTAAGTCTCTGAAAAGCTGAAAAAATATCAGAGAAAGATTGAATCAAAGGAATAACATGCAAAGAGGAACTACCTGGGGAGGGAAAGAGAGGAAAATAACTTTTTCGTAATGAAAAATGTCTCATATTTTCTAGGTCAAAACTGCTACTATTGCTACAGAGAGGAATGGAAAACCAGAAAACAATTCCATGAACATTAATGCTTCCATTTATGATGAGATTCAGCAGGAAATGAAGAGAGCTAAGGTGTCTCAAGCACTGTTTGCAAAGGTTGCAGCAACCAAAAGCCAGGTAAAGCTTCCAGGATGCAAAGACCTTTGTGTCCTGTGCAATTATTCCCCGTGCCCCAGTTTTGATCTGTTTCTTTGTGAGTTAAAATGAGCGGCTGGATCAGATGTATCAGTCCGGTACCACAACACAGAGATCCTTGCTGAGTCCGGAGGTAACCTCTGGTGCCCCTGGACAGGCAGGGTTGAGAAGCGGCTCCCTGAGATGTCTCACTCCCTCTTCCCCACCTGCCAGACACCTGCACTGTGTGCCTCTGGGTCTTGGTGCAGCTCAGAAGGCATCAGGTTGATCAGTTCTTGGCTGGTATGGATGTGGCCAAAGCTGTGGGCAAGGTCTGTGTATTGCTGCCAAATGCATCTCAAGACTTTGGTATCTTGCAATTATATGTGCTGCAATGAGGAGCACTGGGGTTCTGTTTTTTTGTGAAAATGTTTAGTCAGATCTGCTGGTCAGGCTGTGCAAGGGAGCTGGACAGCACTGTCCATGTCAAAAAACACCCCCCAACAAATTACTGTTATACAACTTATATCTGAGAAAACAGGTATGGTCTTTGTGGTGTAAAATGTCTGCTTGGTTACTGTGTGTGTGCATACATATATATTGATTATTCCATTTTAGGCCTTTCTTATGTGGTTTCCTATTCTGTTTTCTTCAGCTGAAGAATTTCTGTCAAGTTTAGTGGCAAGAGGGAAATCAGCAAGCACTATTTGGGTGTGATTATCATAAGTGACACGTCTTCTGAGAAAGATCACTGAAGTATATAAAAGCATTGATTTAAGTGAGAATGTACTCAAGAAGTAAAGTAAAAACATACAGAAACATGGGAATGACTAGAACTATGTTAGTAGCAAAACTTGAAAGAAATGGCAAAGGCACTAATGCTTGCAATGTTGAATTTTCCCATTAGATCAAATGTTAAGTCCGCTTAATCACTGCTCCTTTACTTTTCTAAAATTGCTTTATAGAAAAGTTCAGCATCTTCCAGGGAAAGTTGATGATGCTCAGTTAGACCAATGTTTCTTAGGCCATCAGCATTTTAATGCTGGTTTTCTTTTTAACAAGTCTTTAGCTTTGGACTTCTGCATTGTTCACATTTTGGAGTTCACGTCATTGTACAAAAAGGATGTTGTCTCTTAAGTTATATGATGTAAGGAGCATTTAAAGGGATATTTTGAAAATGTTATATCAAAATGATTAAACTCAAGCTGTGGACTGTAAAAATTATAGCTTTATAGGCCACATGCCTGCTTACCCTTCAATCACTGTCAAAGTGATAATTTCAACAATAATATGTTTCCTTTATTGTAGGATTCTAAACACCAAGTGCTGTTTAAACATTAAACTGAATTGTTTATGTTACTGCTGTACTCAGTGTGTCATACATCAGGCCACCATAATCTCCCATGGAATGTAAAAATTCTGTCATGAATCATGGCTTGTATATCGGAAATTACTGTAATTTTGATTGGAAATTACAGAGCTCTTGAAATGTTTCTAATTATGATAGAATGTTGTAGCAGCTTCCAACCTGTGTGCTCCTCAGACGTCTTTATTTGCATGTCAAGACTTGGGGTTAGAGAACTGTCCATTTTTTGCACCTTCCCCTTTCCCCTGCAGTTTGCTGCAAAGCTAAGGTATGAAGCCAATCTATCAGCCCACATAATTTTGTTCTGATCTGATTTTTGTGATAGTATAATTATTTAAGTGCAGAGCCTTAAAATTTCTAGGTGGGACAGCTCTTCTAATGCTGACTTTAAAAGGGACGGGTAATCAAAGTGGAGGCCAAAAGCTTTCAGAGGATGCAATGTGTGTTTATTTGAGCAATGGTATAAAATTTAGATTCTTGTATGGACTTTCCTACCAAGTATAGAAAATGACATTGAGCATGTAGTTCTTTTCATTTTTACTCTGGTGATTATACTCATATTCCCAGAGGTTATTTTTCTCTCCAGTTTGAAATGCAATGTTAATTTATGTGTCAAACAAACTTTCAGGTCTGTAGTTAGTTAAAGTGTCATTTGCAGTAGAAAGCTGCTCCGCAAAAGTAACCTCCTAGGTAAATGTGTTGGGTCTTCTCTAACTAACTGACTACTAGTCACCCAATTAATAAGTTTTAAATATGTAGCAGCACCAAATATATTAAAGGAGATACTTGTACTGTAAAAAATTCTGTATTGGAGCTTGTCAGTGGTACTGATAAATATTTCTTGGGACAAAAAATTCTCCCTTGCACGAAAAAAGAGACTTGTCCAAACATATTCTCTAAGAGAACATCTCTTGAGAGAGATCTTTTGCTGAATTTTTTTTTTAATTTGGGAATATGCCATGCTCAGAACTGGGAATCCTAAGATAATCATGGTATAGTGAAAAGCCTGAAGGACATGTATTAGAAAATGATGCATTGGTTAACTTTTTTTTTTTCCTAAAATGGCTAAAATTGAATATTGCCAGTTTTGTCTTGTTTGGAGATAAAAACCTGGCTGACTTCTGAGTGTATTCTGGATTTATGGCATAAAACACTCTGTGACTTAAACCAGCTCAGTGAGTGGACAAAAGTAGCTGTTTGCTGGAGGGCTTTTTTTTTTTTTTTATTATGTAAGTGATTTGGGTCAACAGTAGATTGGATGTCTAAGCAATCTGCAAGGTGGTTAGGCTTGCCTGAGCCAGGAGACTGCAGATGTTCTGCTGACTAGAGCACTTTGTACAGAACTGCTATTAAATGATGTGCTACAGGAGTTTCTATTTGGGTAGTGCCAAGGTAAAAAAAGAGCATCTTCCCTTGTGCTGTGTTAGTGCCTTCGGCAAAAGTGCAACTGGAAATCCTGGGATAATCGCTTCCAGTTATAGTGAAAAGTCAGCAGGCCACTTATTTGAAAATAATGTGTTAACTAACAGGTTTAGTTTTAAATCCTCCTGAATGATGGAGAATCGTGTGTGGACCTGATGCTCAACAAACCCAGCTGGATGCAGGGCCTGGTGTGGCAGAGGTCATGGCACAGGGCAAGGGCAGGGTGATGGGATCAGGCAGAGGTTTCCGGGGTGCTAGTGAGATCATGCTCTGGCTTAGGTGAGTGATGATTTGCATACTCGGAATTTCACAGTGCACTTTCCTGGCAGCTTGTTGGTATTCCCAAGGAAAAGAGTTATCTGGCACATGGGTTTGAATGGGTTTGGGAACTTAGCTCTAGGACATTGCTTCAAACGTTGAATTCTTTTCCCGTATAGAAATGTATGCATTCTGTGGTTGTTTTAAGTTTCTATGTTTTTAAAGTTGATACATTATACAGAATAAATTCAAATTCTGTTAAATTCAAAATATACATTGTAAAAGTTAAGATGTTTATACTGAGGAGCTAAGGAAGATACTATAATTTGAATTCCTGGAATACATCATATATTTGGGGAGTTTTACAACTGTAATTGGAAAAGCACCTAATACGGTTGTTTAAAATCTTACATTTTTATTGTAAGTTGTTTGTCTGATAGGTCTGCATATTTTTATTAGATTATGATGAAGAGAGAACTTTGGAAAAATGCATGCAAAGGGAAGACAGATTTACCAAGTGCTTTGTCTCTACTCCCAGGTTGTTGTTTTTCAGTGGTAAAATGGCAGTTCTAACAGTATTGTTTACTAAAATTTACTCAGCACACCTGAATAAGTTTAAATGAAAAGAATCCACACATATGTAAAATTGTGTGGCATACATGACTTTTATGATACAATACATTTCATCATACTGGGTTTTTATTAAATTTATAACCTGACAGTCTGATTCAAATAATTATGGAAGAATGTTCTTATTTAAAGAAAAAAAAATAATTATTTGTGTAATGATTATTAAGGCCTCATGCTTCAGTAAATGTGCAGTGGTTACAATGTTCTCATGTGGGAGCCAGGGATGAGTTTTTTCCCAGATAGTGACAGATGCTGAAATGTAATTTTATTCCATAAAAACATAGAAACAAACAAACAAAACCCACAAACCTAAGAGAGAAGACAAGTAGAGACTTATAGTGATTCTGTATGTTTGCTGTGTTTTGAGAAGTTATATATATGTTATGGCTTATCCTGAAAAGCTGTGGCCTGCCTGTGCTAGCATGGAGCACGGACAAAAGCAAAACTTTGCTGAAAGACAGCTTGCAACGCTAAAGCTCTCTTAAATTTAGGAAACTACATTTTGCAAAAACTGTAATATCTAGCCCCATACCTCTGAGAGTCTCATGCACTGCAGTGTAAGGCCATTAGCCTGCATTATTTACCTGAATATGTTAACTTTATAGTAGAATAAATAGGTGAAATTGATACTCTTCTGCAGTGTCAATTTTGCCAATGATTCTTTATGGCCACATAGGTGCCGAATGCCTTCCATTCTCACCAAATAAAAATGCCTGTATGTAGAACCTGAGACACTTGGCTCTCACACAATCGTGCTTTGATTTTAATTTTAGAAAAAATGTAATGGTGTGCTACCCATACGTTGAGAAACCTCATCTAACTGTGTAGAATTTTGACTTGTTTTTTCTGAGCTGTTGCATTGTGTTGCCCAATTGCCTGTCCTTCCCGTCCCTATCTTTCACTCTGGTTAGGCAGTTAGTCCCTTGGAAACTAATTGTTTTGCATGCAAGGCATGTACCTAAAATCACAGGTTTCAGACCCAGCTAGAGATTCCATCCTAAGCCATCAGGTGAGCATTTTGTGCAGTGGCATTTTATTAGAAGTGTTTCACTGTTTGCCTTTGTATACACCCAGAGGCTGTGTGGAGAGATCCACCGGATAGGCACTAGGCAGAACATATAGCACTCATGAGTAGATGGGAAGGAGTTAAATGGGAAGGGAATGCGAAACATTGGCACTAAAATTGCTTTTGGCATGCAAATACCATGCTTTTCCTGACATAAATATTTTCAGAATAGGCCATTAGAGTTCAGGTATATAAAACCCTGCTTTTACTGGAAATTTTAATGTTGTAGTAAACCCAGAGATTTATAGTGAAAAATTGATGTCTGTTATCTCACTTTTATCTTTTTAACCAGCAGTTTTATAAATGCTATATCTTTGATCTGGGTTTTTCCATCTAGAGACTAAGCTATATACTCTAATAGGAAAGTCATTTTTAAACAGCTTCCCACACTGAACAAGCACGGTATTGTGGATCTGGCACGGAGATGTAACATGCCATTACCGCAGATATAGAACAATCTATTCAACTATTTTCCAGTGGGAGGAAAAGAAACCTTTTTATCACCAAGAGTAACCCTCTGGTAATAAAGTGGCTTTAGGAGTTTATTTCCAAAGTTTTATTTCCAAAGCTGTTTCTTCAGGGCACTGCACCTCAGGCTGCTCGGTGGGGTCCAACCTGGGGGGCAGAAGGGGGCTCAGTCCTTTACCATCAGCAAGCGTCTCTGTCAAGTCCTCTCCTGCCTTTGTCTCCCTCAGAGCAGCTGAGTCACTTCCTGGGTTTAAATCTTGGCTTCAAAACCTTCTTCCCCCCTCTCCTCAGTGTACAATGGATTCTCTGTGGAGCAGGGAGGGATGCTGCACAGGGAGACGCGAGGTGGAAGCACAATGTACTCTGAGGTCTGCCGTTTCACAAGTCCACCTGGAAACAAACCCGTCGCCCTGATGCGAAGGCAAGATACAGTAGTTAGAAAAGATTAGCTGCAGAAGTACACCACACAACAGCATCTATTTTTTTATTATTTCTTAATTTTATTTTCCTCCCTCCTCGTTGCCTGGGGGTGATTGCTCTGGCAGTTGAAGAGGTGCCATGAGCAGCAGGAGTCAGGATGGGATCGGGTGTCAGCAGGGATGGGAGAGGAAGAGTGTGAACTGAGAGAGCAAGATGGGCTTTTGCATGCAATCAAGAATTGCCCCATAAAGCAGCGTGTCATTCAGTGAAACTGTGAAACTTGGCAGATAGAGCTGATTTGTTTCTTTCACAAAATATTGAGTTACAGAGTCATAATGTGTTCTGTCTTGCCCAGGTTGGCAAGGAAAAAGATTTTCAGGTTTCCCTTGGGGGATAAAAAATGAGTGTTTCAGGTCCTTCTTCTGCCTCATGTCCTAGTCTCTTTTACAACATCTCTTCTCAGAAAAAAAAGGTTAAAACCTTTGGAAATTTCCATAGGTTTTTTTTTTTTTTTTTTCCCCTAAAATTAATTCTCAGAAAGTGGGTTGAAAAATTGAGTTTAGTTGATTCTCTTATCACTTGATCTGGGCAGACCTGAAAAAGGGCTGGCATTGATCCTGACCATATCCCACATTATTGGTATGACTTTTGTTGAGTGGGTTGACTTCAGAGAGCCTCAGGTTCCCACTAGTAAAGAATAGACAGCAACTTCTTGAATCAGTAAAGATGCACTGAAGAGAAACTGCCTTAAAACTCCAAGGTGGTTCATATCAGCATACAATTGCCCATGTAAATCTGCCTAGAGGAGGATAAAAAAGGCATTAAAACCTGAAATATTTCAAGCCAAAGAAAAAGGTACAGAATGGAAAATACTTAACTGGTAAGAGGATTATATTGACCTCTTCAAACAGCTCCTTGGGGCCAGGCAGCACTTTCAACACGTAAGGCAAAGGCTGGATTTGTTGACACACTGATGAGAAAGTGTGCTTCATGAGCATGCTTTACACATGGGGTCAAATCAGCCACGGCTAGAGGTTCCCAGCCAGGTGGGTGGCAGCACAAGCTGTTCAAACACTACCATTTAAAGAACTGGTAGCAACTTCAGGAAACAGAGTGTATTTGAGCCCTAAGGAGAGCTTCCCTGGAGGGATGCGATACACACCTGCCTGCACTAGTTGGGAGTTAATGCTTAACGCTCCCGCAGCCACAGCCTGTGGCACATCCCTGGGAGGCGCTGGGGCTGGGACCGCTCAGTGCCTGGCAGGATGCGGCCCGCAGGTGTCCAGAAACAGCAAAGCGGGGTGGGGGGGGTGGTCTTGCTTGGATGGTTTTTGTCTGGTGCATAAATGTGCATAAATGTGTGAGAAAAGCTGGGAGAACTACAAGTTTAAGTCATTAAATGTACAAATGAAAAAAGAAAGCCAAGAAGAGAGAGCTCTTTACAAAATATAAAATTATGTTAAAGCAGCAAGACGGCACAACATAAGGAATGTTTGGTACATGTTATTGAAACTGAAAAATCAGAGTATGGAATGAATTATAATTTAGCATAATCCATAATTTTACAGTTTTCATTTTGAATTATTTATCTTATATGATTTGATTAAAGATAAAACTGGCTGACAAGATCTCTAACATCTCTGCATGTCTTAATGACAAATGAAAATCTCCATGTTATAACTTCACCATTTTAAAATTTTTATTTGTATTGTTTTTATATAGCTCCCTTTTATTTTTAAAGCATATTTCAGCTACACAATTGTGTACACACGATTCCATAACCCATCAGGCTTCAGTGTTGCCTCAGTACCTCTGATTCAGTAAATCAGATCATAGGCAGCATGCTGTCATATAATAAGGTGTCTGATCCTTATTACCAGTTTGTTGATGCACAGACTCCTTCAAATTGACCATTGCAACACATGGTTTCCCCTGAAACTAGCTGTGATAATTAGCGTGGCTCTAATGAGACAGAATGTCACTGATCTTGTGCTGAACTGTCGAGTATCGACGCTACGGATGGGAACTGTCAAAGCTTGCCATCTGTGACAGAGCTTGGCATATTCCATTTGCAAGGTAGAGCATGCTCAATAGACTGTTTTTAAACAAATGGTCCATTTCTTGATTAGGGCTCTGTGTTCTGTTACTGTGGAAGACTTTATATCATAGTTAAACTTTTTTGCTTTTTTTCCCCCCCTTTTTTTTTCTGCTGAGGTAAGCTCATTAGGAAATTAAAATGTTACTGATTCTCAAACCAGTCCTTCAGTTTTCTGTTAAATTTTTGGGGAGAGGTGAGGAGCAGCTGATCATGTATTTATTCTCTTCTTCCCCCGGCTATCCTAATGTAGTTCTTGTAAGGCTAGCACTCACACAAGTCTTTTATCTGATTTTTTAAGCATTGAGGGATAGGCATGGCATAGTTTTAAAGTATAGAGGAATAAAAATTAAAAAGTCTCAGATGATGTGCAGCAGGAGCACGTGCACCTGGGATGAAAGATTGAACTGGTCAGGAGAGTTGGGTACCCAGGCTCCCGGGACTGGCCCCGCAAAATGCCATGCAAAAAGTCCGGCTCTGCTTATCATTCCAAAATATGCTTTGTTGCTTTTTATTTCCTCCTTCTCTGGCAGACCACACAGGGCTTGTTCTGAAGAACATTTTCACTAATCTGATCAGGCAGCCAAATACGCCGGGAAAACTGCTTTAATGATCCCACTAATTACCTCAAGTCAATATGAACTGTATTATTAGACTGAGGGAAAATATTCCATTAGGTCTCCCCCTTGGGAGTTTCTCCGCTTTGTGATGTCACCGAAGCCTTCGCCCTCTCGCTTGTAATTAATTTTATTTACACACGCAGGCACGCACAAGGTCACACCTGCACAACCGGAGCTGGCCAGGGAGCTAGTGGCACTCAGGCTTAATCAGATCTGTCATAATTACCATTCTGCATGTTTCTGACACACGCTGTGAAATATTTCAATTTAACTGCCGCTACCAGCACAACCAGATGTAGTGTGAGTGTGGCTGCATTGGAAATATTATTCCTCAGGATAAACTCTCTCCTCCTCCTTTTTCCTCCCACCCCCTCTCCCTTTTACAGCTAATGTGGCACAGAAGCTGATGTATCCTGTAAATCTTGAATGCAGCGCTAGATTGATAACAGCAGATTAGACAGTTTAACCACAAACAGCTTGTTCATTTTTCACAAATGAAAACCACATGTGGTGTAACTAAAATTTCAGGCGCTTTTTTTTTTTTTTCCCCTCTCCTCTTTGGTTGTTTTCTTTTGTGTGTGCGCGTGTGTGTGCGTGTGTTAAGGTCTGCCTTTCACTGTAGAGGGGTGAAATAAAAGAGTAAACATATAGGGGGTAGAGACACTGCTGTCTTTGGAGATTATTTCTCCCTGACCTTTATTAAAAACCTTCATTACTTTGGCAAAGAAATCAGATACCACATGGGGCTTTGTCACTCACTCTGAGACTTCCTAATCTCTGGGTTTTATGCCCCTTTATTGAAGAAGTCATCCTACTGTGCTGGTTTTCAAAATAACATGCCAGCAAGCACCTCACTTTAAGAAGAGCTTCTAACCAAAAATGTAGTCTTCACTGCTACATAAATTTAGCAGAAATAAAATTTTCTGCTGAAGTTTTTCACCATCAATTTTGCCTCTTTGCTAACTCTTCCCTCTACCTCTTCCTTTGGGGAAAAGATTCTTTTTAAAAAAGAATCCTCAAAGTGTTTAGAATTTTGGCAAATCGAAAATTATTTTTTTATTAAAACAGTCCTCTATTTCTTATGAAAACAGATCATGAAAAATAAAGTATTTTCTTATGAAAACACTTTTTAGGAAACTACATGTTTTCTGTGAATTGTTTTGCTTTTTTCATCATCTTTCCCTCATTAAACAGCCTACAATACTTGGTAAGGTAGGTTTTTTTTAAACCATCTAATCTTTAGTAGACCACTGTTGTCTACTTTTCCTACACAGAGAAAAATTAATGCGATTTTGATAGAAAGTTTTAATTATAAGATTCTAAAACAATTCTTACAGCAAGGTAAAAAGCATAAGTGTGCAGAAAGCTACTGAGCAGATTCCCCAGAAGCTGTTGCAGGTACTGTGAGGCAGGAGGACTGGTGCAGTGCATCAGATACAAATTCATCAAGTCTGCAATAAGACTTCCAGGGGAGGTTTAAAAAAAAGGTAGCTGTAGTAAGAGATTGTTTTATCCATTGCCAGTAATTTGTGATGCAGTGGCAATATTGAAAGTGCAGGAGAGAGGGAGTTAAGACTCAGTGTTCCAAGTCAGTCAGAAGAAGGTTAGCAGGGCACCTTTTGAAAGCCACTGGAGGCATGGTTTGTAGCAGAAAATGTGGCTATTTAGGTGGGCCACCAGGCTGCTGCAGAGAGGGTTAAAGACCCATGTTGTACCACTTGGCCAGCCAGCAGGCTGCATTACTAGTTCCCCAGAGCTGAGCTGGAGTAGGTCGGTGCAGGTGTGCCATCAGGGTCCCTCACCACATGGCAGTGCCATCTCCGTTACTGACTCCTCCCAGGGGCCGTGTAGACCCCAAACAAAGAGAAAATCTCATCCTGGAGGTACAGTCAAAGCCCTGCAGGTTCTGTGGCTGCAGATAGCTCAAAAATGAGCTGAAGTAAGATGAAGAGGAGAGCAGGAAGGGCTCATGTTGAACGAGATAATGCTGAACTGAACCGTCAAAATTCTTGCAAGGGTCTGGAAATACAGCTCTCATTTCCTTGCAAAGCTATTCAAAAAATTTCACGCAATTGGGAAGCACTGGATTGCTAAAAGAAAAAAATCATGGCATCCTCTCCCACCTCCTTTGAGTCTTTTATTTTTAAGGTTTTTTTCTTAAGTAGAGGTGTTTTGATTCCTACACTCCAGATGCGTGAATCGGCTCTTCCCCAGGCAGCACCTGCTGTCTGCCTGACAAGGGGTGCTGTTTCTGGCAGGATGGATTTTCTTAATCTCTCTGCCTGCTCTCTATACTCTTACCTTCTGTTTTGTTTTTCTCTCACCACCTTCCCTTATTCCTCTTGTTATGACTCTCCTTTTAATCCTCCCTTGACTTTTCTACATCTCCTCCTGTCCCTTATACACTCTCATCATCCACTCTCACTCTGCCTCTTTCTCCTGCCCTACCCAGGTCCCCTGGCTGCTGGAGTCCCACCCCAGGCACATCCCCTCACACACTATCATTTCGTACAAGTATCCCTTTTTGCATGAGACACCGTTGTGAGCACCCTGTGCCTTTGGCCTTCACTGGGCTTGTCACTAGCACTACGGGCTTTGTGGCTGAAGCATCATTCCTTTCCCTGTGTGGTGACATGGATTTAGCCAGGAAAAGAGCCACGCTCTTGATTTCTCTGGTTGCTTGTGCCTGCTGTGGCAGATCACTGATTCAAGAGGCTTTTGAAGATTGAGTATATCAGTGTTTTAACTATTAAAGAAAAAGCTGTATGAGAGTTAATGACGGACATAAATGAAAACAAAGCTGTGGTGGCTGAGGCAAGGAGGAGGCTGAGGAGTTAGCGAGCAGCCTGTGGTTCCCGGCTGTGGGGGAAGCAGGGTACCAAGTAAACAGTGCAGAAAACAAAAGCGAGCTCAACCCGTAACTAAACAGGAAATGACAGGGTAAAATTCCTGCTGCAAAACTGAGAGCTGCTAAACATGTAACTGCAAAGAATAAAGGCATCTTGTGCAAACACAAATATACAGTAATAGTCTGAGAAGCAATTTAGGAATTAAAGGAGTGACCGATTAAAAATCAGGTGAAGGGCTGCTGGGCAAAGGCAGGAGTAAGAAATAACAGATGTGTGTTTTCTCCTGTCACGTTAAACTGGGTAATTTGAAATACACAACACCTGAAAGAATGTCACAGAATTTCTAAGTGCAAGGTGAGAAAGAAGGTGACGTTTTGTTCCAGACAATTTTTAATTTTACTGTTCCTAACAATTTCTCACTGCGTCCATTTTTTTTTTTTTGCTTTCTTTGAATTTAGCTTCTAAGTCAAACTTCAGATTTTTGGTTGTGAATTACCCCAAACCATTGGCATCTAATGAATAGTCCAGGGCAGGCATGCAGCTAGCTAAGTGAGGAAAAATTCTGATTTGCAAATATTTATCTAATTTCAAATCTGCCATATTCTATCTGAAAGCACATTGTTATTCAGGGGTCATTTAACTTTTATTCCTATGCCAGTTTTATTCCTGTGTTATGTTCTCTTACTTCAAGATGGTGTTTGAGAAGTGTATGAAAATAGTTTTCAGGATCTTTGTAAAGCAAAGATATTGAGACTGAGTGGTCCTTAGCAGAATTCCCTGAAGTTTTGGACCCCAACTAAGCAAGATTTGTACACGTATCCGTTAACGTCTGTGAGTTTACTTAGGTGACTGGTTATTTTGCTGAGCCTGGTTCTTAGCATCTCTAGTACACACAGCTTGCAAGAGAAAGCTCTGCT
Source organism: Margarornis squamiger (assembly GCA_035222235.1). NCBI lineage: Eukaryota > Metazoa > Chordata > Aves > Passeriformes > Furnariidae > Margarornis > Margarornis squamiger. The sequence goes on along the minus strand of JAWWTY010000077.1, from coordinate 35,792,979 downwards.
GATACAGGAACTTTCCACTCTTTATATAAAAGCAGTTATTTAAGGGAAAAAAAAAATAAAAGCTATGAAGAGTTTAAATGACAGTCTTTTTATTTTTGCTTTGGGGCAGCCACTTTGGTTCACCTCTGAGAAATAATTTGCTACTCTTATTTAATACAAGGAGAGAGTCTAAAAGGGTTGATCTTTTTCATCTGGGGAACAGGATGGGGGGGATGCTGGCAGGAAGAAGCATTCCTGCTCCCTGCAGCCCCTGATTTAAAGGCAGAAGGTACTGGTGCAACCGCTGCCTGGAAATGCAGCTAGGGCTCGGACTCAGCTGGGCTTGCACTTCTCTTGGCCAGTGAGGAAAATTGTAACATTAAGAACTGCTCTCTCTAGGAACTTTTCCTTTGTGGCTGCTCTTGACCCTTTCCTGATGGCAAATTACCTGGAAACACTCTTGTGTTGGTTCCCACCCAGGAGTGAGAAACTCGATGTCTCTAGCTTCCCTTTTGATCCAGCTTTCCTATTGCTTTAAGTCTGTGCCACATGCAGTCGTACTAAAAGTAATGGTATTTTTGCTTCTGTTTCTGTGGCTAACAAAATCTGAAGGAAAGTCAGAGAAAAGTTTCTTTTCAATTTACTTGAGACTCCCCTAACCCTTGACATTATCAGAGCATTAAGTGTTCTTCACTATGAAACCGAGAGCTATAGAATTCAGCTTAACTGCAAGAGACAAGAAATTTTCTCAGAATATTTAAATGTCTAATTCAAATCTATATGAAAACTTTTATTTGAGCTGTGAAAATGTGAGGGGATGTCTGAGAACGGATTTGAGCTGTATATGTTTTGGAATGATGTCACTTGTTGGAACATCTTGTCAGCTGAACTGAATTTACAATGAAGTCCAAATATCTGTAAGCCTGTGATTCCTCAATGTGTGGAAGATCTTTCCCTGCTCCAAAATGAATTCTGGAAAGAAAAAAACATATGACAAGAAGCCACAAAATTAAATTACTCCGTCTGGTAAATTATAATATATAAAAAAAAGTACCTAGCAACATGATAGGCATATACATAAGTAATTACAGAAGTGACACTTTGGCCCTATGGGCTTTTTACTGGAGGTCTTTCCCCCAAAGCAAATGTTAAATCTCTGAAAGCAACTTAATCACAAACATTTTCTGTTCACTTGTAAATTGATAGTAGTAAAAATGATTTTTAAAATTGCCGGACTCTTTCTGTTAAAGACTTTTCTCTAACTAAACTGCAGATATAGCTGCCATACAAAATTGATTGCATGTTTAAGAGTAGATAAATGTGGGCTGTTAAGGGTCATAGCTGGATTTAGGTTTGTATTTACTTTCCAGGGACACACTGGTATTGCAGTGAAATCAGTATTTCTGCCTACTTAAATAAAAGATAAAGGGCCATATATTATCGGTCAGCTTCTATGAAACCCAGTGACCCATTTCACATGACCGTATTATAAAAACTAATGTACCAGACTAAGAGTGACTTACGTAATAATTAGCAAGTGTTTTTTCTTGTTTAGTCTGGTTTTTTTTTATTATTAAGTCCATTTTTGTCAGACTTTATCTTGCAGTTACAACACCAATTGAATTGTGTATGTGAAAGGGGAAGGACCTGGAGTAGAGGAAGGCAGAATAAAGCTTGACCCATTATTTTTTTGCATCTATGACTTTTCCCCCCTTCTTTTTACATATGAATGTAGTTGTGTTTTGTGTAAAATTTTCAAAGTCTTGCACACTGTGGTTTTGATTAGGGCTTGTGCCTATCTATCATTGCTAGGCAATTGAAGTCAATACTGTAAAAAACGTACATTTGAACAAGGGAAAGTAAAGGTGGAGAAAGCTGAGAGCAGAGAAACCAAGCTTGAGAGAAGCCCTTCATTTAGGTTATTGAATTCCCTCTGCACTCAACTAAAAAGTAATGCTATTGAGGTTTTTGGTGAGGTTTAGAGTTACAGGTTAGGTTTTTCTTTCCATGAGCTGGTGGTATGTCTCCAGTGCTCATACACAGGGAACACACTGACCAGTTTTGATATAGCCTCCGACCTTAATCCAGCAAGTTTTTTGGAAGCACTGGCTCTTAACCACTCACTGTGGCTCTGGGTAGGAGCAGAGGTCCAATACAACAGACAAGACTGTGGGAGCAGAACAACAGCTCTCCAGGTCATTTTGTTTCTGTACTTGGTTGCTACTTGTCATTGAATTTTAGAGGCTGCTTTAGCAAGTTTTTTTTCCCTATTTATTTGTTAGAATGTTTACAATAATAAACATATTTATTTAACTGTTAAATGCTACAGCTAGAGAGAAGAAAATGCAGAGGGATGAAGAGACATTAGGAATTCTTTTCCCGTAAAATATCACCGAAAATTTGTGGTGAAATACTGTCAGTACCACTGCTAGCTGTTTGGTCATTTGCTTTTCACCATCCAGAGAAAAGGTGGAGTAACATCCAGACAGATGGTGTAGCTGAATAATTCGTAAGATAAGAAAGTTAAGGAAATGGCATAATCTGTTTCAGTATTCTTCAAAGGAAATTTTTCCTGCTAGTGAAGTTTACCTTTCTTCTGAAAAGCTCTATGAGGTTGTGGGGTTTTCAGTTTGTTTGTTTTGCTAAATCTCATCTATGATGATGGCAGATACAGATTTACTTAAAATTCACATCTGGCTTCTCTTTTCAATGTTCTAGTAATGAAAGCCAATAAAATAGATAAACCAGAAATATCTGAAGATAAAAGACAGATTCAGGTTTCAAACTTTGTCTGATTTAGGGGAATGCTCAAAGGCAAAGCCTGAAACTTAAGGCTGATTAGTGTAAACTAAATACTAAGGCAACCATCTTTCTGGGGACACTTATCATTTTAGGCCACATATCAAGAAGAGACATTCGTATTTTAGTATCTCTACTCATCTTCTAGAATCAGCTGAAAACCAGCTTTTGCTTCTTGAATTAAAAATACACCATTGTTTTTTTTTGTTTTTTTTTTTTTTCCCAGAGAAACAGGGAATTCCCAAAGTATTGAACATTCTCTGCAGTTTTAAAAATTTGTCAAAAGTATGTGCCTCACAGAAGGATGTTAGTGCTTAAAAGTTCTTGAAAATATAAGCTAAAATGAAAAGACTTTCACTAGCAAATGTGTTGGTCAGTATCAAAAATTACCAAGTCTAGTAGATTATTAGTTTTCCTAAATTTTTATAAAAATTCCCTCTGGCCTTTCTTTTAATAGACTTCAGTTCTTCTGTAAAGCATTTAATTCTATTCAGCTTTGCATGCAAGATAGCCAAGATACTTTATGCATTTTAGGAAAGATAAACCTACAGTCAAAATAAATTTTTCCTGCACTCAGGAAATTTCAGAAGAACACCTAAGACTAAAAGGACTTTTCTCATCATCTAGGCTTGTTCCCATGGCTGAACTCACAGGTATTTCACCCAGAAAGAAGTCAGCTTTAAGCGATCTCAGCCTGAAAATGAATTTTGAATTAAATACTCTGCTCTTACCCTGTGGTGGGTGTTGCCTGTTATGTTTTTTTGGATAATACAAACAGCTTTTCCCAGATAAACTAAAGTAGTGCCCATTGTTACTTATTTGTTGTATTTGTTTGTGTTGAAGTGACATTTGCTTATTTTTGCTTCTTGGTGTCATGTGTATGAGTTTACTGGTTCAGAACTCCCTGGATTTTGATCCTGTTGAACAGAGTGAGAAATCTCAGTTGAAGGCTTTAATGCCTTTTTCAATCAACGTGTAGGGGAAATTTGGCCTTATCAATTTAAATGCTGGAGATCCTTTCATTGCATTATGGAAGAATCTTCTCTAAGCAGAGATTATTCTTAAGAACTTCATAACATTTAAAGGTTAATATGTTAGGTAAAGAACAATATCTTAAGACAAACATTTTTATTACAGGACATGAAGGGATAGTTCTGATTAAATTACACGATTATTTGAATGGGAAAGAAGACAAAGTGCATCATTTCTTGCCCTCAACTTTAATGCCTTTAATCAAATAATGACCTTCTGGAAATAGTTAATTTTAAGCATTTGGAAAGATCAATACCACTTTGCCACCAAAAAATGGCCCAGATGATGAAATTTGATGTATTTAAAGTACCATTTCACCCTTTTAACCTAGTAAATAATTTAAAATGCTTTCAGTACTCCTTTGCTACCATTATGTATCTCACTCAAAGTATTATGACTTTTCCAAAAGCAACCTTTCTGTGCAATATGCAGTGTACAAGTTTAATACTAAAGACTTAGACTGCATGCATATATGGTAGTGGCTATGTTGGCCCTTTTTATTCCCTTCTATATGTGGATTCTGTTTTGAAAAGAAGTAGAAATATCTAAGATGAACACAGCCATTTGGAACAATAATGAGATTGTAAAGCAAGTTGGATTGCTTTTGAAGGGGAAAAAGTCAATATTTAAAGTTTAGTCCGTGTGTTCTTTTCCTTTGTTTTGTCTATAAGCTTTTCTGTTAAAGGTGAAGGATTTGGATTGCTCAGACAATTAAGAGCCCATTTTACCAAGTGTAATTTCATATCTGAGTTCTATAAACTGGAGTGCCTTCAGCATTGTAAATAAAAAAAAATTGCCCTCTATTAGCGTGTTTGTGGGCAGATTAAAAACAGTCTTCATTAGCATAAGTAACACTTACAGATTCTTTTAAAAGTAGGAAATTATTTGTTGAATGATAAATTGCTAGCTTTCTAGTTAGTTGCTGAAAATGTGCTCATTCAAAATGCCTACTTTAGTTTAGTCTACAATAGTCATTTTTTTTAGTTAGAAGTACTGTTTAATGGATTATGTACTTAGTCTTTGTTCACAGTAGATGCTGAAATGCAATTCACACTTTCTGCTAAAATGTTTGTATCAAATACCTCGCTATTTAGACTCATTTCTTTTAACACCATATATTTTTATTATACTATATGCCCCAGAGAATGATACAAAATAATCTAAGATATACTATGTGAAAGAAAAGCTGATCATATTTTAGCATTGATACTCTAAAATGTTTTGTCTTCTTAGATTGAAATTACAGCCTTTCTAAAAAATGCTGAAGTCTTTGTTATTCTGTAAGAAGTATTCATCATTTAGCAAATTATTACTACTGTAACAAATTGACCAAAAGAGTTCAATTGCTCTATCTAGAAGCTTTTATTTTTTTCCAGATTAGATATGTTTGTTACCGATTTGGAAAGCTTTGGCCAGAGAAAATTTTTCATGATTGTAATGTTATCCTCTTTGATCTAATTAGGGTAGGTATTTACACCTTAAGTGTATATTTCTTTTTCCTGTAATAAGAAAGATATCAGAATGCAAGAATAATTCATTAGGAACTATGTGTGAAAGAGCAGAAGATTTTATTTAAACACAGCACAGGTCAGACTGAATAAATAGCATTGGGATATATAAATAAAATGCATAGATGCTTTCTTTAAAATAAGCATGCTCATGGGTATTGCAGAGCCCAAGTTTTGGCAGTTATCCTCTTTGCGCTTTTCGTGCAATAGTTTGGCAGTTCGGCTTTCACAGGTTTTTTGCCTCTAATGTCTTGTGTTTCTTTACTAAATCCTTATCAGAAAACCAGACAGAAGACTCTTATTTATTTTAAATATCTTAGGTTTAGCATCTTTTTTTTTTTTCACCATTTTCTTGCTTACTGTAGCAAGACCTTTGCAGATGGTACTTGGTTACTTGAAAGTGCATAACAGTATTTTCTTTGTAGCAGATGGATTTAAGACTTTTAGTTCCCAATAAATGTAGGTTTACAATACATAACTTTACAGGATTTGTGTTGTATATAACAGGTTTGAACATATTATCTCAGAATTCATCTGCATGGCATTTTCAGCTTATCCAGGGCCTATGCCAGTATTTTAAGTAATAGGGAGAGCACAGTGATTGATAGCAGCTAAAGGCGTGATTTTGAATAGAAACAAAGGTTTTAGAACAGAAGGTGTCAAATTAAACTTTGTCAGTTTGAAAAGTAGTAACATCCTGAAAGTTCTCCAAACATATTTACATGTGGCTAATGTTTATATTTTGCTTTGTACTCTCTTTATATTCAGCGTAATGTTGCCTGGCAAATTTACTCTGTTTTAAAATCAAGGTTGTTCCCAATGTCATTGCAGTTTTTGGGGGGTTTGCCTTGCTGCATAAATGTACCAGCTTTATCATTTTAAGGCTGGGGTTTTTTTAACAATCTACTATATATGCTGTATAAACCAGTTATGATCTAATCTGAGTTATAAATATTTCCTTATTATTTTGTGGTCATTTCCACTTCCTGTAAGACTATAAAGACAAAAAGGAAAAAAACCCAACAAAAAAAACAACCATTGGTTCAAACCCTCCTTCAGAACAAATTGTTTGAACTAGGCAGAAATTGCTGTAGACTTAAAAAAAGCATAAGAGGAGAAAAATCAGCCCTGTCACATTCACCTGTAAATTCAACTGCATTTTCTGCAGTAGTTCATACTTAGGTCAAATGGAAACAAAATTTATAAATTCTACAGAAATTAAAATTTACCATTAGAAAAGCCTGGATGATTACTTTTCCTAAATTTTATAGAAACATTTCATACATTTTCATTTAGCTGACTTTTATGAATTAGCTTTATTACATATACAGAATTCTGGACCTAAAACTAAATTAAATACTTAATCATTTTTTTTTGTTTGTTTTGAACCAAAAGAAAGCATATTGGTATAAAGTTCTTAGTCTCTTAACAAAGAAAACCCCTACAGCCTCTCTTACTGTCCATTCACTCTCTCTTCTGAGAACATTGATAAGATCAACTTCCATAAATATGTTCAGAAATAAACAATGAAGACCAAAAAATTGCTTCTATCTGTGTAATTGTAGAATAATTCAGTTGGTTGTTTCCATATTGTCCATCATGTGTTTCCTGAGAGCATAGCTGCTTCTTTACAAGCGTGATGAACCCAGTGGAATAGAGACATTTTGGTAGAATAGCAATCTATTCTGTGTACCCTGTCAGAAGTGTCTGTCTTCACTACCTCAAAATTGCTGATTCCCTGAAAGGCTAGCAGAGACCTGCTTCAGTTTACAATTGATCAAATGATTTTAGATAAGAAATTAAAAATATCATTTCAGTGCAAAAGTTGATAGAAAAATATTGGAAATACAATGTTAGCCATCAGTAATTAATAAAAATAAGATCTGATCTAGTAAATGTAGAAACAGAAAAGACAGTGAAGGGAGAAAGTCTTTCTTAGTTAACAAAAAATATTGTTGTGAAATATGTGTAATCAGTGTAAAATGTGATTGCCTAGGAATTTTTTTACTATTGGACATTTTTTAATTATAAAGAGTTTCTACTGTCTTCTTGGAAAAAAACCAAACCAAACCAAAAACAAACGCGCTGATGCTGTGGTCAGCAGACAAAATATATGCAGCTTCTAAATACATAGTGCAACTTCCTTTCCAGTCTGTCTGTATGCCTTAGAGAGGTGTCATGGGAGGAGACAGTTTGTCTTCTCTTTTTTTTTTTTTTTACTTTCACAAAACTGTCTTGATAATCAGCTCTGCTCTTTGTTTCACCACCACCACCACTGGAAAGAGAGACAACAGTTTCAGTGTGAAGAAGTGTAGATTTCGGACAACCAAAGGACAATTTTTATGTTTTGGCATGGGCTGGTTTGTGGGTTGGGATTTTTTTAAAGAATTTTATAACTGCTTTTCAGTTAAAATATCTAGATTGGTTTCTCTTCTCTCCTTCATCCCCAACAAGGTACTTCTGCTCTCTGACTGCACCTCTTTTAACTTACTGCAGAAAACTAGTACTGCTGCTGAGCATAATCCAGCACATATCCCCAAGGATGCAGGGTGGGCAGAGAACCATGAGCAACATGCTGATTTGGTTAAGGGCATGGAGAGCTTGCATGTTACCCTGCTAACACATTCCAGTGAGATTCCACAGATCCTTGCTACTGTTTTGAAAGCACGCCATACGAGTCCAGCCAGGACAGGCTGAATGTTGTGTGCTTTCTGTGAAGGCATTTGGCCACATTTCCCAGTCACCTTGCTAAATGTTGGGGCAATACCCAGTATCCTCCTTAGAGCACGGTCAAGGAATAAGGTGCACTCCATCCATGGGGTGCAGGGGAGCCCTTCTACTGCCACCACTCTCCCCCCTCTCCCCTCCCTCCCTAGCACACCTTGTGAGCAGCCAGCAGATTTTGGCCCCATTTAAATTTTTGCTCTCTGCTCTGCTACCACCATCTCTATAACATTTGTCACTTTGATTGTTTCTTGGGGGCATTTTCTCCTGTGTCATTTGTTCAGTTTCCCACTTATATTCAAGCAAATATACTTCAAATTTTTATACACACCTCACTAAATATTTTTGTATACAATATGAATGCATTAAGATTATTTGTTTACTTTCACCTCTTCCCGTCATGGCAATATTTTTACACTGCATTTATTAACTGTTAGCTAAAGATATGTATGAATGTCTTCAAGAAAATATGTATCTATATTGTATCTATGTATCTATTGTATCTATTAGTAAACTAGTCTGGATAAACCATTAATCCACTACCAGTGCATATAAAAAAGATCTAAAAGCTTCTGTACATTTATATTATTTGTTGATTGAATAAAATGTCACATTAGCTTTCCTACAGCATTAAGAAATAAAATTGCATGGACCTAGTTTTGAAAACAGATCCTTGAAGCTAAAAGAAAGGAAATATGCATGTTTTATACATGTAATATTTTGTTTCTAGATTTTAATATACCAGAAAATTTCTGCTGATGTACACTGCCCTAGCTAGAGGGTTTGCACTCCTCTTTTAAAGCTACCAGCGCACAGTTAAAAAAAAAAAAATCCTCAATTAAATTTTAGAGAAGACGTAAGGAAACATTAAATTTTCAAGATGAACTCATATGTCTCTTTCGGAAGCAAATTAGCAACTACTGCAGTTCTTGGAGAGGATTCTGTAGCCTTCATATTATGTATTCCAAACCGAAGTCTGACTTAGAGTAGGTAAGCTCTTAGGCACCTTGCTCTCTTGTGATATGGAAGTGTATGAGAAGCTTGAGTGCATCTTGTTCCCCCCCATCCCTAATAATACTGTATGTAAAACGGAGAGAATGTTTTTTTTCTGGGTCTATGAGGACAATCTGGAAGCAGAGTCACTTGAAATAAGTTCACCTGCAGAGACACCTCTGCTTGTAGCAGAAATGAAGAAGTTGTTACTTGACTTCTACTTGTAGCAGGAATGAAGAAGTTACTATTTGACTGCATCTGGTCTAAGGATTCTGGCCTTTTGAATGGCTGTTAGGGAGCTCCTGTACCGCTGTGATTTGTGTGAGGCAGCCCTACGGTCAAGGCAGATTTCTGAAGTACTTTCTTGTTTGAGTAGTAGTACTAGGATTTTTATAATTGCTCAGCAGACTGTCCACTTGCTCCTGAAATACGGCGTCCATGCTGTTGGATGAGTGTGGCCTTGCATAAAAGAGCATAGGCATATATAAAAGAATGTACTGGCATTGATGAACATCCTGTTCTGTAGAGGGAAGCATGTAAGGGGTTCTGCCTTTATCAAGTGGTTTGTTTCTAAGCGAACAAACAGCAGTGCTGTCGTGTGGGAAGAAGGGGAAGGTGCTTTCCAAAATGCTTATAGTTTGTAAGGGTCTGTAAAATAGCAGAGCAGCCTCTCAGTGTATCAATGTTTACTTTAAGGCCAGCCTGCACAGTGAAAGCTCTTTTGTGTTGGGGGAGAGCATGAGAGAATGCAGTGCCTCTAAAACACACATTTTGCCCTCATTTTGCCACTAACAAAGTGAGGAAAAAAACTAATGTTTTGCTGGTGTTATCTTCAAGGGGTGGCTCTGTGAGCTGTTACGTTGGAAAGAAGATCCCTCACCAGAGAACAGGACCCTCTGGGAAAATCTCTCCATGATCCGAAGGTTCCTCAGTCTTCCTCAGCCTGAACGTGATGCCATTTATGAACAAGAAAGCAATGCAGTTCATCACCATGGTGACAGGCCTTCCCACATTATCCATGTGCCAGCAGAACAGATTCAGGTTAGTTTACCTTGGCCAATCCCGCAGAGCGCTAAGTAAATAAAGCTTTAAACGGAGCAAAGGAAATTAGTGTTTCTTTCCTCCCGGCCAGGCTAAATGCAGGTCTCCCGGTACAAGATAAGAGTGCACTGCCATCCACCACCGGCATTCAAAGGAGACCGTGTGACCACCCACGGTTCTTGTTTCGGTTCGGTGGTGTTGTGCAGATGTGTGTGCGGTAGTGCAGAGGCAGCTCGTTGCGGGGCAGGCTGAGCCCTGCGCTGGCTGTCCCTGGCAGGACAGGCGCCAGGGCCGACAGGCAGGGCTCTGTGGCACTGGTTGTCAAAGGTCTTCCCAGCAAAGTGGGAGAACCTTGTTGCACTGCCATTCAAAAACTAAGCAGGAACCCTCAGCAGTGGTGGCTCGCCCCAGGTAGGAGTGAAGGGAAGGGGATTCCTCATCCCACTGTAACCCCAGCTGAGACTGGGGTGAGTCAATATTTGTTTGTTTTTCCTTCAGAGCCCCTCTCCCACCACTCTTGGGAAAGGAGAGCATAGAGGCGCTTTCTTACCAGGCCTGCTGACCACTGGACCTTGGCTGAGTGCTGCTCCGCAGGTGAGCTGGCACAAGGGCACCACGTCAGGGAGAGAGAGGAGGGGATGCAAGGCCCACACCATGGGGCTTAGAAACAGCTGCCTTCCACTCACGGAGAGCCCTGGCGGTGCCCCCTCCTCCAGGGGCTGCACCCACCCTTTTTGCTTGCAAGGGCACTGCCAGCCGGGAGCAGAGCTGGCTGCTTTGCTGAGCTTTGTAGCCCAGGTTGTCAGTGGGGACTGCTGATTCTCTAAGCTGGGGACTCTTTAATCGCTTCTCACAAAAGACCTGAGGCCAGTCTTGTAACTGCTCCTTCTTAAAGGGCAGATATTACCCCATGCTTTCCGAACCTCAGCTGAGACCCTGTGTATCATTTGTATTACCTATACAGAAAAATATTTACAAAGCTAGGAAGGATAGAGTTATCTCACAGCCAGAAACAACATGAGTGTATATTAAAGATAAAGCAAACTGAATAAGACAATCCCTTAGGATATCAAGTACTAAAATAATTGTGAAAGCCTGGAAACTTGCTGTTTGATTTAGCAAAAAGAGAGAGAAAGATCTATATTAAGTAATAAAACAGCACTTGTTTGAAAATATACATTGTTTTTAATAAAATCGCTTCTTAGGGGGATAAAAGGAGAAGCTTATGCACAGTATAAACATTCAACCACTATGCCACTTACTTAGATTTTCTTGCCTTGTTGATAAAAGTTGTGTGTTTGATCTCACAAATATTATTCACATAAGCAGTTGCATTGTAATCTCTTAATATGACTTGTAAGAGAAAGGATTGGGAGATTGGGCCTGAGTTTTGTCTCCACTCTTCTACGTGATAATTGTTGTAGATGCATAAATATGTAGCTCAGACACAAGTTTTCAAACTGTATATACAAAGCCTCCAGTCTTGTAAGAATTTAATGTGCTGGGAGCAGTCTTGAATCTCTTCAGGACTGGAGCCTTGAATGGGACTGCTCACAGACCATAAAACATGAAAGGACATGAATAGGGATGAGAAAAGAGCCCTAATTCCACTAGCATTTGTGTCAGATCTTAGAATCCAAAGATCATTTAAAGCAATGGCTTCTAAATCAGTTGTGGAGATCTGGCCCTATGAAAGTGGACAGAATTATAATCCCTCCATTATTTCTACCATTTGTACAGCATTTTGTATTGCTTCTTAATGTATCAAAGAACTGCAGCTGGAAGGTTGGAAACCACTACCAACACACAAAACCTTGTCAAGGGGAAGGGAAATGAAATGTAGTGATAGCAACTGCTTGTTTTGCTGTGGTTGTTTTTTACTAATAACTGGTGGTTTGTACCATATGACAAGAAATTTGCTGATCCAAAATATCTTACTAACCAGTGCTTCCTGTGCTGTGCAGCAAAAGAATTGTCAACACAAACAGTAGCTGATAAATTTATTTTTGATTTTAAACATGATCTTATAGTGTACTGTACTCTGGTGGTAGATGAGAAAAACATTTCTGTCCCTAGGGCTCAGTGCCTCACCTTTTAAGAATGTTTCTGAATCCATGCTTGCAAAACTTCATTTTAAGCTCTTGTTAATTATTTACATCATAATTTCCTTTATCTTATTCTTCTGATGTGCATACTGGCTCATTTTTATTGCCTGAGTTTTTTGGAATGCAGCATGTTCCCTTCTAATAATAATAGTGGAACTTATTTAGAGCTTTGCATCTTAGTGCTTTATAAATATTAACTAAATAATCCCCAGCACAAACACAGAGGCAGGTAAATAGGTCTGTTCCCTGCTTATATGTTGGGATACAGTCAGCACAGACACACTCCAAGACCACAGGCAAGACAGGTCAGAGCCAGAAGGGGAAATACAGGTTTCCTACCTCCAGATCTCTGTCCTTGCCGAGGCTGGGTTTGACAGGGTGATGTTAGGTGCTCCCAGCCAACGTATTCTGTTGTAAGTTTCAAGTTTTGACGAGACTTTAGTACATGCTGAGGTCAGATCAGCAGTGAGATATTTCCATGCTTAGCTAAAATGCTCTCCTTCTCCCTGATTCCCCAGTCACTTGCTCTAACTATTGCTAGAGATTTGCAGCCCTTGGTTTTGGGCAGCAGCTGCTGCTGCTGGCAGAGTTCTGGTGCATTTGCCCTCATCTGGCACTTTTTTTACTTTGCTCTTGCTACAGTTCTGGCTAAGCTGGTCAAGTTAATCCTATACCGTGTCACCTACTTAGCATTTTGTCTTGTCTGCACTTGACTCATGGAGCATGTTCATTAAAATTTGTCAGCTAAACCACACCAATGTCGTAGCATCAGTGCTTTCAGTCAGACAAAGCTAGAGTGTTCTTTTCATTCTTTCTTTTTTTTTTTTCCTTCCTTTTTTTTCTTTAAACTTACTAAGCCTTTGTTTATAGCTTTACAATTTCCCCCCACCCCCAGGATATTCTCAGTAACAAAGTATGAGCAAGAATTCATGGACAAAAAAATGTTGTTCTTTGTCTTGCAGCAGCAGCAACAGCAACAGCAACAACAGCAGCAGCAACAGCAACAACAACCAGGTCCCAGACTACCCCCAAGGCAACCGACAGTAGCATCACCAGCTGAATCTGAGGATGAAAATCGTCAGAAACCCCGACCACGAACAAAGATTTCTGTTGAGGCCCTAGCGATCCTACAGAGTTTCATACAAGACGTAGGCCTATATCCAGATGAAGAAGCAATCCAGACTCTCTCCGCTCAACTTGACCTGCCCAAGTACACCATTATCAAGTTCTTTCAGAATCAGCGATATTATCTCAAGCACCATGGGAAGCTGAAGGACAATTCTGGTTTGGAGGTGGATGTTGCAGAATACAAGGAAGAAGAGCTGCTCAAGGATTTAGAAGACAGCATTCAAGACAAAAATGCAAACACGCTTTTTTCAGTTAAACTAGAAGAAGAGTTATCGGTAGAAGGGAACACAGAGATTAATTCTGAATTGAAAGACTGATCTAAAAGTATTATTTTCTTTCAACAGTGCCACTGGTATTTACTAATGAAATGAAAATTCCATCTTGCATTCTGTCAAAAACCTTTATTATTCATTGTTTGGCCAATGAATCTTCCAAAACTTGCACAAAAGTTGAAAAAAGGATAATGCAGACTGCACTAGATGTTTTACTCTGTTTTACAAACTGCTTCGCAGCAACAGATGAAGCGTTGAGGATTGTTTGATATTAATTTGTGTTCACTGGATACACTGTGAGTGTACCCAATAAGCATGATACCAGTGATTTTGATTCTGGAGCCTTCAGACAAGCATTACAACTTTTGTGATTTACTGTTTCTTTGTTTCTGTTTTGTTCTTGTTTTTTAATTATTACTGTAGCACTCCACACTTGATCTTTGGAAACTCACATTTATTTAAAAAAAATAAAATAAAAAGAGTTTGTTACTCTTGTTCTATTGTATGTTACAAAAGAACTATAGACTGTGGAATGCAGTTTAAAGATAACATATGCCAACAAATGCCTTGTATTATATGGCACTGCCGTAATTCAGATTTGTTTTCTTTTGGAAATAAAGGTCACTGTATTTTTTTTTTTCCATTCTCATTGTTACATGGTTTTAAAGAAAATGAAAAAGAAAATGTGAAACACAATTTAGTCCTCATTATTTATTTGTAGATCCTGCAGCATCATGTTGTAATTAATTTTTTTGGAAGTTTCCGTTAAATGTAATATTGCTTCTCTTGTTATCATACTGATTTTTTTTTTTCTATTTATAAATGTATTTTGATGGGCAGTAAAACAAAGTGTCTTAAAAGTTTTAAATAGAGAAAATGTGCTTTACACAGTTGCCTATAAAAAGTGCTCTATGTTATCCAAGCAATTCATACTATAAGCTTCACTCTTATTGTTGTATGCAATTTTTACTATCATGCAAATAAGCTTAGGTAAATAAAACTAATAGATCACCTTAGAAACTTATGCAATTAATGTGAAAATAATTGATGTTTGCAATGTGTCTTCCTTTGGTTTACAATCAATTTTAAAGCTACAGCTGTATAAATTTTCTGTATAAAGGTGTATTTCTTTTTTATGAGTTTATTGCTATGAAAACACCAGTTATTTTGTTACAGCTGGCTGTTTTTATAAGTGTATCACGATTTTCTTTATGCAGAAATGTTCTGACTAGGAGTGGTTATTGACTGTAACTACACAATTAAAATTGTTTGTATGGTATGATATGGCAGGGTTTGTCTGCGTATGTGTATATCTGGGAGGAATAACTTGTTCCTAGTGCACATCATACCTTCTTGCCACCACTTTGAAGACGACATTTCAATTGTTCTTCTTTAAAATCACAGGCAGATTTTTTTAATGACCTTCTTAAAATTTGAATTTAGATAACATACTTCAAAAAGGAACCCAGTTTGGTTATGAAAATCATAACCTGTCTTTTCTTGGTTTAAAAACTTGCCTGCCCAACAGAGATAGCAGGATATTATTGAGTCAGAAGGCTATCAGGCATAAACATATTTACAGTTCCTGGCAGTAATGCACTTATAATGGATACAGCTGGTTTTATTTTACACCAGAATTATGCTAACACTGTTCCTTGCACTAATGTATAAACATTAAAAAACCCCCAAACATTAATAGTTGTAAATAGGAACGATGGGCTTTGCCCATAGCATTCCCCTTCTAAGCAAGATTATTTGTAATAATCATTAATATGGTTCCTGATAAAGCCTTAATAATTGGTGACCTCTGAATTTATTCAAGGCTCATGTCTAGGCTAAAGAGCAGTCTTAAGCTGAAGGTTGTGAAATGCACACTGTTGTTCTCCTGGGAGAGAAACAGCTTCTATCTGATGCAACTTAGGAGTGGAATTCAGCTCAGTGCTGAAATGACTAAAAGTTTGCAAAACTCAGTGTGAATTTCAAAGCCATGAGTTACTATTAGGTTGCATCAAATTTCTTTGTTTAGTTTCATTAAGTTCTTTAGGAAGATACATACTAGGCAACAAAGCAGGTTTTCATTCTACACTGCTGCAGGTTGTCCTTTGTCTCAGTGCCTTTGTGGGTTCATTGAGCAGCTCTCAGCTGCGGCACCTCTTGGCTGCTCCCGGGACTGTGTTGGAGCTGCACCATGATTTGGGCTTGGGATCCAGTCCAGTTAAAAGAAAAGAGCCTTAATACCACTCTGGGAGGGAAAGGAGCCTTAGGAGGGACACATACGTGTAATTTGGCATTGCATTCCAATAAAAAGACGGTAAAACTATGCCCTCACTCGGGGGACTTGTAAAGCTATGCTGGTTGCAAAAGGGCAAAATTAATTCCTAGCCCTGGGAAGTTACTGTGATCAGCATTGGATTCCTTCCCTTATGTCAGATGGAATCATTGCTTTGTACAGCCATGCAGCCGCACGGAGCTAGGACAGATCCCTGTTCGCAGCCGAGGGGCAGAATGATATGTAGCCCAGGCAATGAAAGCTGACCTGATGTGCAGGACAATACCACTGGCACCCCTGCATACACTTTTAGACTAACAATCCGTGCATATGCGGAGCAGAAGGGAAAGTGAAGGGAAGACTTTCCTGGAATATCCCTCTCTCCACACTAAATGCTAATACACACAGCACTCCTAATAGCAGAAACAGGGCGTAAGAAGAAATGTTTGTAAAATTGTCTTTGCTATTTTGCAAGCAATTTCCTTTTCTTTTATCCTTTTAAGTTTTATGGGTGCTGAAGTGGAGACCATGTGTACTTACAGATGGTTATTATAGCGGTTTCTTTTCCATTATCTTCACTTTTCTTTCTCCTAGCATAGCTGAGGTTATCTTCCAAGTAGTTCAGCCTCTGTAGTCACACATTACCTGCACAGGGGTTTGAATCATTGCCTTTTTTTGTCCCAGTGGGTGGGCTGTGAGTACAGTCTTTTAACTTGGCCTAAGTGACCAAAAGCATTTTTGTTAAATCCTTAGCAGTGTTTTCAAAGGTGATATGGGTATTAAGGATTCCAGCTGCATGTGAATTCAAGACATTTATACTGTTAGGAGTTAAGCTACGACAAGCATATACCGCATTGATTCCTGGACCGTTTAGTCTGCCTACCTTATGTCCTGTTCTGTTCCTTTTTCTCACTGTCTGGGGGAGCCCTAAAAAACAAACAAAACCCACAGTGACAACTTTCCATTTCTGCAAAGGTTAAGAAATCAGACTGGACTTCAGTAATGAAAAACACGAATTAAGACATCAAAACACTACTGGCTGGGAAGTTATTAGGACTTCACTGAGTGTATGAAATGAGTATGTCATGTATACTCAGGGAATTATGGAGAATGAATATAGCTTATTAAGAATAGAATTTAGACTGCAAAGAAAGCCAAATGCCTAAAAATGAGGAAACCAAGTCCTAGGAGGGGATGGCAAGGCTTAACTTTTGCTGTAAAACTGAAGTTAAGTATTTACCATATTTTATGGTGTTTGTCATAAAAAGTGGGGTATTTTTACTCCCTGATGATTCCCATTAATCTATATTTAACTGACAAGATTTATATGTATATGCTAGAGTCCCCAGTGTGTGTTTTTCAGCCCTGAAGGAAACTCAAAGAGGCCCCAGATTCTAAGAAGTCCATGGCTTGGGGACAGTCTCAAGCCCCAGTCACACATACAAAAGTTGCTTATCGTTATAAAGACTTGCTACCCTACAGTGCAGGGTTTTAGATTTGTGTTTTGTATAGCTACTTTAAGTAGGATCACACAGAAAAAATTGTCTATGTAATAAAGTAAATTGTTCTACTTAAGTTTTTCTTAAAGATGGGAAGATGCAGCAAATGGAGAAAGAGCAAAAGGTTCCTCCAAACCAGTGATTTTGTTGCAGTGATTTACTAAGTCAGTACTTTGGTTGTGTGCTGGGAAAGCACAAATATTACTAAGTTCATTTGCCAAAGCAAATGCCCCATATGTTAAGAGCAGTATAAATTGAATATTATAGAGGCTCTACTTGAACATCAAGTATTACCAATTCTGCTTAACATACTGAAGTTGTTCTTTGAAGTCAGGTACATTGCAGAGACCAAAGGTATTTTGATTTTTACATAATGATTTATATTGTGCTTTGAATAACAGTCCCATAGCAAAGTAGGGATATAAATATACTCCCAGGCCTTTTTTTGCACACAGAGGTAATTTAGGTTGGTCTCCTCACAGCGCCTTGCATCCACACAGTCTTTTACTACAACAAATGAGCTAATAATTCAAACTGCAACAAGTGATCCTCCTTGGAGCAGGAGTAGCTCTACTTGGCAGTGAGTTTGTTTGCTTTCAGGTTCATACTGGAGCCCTCCCACCCACTCTGCTCCTGGCAGCCCTCCCACTATCTCACACCGTATTGTTTCCCTTTGGCCTGACCCAGGCACTTTTCCTGCTCTAGGTCATCTTGCCCAAATGCCATCTCACCTGTTTACATGCCAGCACTCAGGTCTATGTGCCACAGTTTAATATGAGGCAGCAAGGATTGTATGTGTCTGATATCACCTACCCTTTGTCACCACCATTCACACACTGTGAGGCTTGCAGGGTTGCTGGAATAAGCTACTTCGATTGGAAAGAGAGTGACCACTGGAGCAAATTCAGCAGGAGCAAGGTTGTTTCTGAGCTGATGGAGTAAAGAGGGCAAGGGGACATGCATCCCAGAGGGGAGAAAGAAAAGGAAAGAGGGAGGTGCCAGATAAAGATGGGACAATCAGTAAAGTCACAATAGCTACCCCTGCATGCAGGATTGAGCTCTGTTTGCAAGCTGTGCTACAGCAATACTCAAAGTACTACAAACTGCTGCTAAGACTCCATGGAAAATGTTCTTGACCAAAATTGCACAGTGGTCTCCAACTGAGGGATTTGCCTTGACAGGCAATACCTAGGGCAACAAAAAGCCTCAGCCGTCCATGGCAAAAGAGGTCCCCTCTCAGTTTGTCCTCTGGTACCACGTGTATAAGACATGCAGGATTCCTTTTGTCAGCTGCTGACATGTTACCATGGCAGATGCAGTTGGGACTCTCTTTCTAGGTTACTTGCTTACACACACAATGTGCTAAAGTAGCATCCAGGCTGTAAACCATCTCATTTTCTTCCAGGATCACATCCAACCACAAGAAGTGTGTTTGCAGCCTCAGACCTACTTTTTGGAGATGTTTCCTACAGCCCTTCTTCTCCTGAGACCAGATGTGCCACAGGAGTTGAAAAAATAAATAAAATGTGTTGTATGGGTCAGGTGTTTATCATAGTGTAAGAGAACAGAAAAAAAAGCGTGACCCTTGTGCGTGCGCAGAGTTGTATAAAGCACAGACAGTTCAGAAGTTTTGAACCAACTAAGTTGCCCCAAGAGGCTTCAGAGAGATATTTCATAGTGGTATAATTGTCTCAAAACATCAGTTGCCATGATTTGTAATTGTTTGGGCTAGAAAAGTTCATGCATAATCCTAGTAAATTTGCAGAGGACTTTCTCCCAGAACAGAATTTAAAACAAAGGGTGCTCTGTTTTGTGATTTGCATTACAAAATAAACATTCTTTGCAATACAAACCTTGTTGCTCTTCCACATCCACATTAAAGGAGGACACTATCCTGATGACTAACAGCACTGCCCAGAACTATATATCCCATCTTGCCCTATCTGGAGGGAGTTCCCCTGCACATACCATGGCCCAAAACAGATTAACTCTTCTTCATTCTCCCATCATCAACCTAAATATGGCCTTTCATCTGCAGTCAGTGTTTTCACCTGGGTAAAGCAATTTAGAAAATAACTTACCTTACAGTAAACCAGGGCAGGGAGAGGTAAACTAGTCTGTCCCTTCACAAATGAAGGAAAAGAGTTTCTTTATCATTATCAGCAGGCAGCTTGGACTGTGAAATAAGCACAGGTGTTGTTGGATTTCCTTAGTAGGCAAAATGCTATATCTCCAGCCTAATAAGGATTTAATATCAGCTGAGAGACTGAAGGAGACAAAAAAGAAGGGAAGGTGAGAAGAAATATCTAGATAAAAACTCACTGGGGGCAGTCATGCCTAGAGATGTCTGGAGAATTGCAAGACTAGTTTGAAGATCTGAGTTAGCCAGCAGGAAAAACTAAGTGAGGACCACTTTCTGGTTCACACACTGGATGTCCTGTAAAAATGCAAAGAGCAAACACAGCAACATAATTGCTTCAGAGGCAAGATTAAATAGGGAAGAGCAGAAAGGTGATGATAGCTTGATTTTTCAGCAAATACCTGCAAAATCATAAGTGGTCCATGGAAAGTGAGTGCAGAAAGAAAATTCAAAGCTTCTTGTAACACAACTAGAGCCAATGTTTGAAATTATCAATCAGCAGCGTTAAAAAAAAAGATAAAAGGGAGCATTTTTCTGCACACATAACTGCTGAACTCACTACTTCATATCAAAAATCACAAATGGTTTTAAAAAATGTTCAAAGAAATTGTGAAAACAAAGGTTTGATTTGGCCTTCTTTTGAACAGGCCAAGGACTGCTTTGTACTCTTGTGCTGAACAACCCGAAATCCAGTGATAGCATCCATGTGGACAGTGTCCAGAACCCAGCCAGGCATTTTGAGTCCTTCCTAGTCACAAGTGGGACAAATCTGATTGGGCAAAACTTACTCTGTTTTCCTGGTCAGATCTGCAAAATGCAGCTTTGTACTTTATTCTCTGTATTGTTGATAACCAGATTTTAAAACAACTGATCTGAATAATTTCATTGAGGAGTAGGTCACCTCATATTTACAAAACATTCCCTCCCACACACACTAGCATAAAAATTTATATCCAAATAATATTGGTCATTGCCATGGTACCTGTGCATTTACTGTTCACAACTATGCTCTAACTGCAGCAAGAGTAAAGTAAGGCTCCTTTGACCCCTCACCTGCAAAACTGGGCCATTTTTTATCACTTGGAACCACCTTTCTTTCAGCCTCCCCTGTGCACATCCCACTTTCATTCAAATTTAGCTGTCCTGTTCCTTTCTCTTCCTCAAAAGCTGACTGAAAAAGTTCACAGAGTATTAAAACAGAAAAAAGAAAAGAAAAAAAAAAGTTGTATATACTAATATCATCACCTCATAAGACATTGCTGACCAGCTTTTTAGGATGTTTTACAGGATGGCTGGGAGAAGAATCACAGGAATGTACTGCTTTGATCCCATGTCTCCTCCACTTGTCACTGGGCTTTCTACAACGCCCTCGGGGGAGCCATGAGCAGAGGGATGGTCACTGCTGGGGATACCTCCCCAGGGCACCACATAACACATGAGCCTGACACTGCTTGCAAACACACTGTTGGACAGAAAGAGCACCGTGGGAAAGCAGATCAAAGCAATGTGATTGCATTTCACGTTTGATGCAGCTCATTCCTGAAGCCAGGGTGAATAGCCTAATCCAATGTATCATTCCTGTGCAGGCAGACCCTCAGGCTGGCATTGTGTCCCACAGAGCACTGCTCCAGTGTGCAGCATCTGCCACCATCTGCCCTAGGGCTTGGCTTCATATTGTCCTCCTCCTTTTCACCTCCTTTTGGGAGATGCTTTGCACAAACCTTGAAGGCCAAAACTCAGGCTGTTTCAGGCCCTTCAGGGCATTTATTCCCCTACCACTTACTGTGCTACTTGATTTTTGATCCACACTCCTGACCTTTAAAGATTCAAAGGGGCAGCTTTCCAGTGATTTAGCTTCACGTTCACTTGCTCTTATTTTTGGAAGTATAAGTCTATCTGCTTACCCTTGTCTCCCCTGTTTAATCAATATGTCAGCTGTTGATCACAACCACTGCCAGACAGCCAGTAGATGGGACAATTATTCTCACAAGGACTTTTAAGTCCAGACTTTTAACCCACAGGGTCCAGCATGGAGCAGCTGCAAGAGCTCTGAGTAGCAGCTGCCCCTTTTCTACTGCAGCTGCTGAGCCACTCTCTTGATGGTCTCTGGCTACTTTGCTAGGGCAAGGGGGAAAACTACTTTGTTTTCTAGACATCACAGTATAAAAGCTTAGCTCACTGCTGCTGTAAGAAAGGAGGTGAAATGCCACAACCAGCTCCCACCCAGTGTGGTTGTGATGTAGAGTAGTCTGGGGTAGTTCTTTCTGCCTTGCACCCAGAGAGTAAATGAGTGAAGAGCACAAGAGACAACAGGAAGGCTCTTCCTGCCTGTCAGTTTTCACACTCTTTTGTTAGGGAGACATTGGGGCAGGTATTTCTCCAGCCTGGAGCAGCTTCAGACCTGAGATCCTACAGCTCCTGGCTTTCAACTTATCTGCTGACCAAGGGTCTATGGCAGCTTCTTTCAAACCTGCCTCCTGAACTTCACTGTCTGCCTCGGGACATGGCTTCACCAAACCCATCGGAATAACACCAAGAAGGAAAACAAAGGAGCAAACATGCCACATGTTAGAAATAATTACTCTACTGAGGAGCACCCAGCAATTTTATACCAACCTTAACCCTTTCCAAAATGTATTAATGGCCACTGGACTAAGGATAAGATTGTATTTGGGCAAAAAAAGTGTGGCCACCTGAGCTCTCAGTTCTGCTGTGGCCCCACAGAGGTCATGGGTCACCAAGCAAAACTTGAAAGGGTCTTTGTGTTGCTTTGATGTGATAGGAATTGGCCTTGATTTAAGGCCACATTATCCCACACCTCCTTGGTTTTGCTGTAAGAACTGGTCACCAGTATCAAACCTGTACTGCCACAGTTCGGGGATATGAAGTTATAGCTGCAAAGTGTTACTGCTGCTAGTGAGAAGTTATATGCCACATATAAGATGAGCACCTGTAACTGCAGTTTTCTGCCTGGACATGTCGTCTCTTATCCACTTCTTCAGTACTAGGGTCTGGCAGGTAGGCTGAAGGGCATTCCCACCTTCAAGGAAGTCCCCTCCTTCTGCTGGTTTCCCCTTCCTGGTTTCTGACAGGGCCTAGTTCATGTGATTCATTAAGGGAAGGCAACAGACAAAGTTAATTCATACCCACACCCTCAGTCCTTTCACAATACCCTGAAGTGTGTTATAGGGTTGCCTGTAGGGTCAGGACATTTTTTTCAGAGGATTTGTGCTGACTTTTCGTAAATGTTCATATCCAGTTGTGTAATCAGCTGCTATAACAAAGCACCTTGATGGCCCATGAGGTGATCCCTTCCAGAAGGCAGATGAGAGGGTCCTTCAGCACAAAGCAATGATCCATTCTGCTGGGTCTGTGTGACAGTGTATTAAAGGCCCACCACTAAAAGTGCCCTGGGACAACAGCATCAGAAGCAACTGAGGAACAACACAGGGGATAAGAGGTGAATGGGAAGAACTGAAATGAAAAAAGTGGGAAAAAATAATAAAGAGAGGAGGGAAAAAAAGAATTAAAAGACAAACAGATGACTAAAATACACAATAATGTCAGTAAAATCTTCCATCCCTCATCTATATTGATCTTATTCCAGTATTTCCTCTCATGTCTTACAAAGATTGCCAGTTTTGCACTCAGATTGAAGAAAAACAGTAGAAATTATTTCTTCCCCAGTGAAGGAAGTGTTTTAAACTTTGATGGACTTGGATTCTTCTAACTTCTTTTTTATTATTATTCTTTTTTTGGGGTTCGTATGCATGATGTTTATCTCATCCATGCATGGGAAGAGGGGGAGGAATGGGTAGGCTTGACTTGTGCTAACTGTTGACAACAGTTGTTTAATTTTTTGCAACACGCACCCGGGTATCATGAGACTGAGTAAAATATAAATAAACATGCTCTTTGGAAACCCCAGGCATCTTTATGGCCTACAATACCTTCAAATCATTGAAAAACACATGTTTGTTTGTTTGTTTTTTAAAAAATATTTTGGTGGCAATGCTACTTCCCATTGCTGTAAACAAGGTCAGGAGGCCAAAATTAGTCTGTCCTATTTTGCACAAAATAGTCAACAACTTAAGATGTTTTTGCAATAATCAGAAAATTATTGACCGGTGTCAACACCCCCTTTCTGATAAACTGTTGAAATGTTAATAATCTTGGCAAAATTGTTTTTGCTCTAATTACTGTATCCATCTGCTCTATAAGATTGATTATACTGTGAGAATGTTTGTTCTCTTGTCTCCTGCAATGATGGGCCTCTCCTTGGCGCAGAAATAGTCCTGCCTCATCTTTACACAGAGACGAATGTGCAACAGAAAGCAAACCAACGCTCAGCTCCAACGAAGTTGGATAAAAATTCCTTGAAGGAGTTAATATAGTAGATATCAACTGTCTCTTGGATAGACCACTCCTTGGAAAATTATTGCCCTGGCCCAGATGAAAATGGCTGGCCTTCATTCAGCACAGATATCAGTGACCAGGAAGGCCACCAAAAACCTGGGAGCCCACAAATACTGGCATATCAGCAACGTTACTGATTCAGCTGAGGAGAAGTTTGCCTAGTTGGCAATGCCAGGCCCCCTCTACAACAGCTCCTTGGCAATGAGCATCTGAGTTGTCTGTGGAGCAGAGCGTTTCCTGTCCTATCTTCCATCAACACCTGCAAAGGCTAATGTTACCTGGATTGGATTGGTTATTTCTGGAGCCAACATGTAATATATGTGCTAACTGTGGCACATGCCAATAAAGACACAGTAAATGTGATGTCAGGTATTAATCTTTATTAAAGCTGATTAAAACAAAACAAAACACAACAAAACTCCCATACCTTTTTCTTGTGATCAAAACCCACAAAACCAGTGGAAAAATAATTACTTTATTAGAAAAATGTTGTTTTTCCGTGGCAAGTATAGGAGGAATTAAAAATTGCATTTGATTTTGAACTAGTATTTCAAAATACATGAACAAAAAAGTCATATCAACTAAAAAAAAATTTACATTGAGCATTCTTGTGCAGCAGATGAACCTTTTCATTGAAATATGATGCTTTTTTCACACATAAAATAAAATTCAGCAAAAGCATTTCCGTCAGAAATACAATTTTCAGTTAGGAAAAAAAAAAAAATAGGCAGCTATTATTTTCCAGATACTGAACTGTATAGTCATGTCTAAAGCTTTCAAAAGCCATTGAGACTTAGGATGAGATTGCTTTCAGGTTTTTCATTTTAAAAAAGATTTAGGGTCTTTGTAAAAACCTTCCAAGTTCTTGACTCCATAGGGTACACTCAGTGCATATACTTATTCTTGCAGAAAGAAGCTTAAAGGCTAGAAACTTCCAAAAAGGAAGAAGGACTTTCTAGATATTGGAGGGATGACTTTTTCACAGTTTTAAATTCATGACATGTGAGTACATATAATTTTACTGGAACTGTAATGCAGCCTGAAGAGCATCTGCTGGACATTCATTTGCACCTTCCTGTTAGCCCTTCATTTGTGCCATCAGGGAATGTTAACTTGTACCCAACTAAACTAACACAGTCTGCTTCCAGTGTCTCAGCTACTGTACCATGCAGGACCACGTTCAGAAGAGTTTAAGAGAGAAGGGATAAAAGACTAACAATAATATTGTGGCTAGATTTGTTGCAGATAGTGTGGGACAATGAGTTTTTTAAGTCAAGTTCCTTCTCAGAAAAAGATATTGTATGCCCATTTAATGTGCTTTTACACTACTTAGCTATTTATGTTTTTTACACCTGAGAAAAGTTTCAGTGGGGAGAGGGTGACAGCAGTCCAGCCTTGACAAGACACCCCTCTCCTGTCTTCTTCTGGGCTTGCTTTCTTCTCCCATTTCTTGCAGCAGTTACCAACCTTAAGAGCCAGCACAATGCCATATCACTGCTACCATTGCCTGAGCAGGAGAAAGGCAGCAGGACCTCCTATACGAGAAATATAACAGAAGTTTCTCCAGACTTCTAGTTTCTCAGACCTGGGCATCAAGCACCCAAAGACTTCTATTCTGCCAAAACTCTCTTGAGTTTTTGTGTCTGGTGACTACCACTTAAAGGACTTTCCACCTGGAAAAGATAGGTTTTGGCTATTGCCAAAACCAGGGAGTAACAAGATTCCTTTCAAGATGAACAAAGTTGTCGTTAGGCACCTGGGAGATATAAATCCAGGGTAGCTTCTGCTGAAATCTGAAGGGATTTCCAAAAAAAAATTTTGAGCTGACATCTACTTTTAAATTATTTTTAAAAAGCAAACTTTTTCAAGGTATTTTTCATCATACATTTGTTTAATCATAACAGCCCTAAAAGGACTGATCTGATTCTAACAAATGTAATGGTAACTATGCCGCAGAAAGTTTTTACATGAAGATTTCTAAACCTCAGAAAGGAGAAAGATGGAAAGTTACAATCCTTACATAAGACAAGCACTTCAAAAAAGGACACCAGCAACAGTGAAGACCCCTACTCCTCAGGGAGCCACTGGGAAATCCAGAAGTCCAGAGATAAATTAGGGGGTTTCTAAACATTAACCACTGTGGTTACTCATTGTGCAGGGATCTGATCACTTTTCTCATTGTCCCCTGCACAATATACATGGAGGATTGCAGTGACTGAATTAGGCTTGATAATTTCCTGTCTGCCTGCAGACTCAGACTGACATCCTGACGCTGTCCTACACTGGAGGACTATTTTAAAAGCTGCCTTTACAGGCACGGTGGATGTAATGCAGTTTTATTTTTAAATGAAATCTTTGATTATGAAGAACAAACCCATGGCTAGGGATGCATGCTACAGAACCACAGAGTCTGTGGGGGACCATGCTTATCGCAGCAAAATCGCCTTCTCAGTGTTCAGCATTGCTGCCGTGTCATGTTACAGTAATAACTGTAGATGAAGAGCTTTTAATTCATTGATAAAAGCAGAAGGCTGGAGTAGCTGGCTAGCTGTAATGAAGCTTATTATTCTGCAGCTAATTTGCCGATTATGTTAGAGTTTTATTTCTGAGCCCTTGTACCAGAAGACAGCATTATCAACATAACATCTAAACATAGAAGGTCCTGGGAAGAATGTTAATGAGCTATCACCTACCTCAGCAAAGGTCCCCGTTATTAATAGTGAGTATCCTAAGTATAGATCAAAAACTCTCCCTGAAGAGTGTGCAACCTGTGTAAAATATGATTACTCGTTTGGAACATAACCAGAAAGTAATGGCAAAGTCATATCTCATTTATAAAAGACTGTGGTTTCTTTAATGATGGTAAGTGGATGAGGACTCCAGTGAAGCACCCTGGTCTGGTAGTGGGATTCCCACACACCCCAGCAGCACCAGCCATGAACTGGAGCCTGATCCTGGGAAAAAAAAGCTGCTCATGAAGGAGCACTTGGCTGTTCCATATCTTCAACTTTCTTTAACTGTCCTGTTTCCATTTTTTCACTGCCTGGAGGCCAGGAGCCCCTGAAGACTACTGAAACACAGGATCTACTTCTTCCTCTTACTTCTGCCACTGAGGTCCTCCAGAAGTTTGAAAGAAGATACTGGCACATCTATTTCTGCATCAGGGAATAAAAGTAATGTCATGATAGATGCACGGGTAAAGAAGAATCAAGGATGTGTCACCTGGGTACCCAGCAATCACTAAGATTCAAGCAGACCTTCAGTCAATCACATACCATGGCATCGTCCTGGAAATGCTGAGACAGGTCTTTGTTTTCCTAAAATTCCTTCAAAATTTCACTGGGAAAAGGAATTCTTCATGTCCTCTCACTCTGCTGTGGCTGGTCTCCCATCATCCCCAGACACAGGTTCAGCTCCTTCTGGGTTCTCAGCAGAACATAACATCATGTTAAAACAGCACCTCCTTAGACCACCCTCTCTCAAGAAAAAACATCACCACTGAGCTTCCTTGTGCCTTAGGAGTAAGGAAGAGCAAGGAGTCCTTTACTATACTGGAAATTTTATAAACATGTCCACTTATCACTAAGCTGATGAGAAAGTCATATATGGAGTTAGTCTTTGGCAGGTTTAAGCTAGACCAAAGCACAGCAAAGATTGCTGTAGGATATACTTTGGGTCTGTATATAGCAACACCATAGTTCAGAGAGGTTATTTGTCCTAATCCACAGAAGCCCATAATTGCTTTGCAAGCTCACTGCCTGTTCAAGGGAATTACAAGCTTGAGAGTTTCTCTCCTGTGTTGTGTCCAGACAGAAAAATTTGATCTTCTATTACTAAGGGGAAAATAAAAATAAAAGGCAAATGCAAAAGAACCTCTCATTTTCTTTAAAACACAATACTTGGCAGCAGGTAGGGTCTATTTCTCTTTCCTATTCATTTAAATACTGCTGTCAAAAAACTTGCTGTCATTTCCTAGTGGCAGTGTGCTCAGGTTGCAAGAATCAGTTTAAAACTGTAGTTCATACCTGATTTGTAAAAGCACCGGTTGCTGGAGATATTAATATCAAACTGACACCGCTGACACCAAATAACCATCCGCTGTCCCCGCAGCCGAAGCTGTGGCAGGCCAAGGGGTGAGCGTGACTTATCCCGCGGATTTGCCAGATCACCGGCTAGCCCAGAGGGGCCATGGACAGGGGTGGCATGGCCATGGGGGCCAGCTGCTGGGGGGTCCAAACCTGATCTCGCCCTTCTGTTTGGGCAGCTTGCCTTTGCTGTGCTAGGGCCTGCCTGGTGCCAAGAGCAAGACTAAAGGAAGCCACCTCAGTCATGAGGTTTACTTTAATCTGACCCTTGCTTTTTTCCAAAAAGGCACATTTGGGGGGCAGTTCCACTCTAAACTGTGCTGCCTGTGCTCCAGCACATGCTGATTAGCCATGTAACACCAGGCTGCCAAGTGCAGCAGGCACACTGAATGCCAAGCAGCTTTCCAGGGCGATGCCTGAGCTGCATCAGCCCCAATCCCACACCGGGGTGCAGGGTTCCTGCATCCCAGGTCAGGACAGTGTCCACACATCCACCCAGGGGAGAAGCTTACCCCTGTGGGTGGGGAAGGTCTGACACACAGGATCCAAGGCCTTCGCAGAAGGTAAAGAAATGGTCTGCAAAACAGCTGAGGAAATGGACAGTGATGGCAAAATCTCCTCACCGAGCAAATGTCAATGCACCAGCACGACCTCCTCTGCATATAGGGTATTTTGTCTATTAGAGACCAATCCACATAGCCACAGGCAATCTAGACTCCTTAGGGAAACAGAAGGTTGCCTGCTTAGACTTATTAGGATGGTAGATGGCTGAGCAGCTGGATGAACAGGCAAAAATAAACTACCTGATAATCTTCCAAGTGCCATACAGAAACCATCCCCATTTCTCTTCAGTCCTCTTGGCTTTGCAAAGCCAAAGGGATTTAGATGCTTAACATTCAGAATTTAGAAACAAAATCATTGAAATGTAAACTGGCAGATTCAAAAATGTGTCTTAGAAGACAGTCCCACTGATTTTCCATTAGACTTTCAGAAACAGAGGTGCTGGGGTGTGGCAAGGGAAAGTGGAATTGCCAAGGCATTTTTCAGAAGTTTACATTCACGGTGACCTGCCATGTAAACAGCAATGTAGAATATAGGACTCATCCCCAAAACTTGTAAGATCCAGGCAGGTCACCCCTTCCTAACAGGATGTAATTCAGTAAGGGAAAGATCTCACTGCTCACATCACAGAAATCTGGACAGGGCATTAGATATCAAACTACAGCTAATAGAAGAATCATCATTGTGTCATGTGCCGTTCACCTGTGACAAAATTTTAAAGACATATATACAGGACCGGTCTACATTACTGTATAGTTAATTATTTATGTGGGGTTTTTTTCTCATCATAACATTTTTTCAACAAACCATTATTTCTAGTGTTGATGGCTTTGTGTAGAATATTTCTCTAGAACAGCTACAGGTATTATGGAAGAGATAAGTATGTATGAATAGTTCCAATAGTTGATTCTTGTAATTGTACATTACCTTGAACTCAGGTCCCTCAAATTCCTTCTGTACTGTGGAATCAGTGTACTGATTTCCTTTTCTATCCTCTCAATGCTTCTTTTTTGTTTTTCCTTGAAAGAAAGAAATTTTACCCAGCTGGATACACTGTGGTTTACTGTGCATCTTTATACTGGTGGGAGGCTGAGAAAGACTGTATTGGATAGTCAGTACATCTCTAAAATCTCTTATTCTGTGGTTCTTGAGCATGGAGGCCAACATTTTCCAACAGACTGTGTAATGATAAGCATTTGAATCCATAACTATACACGTAAATAAAGTTAGCCCTGCTTTTCAGAGGACTTTCAGATCCCATCAGTGGGAGTTTTTATGGACAGAAGACTGAATAAGCATTGCAGGATTTAATTAGTACTATTACCCAAAGGAGTGCTTTAAAGATGGCTATATCAGAGGACGCTGATACAGTTCAGCAGATAACTGTTCTTTTTTCCTGTGTATAAGCTTTCAGTGATGCTTAAGAGAGGAGAATATTGTTCCTTAAAAATTAAGTTCTGCTATGTACTTCTTGAAGTAGTATTTATTTGATTAATGTGTCATGCATTAAGGATGTCAATATTCAGAAAAAGGGAAGCATGGAAAACTAGAGTCAGAGTAAAACACTGTCTCTTCAGAGCTACACTTAACTGCTGACTTAGTGGAAAAACAATCAAGGACAGTTAAAAACACCTTTAGGAATTTATATGTAGCACAAACGCACACAGCTTCTCTAAAGGAATGGCACTCATCACACATATCCTTGAAAAAAGAAGGAAGTCCGAAGTCAAAAAACACCACAAAATTTATGACCATCTTCAGCTGGTGCCTCAGCTGGTGTAAATCAGTGTAGCTCTGTTCTTTGAAAGGAGTGACACTGATTTACACAGGCTGTATTGGACAGCTGTGCAAATGTGCTTCTTACATACCTAAAGAAAGAAAAAAATTGTGAGAAAATAAGGAAGGGGGAAGATTTCTAGATCTATGGTAGAAAATGAGCCAGGAAATCAGTACCTATATTTCCTATAGGAACATGCAGTATTTTGCTGCTTGAGAACCCCTAAATAAAAGTGAAATTTCAATTTGGAAAGTATCACAAAGGAAACTTAAAATATTTGTGTAAGCTTCCACACATAAATATATGGGTGGTGATGTTTCAGGCTATCTGTATTTATGGAACTAGTGAGCTCAGTTGCACATTATGAACTCATTTTATACTTTTGATCTGGCTACTTTCTTGGTTTTTACTGTCTTATATATTTACTTGTAGTGAGGTTATGAAGCCTGAGGCCTAGAAATCTCTCTGTGAGTGGATCAGGTATTACATTGCTCATAAAGTGAATAAAATAAATAGGGCTGAACAGATCAGCCCTAATAGTAGGATGGCTCCAGTCCAGCTTCATGTAGAATAAGGCTTGGTGCAGTGGGTTTTCTTCTCTCACGAAAAAAAGAAAAAGCCAAGAGATGTAGAACAGGCATTTAAAAAGAATTCATGTAAGGATAAAGAAAGATAAAGGACTAGACTATGTGTAATTTCATGTTCAATAAAAGAAAGTTGAGCTTAAAAAGATTAAGAAGATGCTACAAAAAGGAATCTTCTGGGGTCCCAAAAGGACATCACTCAAAATCCAAAGACTTGTCAGGAGAAACACAAAAAACACTAAAAACCAGCTGAATGAATTTTGCCTTGAATTCAGTAATTGTTGTCCTGACTATAGTAAAGACAGCTATACTTGGGAAACATTCTGCAAAGTGTATGGTTTATTTATTTAGACAAGTGTTTCTTCATGAAGGATTATACCAGAAAAAAGCAGTGAAGCAGAAGTCTTTGGAGAAGGCATTTGGGGTCTTTGTGGTGAGCCCATTGGGAGTGGGCTCCTGCAGGAGGCAGTGGCAGAGCAGGGCAGTGACCCTCCCTGTCAGGATGAGGCAGGGACAGAGGACAGGGAAAGTAGGGGACTGCTCACCACAGGAGCTGTTTGCCCTACAGTCCAAGGCATGTGTCCACCACTAAAATCTCTGCAGTGACCTTCAAAGACCAGATACGGTCTGAGGACTCCCAGAGCTGCTTCTCTGTGAGATCTCCAGCCACGTTCAGAGAGGGCTTGAGCTGGTCTGAAGGCAGTCCTTCTCTAGTTCGGCTAAATCCTACACCTTGCAGATGGCTCAGCCAGTGTAATCATTTTTCAGTTCCTGCAGATTTAGTCATTTACTCCTATTCATTTCACTCACTTCTCACATTGCAGTCCTGTTTTTCATCAGGTCTGAATTTGTCTGGAAGTCCAAGTCCATCTCCATGCACTGAGTTCATAAGAGAAAAGTATAGCAAGAAAAGCTGCAAACAGAAGAATGCACACAGGTTTATGCTGAAAATTTTGATCAGTCCTATTCACATTTACAACTTTTTAGGTTTTTGGGAGTTGGACGAGACTGAAGTACCTCACACGTGATGAAGTGTGGATGGTAATAAGAGTCTGGTTAACAATGAGGAAACCAATTTGAGTAGAAAGTGATTGAATGGGGAATAAAGTGAAAAGTTCTTCCTGACTCAGGCATAATCATCCCTTTGGCATGGAGGGGAAAACTCCTGCAAAAGTGAAGCCAGCAAGTATTGCAGCCATAACTGGTGACTGCAGTGGGTGTGCATATGTGCAAGAGACAGATGAAAGATTTAGTAGATAGATGGCAAAACAGGTGACACGACTTCTGATTCTGACTTATGGAAATTGATACCTCTGCTGAAGTACAACCTGTTCTCCAAATCCTGACATTAAGACGAATAGCAGCCAAACGGCAACCCTGAACATTTGATATTTGTGAGAGCTCAAATATTGATTGCACTACTTATTAATGAGTTTCATTCATAATAAATACATGGTATGTTTGCACAGAGGAGGTGTTTTCTAGGGGAGGCATTACATGCTGTACTAAACAATGAATAATTTCTCGATCTTAAATGTGAGTAAACAGCAGGATAGTAAGTGTAATGGTTATAGGCAATTTCAGAAAGTGCAAGTGTAGCAAGTGCTCCAGCACACCTGATGAGGCACCTCTCACTCTGAGTGAAGATTTCTTTGATAGCAATCGCTATGTGAGGTGTTATAAGCTAGAAACTACTGTAATAACAGACAAAGGGTCTGCCTTTTTAAGTACTAAATTTCATGTTTCATTATTGTACTTATGGTAACTTTCTGTGTTGCCCTATTAGAGCTCCTCCTACTTGAAGTATAATTACTTCTACAATATCAGGTCTTGGCCAAACACACATTTTTTTTTATTCTCTGTGTAGCTCTATTTCAAAGAAAGTGATTCCTTCGTAAGAAAGGTGACATGTTTGAAATTCAGAGAAAATAATGTATCATAAAACCTGCACAAAGTGGACTTTTTAAAATGGACATTTAACGTTGCCTTTCATAATGTCTGTATTCCCCAAATTGCTGGTTAAGTTGCCGTTTACTGTAATGAAACAGAAGATGATATCTTGTGTTTAGGAACTGAAACTTCAGAGCCCTCAGCACTCACTCTTTCTTTTTCCCTATGTATTTTTTACCACAATTGCTAGGTGTTTAATTTCTATAATCAGATTTTGATATAAGAAGCAAAGCCAGTGAGTATGGATAAGCAGAACATCTAACCAACAATAAAAAGAATCACTGTTTTATAGAAAATGTGGAAGTTTTCTTGCACAAATGTTATCTCAGAATACAGATCATTGCAACTGGGCTACTTGAAAAATTTAATGTAAAACTACTGTGGAATGTTTTCTTTCCTTTACAGCTAATACCCACAAGCCTCTGTTTGCATAGGTCTCCAGTAGTCCATTCCAAGATTCACTGAAGGAAAAGGGAACTTGGCCAACATGGACATATCTACACTGTCCAGCCAGCTCGGTGTTCCAGCTCAGAATCTCCACCTGCCCAGCCTGTCTAACTCCTCAGCTGAGACAAAACACCCTCGTGCCTGGAGAAACCCTGCCCCCGGAGAGGGCAGAATATTGGGCTTAGCTGCAACATGAGTCATGACCACACAGTGTAGCAGGTACAACTCTTTTAGACCACACAGAGAAACAAGTCCTGCCTGCAGACAGGCACAGCTGAGAGTACAGTACTCAACAGTGCTGATCCACTGCCTGCTGTTGCAGGAGAAAGACTTATATCTGAATATTCGTTCATAAGGAAATAAACAGATAAAACTCTTCCAAGGTTTGATTGGTGATATGGTTCACAGAACAAACAGTGGACTGTTAAAGTATTTACAGAATATCTGTTACAATGTTTTAGCATTTTACTGTTACTGTGGGCACCAAATTTCCCACTGAATGCTAGCAAGCAAGGTTGTTCTCAAGAGGAACAGACAGCAACTCATGCTTGTGACTGGAGCACCGTCTAGGTCTCAGACACACAAACATTTGTCTGTATCTGTAAAGAGGCAGCTTCAAAGTTACATCATTTGCTCCAGTGCAGATCCACTGAGACCCCAAACTCTTTTATTAGCTTCTTGACAGTGGTGGCAGCCTCTTGGATAGGAGCGGCATCACTTATTTTTGAGAAAGAACATATGGTACTTAGAATCCAGTGGTTGCCAGCTTGTGATGTAATTAGCCATGATCTCTGAACATCTGCACTCATCAGTTAGCCTTTAAGTTGGTGATCTATTGTTCTACATCAGAATTGAGATTACTCCTTCTTCGGGCATGCTTCCTTCAAGAATGTTTAATATCTTTAGCTAAAGTTATTATCTTCAAAACCCTGTGAGTATTCTGTAGGCAGAAATCCTATTACAGATTATCACCTCGTCACACTTGAAAAGTTCTCTTGAGGCCGGAAAAAGGGGACTGCTTAAAAGGCACTGTAGGGCAGTGTCAAGGACCACAGTACATGATGGTACTGTCAAAAAAGAAATACTCTCCTTAAAAGACAGTGTTTACTAAATCATATTTGTAGCCTGATATTGTCAGACTTACTGTCATGCATACACATTAGGTAAGTCCAGTAGATTTATAACAGGGGAAATGGGGTTTAAAAATAATAGTCAGAAGAGCCAAAAAGGTAAAAATATTTCAAAATTTTGCTAGAGCTTTTCATTAGACTTTTTAATGTCGAAGAGTGACAGCCTTACAAGGTGAACAAAGAAGAATAATTTACTCTGTGATTTTTTTCTTTCTTTTTGAATTGCAAAAGCAAATTAACTTAGTATTTATGACCAGTTATAACCTTGGATTATCAGTCGGATTGAAAGAGACAGTAAGGCAAGAGAGAGAAACTATTAGTTAAACCAGTAATCTCATGGAAGCCATATGGGCTGTTCAGGCAATTAGGATTATTCATTGAAGAAGGGACTTAAAGAGTCTTTCAGAAAGTCCATTATCTTTGATAGCGAGGTTACACTGGGCAATGTGAGCTATCTGGAAGAGAAATGATCCTGGAAGACGATGTAAAAGAAAGGAAAAAAATTGAAAAGGAAGAAAAAAATCCCAGGAATAACAATTAGATCTAAAATAGCAAAATCAAAAAATAAATGACTTGATATATAGTTTCCCTAGAGGTCTAGAAAATGTTGTTTATTACCCCTGGGGCAGCAGAAGAGAAAGGAAAAAGTCACTGTCATGAATGCTGGGAATTCAGCAAGAAATCACTCATTTTTTCTAGCTCTGTATTACTAGTACTCATGCACATAACTATAGGACATCTAACCCAGGTCAAGGACACTTAATATTTGAGATTGTCAAGCTTAGTGTAAATAACAGTCCAGTTTCTCACTAAATAAAAGAAGGCTACCATGTAGCCTAAATTGTAATTTCTTAATGCAAGTTGAAGACTTTCTGCCATGCTACATTCCCTGGTAGAGTTTCTCTGCAGCTTCTGCAAGGTAACCAGCTTACATTGAATTTTTGCAATGAAGCTGTATTCCTAGGCTAAACATAGCACTTAAGCATTCCCTGGAAGTTACACACCAGACAACGTACCTGAAAGATAAACTGATGCATTCAGAACAGCCCAAATACAGACTTGTACAGGCTGAACTTGATGAACTTCAAGGACAGCCAATCCTACTGTTTTGCCCAACAGTCATTAGGTATTTCTAGGGAATCCCAAGCAAGATTATCTTCCATCACCACATTACACCACCCCTAACAGGTTTAAGGTTCTATCCCAATTCACAGTGGAAGTTCATTATGAAGCATGAATCCTTCTTACTGTCTAGTATCAAAATTAAAATCTTTCCACATGTAAAGGACAAAAAATTCTTCCTCTCTGAGAAGTTTTTTTTCTGGAGGATGAAAGTTCCTTCAGGTGAAAAAGTAGTTGATCCATGTAATGAGGCCCTGCAAAGTGTCATTCAGCTGAAATCAGGTTAAGATAACCTCAAATGACAAGCAAGAAGAGAATGTTTATTTTCACTGATCTGCAGTGGCTTTGCTACACTTGGCCTTGGCACAAAGAATTGAGCTCTGATAAGCATGGCAAGAAGAGAAGACGATTGTTTTACCAGCTTGAAAGAGAGGGAAACTGGGGAAATTCATTCTTATTTATATTATTGCAAATATCTTTTGGGTTTTGGCCTGAGAGAAAAAGACCAAAGGACATTTAAAGCCTTCACTTTTTCCTGTACCATTTTCATCAGCTGACACAAAGCTGGCCAGTTTATTGCTCTGACTGACAGCAGCTGATCAAGTGTTCCCACAGCCACTATCACAGTGTGAAACACTGGGTTCAAAATGGTGATGGGTTCATTTGCTGTAATTCTAAATGGGACAGAGCCCAAAACCAGGATCCGAGCTCCCTTGAACTCGAGCTATTCAAAATTCAGATCCATATCAAAATCTTACTGTTCAGGCCCATCACTACTTAATTTACCAAGGCTGTTACTGGCACAGCACTTCATTCTGGCTGTCTTCACTAGCCCTCACATGGCAGTCACAATAAATTATGCAGCTGGGAATGCAGTAGCATCCAAAGCGATTGACCTGTGCAAGGATAGTGATATCGCTCACATCGCTGTGCTGCAGCCTGACGCTGGGCAGAGCAGTCTTATCCTCTGCTCAGGGGACCAGGGGTTGATGCCCCACTCTCCAGCACGAGAGTAAATCTGGCCAATTTGGCAAGTGCTGCCTCCCTCCTGGTAGGTATTGATAGAAATGGATAACACTGACAGATAAGATTTCCCTTAGGCAGGTCTGCTTCCACCTTTCTTAAGAAACCTTGTTAGTGAGCAGTGTAGGGACTTAGGTGCCTTTAATGAATCCTTCACCTTAGCCTGCTTGCATACTTGCTGGAGAATTGAATGCAGATTCAACAGCTAATGTGATCAGTACTCCTATCTCTAAAGCAGGCAGTGTAGTGAAATGTGACTGTGAGTACCTGAACCTAAAGCCCAGAGGATGGCTGATTTGACTGAGACTCAGGAGATGCATGACAATTACAGGAAAAGTGGTTGAGAAATGGAAACCAAAGGAGCCAGCAAAGTGTACCTCTGGCTCTTAGACATGCAGCAGTAAAGGCAAGTCCTTAAGCACTAAGCAGCCCCAAACTCTCTCTTTATCTAGGCTTTTATGAGAGATGATCTCACTGCAATGATCCAGATGCCACGCTGTGCTGCATACAGGAGCTGAAGCCAAGAGAGATCTCCCTGTCGTGGGACTAACCTGAGTTTCCTTTGTAGGAGCTCTGCATGACTTCAGCAACTGCAATGACACACAGTTACCAGGGTGTTTCCAGCTGACAAAGCCCTCCACAGATGGGGACTCCTCTTCCTTCCTCATCATGGTCCTGCAACTAAGTGCCCTCAAGCTGCTGCTCCTACATTCTCAAGCATAAAAATTTTCCAAAGGAGCAGAGAGGGACAAACTAGAAGTTCCTGGCTTAGCTCCAGAGCCTACACAGATCTCCTGTCTTATGGATCCAAAAATTACCTTCTCTCTGCAAAGAGAGAATTGGGGCGGCTGTGTTACCTCTATGGGATTGGAAGCTTGTTCTCCTTCAGACAAAAGTGCTTCACCCCCTGCCCTTACCTCCATGCAGAGATTCCCAAGGGAAAAACACTGAACAGCATGGCCTATGGTAATGCTCATAGGTAGTTTGCACCTCACTTTCTGTCTGAAGCATCAAGTATTCACAATGAGTGCTGAGCTGCATATGGCGCAAGGCATACATTACTCCACTGGCAGCAGTTATATGACACTGTAAGTAAAATAAAGTAACAGGTAGATGTATTTTTCTTCTTAATCACAAAACTAATTTTCTATTAAAATGTATGAGATGACAAAATCTCAACAAACTCTTTAAAGCTATTACTAGAGGATAAAGTATTCCACCAAAGTATTAATATTAACATCATTAAAAGAGTTTTATCAAGTGTGCCTTTATCTCCAGATTGCAAACAATAGCAGCCTGAAGGAGAGATATGCCCCTGAGTATTGTGGTATGAAAACCAACAGCAGTTTTAGAGCCACATAAAGTCTTCTTGTGGCTTCAAAATTAAGGGGAAAAAAAATCTTGGAGCCACAATTATAAGAAGTAATATAGTAAATGAATCTATTTTTCATCACCTTGGGCTCTGAAAAGAAAACATTTGAGAATTATATTGATAAGGGAAAGAGCTGAGATATTCAAATGCATTTAATGTTGTTTTAATTGATTAAACTAGATCAGAAACATTTCAAATTGTATAAAGGAGCTGTTTCTGCATAAATATTCAAAATATATCTGCTTCAGAATATAGGTGCTGCTTTTTACATGTACGTGATACAAGATATCTATCGTCCATAAATCGAATAATGTCTTAGAGTCCAGGAGATTAAAAGTCTTAAATTTTTAGGGTACATTTTTCAACCAGTCACTTGTTCATGTCACAGAACGGCCTCTCCCTCCTTTGGAGAGGGAATGTTTCTGGCAGTCCAGAACTGCAGAAAAGTGATTTTAGAGAAGGGAAGACAAGGAAAGATTTTGGTTCTACTGTGACAACTCATGACAGGTTTGTCCAGAATCATGATGGTGTCAGTGAGTTACAGATCAAAGCATATGAACGCCTGGACAAATCCCCCAGTCTCTGTTTGGGAAAAATATATCAACTTCCTGGCGTCCGATTTCCAAAAAAGACCAAGACTATTTCACCTCTGAGGATAAGGGCTCACTTTTTGAAAACACTGAGCCATTGACTCATTTATACCAAGAGCA
The DNA here is from genome assembly GCA_035222235.1 of Margarornis squamiger. NCBI lineage: Eukaryota > Metazoa > Chordata > Aves > Passeriformes > Furnariidae > Margarornis > Margarornis squamiger. The sequence goes on along the minus strand of JAWWTY010000077.1, from coordinate 35,754,313 downwards.
TACCATTTGGTATCCCCAGCTCTCAGATCACACAGCATGTGTTTAGTATAGCCCACGATGTCCACTGCTCCCTGATGGTCCTGTGCTGACTGCCCAGAAGGAATTCTCCTTCCTTTTGCTGAGATCAGGTTTTTTTATGAATCCCAACAGTGGGTTAGTTCAACAGATTTACCAAAGGGGTCTCTTGGGGAGGAAGGGATGGTCTAGGGGAGAGGACAGGGGTAACCAAAAGCCAGTCCTTTGGAGGACATGTACGAATATCAAAATTCCCAATCTTGACAAGGTCCCTTTAAAATGTTTCTTTGTTTCATGATCATAAACTCAAAATAGTCCCTTTTGCCACATCACTATACACTGCTCTGAGATGAGGAAAATACAAGAATATTGTAGTGTAGATGTCTGTCTCCCAGCTGCATTGAGTGATGAGGCTCTCTCTTCCCTGTATGTTCATAAGAGGTAATTTCTTCTAGAGTCTCTCCATAAAAAACTCCTTACAGGGAGCCCACCATTAATCTTGAGCACAGTAAGTATTAGCCAACATGGTAAAAAGAACATTAAAAAAATCTTGTCCCTAAGCTGTGGAAGCCTAAATAATGACAGTAATAGCATAATCTCACTCTCACACACAAAGTTGTTAACTGACAAAAATAGAGTTCATGAAAAGCAGAGTACACAATCAGAGCAGAAAAGCACAACTTTCTTCACTAATTCCCAAATAAATAACACCAAATATATTGGTTTTAAGTGCTTCATTTATTTTAAAGAAATACTTCTAAAAGAAGTGTTCCAATGACAGACCATGAAGAGCACTTTATAAAAGATTAATTATATCCTGAAAGTTACAAGTGTCATTGAATACGAGGACTGCTGTATAAAACACCAATATACCATCCTACTCAGCCACCCATTCGAGCTAGGCCTGATCCTGAATTTCCAGCTGAGAACTGGAATTATTTAGCAATTATTTAGCTGAGCATAAATATTTAGAGACAGTTTCTGCTAACAAATCTTGCCTCTAGGAGCCAGGCCCATAACAATATTCTTGGCTCCAGTTTTCCACACATAAATCATTCCCCTAACTTCACACCTTCCTTATTTCATTTTTACAATTTTGTAGAATACCCAGTCTAGTTTATTTATGTTATGCTGCATCTAGGATTCTCTATATGAAGGCTGTTATTAGATCTAATTCTGGCTACATTGCCACCATTAAAAGCAGCCCTATGGTATTAAAACAAGAGACAAGGGAAATAGGATTCTTAGAAGCAGTGGTTGAAAAAAAATTAAAACGTTTTTCTATCTGAGGAAAGCAAAGACAAACAAAATATCTTCCTTCTCTCTGAGTTCTGCTACAAATCTCTGCATTGCTTCCCTCTGTACTATTATACAGATAGAAAACATGTGGCTGGGGAAGGCCGGACTCTGGCTGGAGAAAGCAGAAAGTAGCTGGGGCCCAGTGGCTACTCCTGCACTCCAAGATTTGCCTTTTCCAAAGAAAGCCCAATGAAAACAGCACAATATTTTCAGCTCCATATGAATCTTGTTGTAAGGAAACCAGCAACCGAAGAAGTCTCTTAAGACAGGACAACGATTTACTGCCTGAAGTGGCCCAGGAACACCTGCTGAAGGTGAGGTTGAAGAGTTGGCATGGTCTGCAATGGACCTACAATGACCTTCCCTCCCTCCACCACTGAGATGGGTTTACTGGAGCAAAATTATAGCAATTCAGCTAAGATGTGACATGAAAATATTTCCCACTACTGAAGCTCACTTTAAATGCATTGTTGCTGGCCCAACTCTCTTTTTATTAAGCTATACAGAACAAAAATTCAGGGCATCCTGCAAGTTATTCCCAACATCTGCTGCAACCTGGGCATTTTTTATCTCTATGGGAAAGCACCTTTTTTTGACAGAAATCCCACAGTGCTTCAAGAAAATTGGCTACTTGCCTTGTTTTGTTTGTTTTGCACTTTTTAGACACAAAAGTTCACCGCTTCAGTTTTCTAGAGCAGGGCATGAAGCCTCCCAGAGGAAATGAGCTTTAAACACAAGTATTGAACTGCAGAGAGAGCAGCGGCCACAAGCAACAGCCCTTGGACACAGGTGATCTGCTTGTTCCTGATGTCAGAACAGCACTACCTTCCTTGCCAAAGCAAGTCACTAAAAAATGGCTCTTCAGACCTTCCCAAGGCTACACAACGTATTAGGGAGAGAAAGAATCAAAAAGACCCCAAGCTAGCCTTTTCTGCATGTGTTTGTTGAAACAACAGTTTCACAATGTTGCAGCTTGAACCTTGCGGTTCCAGCACAGTTTAATTCATGGAAACGTGTCCCAACAAAATGCTTATTGGTTTTCAACTCTAAATGCAAAGGAAAGAGTAGCAGTAGCATCAGCACCACAGCTGAGTTCTCTATAGATGGTAAATAAATCATGGGAACAACAATCCCCAATTTCACATTAATTGTTTGGAAATCTCTACAACATCAAACATTTTGTTAAAAATCTAGAAAAAACCCAGCATGGCTCTTTTGTTGTTTCTGTTGTTGTTTTGTTTTAAAATTATTTGTTCTAAATACAGCTTAACATGCAGATGACTGGTTTGAGACAAGTGTATTTCTTCAAGCCAGAAAAAACCACACAGTAACGGTTCGATATGGGGATGTCAGCAGAGAGACTATTTAATAACAGAGGTACCTGGAAGAACACCTGGCTCTTGTACAAGGATGGGGAGAGTCAGGCCTTTGGTTGGTCCAATGAATTTGCCTCTATTGGACTGAATTTGGTCAAAAGCGCTTTTCAAATCAGAGTGGAATAGTCCCTCGTTGATTGTAAGGCATTGGAGGATAACAGATAAAACAAATCTGGAGTTCCTCACAAAAGACTCAAAGAAGTTAATAATGATTTACTAGGAGTTTTTTTTTCTTTTTTTACTTTGTTGGTGTGACATTCAGAAAGGAAGATTCAATGCAAACAGTTTTTTAAGAACCACTGTCTCTGCTCATGTTGCACTTTGACATACAGCTTGATCTTGCACTTGTCCTTTTTCTGTTTGTTTGTTTGTTTGGCTGATTTATTTGCAATTCAAACCCATAACTAATTACTGCCCAGTAACAACATTTCCTTTTTTACAGAGCAATTGCTTTCCATATTTTGGCTTTCCACTGAATTTCAATGTTCTGGATCAGTTGCCTCTATTGTTTTATCTGAGCTGTTTTTCCCCACACTGAATCCCTTTATACTGCTTCTGCCGATGTTTCAAGCCTCTCTATAGCCTATTGTAATTTTTCTATCTTCACTCAGATTTGCAACTTCTTTTGACTTTGTATCATCTGACCATGAATTACATTAGTGTACTATTTCTCTCCTCTTCCAAATTTGATGCCTAACACCAGCTCCTTTGTGTTGAAAACAAAGAAGTAGTTGAAATATAACTCTCCAACATGTTGATAAAGTCAATCACAGGATTTCCCTAATTTATTCCCAGCAACTACCTGGTCTATATTAGTAGGTTCACCTTAAATGTAGGCTTTAATAGTCCCATATTTCCTCAATAGTTTGCAAAATAAAACCTCCAATAAAATAAGGAAACAAAAACCAACCAACCAACCAACTAAAAAAATTTATTTTCTTTACAGTTTTGACTTTTGCGTTGATTCTTGCCATATTTCTCACTTTAGCCTTTCTGGCTAAATTCTTAGCAGCGAAGTTTAAATAAAAAGAAAGTAAACTGAGCTAAAGTCTATAGTGCTGAGTCACTGCTTTCCTCCCACTCTTTTCAGCTGTGTCTCTTCCAGATAGATGGCTTCAAAATCAGCCTCTGGGGGTTGGTGATTACAGGGGATGTGGCAGTGTGACTTAGGGACAGGATAGGTAGTAAAGGCTTTTCTGGAGGTGTGCGGGAGGTTTTCTCTAGTTATTAAGGATTCTAAAATAAACTGAATATTCCTTTCAAGTGAAGAATTCTGGCCAAATTTTCTTGCACTATGTAATATTTTAGATATATAGCAAGATGAGAAGGGATTGTGGGTTACTAAAATCCCAGACGAAAAATACTGAGAACAAAGTTGCTACATCTGGGAAATACTTTTTCAGAGGAACAGAGCATAAAACAAATGATTTACTAGTGATCCTTAGCTTAAGTTGCTTTTAGTGCAAGCAGCCATAATGTATTAAGGGAGCTTTTTGGTATGACTGTAAGATGTGAGTTTATAACTGTGCTGAAACTCAACTGCATTTTAAATCTTTATGAGATAGTATTAAAGATTCACTGATATCAGAATATCTACCATCTGGGCTATTCTCTAGTAGTTTGGAAATGGCTATTTCTTGGAGCCTCCAGGTCTATTTTAACCTGCCATTGGCTGTAACACCTGTTCCCCAGACCATTTTGTGGGCACTAATGTCTTTTCCTACTCTTGTGGTGTCAGACAGGCTGAAATGAATGAAATTCAGACATCATGTTCTCCTGGAGGTTTAACACGGTCCTCAAAGTTCCTTACTCCTACTCTACCAGCAAGTCCCAAAGTTAATGCAGACAACTCTGCAAATACCAACACTTGTTTCAGAATGCATCCCATCAGTAACAAAGGTGTTTAGGAATACTACCTCTGATTAATGATTTTTTTTCCTTCACTACCAGTCTGCCGCAAACCAGTTGGTGACATGAGCCAACTGTGTCTTGGCTGCCCGTTGCATCCAATAATGTATGGCCCCAGTGTGAGTAGGGGACTGTAATTCACTTGCAGGACTCTGCTGATGTCAGACAGCGCCTGAGCAGTTTATGAACAGCCACAGAGCCTTGAGAATGAATTACAGCTCTACATTCACTCCTAGGACATCTGTTGTTGTTCAGTGTAGAGTATACTTCCTGTAAATTAAAAGAAAAAACAAACAAAAAAACCCAACCAACCAACCAAACAAAAAAACAAAACAAAAAAAAACCCAACAAAAACCCCCACAACCCCCCAAAAAAGCAATGACTGCACTACTTCTTCACCAAGTCTTCAGTTTACAAATTATATTTTTCTTTTTTATTTTTTTTCCCCCTTTATTTGAAACCAAGAACATCCACAACAAAACCTGAGGTTTGTCATGGTATTTTCTTTCTAGAGTCACCACTACCATTTTAATTTTCTTTTTTAGGGTCTTCATTCAAGACTATGATAGCTCTGTACCACAGCAAAACACATGGTTTCTCTTTCATGCTTGCGTATGCACAACCATTGACTACTAAGCCGAATTCTAACTAAATCAGTTTAAAGCCATTCTTATTTGAGAATTATCAATTCCAATCAATTTCCTTGTTTATTCCTCATCTGAATTTAAAAGCCACTTGTGATGCCACTTTAATTCTGTTTCCATAGTAAGTCGAGTTGCACTGGGGCAAATCTGAAGTAATCTGGTGCATTTTGTTTCCTTGCCAATACAAGTGACTCAAATCCTTGGAGTTATTCCAGTTTTTCAGTATTTGGCCCTGCGAAGCTAGTTACAGCATGTGACATCAAAGAGGCGTTTGTGAAAAACTTTGTTAAGTGTTCTATTTATGAACATTTCTGGCCATGTGTCATGTTTTCTGTAGGTTTCCCCCCTCCTCCTATTTTATTACTAGGGATATTTGCCTGAAAACAGACTATTTGTTACTTAGCAAGTTCATTTGCTCCTGCTGCTTATTCCTCACTTGAAGTCACTCCTGTGATTGTGGCATCATAATTAGTTGCTCTGGAGATGATTATGATGTCACAAAGGACTGTGTGTTATACGGCTGCAAGTGATGAATAAGCAGCAGGAGCAGATGATCTCTCAAGCAATAAAGGCCCTGTCTTTATGAAAATATCCCTGGAAACAGAAAGGCTGAAATTCTATATTAAAGCAATGGAATAGTTTCTGGTGTGTCAACACTTTCCACAAAATAGCACTGTTTCTTTTAAGGGAGAAATGGTGTTGGAGGGAAGAGGTTTTGCCCTTCCTATCAGCTACATGCCTCACTTTAAAACTACCTTTGAAATATTTGGCCTTCACTTGTCCTTTGTGAATTACAGAGAGAGAATGAACAAGTTATATCTATCAATAAAGGGATGATGTATCTTACATAAAATAGCACATTCACTTCTGATGATCAGTGACCCCCTTTACTACCTCTCAGACATCACATGAAATAGTAAATTGAGCGGGCACTGACACACCGCCTTAATCCCACTACTGTCCTGCTCCAGCAAGGAGGTCTTTGCCAAAGAGGTGTCCTGCAGGCCAGGGAAGGCAGGATCCACACACACACCTGCTCTATACCTACAGCAGAGGCCCCCCATTTCCTCATACAGAAAGCTGTGTCCCAACCAGGCACTTCATGGGCTGTGAATCTTGTCGTGAATTGTTCTGCAGGCACAGTGCCCTCAGCTTTGGAGTTCTTGTTGGGTCTGCTTTGCTTTGAGGAAATAGTTCATCTCACCCCTTTCCCTTTTTACCCTGTTTTGTTCTCACCTCTACCTTCTTCCCAGCTGCCTACAATGGACAGGAGGCAGAAATATGGAAGACTGAGTGCAGGTCACTTACATAACAATAACTTACATAAGGCCTAAAAGAGAGACATTTCTATCAGGCGTAGTTGAAGGCAGAATGGCACCTCACTTGCTTTCTGTTAACTTGGTTTTGACCCATCAGCATGCTACAGTTGCCCTCTCTAATCCTCTAAAACCCACAGGTATAATTGCCGGATAAGACCTTATCTTCCATCACTGCATTTCAGTCTTTCCAAATGTCAAAGCTAATGAACTAAGCATTTCTAAAAATGTAGACTTTAATTTATTGTTTAATACATTCGGTATTGCTCTTTTTATCAGATTGGTTAATCTAACTTACTCTAGTGGGACAAAAAAAAATCTGTTTGGCGCCATAAAATACAAGGGAATGCTTTTCCTACTCTGACTACAAAGCTTGCTGTTTAATTGTACAAATATTTGTGGGTTTGGCTAAGGTGAGCACTAATTTGTTATTTTAGCAGAAAGCTTCAAATAATTTAGAATGTGCTAAGAAAATATTCACTGCCTTTTTGCAAACAGCGATGTGCTAAATGTTTAAGAGAAACTACTATGCTACTGAAAGGACTTTGCAAGTAGATGCCTGAAAAAAAAAATAAAAAATTTCAGTGGTTATTTTCTGGAATGTTGAAAAATGCAGCTTGCAAGAACCTGCCTAGTGGGCAAACATTCTCACCGTGTCCCTAGTTATTTATTTTAATTAGTGTTTTGGGCTTTTTTAACCCGTGACAAGGGTTTTTGTTTTGGAAGCCTTTGCCCTTCTAGTCTTCAAGAATAAAAAGAGTCTGCTGCTGCAAAAATAAGAAAGGCAGCGATTGAGGATCTGCACAGTCCTGCCTCCAGGCAAATGGGGACCCACTGAATTCAGATAAATACCCCTGGCTCTTGAGAAGGGGAACTTCAATAAATCTCAACTTCATCCTGATTACAGATCATGGTGTAAGTGATCATTTACAGTAATACTTGGTGAGATCAACAGCCACATGCCAGGAGAGTTTCTCTGGGAGCACTCCCCTTGCTGGGCAGGGTGAGCCCGGCAGCACAGTGGCTGCCGCTGAAGAGCAGTGTGAGTACTGGGAGGCATCAGGGCCATGACATGCTGTGCAGGCGTGTCCTCCCACTCACTTGCATCAAGTCATGGAGTTGCAACCCATCTGCCAGGATGGTTTTTGGCAGTCGTGAGGGGCCTCTAGGGAATTCTTCCTGAAGTGTTTAAACCCTGGCATAAACTCTAGACTCAGAAATCTCAGAAGACTCATGGCTTGGGTGCACATGGGGAATTTTTTTTTCCCCACTCACATGCCATGGTTTAAGCACGTGGATTAAATGGTAGAGCATTTATTGAAAAAGGAAGAAAGGAACAAAAAATAGAAGGAAAATATGAGCATATTAGTAATCCCCTATGGCTAACTCTGAGTGACCAAATGAGTGACGAGTAAACTGATTTCCTACTCCAGCCGTTACCCTCATGGAAGGGCAGCATTTCCACAACTACTGCACCTCTGGGTGTCAGGATGCACCACTTCAGCCACGAGACCACTGGTCCCAATCTCTTTGCTTCCCTCCACTATAGCTGCTCACCTTATTTACTACCTGTTGCTCTCCCCACCAGGTCTGCCACACAGCTCCCTCGGGTCCTGGGCTGCCAGCATATCCTCCACCAGGCCCTTATCATGCTGAAGTGATTCTCCATATCACTGCTTTAACTCCCCTGAGCTGAGTTTTATGGCTTCCTTTGTCTCTCTGCTCCCTGAGGCTGCCACACATGTGTCATCAGCCTGTGGTAGCATCTCCTCCTGGGGTCTCAAGGGGAGCAAAGGTGCCCAACCTTTTCCCAGAGCCACCTTTAACTGTATTATGAGCTTTAACAGAAATAATCTGTTTGAAGATTAAATCTATTGTCCTCTATGCTCCAGCCTTAGGCTCCACCTTTTCACTGTAGCTGTCTGTTTGCTTGCTTTTGCCAAAAGTAGATAAAAGACACATTGATTTCTTTCTTGAGGAAGAAAAAAAGAAATCCAAGATTATCAGAAACTCTCACTGCTCCAGTGCCACATTTGCTGTGACCCATGTCAGCTGTATTCAGGAGACACAAGGTTAAGCCTTTAGGTGGCTGGGGGAAGGAGACATTTCTAATATCCCTCTCTCTGTGGTGCTGGAAGGAGAATCCATGTGTTGCTTTCTAGGCTTTCTGCTCAGCTCAGCAGCAAGTTTTTAAGTTAAGCAATGGCTGGTTGATTGAATGTTGTTGAAGTATATAAACTTCACCCAGCTAAAAAGGACATGAAGAGAAAGAGCTGGTAGCTAAAGTAGAAAATAAGCATTTGGGAGTGACAAATGTCATCATGAGGGAAGCACAATCACAGGTCAAACTGTTCCAGATATTCAAATATCCCCTTGACCGATCCTGTTCAGCAAATGCCTATCTATTAGATGGATTATCTGTAACCCAGAACTTAAAGAACAGGGCCAGTCAGCTTCACATCTAGAAGACTTTTGCCTTTGCTCAGCTCCAGTTCATACCTTGCTGTCCTCTACAGACTTGTGGGTGTGCCTGGAAAACCTTCAAAACCATTACTGACCTGGGATCAGAGCAGAGACGATTGCTGCTTTTCATGCAGTAACCTGTACAGGTGCTCAGAGGGTTTTGAAATCTGTCTGTTCACTAACTAGTATTTGCGTCAGAGCATGGCAAGATGTGCAAACTTAAACAAATGTCCTCTCTTCAAGAAAAGCTTTATTTCTGTTGCACCAAGGAAAACAGCACAAAGCAAGGAGAATGTAGGTCCTGTCGATCCCCACAACTGATATTTTACCTCCGTGAGGACATAGTAAGTGCTGAGACTGTGGAAGTATTATCTTGCTTTCAGAGAGCTCTCTGATGAGGAATTCAGTGCTGTAGCTGTGGCGCTGCACAAGACACGTGGTTGGGATGTAAAAAAGTGAAAAATAGAGACCGAAGAGCTAGAATGTCTGTGATGAAACTCCTCCTCCAGCAAAAAGGGAAGTGTTAAAGCTCTGAATATCAATCAACACTTCCCACAGGCAGTGGAATTCACTGGCAGGATCCACCAGTGTCTCTGAGACATTGAATCCTTTCCTTAAATTAAAATTTTGACCAACTAGAGGCAGAGCAAATTACTAAGGTAATTAAAAATGACTGACATTACTCTTGTAAAACAAATCCACAAGGTGAAATTCACTATAGGATGCATGAAAACTCCATCAGTTCTGCATTTTATGTAAATGGACCCCCCAAACACCTGCAAATAACAGAAAATTATAAAAATGCACCACAAAGCTCAAGTTTACAATTTAATAATAATAGTGTACAGTGTAATAATAATAATGTGATAGCAATAATAATAAACATCCATTGCTTTATTATAACTACCGATTGTCTCTGATTGAAAATCATTAAAAATGTTTGTACAATCTGGAGTAAAAAAAGGAAGTAGTTTCTGCTCTATCTGTTTATGTATAGTACACTTAGTTTCTCTAAAGTAAATCAATGGAGGGAGGAGACAAACAACAGGAAAACTCAAAATAATAAACAAACAATTTTTAAGACATGTTATAAAACTCCTGATATTCAGTTGTAAGGGCACTTTCTCGTAGAAAGATGACAGTAATTATCTTCCTGCAAAGAACAAGATAAAAACAGGGACACGCTCCTGCAGTTCAAAATACTAGTTGTGATTTTCAATCTTTCCTTTCCTCTGTTGTCAAAATACTCAGATTAAGCAAACATCATGCATTACCAGGTGCCACCAGAGGAAAAGGTACACAAGTAATTCGATCTTGGTCAATCCTGGTGGCACAGACCAAAGCCCCATGGTCATTAAAAGAACATTTCACATCTTTTGTCTTTGCTTAACCTGGATCCCCTTGTTCTCACTCTGGGGCAGATTTGAGCCTGCAGGCTCCTCAACCGTTTTAAGGGGTGATTCTGGAGGCTATGGGAAGACCTCAGGGATGTTCAGACAGATCAGTGGATTGCAGTTTACTGGTGGGCTGGGCTCTGGAGTTGATGCTCAGCAAAAGGAGGTATTGAAGAACATAACCACCACATCATGATGTTGCTCCTGTAATTCCTTTCTCCCTGAAGCTAATGCAGTTGGGTTTCTGTTTATATCCATGCTGCTGGCTGGGCAAGGTGATAGATGGCATGTCAGAATACATCCTCCTTCACAGCCAAATGAGTGGTGTCTTCATCCTGACCAGCCTTCCAACAGTAGCAGAAGGGGGGCTCATTCCTTTCCTCCTCCTGTTCCTCCTCTCGAATTTTTCTTACCATTTTCAGATAATCCCAGAGGTTAGACTTAGGAGAGGGTTGTTCCTGCATCCTGACCATCTTCCTTCCATGGAAAGTTTGCTCCTTGTGATGATGACCCAGTAGAGTTAGCATTTTCCCTAAACAAGAGGTTAGACACTATGAGGGGAAAAGAGCTGAGCAATTGTCATTGAAGCAGTAACAATAGCAGAAAGGATGCATGGAAAAGCAAATGATTCTGGATTTCAAGCACATGAACCACTCTTAAACCTCAATCCCATTTTTTCATATTTCTGATATAAACAAGGCACAAGTGAAAACTAGAGCACACCAACAGATGTGGATCATCTGGAACTTAACATGAGAGGCATGTTTTGAAAGCTAAGAAATGTATAAGATATATTTCCCAATTTACAGTTCATCACTTTTTTACATATGCAAAACCATGAACATTTCTCTTGCGCAGCTCCAGATCTCAGTACAGGCAGAAAGAACTTTTTCAGATATTCAGCCTTGGTCTTCCATTTCCTATAATTATCCCAGGATTCCTAGCTATACCCTAATTATACCCTAGGTATATAATTAATACCCTAGGTACTAGCCCAAAATAATCCTCTCTATCCTTACTGTCTGCACCCATCTAATTCTCCTGGGAAGAAAAGATGTTAATAAAATAGATGAACTGTTGTCATTTTCCCCCCCAAAGCTTTAATAGAAAAGAGAGGACAGCTAAAGGGCAAATAGAGGTTCTTACTAATTCTAGCATCTTTTTGCTTTTTTCTCCAGGTTTTCATAAGCTGTAGGTCTTTTTCTTCCTGTTCTCACTGCCCTCAATATGAGTGTTACGGAACTTAGACTGGTGTTTACACCTGAAAAATTACATTTGCCACGTGGACAACATTACAATGGAGATGCTACTCTGTAGCTAGAGAGACACCATATGAACCATTCATTTCTGTCCTCTGGGTTTCAAGGCATCATGAGTAGATTAGGCCTTTTTCTTTCCAAGTATATGGAGCAACTTTTCTTCAGGAAAAAGCCTTTTTTCCCCTCTTTTGTCAATCATGTTACCCACAGCTGTAAATAGGCAGAAGGCTGAGGTACAGGCTGAAATGGTGTCCTATGAAAGCAGATGTATGAAAACCTCTCTTGTTCTTCTTTATTTGATCAATCAGCTCTGCAAGATACAACATTAACACATTGATCAGTTCCCAGGACAGTTTGTGAAACAATAATTTACTTTTGACTGGTCACAATCATATCTTCTCTACACTAAGTCATGTAGTCTATCAAACATATAACTTAAAATAAGAGCAATGGTAATTTGGAACTGGCAAATGCAATGTTACAAAAGGTTAAATTTAAATTTCCCTTGGGTCAAAGGTATTTAAGCATAATTTAGGCACTGGCTTGAAATACAACATAGTTAGTTACCAACTGAAAATGATTTTTCTTTCAGCAATGACCATGGTAGTCCCAGAAGGGGTTTGTTATGTTAAAAAGGCACTGAGACTCTAGTACTGTTCACAGGCAGGTTTTCAGGCTACTTTGGAGGGCCTGCTGTTTGCTTTTGTTGGCAAGCATGACCTGTATGTTTATTTTATTCCTTCTTTACTTCACATGGTGAATTTTGTTCTCTGCATGTGCTAGAGGATTACAAGCATTAGATGTTAAAGTTTCTGTTTACCTACAAGGCATGTACAAACAGAGGGCCTGATCCAAACCCTGTTATCATCAGTGGAAAGTTGAGTAATCATCTCTGAAAGTCTAGCTGCTTTTTTCAAGGTCCCAAATACAAGTATGTTTTTGTCAAGCATTGTGTTTGAAAATTTGAAAGATTTTATTGCGGGGGTGGGGGAGGGAAGAGAAAACTTTTTTTTTTTTAATTCCATCCTAGATGGTAGATGTCTTTTGTAAGAGCAACTTTCTGTTTGACTGAACTTGAGTTTTAAAGTTATATGTCACCAAAGATTGTGCCACGGCTATGGCTGGAGACCATTTTTCCCTGGAAGGATTTATGAAGCTGTTCTTTCAGTGATATCTAGCAGTGTGTGAGACAATTCTGTGACCCACTCACCCTCCTGTAGTGTGCACTGCTCATAATTTGTTTGTTTTGATGAACATAAAGCATGCAAAACAATGTCAGTATCTCATTTTCCAAGAAAAGGAGCAAAAGAAAACCATAGAACAAAGGGGTCAGCCCTACAGCAAGAGTTGATAAAGAAGCACACTGTCATACATGGTATACAGCATGGAAATAAGTCTTCACATGGTGCATAGGAGACCTCATCATGAACCTCTCCAGGGAGTCAGCAGGAGGTAAACAGCGAAACAGCCTTTGTGTAACACATGAGCACATCCTGTAAAGAGCATATATAGATGGTGAATCACTAAAAACTGATACTTAGCATGCTAAGCAAACAAACAAGCAGCTGAATACATGTAAATTAGATGAATGATTTGGGTATAGGAGACAGGAACCTCATAAGTCAAATGATTCCCAGCTTCCAGAAGGATTTGCATATAGCATAAGGAGGGACCTTCTGCACATGCAGGTTTGCTAGCAGGGTGTGTGCCTGGGGAGCTACGCCTTTGTGGGACTGGCTGATTGGAAGAACAAATTAATAGACTGGAAAAAAATATTCTTTCAAAACTTCAAAATGCAAGTGCCTGGATGCAATGTTTTCATTTTTTTGCCCTGTGTGTTAGTAGGTTGGACTTTTCCAGTCAAAGCACCTCATTTTCCTGCTCAAATACTGTGAGTCAGCAATCAGACAATATTTCGTACACGTGGGAGCTATGAGAAAGAGACAATTCCTGTGGTCTGGACACTGGAATGGGATGCAGTCCCTCAATCATTGCTTGCCTCTGTTGTTCATTTTTAAAACAAGCAAAACAATCCCATGTTTTCTGCAAGGTCTTCAGAGTAAAAATTGCCCCCAGGGTTTGTCAGTGCAATGCCTAGCATACTGGATGGCATGCCTGCTATGTGAGTCTGTTCTGCAGACAAAAATAATAACCTTTAGGAGGAGGGCTCTTTGGCTGTACTTTTCTTTTCACAGAGTACTGAGTTGTACTCTGTTGATGCTGAGTCAAAAACATGCACTCTGTTTCCATATTCATTACTGTGCTATTTGGAAGGCTCAAGGACGTGAAACGAACTTTAAGCTGAGAAGATGTTAACAGAATGTAGACATGGAAATCAGTGTTTTTGCCTCCATCTGTTTCTTTGGTCTCGAAAAACACAAGTGCCTCTGTAGCACAGTCAGTACAGTGACAACTTCTGGGCCCAGTGGGCAGACATTTTTTGCATCCTTTTTTTCAGAAAGACTGCCAATACTAAAACCTTGTCACTGCCATTTGTAATGCACTTTTATTTTAACACATCAAGATAAAATTGTTTCAGCCCACTGCCCAGCACTTGCCACCATGACTACAGATCTGAAGCAATGCTCTCAAGCATACAGGAAATTGGGCAGAAAGCCTGTAAAATGAAAAAAAAAAAAATAAAAAAAAATAAAAAAAAAAAAACCCAACCAAAAAAACCCCCACCAAACCCCAAAACCAAAACCCCAGAGCAGATTAAACTACAGTTCTAACACTTACTAATTTCTAACTTACTGAGCTCAACACTGTGACCCCAGTCATTTGGACTTTCACACACTTACTTGATAATCAGAATAGATATTACAGCTCCAGTGTGGATGGAGAAGGAGAGAGGAAGGGAAGATTGAGAAGGTGGATGTACAGTTATTAGGGTACCATAGCATCATGTCAGTCACCTAGTAACCTCAAATCTACCTCCTCACACAGATCAGTGACTGTTACAAAGAAAGACCCATATCTGAAAACTCACTTACTAATGTCCAGCTTTTCTATGAGATGTCCTTTGGAGGCCTGGAAGCAATCCTGCTAAACTGAGTGATTACTCCCTCCTTAGTCCTCTATCTCAGCTGGCTTGCATTGCTGAGACGTCCTTCAGACACTTGAGTACCCCGTCTCATCATGATGCTGAGACGTTGTCCACTTGGACTATCTTTCACTGGCACTGTGCCATCCCCATCAGGCAGAAGGCCTGATGAAAGTGGGAAATTGAGTTTGGTTTAGAGAAGGCTCTTTTCTGGCCAGACCTGTCACCATCAGAATTTAGGTCAGCCTGAAACTTGCTCCTAATTGTCATAAAAACTGTCTGGGATGGCAGCTGTAGAGTTAAGTTAGCAGTGACATCACTGCTGTTCACCTCTGGTCTGCTGAGGTATCACTCACAGGGTGGACAGAGGACCCAGAGCAGACACGCAATTTATTACGAGACAAGACAGATGAAGAACAGTTTGTAACTTATCAAGTGGGTTCTGCACAATCCTTTGATCTGTGTTACCCACTCTATTGTTAACACCTGTGCAATGCTCAATAAAACACTCCCACAAGCCCTTTTTGGTATCTCCAATGTGCACTCTGTTATATTTCCTGTCGATGATGCAGTACATAACTCATTTAGAGGGGCATGTGAAGTGTTCATGAATGACAAATTAAGATTTAGTTCAAACATCCCTGATGGGGTCTTGGTGCATTTACCAGGTTTATAGATCTGTTTCCTGGGAATGTACCTTATAAAGTTGCGTTTGTGGGTTGTTTATTCAATGAACAAAGTGATCCATTATGTTTTTGTCACTGCTTTAGACATGAATGGAAGGTAGGGAAATAATTGCTGTAAATAGCTCTTCTTTCCGATTTTCACAAGAGTGAAAGTTGAAGTACACCAAATGAAATAATCTGTTCAGAATTGCAAACTGAAACAGAAGAACACATACTCAAGTGCATTTAATTGTCTTCTACTTCTCCCATCTTGGGAATTTAGAGAAACAAAATTTTTCAAAAAAACTTTGGTTGATAAAATGTGGTATGGGAAAATGGGGCACAACATTTTAAATTAAGAAGTATTAGTTTTAGTTTTAGTTGTTTCAGGGATTGTGAATGGTGATGGGAAGAAAAGATTATTCCTCCACCCTCTTCTTTCTCTGAGAAATTCTCTGAACTTTTTGTTGCTGTCCAGTGTAGAAAGTGGTATGACTGGTTTAGTGTTTCCAGACCAGAGGGCAAAAAGAACTCCTGCCAGTCCCATAATAGGATCCTCATCTTGACAAATTATTATTACTATTTTGAAGATCAAGTAGGTTTTGGTAATGTGTCTGACTTCTGTAAGCATCAAAATCTTCTGATTTTTTCTGTTACTAACAAGACTTTTTGCTAGTACTGAACACCTGAGTTACAAAACTCTACAGTAGGAAACTAGACTGAGTTTGCAATGTGTCTGTGTGAGTTTGGTTTTTTTTTTTTTCTATTTAGAATGTTATGCACCTCTGCCAGAGGCCACCAACCAAAGCTCTTATGTTTTCAGTCATAGGCTAGCCATCAAGTCCTTTGTTAAACTAGAACAAAGAAAAGATTTATTGAAAGTTCGCAGCCCCAGAGGGGCCAATGAACACAAGCAGGATGAAAAATTAATGTGGTTTTAATTCTGTGTGGACAAGTAAGGCACAAAAGGATGAGCTTTTGCAGAAGTCCAGAAGAAGGACAGATCAGAGTCGAAAATGTTCTTTCACCATTGCTGTGAACCACATTTCTAAAGCAAATTTCTGTATGTGGATCAATTTTCCACTGATGGCCTAGAGGCCCCGAAAATCCTTTAAAAAATGTGTCCTTTGGAAAAATAGAGACAGACAGAACTTTTCAGGCCCCTTCTTGCCCCACTGAAGGGTAAACACTTCCTCTGGAGTGCTATGGCAATAAACGTGCATGTGTACACAGACAGCACAGGCTGCAGTGGCATCAGGATGGCTCTGAAGGTTGTGTGTTTCACACACTCCCTGCACTTTGGGCTTGGCAAGATCCAATCACTTTCCCTACTTCATTTTCCAGTACAGACGCAAAATATTCACTGATGTGGGTAAAGATGTGTCAGGAGGCAGTGTATTCATTCCTTCTGCCATGGGGAGTTGTTCTGCAAAGTTGTTAGCCTCTGGTAGCTTAGCTGATTCCTTTCCCTGTGTGTTGCAGGAGCATCCAGAAAAGCTCGCAAGATACTTAGGATAAAACCCTTTCCATTTGCGGCATAATCATGTCTGGCTCAGGCAAATTCAGTGAATTTAATGTGGTAAAAAAGAAACTTCCTTTTCTGAGCTCTCACTCTCTCTCAAAACAGATTGATCAATAGAGCAACAGAGTAAGAGCGAAGACCTGTTTTCAAAGAGGAAAATATCTTGTGAATAAGCCACTGGCCTGAAACTCAAGAAAATGTCTTTGCTTATCACATGTTTGCTGACAGAGAATCCTTGCAAAATGCTGGATTTTCAAGAACAGATTGCTGAACTCCTACTTTCATCTCAGGAAAACTGCAGCCAATAAATCATAAAACCAGAATTACAGAGACTTTGTTTTGGGGTAAAATCAAAACTGGAATTAAACATTCCACTTTCAGAAGATAAACCTATAAACCTCTAATCCTGTACTATTGGGCCAGTGAGCCTTAGCCAATAAATAAATTTCACGACTAAAAATGAAGGGCAAATTATTTGGCCCCCGCGAGCTGTCAGATTTGCTCCCTTTTGTGCAGTGTTCCTGTAGAGCCTCAGATCCAGGGTGGGCTGTGGTCAGACTGTTCTCATATTCTGTTTATTCTTCTCTGGGCTCTTAGCAGTTTAGGGCATAATCAGGATGAATGCTTATGAGCGAAACTTTACCCTTTGCTGCTGATGAAATTCAAGGGTCTGATAACACCACTCTCATTCCAGACACTACTGAAATGAAGCATGTTGAAATACTGTGCACTTCAAACCCTTTCTGCTTCTTCTTATAAAGAAAGGTGAAGGACAATAACATTAAGGAGACAAAGGACACACAAGCCCGTATTTACATAATTTACTGTTTACATAACTTTGAATTTATATTTGGTCTGCAGTCAGGAAGGATCTTTTTCCCTATGTAAGATTGCTACAGAATTGGGAAAAATTTTGTTTTCCCGGTACTAAGATATAGCCTCTTCCAGAGGTATTTCTTTTAGGAAATGTACTCACAAGTGGCTAGTGTGCTGGTGATATCACTGTTCTCCCCTGATCTCCCCTTGTGACACATTACAATATTGTGGATGTTGCCTTTAAATAAGTGTAGAGGATATAGGGAAAGACTTTGCAGATTGTGAAATATAAAATGGATGTTCTGTGACCACTCTCCAGATAAAATGTCTCCCAGAGGTTCCTGTGACTACGGGGAAATTAGGTCCAACATTCCTATGCAGCCTTTAAAAAGAAATTTTGAAATTTAAATATTACTTTGTTTTCCATAATTGCAGCAAACAGCTGTGATCAACATTCAGGTAGGCCAAAGAAAAAGATCTTAACATTTTTCCTAACAAGTTAAATATCCATGACAAATTTCAGATGTGTACTACTCTAGTCCTCTGTATGAGAGTTCATTCCATGGTGTGGATTTTAAACTTATCCTGTCAAATTTAGGCATATTATATTTTACAAGAGAATTCTTCTAACTCAGACTCATTCATTCCTGGAGATAGCCTCTTCCATCAAAAAAGAGGAGTGTGAACTTCTTGTAGTAGTGGTCTCTTAGGCATCACTTTGAAGCAGCAAGCAATTTAAAATTACATGGGGTGGGTGGTGGGGAGGAAAACCTTTGGAGGTTCTTGTTGTTAAATAAAAATTGCCCAGTTCCTAGTCTGCAAGAACTCTAGTTTGGAAACGTCTGTATTTTGAGCTTTCTGTGTTCCAGTCCCTCCCAAAAACATTGAGCTCAGAGTGAGGATCCACTGCAAAATTCTCCTTTCTGGGGACATCAAAGATAGGTACCTCTGATGTGAGTTGTGTGACACCTAAAAACCTTTCCTGCAGTGGATAGATTGCTTAATATCCTACTAAATTAAACTTTTGTCTCTGAGGACAGTTATTAGAGGTGATTCTTAAAGATATTTGGAGACTATGGTTTACATGTAAGGCAAACAGATTGCGTTTGCAACATTTGTAACATTTAACACACAATAACGGTAATAAAACACACTGACGTGGGTTTTCTCTGTAAACAGTCTCTTCTGAAGATAGAGCCAGTGAAATGTTTTGAGAACTTTGACATTTATAGCTGTATTTATAATCTCTTTTGGATCATTTCCTCATGGAATCACATGTTTGTGTATTTTAAATTCTCAGGAGAAATAAAAATGTTTAAACAAAATAATGATGTGATAGGCACTTTATGAGGGCTTGTTCAACACGTGCACATGTACAAGCAAGGCTGGGTTTGTTCTGAAGTCAGTGAGTGGGAGTTTTGGAAGTGGATAGCATGGAGAGAGCCTCTTCACTGGAATGACTAAAAAGAGAGGAAAAAGACAAGTATACCCAGGCCTGCACAGAAGATGGGACTCAATGTCTGAGAAGAAACAGGGCAGTTGTTACGCTTGCTGTACCAATATGAAAAAGAGGTAAAGAGAAAGGAGATACACTTATGTTCATATGCATGCGTATGCCTCGACCTGTGTAAATGAATTCACACTGGCACACATCACATAGGCACTTGTATTAGTGCGCAATTCACAGTAGATAATTTATTTGCCAGTCTTTCCACTAATGGCACATACGTGAGCAGACTGCTTTTTCCTAAATGTGCTTCTCATACCACAGAATATTAGTAGGCTTTTACAGTGAGAGAACAGGTAGTTTAGTGTGGATATTTGATGCTGGATGTGCAAATTCTGGTTGTCCTTTCACTTTTACGGACCTAACAGATCACAAGTGGCCTTTTTTTTTCCTACATCAATGCCTTCACAGTAAAAAAATAAAAATATTTGTTTCATAGAAAAAAAAAAATTGGAGAACTATTTTCAAAGGGAAAGTATAGATTAATAGGACTTGCATTAGATGTGTATATTTTCCCTGGCCACCCCAACCTTACTTAAGACATCGTTTGGCTACATGGTGAGATTGTCACCCGTGATTCTTAGCCCACAAGAAAGAAATTAGTCATTACAACAGGAGAAAGAGAAACTGCCTGCACAAATTCAGGAAGAAGAAGCCCTAGGAGGGCTGTGCCAGTATTGCCTTCAGCATAGCTATGTCTTCACAACCCAGACCCGTATCGCCTGCAGAGTCTGGTGAAGGGGGTTGAATACCACATTCCAAGAGCAGTCACATATCTCAGTTCTTCCAAAGTGCTAAAAAATTGTATAAGCACAGAGAAGTAAGTTCATTTTTAAACTCAAGCAAGCGCTCACCCAGAATGTTTTACAATGCTCAGTTTAGCCTTCTCTTCTATTTTTTTCATATTCAAACAGTATCACAAGCGTGTCAGGAGTGTTTCTAAAAAGAAAAGAAGATACAAAGAGCTTGTGAGCCCTGGAAATTTTTTTCTGTGTCAGCTTCAAAATTCTCACCAAAGCTGTGTAAGAAGCTTTCTAGAACAGCAGCAGATGCTCAAGTGTCTTCGCTAGTTGGAAATGGATAGCAATTCAGGAGCTACACACAGCTCCCATTGAAGTCAGTGGCAAGATCCCCACTTATAGAAGGAGTCACTGGATGAAACCCCAGCTTTGTTAAATAGGTTTTCCTGTCTACCAACTAGAGAAAAAAAAGCAGATATGGTTGCAAGTAGAGGCTATTTCAGAAGAGGCAATGAGTTTATCAAGTCTAATAGATGCTCTTGTAAGACCTTTTCTTCTGGAATTTCACAATACTTGGAAGGACAGAACAGTTTGCATCTCATCCCTGAAAAATAAGGAAGTCAACTGTGCTTTCTCTCTCAAATGCTGATTTTGCTTTTCTTTCTAGTAGAAAATACATACTTTGCGCTGTGGTATATAGTGAAACCTAGAAAAACCTTATATAGCAGAGGAAAAGCACACAGATTATGGGACAAACCCTGCCATTATTTAGCATGCTACTGCCTGAATATATCTTAAAAGACAAGAACTGTTTTAGACTGAGCTTGTGGATGAAGAAGAATTGTCACTAAGAAGTAGTTCAAGCGATGGAATGATTTAAGCAGTGATCTCCAGGGAAGGAAAGAGAAAGCAGAGGGTAGAACTCTAGCATGTAAAGCTCATGTAAATAAAGCATTGACCTTTACTTCTGAGACTTTGTTTCAAGTCCAGCTTTCTCTCTTAAGTGGAAGTAGACAAAGGTTAGTCGGAAGGTTTATTCTCCTGAGACCTGTGTTAGCCCCATCAGACATCCCAAGGGAAACGATTTGAAAGGTCACAACATAGCTGCTGGCTATCTTTTAGCTGTGGAAGGCCCTCCAAACTTCACTTATTTATAGAGTCCTCTGGATTATTGAAAACTATAATTTGTAGTTGTTTTGACCTCTTAACAAGTTCTCATATTGGTTCCAGAGCTTTTAAAGACTAGGGAATTCCATACTGAGCCAGAAGGAACAAGAAGATAGCTTTTGGCAATTGCTTGTCAGCTATATCATGGTAAGTACTTTTTGCAGTCTGTGAAATGAAACTGTATTCCTCCCCTAAACTATTCTGCTGCCCCACTGCGTGTATTTAATTCTGAAGTTCCCAGTTACGCTTTAGAAAATAGACCCAGAGTTTTATAACAGAGTAGAAAATCCCATTGTAGTTCTCAGAAAACTGTGGGAGCTGCAATTGTGTAAACAATGTCGAGGTAAGAAAAATAATTCCTGTGATTTATGGAGACAGCGAGATATTTAATATTTTCAGACAGCACATCGCAGAATTAAAAGAAGGCTTTGTATACCACTATCTACTGAAAATGTATTTTCTGAAGTCTTATTCTTTCCCTTTCCTTCTCATCATACATCAGATTCTTTCTTCCCTTGTGTATTTTCTCTCTGAGCATTCTTTCACCCTTTGTGTTTGTGTTCCTACATCCTTCTTTTCCTTCTCCTTACCTGTTCATTCACAACCAAAGATGTGCCACAATGAATTACATATTTTTGGCAGACGACATGCAGTAGGCCAAAAGAAGATGTGTACTTTGTTTTATTTCTGGACAGATCTCTGTGTGCTGAGTTACAGGGAGATCAAAACCTGAAAATACTTTCTATAAGCCACAAAACTGTATGCAGCTTTTATTAGAGATGTAAAATGTCTCAGTATTGCAAACTCAATTCTTCAACCCCATCACTGACCAGAAGAAAATATCCCAACCTTTTTTAACTAGAATATATCTACTCAAGTGTATCATAAATGACTGAACTAAGTGAATCAATAAGCAAGGGGGGGGGTTCATTTATGGATAGAAAGAAGTAATCAGTAGTAATATGATTGTTCTCTGTAGAAAATGCGTAAGGTATAGAGTGCTGCCATTGAGACGTAGGCAGCATTAGTCACTGCCAATATTCTCAGAGAGTTCTACTCATAGTGATGAAGCTTTATAAATCTTTGTCATGTCTTCAGTGCAATAGACGCACAAATCTACTTACAGTTCAGGTAACATATTAACATAACTAGCCAACTACCAAATAGGATATCTGACAATTTCCTTTCAAAAATGGGCTTTAGATTATTAGGTGATATCATGCTGTATTATCTTCAATTTTCTCCAGTGTATGCAAGAAAGAAAAGTAGGTTTAAGAGACACTCATAGATGTCACCAAAAGTAGACTGAACAGCAAAAAAAAATACATATTTTCAGTATGGAATTCATGTCTCCCATCTATAGAGTTACTTCTCACCTGAATTCTTTCTGAATGTTATTCAAATAACATGTTTTTTTCATAAAGATATTTATTGCATCCAAGCTGATCATACTCTTATAAGTCCAGTCTGGGTCTGATCCTCTTTTGTTGTCAACTGACACAGACCTATTTGATGTTAAATAAATTCAGTCTAACTGATGTTTTGGTTCCTTCTCATCCAAGGCTCAGATGCAGTTGTCTCTTTTACTTTCTGCACCAATCATGTCAGTGCCTAGAAAGTGGCACCCAAAAGGTACAGAAAAATAACTGTTTGTGTCTGGTCTAAGCTATTTTTGAGCCATGTTGCAGAAATATTAGATTTGGTTTCAATTAGTAACAGTCATAAGTGCTGTAAAAATCCACCTGCAGTGTCACTTCAGGGTTGAGACCAGCCTTTGTTGTACATTGGCATGTTGATTTACTAATATTATCTCTCCTCCCTCCAGCTCTTGTCTTTTTAGGCAGTGTTACCCACACCCACATCTTACACATCATGAAATGTCATCAATGGAGTACTTCTCACGATAGAAAGATTATGAGCTAGTAAATCAATATATTCTTTTCAGACCACAGTGAGTATCTGGCCCCATCTGTCAAGGACACACACTGTATATCTCTGAGTCCATTTTAGCTTTAAAATATTATTTTAACAGATGTTCCCAGAGGCAAAACTATCTGACCCATTGTCCCAACAGGCCTGGAATAAAGGCATGCACTGATGAAGAGTCATGGTCTAAGAAAAGTGAATCTAGGCAGATATTGTGATTGCTTTCTGGGGAAAAAAAAATAAATTAAAAACCCAAAACAATAAAAACCCAAGAAACCTAAAAAATTTTCTTCATTACGATCTTTTATGTATGTGCTAATGTATCAGGAAGCAACTATTTGATTCAGGACTTAAATAAGATGCAGTGATAAATACTCAGAGTAACTGTGCAGTGAATACTTCTATCTCTGTGCATACAGAAGAGACACAGAGAGATAAAAAGTGTGTTTGTACAATTATACTTATGCCCAAAAGTAATTACTGAGTGGCCTGCACTCTGGCTGGAGGACAAAAATAATAATGTATTTTTCCATAAAAATAATAAGGTAATTACTATGTAAACACTGTGTCGCTACATGGTAATTATTGCAGGCCAGGTTTTGCTCCCCCTGTTCATACTGACTACCGGTACCAGGTGAACTGTCCTCCACCTCCTTGATACCACAGTGACTATTTGGAAACCGTGTACGGAGTATGAGTAAAGGTGACAGCCTTGTGTAATTAAATGGTCAATGAGCAATTACTATGTAAGTACAGCATAATGGAGCTGCAAAAGAAACTCTAAGCAGAGGACCAAACACATTTAAATATTGCATTATTAGAGTCAACCTGTCCTGCTTCCATTGTCAGTAAAAATATTTCCTTACATGTTTGGGTTTTTTGTTCCCTTTCTATACTCCTTTTAAACAGTTCTTGGGTTAAAGACCAGAATCATAACAAACCCACAGAAGCCAAAGGTGCATGAGAAGGCATACGTTCATGGCTTCACAACTCTGTTGAGCAGGTATGAGTATACTGGTAGAGCTGTCTCTGAGCAGAAGCCAGCCCTGTGTCAGGAGCAGGAAGAATGTTAGCCAACAGAGGTGGGTGGCATGCAAAATTCTGTGTTCCAGTCTGATTTCTGAAAGCTGTTCCAACTGCTATGTGTCTTGGCTACCCAGCCCTGAGATCAGAATAGGTTTATTTTCTTTTTGTCAGGGATGAGATGAGAGTGAAATCCTTTGCTTAAATGCCAAGCACTGAGGAGCTGCAGGGACGAGGATCTCATCCATAGAAAGATTTTTCCTTCACCTCGGTGAGCCTTGTACGTATTCATTTGAGCTTTTGAACGCCTGTGTAAATACAGTGCCTCTGATCTCAAAGCACTCTGAGAACTTTAATGATCTTGGTGATACTGTTCCTGTTCTTGTTAAAATCAATAGCAACACACCCTTTGATATTAGTAGAAACACAGTCATGCCACAGGCTTTACAGTATGCTGAGAAGGAAGGTATGTGTCTCACACTTTTTCTGGTCAAAAAACTATGTTCTTCCCTTAGGAGCAACAGGATGGAAGGAGCTTCTTGGAGATAGATTATCTTACTACCAAGGCAAGAGGGAATGTAACTACTGATGTCAGTGGTATGCTTGGATCATCACCCTCTATTCCCTGTGCTGGTGTACGCAACAATGGTTGGTTGTCAGAAAAGATACAAGGAAGGTGAAAAACTAAGAGGCTAAAAATTTCTTAGCACAGAACTGAAACATGATAGTGCCTAATTGCCAAACTGTCCTAAAAAGTGGTTGTGTTTTCTGAAGCAATCTGTCACAAGACCATCATCAGGCTCATTATGAATGTAACCCACCAGCACCTAATTGGTATTCCAATATCTTTGAGCTGTGACCTAGAAAGAAAGAGCAGAGTAGAAAGAAAATAGTACACACACACACAAAAAAATCTTGTCATGGTCCTAGAGTGGTAGGGCAAATGCCTGTTCCTATACTGTAGCTGCATAAACAGCTCTTTCTCAGCTGCGATTTAATGTTGCTATACCTTCGATTGCAATTACATTGAATCACATTGCAACAAATCTTCGTAATGCCAATCCCATCTTTCCACCTCATTGACAGCTCTGGAGATGCATCTGAAATTCATAGTAGCCTCATAGCCTATGGCAAGAGAAATCCATGCTACTAAAATTTTATTTTAGAATTCAAGCTGGTTTCTCTCAGCCTAGGATGCTCTGGTTTTAATCTTTTGCTGCCTAGCACAGTGTATCAAAATAACCAGCCAATATTGTTAAACTGTCAGGGGTCCTCACTGCCACTGAATTTTACCAGTATAAATAAATACTGCAACTTAAGAAAAAAAAGAATCCCTCTGGACAGAATTTTTAACATTAATAGAATTAAAAGGAGAGTGAAATTGTGTATAAACTTCAACTTGACACCAGCCTTCTCCCTTCCTTTTTGCTTTTTTTTATTTTTTTACAGAGAGAAAAGGCTTGAGTGGAATATTCAGACTGATTTACTGCTCAGGCTGATAGGGACTCCAGGCTGGATCCCAAAATTTGAACACTGTTCAAAGGGAGAGATATTTAAAAATCCCAGAAAAAGAGATATTTTCAAATTAATGGCATTGCCCAAATGCCTTGGCTCCTTGCACCCCACCAGGAAGGTTTATTATTTTCTGGTAAAATGTTGCTTGAATGGGGAGTGGTAGTCAGTGATGCGTCAGTGCTGCTCTTTGAAGACATTAAAAAGCTGAATGCACAACAAAGAACAGATGTTCCAGCATGCTTTATTTATGCACCCATCAGCAATCTTCCAATGACCACAAAACACAAGCTTTTTTTTTTTTCTTTTTACTCCTCACAATATTATTTTCTGATCAACTCACACTCTATTTTCCCTCCAGCTGAAGTCTTACGTGAATTGGTGTGTGTGTCTGTGCATGCACGCATTTGTGTGCGCGTGTGTGCCCATGTGTGAGCGTGTGTGCCTGTGTGTGAGTGTGTGTGCGTGCTTGAAAGTCTGCTTCCATCAAAGGCAGGCTTCTATTGAACTGTCGAACAGGTGTGGATTCTGCAATTAGATCACATTTCAGAGAGAGAGAGACACTGAGGGTAATAATGGCGGTGAATTCTTCATAGTCAGATGCAGCACCATAGCGACCAGTAACAATGAAGAATAATAGGTATTAGTATTAGGGTGATTATTTTTAGTTTATAGAATCATTTGATTGAATACTGCCATAAGGCACCGTTAACGTGTGCACAGCGCTTGCCAGCTGTAGAGCAAACTTGTTTTACTGGCACTTATCCGAAATTCTCATCTCTCCCCCACCCCCTCTGCTCACAATTGGAATGAAAGTAGCGATTAGGAAGTGAGATGTAATGCAGATTAAATGTTATGATGGACTAAGATCCTGATAGGTTATTAAAACTCACTTGCATTTGGTGTTTTAAAGGCATAGTGTTTGCATATTTTTCCACCGGTCTACATCTTTTGGAGATGAAAAAAAGGGAACATTTTAAAAATCCGCTCATAACCAGGAGGCTTTTTAATAGTGAGTTTCCAAATTTATGACCTTCCTGTGTGTGTTTTACACCTGTGTGTTGTAAATATATATTAAGTATGGAGCAACTGTGTTACCAGTAACCGTGGATCTGATTTAAACAGAGCGAAGGCCTCTGCACTGCAGTGGGCCAGATCCTCAGCTGATGCAAACTGGCATCTCTCCACCAAACTCAGAGGTGCTACATAAAGTTGTACCAACAGAGGATCTGCAGCGAGGGGAGAATGACAGCCTTAATTTGGAATTTCCCTGCATCTGTTTATATAAATCAGAGGCCTAACATTATTGTCACATAATATTCTGGTGTAGCAGAGGTGCTGTGAATTTTTAAACATAGAGAGAACTGCTGATCTATTGTTCCTCTCCTACCCTCCTCCCTCCCTACTTTTGGCTGGCATTGTGAGGAAGCAAGAGTATTGCGGTGTTGGACAACATGGAAAATTCTGATCTTTATTCTTAGTAGATCTTGATATAGATGCTTTGTTTTCTCCTTAGGCACAGAACTTGATTCTTTAGAAACCCTCAGAAGAAAAATAACTCTTCCTTTGATGTCACCTGGTATCATAAATATGCTGTTATTCTTTCTGCAATAATAATCGCTATTAATATCAGTAACAGAAGTAGCAGTATTAGATAGCAACAGTATTTGATAGTATCCAAAAAGCATGCTCATGGCTTCATAAGAGAGGTGAATGTCACAATCTATTTCTTGTAGACTAAGTAAATAAAGGCTAAGTCTCACTCAAAGACTTAGCATGCACTATGTAAATACTACATTCCAATTTCTCCTCCCTTTTATTGTTAATAAGAATTATTTTTCAAAATCCATTAAAATTAATTTTAAAAATGCCTTCAGTGTTAGATCATGGTTGTTTTATTTGTATTTGTTCCAAGGAAACGAAAAGGGTGTTATTACTTTTTTTCTTTGACGTTATGACAGTGTCTATGCAGATGTTGCAATACCAACTTTTCGGTATGATTCTGAATTGCAATCATACTGTACATTGGCATACTGTTCCATTTATTCATCTGATTGAATACTGCCACAAGGCACGGCTAACGTATGTTAACAGTGCACAGTATGCATAGCCTAGTGTTCTTACTTCACAAAAAATGCTAGCAAATACAACAGCGGGTGCAAACTAGAAATCACGTGCTGAATTTTGGCAAAGGTTGGCGTAAAAACACCTCCAAAAGTTACATCCTGTGATGTAAATCTCAGTATGCTTTATACAAGTCACAAAAAGAGCAACGGGAATCTGCAGGGTATGTGTGCACACATAGTGTGCACTGACACTGTAATAAAACCACTATCAAAAATATAATTTCACATGTGTCTTAGCTTCTCTCTGTATCCAAACCATTCAGGGTTTTTCTACTATTATTTTCTTAAGTTTTTGTTTTAGTGTTTGGGTTGATGGTTGGAAAAGCACAGTTCTAAATCCACACTTTTTTTCTTTATACTCCTCAAAAAATATGCTATAGTAATTTAATATGCTTTAAAATTTCAGTGCTGATGAGGAGTTACATGCCATTTTTTAGCCCACTGAACAAAAGGCTTACTGAGTCACACATAGCCTATTCAAATAGGAAGTGCAGATGCCTGCTAATTTATCTTCTCACATAAATTCCATTTACCAATCCATACAAGAATTGCCCCCATGTCTTTGTAGTACTGCAACCAGAACGGATGCTGTCACTCAGGGGGGACATGTGAGCGTTAGTGCCACCACCTTGGGGAGCTCTTTAGCATACTGTCCTCCACTGCTATAATTAAAACTAACAAGAGCAGTCTACAAAGCAAGATAAGAAAATGCAAAGAGAGAAACCTGCATATTACAGCTTGCAGCAAGCTGGAGAAAAGAAGTTGTGGCAACATTCCTATGCATTCCCCATATGCAGAGGAAAGCCAGATCTCTATGGAGGCTATCAGTGAGAAGAAAAATGAGTACATGGACAAGACAGACCATTCACTACATGGAAAGGTTATTCCAAACCCATTAGTTTAAGAACACATTAGTTAGAGAAAATTACCTATTTCTTAAAGGAAAATGAGAGAAATGCTGTGGCACTGATGGGAATAAATAGAGTCAAAATTCCGATATTTCTCCACTTCTGTCAAAGGGTGGTGCTAAAGAAGAAATTAGATATTATAACTAGGGTGGAGCACTTTCCCCTGGGAACAGTTTAGCCATCAAATACACAGTTTGAGGTTGACCACAAATACCCACATATATATTTTAATTTCAAGGAATAGTTTCAATTATAGAAAGACTTAAAAATAGATGATGAAGTTAAAGCTTTTAAGATAGACTTTTAAAAAACAATATTATGCAATGCTGTCTTGAAACATTTTGCTTTGAAATTTAGCAAATGAGAATTCTAATTAATCAAAAATACACAAAATAAATAATAAATTTTATCTTTGTTTAAAATGAGGCATTTTTCATTTTCCCATTCATACTGCAAAAAGGGAGGGTGGCGAAGTCTGCATCTGGTCAACTGGAAATAGATTTTTACTCCTGGCTTTGCAACTCAGCTGCTGAATCAAAACTTTATTATGTACTTATGATTTGACTTAAACATACTGATTAATACAGCACATAGCCTTTCGGAAATTTGACCAAGGTGCAACGGCTTCACCTTTGAAAGCAAAGGAAGGATGCAAGAGCTGATGGACATGAGAAGACAAGCAGCTGCTTGTGTTTGCTCACCTTAAGAAAAGACTGATTCCACTGCCTTAGTGAGGAGGATCTGCAAGGCCAGAAAACAGCAGTGGAACAAGCTTCTGAAAACTGCAGTTCTGCTTAGCTAAATCTTCCATTTCCACCTTATTCTGTAAAACTCTCTTTGGGATTTGGCAGGGGCCCAGTGGTTATGGGATTAATAGGGAGTACCTCTGAGAAATGATGTTCTATATAGAACAGGTGATATTTCTCCTCTAGGGACAGGACACCTAACCCACATATCTTCTTGTAGACCTATTTCTTACAGTGGTTTTTCACCACAGTCCTATATAAAAAAGAAGGCAGATAAGTCTGTAAAGAGTTCACGTGAAGGAAATGGGAGCACTTGGAGGATGAATGACTTATGACAGGCACTTAAGATCTTGTCTGATTTAAAGAAACTTGTCATAAGCCAGATCCCTGAGAACCACT
The DNA here is from genome assembly GCA_035222235.1 of Margarornis squamiger. Classification (NCBI taxonomy): domain Eukaryota; kingdom Metazoa; phylum Chordata; class Aves; order Passeriformes; family Furnariidae; genus Margarornis; species Margarornis squamiger. The sequence goes on along the minus strand of JAWWTY010000077.1, from coordinate 35,724,539 downwards.
GGGCTGTCATCACTGTCATCATGGTCAAGAGAGTGCTGGGCTTTCAGCACTCTCCAGATCCAATGTATATATGTTTGGGCAGCGACATATGTTTATATAGCACAGGATAAAAGGAAGGCAGCTGAACACCAACATCCTTTCAGTATTAATGCCTTGTACCAATGTCCAATGCTCAGTAGCAGCATGAAAATGCAATTGGTATTGGTGAAGGAGATGGGAAAAGGGGAGGAAGGGAGGGAAGGAGGTGGCTAATGAAAGATTAGCAGATCTCATGACATGGTGGTTTTTTCAGCATTAGAGTGTTTACAACACCCATTTAAGGTATCTGGACAGTAAAATGGAACCAGACCTTGCTGCAGATGGTCCCTGATGAACAGAGGGAGAAAGGAGAGGCATATGGGGAGCACACTATGACTAAAAGTCAGGATGTCTGTGGCCACAATGGAGCTAGAGTTTCACTAGAATTTTACCTCTTTGGCTTTCTGTTCTGCATTTTAAAATAATCCCTTTAGAGAAAGAAGCAGAAAGGGTGTCATAAATCCAGAAGTAAATATATTTGTTTCCTTTTCCATTCTTTGGGTTTTTTTGTTTTGTTTTGGTTTGTTTTTTGGTTTGTTTTTTTTTAATGGAAATATATGAAAGTAGAAAATAGAGGTTGCCATGATGGTTTTTTTCTTGATGGAAAATAACATTGTTTGATAAGCCTCATTGCTTTGCTGGTGCTTAGAAAATTAATTCCTCCTAACTCACAGATGAGTTGACCTTTGGCTGAACCAGTCTGCTGTCTTGTTGGGATTCCATTTTTCATTTATTTCAGGACAGATTCTACCATCTTTACTTCTGGTACAGAGTGCTTTACATCTCCTGGTGTCCCACCAAAAATATATTACGTAATGTGAATAATTGGACTTCCTAGTTGTTATTTTGAGGAAGCACTGCTTTAGTTGCTAAGCAGTGACTTTCTCATTCTAAAACAGATATGGGTACTGGTATCTACAGACATGCTTGCACTTTATCTACTATCTCTCAAAATAACTTGATGCCTCGAAGAACACTGCAAAAACGTGCTTTGTGCCCCGAAGGACTTGTAATTTGAATTGAATATTGAATATGAGAAGAGAATCAGAAGAAATAGGCTGGGAAAGGATCGGGTCACAGCAAGGTAGCCCCATATCTGCTTTTTTGCTAAATACAACATTTTTCTGCTCCTGTTCAGGAAAAACATGTGTGTGCAGGAAATTACCGAAGGGAACAGAAACATGGGAGAGTAATGGAAGTGAGAAAACGCGGTGAAAACAACGTCAAGAGAAAATGACGATGACATCCACCGCTGTGAGAAGAATATGCTGTGAAGTCAGATAAAAGGGTTCGCCTGTTTGAAGTCAGAGGTGTTGAGTAAATATACTTAGGATGAGTGTGAGATGGAGCAGAAGTAAAATACCTGACAAACAGACCATATAAGCCACCTGGCACTTTAAAATCCTGTTATATTTATTTCACACTAATAACAAGTAGAAATGATCTCTATTATTTAGGCTTATGATGTATCATTTGTAATACCCAAAAAGCTCTGCCATCACCATGTCCTTTGAGAAGTAGCGTTTAACATCGCCATACATTGTTTTCACAGCTCGCATTATTAATCTGAACACTCTCTAACAGCTGTCTCATGAATCAACACAACCCGACTCCCTGGCAACAAAAGTGGTAATCCTGACCTGTCACCGTTTCACCATCACCACTACAAACTTGGATATCATATGCCTGATTGTTGTGTGGAGCGGTGCCTTCTGACATGGTGTGCATGTACATCGCGCCTGTGATGACAGAGAAAGTTTGAATCAATAAATCCATTATGAAGAGACAACAAGGAGGGGATTGCCATGAACATAAGTATATTGGCATTTAATGTTCCCCTAGCACACTAATTTCCTGTACATGACCACAGAAGTCAAATACCTTCAAATATAGTAGAAAAGTTAGGCCTGTGGGCTCTGTGCAATAAATCCGGTCTGAAACAGAAGGACACGCTGTTTTTACCAGCAAGAACTAAACCTAAGTCTTACCCAGTATGCAGAAATTTTGCTCTGATTGCAATTTCCAGAATACCATTGATGGACTATAGAAATGTGGATTTCACAAATCTTTTTTACAGGGAAATTATGAGATACTGAGACTGCAGTAGGAGGAAAAAGTGGAAATGGAGAAACACAAGAGTTTCTTAGAGTAAATGGAGAGGCCCTGAGGCAATAACACTTCTTTTTTTTTTTTTAATTTGGATGAAGAAAACATGTAAACTTTCTTCTCACACTGAGAGACAGTATGAGTTCTGGGAAAGCCAAAAAACCTGGTCCAAGAATACTCACAAATTTTGAATATGCTCAGGATGAAGTTTTTGCTATCTATCCTTAGGATGGAGCATCCTTTATGTCAACTGATGTTAGTTTAGTCCATCCCCAGGCTCAGTTCTCTATCACTTACAGGATGAAATAGTAGGTCATCCATATCAAGTTCCAAATTTTATTTATTCAGGAGCAGTTAGGTTTTATGATTTAAGGCTCTTAATGGGTGCTGGAAATTTTTGCAGAAGAAAAATGATTGATGAGCAGTAAGGAAATCTATTGCTTTATAGGCAATTTAGATTTTTTGTGGAAAAGGTTCCAAATTATTAATATAATACCCTACATGTAAAAATGGGGTTCAAAGTCAAGATATATGATACCCAGAGGTGTACATAGCTGCATATACTGACAGCTTTGTTCACAGAAGAAAACCCCAAACCAAGCTGATTTTACTGCAGCCCTACCCCAAAAGTACCAAAAATTTTTTTGGGGAAAAAAACCCTGTGGTATTTGTTCAGCGCTGTTGTAAAAGGAAAGAAAACAAGAGCAGAGCAAGGAAAGAAAAAGGAGAAGACAGTGGTCTTTCCCTGTCCAATATTATATATTCTCTTTCTTTCCTCCTCCCTGCAGCCAGCTAAAGCAACTGGCAGGTGCAGTATTACTCTGCAGATGGACCAGGAGTGGCACACATACAGTTATATATGCCTGGCACACTCCTATTTCCTGCTTTATATCACATGCCAGCTAGCCAGGCAGTAGCCAGATTTGAGAGGACATCCCCAACAGTTGTTGTGCATGGAGAGGAACCAGTCTACTGGCAGTACATTATTAACCCTTCTCCAAAAATAGACTGGGCACTTAAACCAGGGCAATAATTCTCATTTCCCCCCATTCTTTTACTGTTACTCTTTGTATCTCTTTCCTTCCATGCAATAACTAAAGTGGATTTTGTTTTGTATGGGGCAAATGGGCACAGGTGATTCTGCAGCACTGAATCACTCCGAAGCTATCACAGATTTCTTGCTGTTCTTACAGGTCCCCCAATCCTAAATCAGCTTCTTTTAGACTGAGTATGGGGGAGAATAAAACAGGTGTAAGGGGAGGAAACGTGAACAAGGGTCCTGTTACTGTTCATCACTGTATTTTATATGAATACTACTTAGCCACAAAAATGAATCCATCCTTCCATGGGAAAGCTCATAAACTAAGTCACAGATCACATTTACAGAAGATCTTTTGGCATCTAAAGATGCAACTAATTATTTGGTAGGATTTACAAAATCATCTAAATGTAGATTGAGTCTGAAGGGTCAAAATTTTTTTGAGTCAGACAGATTCACAAAATCATCTGTCTCTAGGAACCAAGTATTTTGTTAAGTCTGGTCTGGTATTATTACAGAAGTGCCTACTTTGCTTAAAATCTCATTCAACACTTCTTAATTTCTGTGATTTCAAGGGAGGGAAAATTGCTGCTGTGTACATCTGTGATAATATTGTGGACTAGGTTCTACTGACAAAGACACTGGAAAGCCACTGTCACCATCTTGTCACCATCTCCCTGCTACATTCTCCACCCAGGGGAATCCCTGAGAGGTGGAGAATCAGTGGACTAATTCTCATAGCCCCTCCACTCCCCATGCAAGGATGTAACCAAGAAGAAAGTAGGTGGATCCAGCAGGGGTGCTCACAGGCATCTTAAAGGAAACTCAAGTTCCCTTTATGCGACATACACTCTAGAAAAACGAGCTCTCTAGACAAAGAATATTTTGAGGAAATATCAAACCAATGCAGGCTTCAGTCAGTCTCAAAGCAGGACCGATTCTGTTCAAAATAATTATCACTACAATTAAAAAACAAACAAGCAGAAAACAAACAAAAAAGTTTGAACATAGCAATAAAAAAAAAAAAGAAGAAAATAACTACAAAACTGTGTTCCTTTAAATCGTGACATTTATCACACCATGGGATTTACTTTTGCTGTAGTATTTAAAGGATTTCCTACTCTTAGACTTGGGAATACTGCAAATAGCACAGTAAATTTAACTACTATGAGCAGTAAATGTCATGATTTTAATGGTACCTACTGTATGCCAGTTGGTTAGAGAGTCACCCACATGTGTTAGCATGTAAGATCTGATCGTACACTCTGTTATGTCTTTGTAAACCAGGAGTAAGGGCACTTAATTCAAGTGAGTTACCATCACATGAAACCTATGTGAAATCAGAACCTAGATCTGTATCCAAAAGCTAGTTTGGAAGAAAAGCATTAGCCTAAATCGGTTCTTTCCAGGAAAAAAGAGTCCTCATTGAAATCAAAGGACTGGGATGGCACATCAGTATACAAAATCAGTTCCCATTGCAGGGGTGTCAGTCACATGGGCAGAGGTTGGCCATCACTTGTTTTGAATTTAAGTGTCTTGCAGATAAGAAATCTATGGGGGGAGAGTTGGTGCTCCTTCTGTCACCGGAATAAGACTCCACCTTTATATATCATCAATTATGGTATTAAACAGAAACAAATCAACTTCTACTGTATCCAGAGAGCTTTTTTTCCCCTTCTTTAAGCTTGATCCATATAATACCCTTAACAGCATTCTTGTCCTTTAGAGAAGCTCCTTTAATACACCCTATTGTTTCTTTCCATAAAGCACCGTAAAGCCATGGAGGATACTGCAATCATGTGCACCCACATGCCACAGGCTGAGGCTCCAGTTGTGAAGAAAACTATGCTTAAATCTGCTTAACAGAACAAAACCATATTGAACAGCAACTCTGAAGGCAAAGAATCTTCCTTTATATCAAAAGGGCTTTTATCAGAAACGTTCTCTGAGGGTAAGGCCCCCGCAGCTGACCCTTGCAGAGCTGCCATGAAACGCCATCAGCCCCTTCCCTGCCTCTCAAGCCAGCAGCCAGCAGCACATACTACCTGTGAGGTTTCCTTGAGACAATTCACTACAACAAATGTCCAGCCATACTATAGGTAACAAAATGTAAAATCATTTTGAAGTATCTTAAACTCTTAAAACATGCTGTGACTTTTTCAGAAAGTTTTTTCTGTTTCTGACATTAAAAAATAGATCCTAGATGCAATCTTGAGATTTGATTCTGAGTAAAGGATTCCAAAGTTTTGGTATGGCTAACCACATCTTCTTAGACATACCCCAGTTTTATTATCCAGTAGAGGTTATTTCAGATCCTTCTATTTTCAGTGTGCCACACACTAAGTACTCATCATTTTATGACACATAGTTACATGGACTAAGATAATGGTAATTATACCTCATACTTCAAAGGAATTGCCCGGTGAGGTGAGGAAGGGCTCCTTCTTCCACATTCCACAATAGAGGATTTGCAGCATGGAGTTATTCACCTTTCTGAGATGCATTAGCTATTGGTCAGAGTCAGAAGCAAGATACCAGATTTAATGGATTAAAGGTCTGATCCATTATCACACATCTTATAATTATCCAGAAGCATAAGTCTTTACAGTAATTAATCAGTGAGAGATTAGTGAATATTCCCAGTGGGAAGATACTAAGTCTGAGAAATAAGTGTAGTTTGGTGATGTCCTTAATTAGATATTGACTCATTAACCAGAAAGCTTGTGTTTTTAGACATGATGGTCACATAAAAATAAAAAAAAAAATTAAAAAAAAATCCCATTTGCTTGTAGTCCTTAAAGAATATAGGGTAATTATTCCAGACATTTACGTATGAACTCTATATACTCTGTGCTGAGGGATTCTGTTTTCAGCTTGTCTGTATGTATGGACGTACACTTGTAGCTGCTTTGGATGCAACCAAAAAATGGAGGGGGTGGTTGTGAGCAAGGCAGCTGTTCTGCTACTCTGACACCTAGAGAAACCCTTCATCAGAGAAAAGGGGGTTGCCAACCCCGTCCCAGGGCCTGGGGCAGTCTGCCATTGCAGAGCTGTCTGGGGAGCCTCAGCTCCCATTGAAGAAAATCTGAAGGACCAGGGAAGAGATGATGAACACATAGGAACACGGAAAAATAATTCCCTAAATTTCAATTTCTAGTTGTTAAGAGCTTGGAACATCACATGAAGATGCTGTGGGGTTTGTGCCCCTAATTGCCTAATATGCAACAGCTGAACTCTACTAAATAACCTGGTCCTCATGTTTTGAGCACAACAGTCCTGTAAACAGCAGAAATGGGAACCCCGTGAGACGGCACTAGTCACTGAGTGGAGATGGGATTTCCTTCTTATTGGTTTCCTGGATCCTAACCCCATGCAAGGACTATTGCATTGGGTTCACTCAGCATTGGCTTTTCCACTCCCATGGGCTGAGTAGAGAATCATCTCTGTCTACACACAAATTCACAAAATCCTGTTTTTCACTCCAGGAGATAGTGCCTATGAGATATCATTACTATTAGGTCTAGCCATGGAGTATGTCTTTACATTAAAATAAAGGTGTTTAATCTTTTCTACCAATATCCGACTTCATATTAGTTTTATTTGGGATTTTTACACCCGGCAGCTCCAAAGGAAGCAGGTTTTCATAAGATTTCACAGCCCTTAAGGAAACCGAGAGCTAGAAGCGCGTCTCGAGCCTCCTCCACGCCTTGTCTCACTTGCAAAGAAAGGGGCCAACACTGTGATGAGGTCTGTTAAAGGCTCCCTCAGCTCTTTAGTCGCCTCCTCTCATTCCTGACATTGTGTCCCCTTCTGTGTGTGGCACCATCGCACATTTCTTATACTCCAAATAACTTCTCACTCCTCCCTCAACTCTTTCCTTTGAGGAACCTTCCTTCCTTTTTCTTCTCAACAGCCAGCTCATCTCTCTCCCCCCACTGAGCTGCGAGCTTACTGGAACAGGGAATATGCTGTATTCTCAAAGTACCCTATAAACATGTTTAATAACAATCTTTTTCAACCCTTGATCTTTCCTGGATGAATCCCACTTAATCCTCACTGAGATTTTTATGAATGGATTTTCCTTACTCTTTGAGGCAACGTCTTTCTGCTAATATTTTTATGTCAGCAACTAAGTGGGAGATAGACTGTGGCTGCTAAAAATAAAGAATAAAAGACAAAAAAACACTAATTACTCAGATCAAAACAAAATCTGGAGAAGTGAGTCATAACTCAAAAGAAAGGGAAGAATGTCTTGCTTTTCACTAGGAAAGAAAAAAACTACAGAAAATTAAATTCTACTCCTCTTACACTTAGGAGATTATTATCATCTTTAAGTTAACCAAACTCTTTTCTGCAGCTCTCACTTCTGGATTGCAAGTAAGAAATCAAGGATGTCACTAAAACACATATGAGCTGCAAGGCAAGAAAGCCAAACAGCTTGAGCTTTACAAATGAAAGAGATGAAATTGCACAGTACTAAATAAAAGGATTAATTCAAAGCAAAGAACACAAACTACTTCTGACTATGCAAAGCCAGTAAGATAGTACAACTGGTAAAGGCTGTCTGCTCATACGCTGTGCCAGTTACTGAACTAGCATGCACCAAAATAATTTTTAAATAGATATGTCTTGCTTTGAGTTCTTATTTTAAGAAAAGTTTCAGTAGCATGTAAACTATAAATACTTCTGGATCCACCCTTGATGCAACTACACTGCAGTATTTGGAAATAAGTCTTTTATGCATTATTTAGTGTTTCAACAGTAGAAAAATACTTTCGTAATACAGTAACTTAGATGTCTGAGATAATGTTCGTGGGTCAAGTTCACAGATGATGTGAAGAATGATGTAAGATATATATGAGACTTGCCATATCTTACTCCTTCTGTAGTTTTTCTTAATACAAATCAACTCTTTCTAAATTACTGGTTATTGACTTAGTAGCCTTTTACGTATATCTGCATGCATGTGGGCATTTTTTTTGCTACTCACAAGGGTATCATGACATAAGTGTCATGTCCAAAACTGGTAAAAGATAGTATTGGATGACTTAGAAGTTGAAAAATTATTAACAATTGTTCATTAAAATGTCATTTAAAGCAATCTGTAATTTAAAAAATCACTTCTATTTGTTATTTATTTAAAGGTTTGTGGAATATGATGTTTCAGAGGGGTGAGCCATTCTCTGAGATTAGCCCCTCAACAAAAGTAGTCCACAGCTCAGAGATTGCTGGAGAGGAGGATGACCACAGACTTAATAAACCCACCTCAGAACAGCTATACCCATCAGACCATAACAGATCATAACAGACCAAAACTACATGCTGTTTGTGGGCTATTTATACATGCTATTACTAGAGAGATACGCCTTTCACTTGCTGAATCTTAGTCTGCTGTGCACTCAGTGCTTTAACTGTTATCATTACAAATGTTTACTCCTTCTCTAATGTGTTATCAAATTGCACCAATTTTCATAATAAAACCTTTGCCCTGATATAAATAGTTTATTTGTGCAAATAACAAAAAATAGAAAGAATTTAATGGGTCTTTTTAAGAGATCATATGCACTGGGAAAGAACATTTTAAAAAAATGCTTCTGCAACCCAGCTTGTATTTGTTGAAGCCAGAGTTTCTTGATTTCATTCTGCAACCACAAAATCTGACTTTAAAACCAACTTGGGGAGTGCTTCCACAATGGCATCTTAAATATTAGCTTTTGAGATTGCCCCATCATTAAAAAATACATCAGTCCTGATGCCCTGTCTCTTAAGCTCTGTTAAGGATGATAGTTCTGTAGTGAAGAACCTCTAATGCTGCTTGAAGGTACAGGATTGATTCCTGGTGACAGGATGGTCGAAACCACAGTTTGGACCCACAGTTGAGCTGATCTAAAAAGGAGTGTAAAGACATAGTGTTCAGACGAAAAGACCAGCCTCAGAGGAAAGTACTATTAATGATGTTTCGAAAGAGCAGAAAGGCTGAGAGTCAGTGCTGACGGGTCAGTTATATGGAAAATAGCGGTATAGGATATTCTCTCCTATTCATTAGTGGGACATCTGAACAGTTGTTTTATTTAACCATATTATGAACTCTCTGATGATAATAGCAGCTGCTCTTTGTCCCTCAGCAGACTAATATGCTCTGTTTTCCCTACTAAGGCACATTTGGCACAATTGGGGGGGGGACACACATGGGCAGGGACAAATAACAGTGAGACGATGTGCCAGGATTCCACATTTCTAGCAATATGTTATCACATACTTTAAAACTAAAATTCATTATAATTTTGTAAGTATGTTCTGTATTACAAGCAACTTTTACAAGATGGAGTAGCTTCCCCTCTATATTATATAATAGATTTTCTCAGTAAAGGCTTGCTCTAAAAAAACTAAAAAGTGGGTGGGATACATACCCCTAAGAAAGTGTCCACAGCTGGACACCTAGATTGCTTATTTATACACTCACATATACAGCAGATACTACAGGTACTTCCAAGAAAGTACAGATTTTGGAGAAAGAAAGAATGAAAAAAAGAAAGAACTAGCCTGGTAAAGAAAAGGAGGCCACAGCTGCCATTTGTACCTGCCAAGTCATATTCACATCTCATCATTTGGTAAAGAAATAGTCACCTCACAAAACAATTCTCCCACACAAATCTCATTGTATTAGGTCGCTCATGCTTCACTAGCCATTTGTGTATGCCCATATTTGTACATTTATGTGTCTAGCTGCAGTAGACATGGATTTTGGATCATTATTAGTTTTGAAAGGGTTTTTAATTTTAGAAAATGCAGTAGCAAAAATATTGTCAGACTCGTATTCCAATTTAAATATTAGAAAGATGTCTCATTGTCTTTCAATATAAAAAAATTAGAAGAGATTATGATTTTTGTTAAAATGATGCTACTTTGATATGATATTGCAAAGAGAATAAGGCACTTTCCTTTAAACTGATTTCCAAAGCTATATCTGAGATCTATATCTGCTGTTTATGGATCACAACTAACTTTATAGTCATGTATAAACTGTACTTCTGAGTGCTGTAAGAGGTATCCCCTGTCTCACAATAAAAATATTATGGAACATTATATTTCCATATAGTAATGGCACTCTTATTTTACTAGTAGGAAAGGTATTGTACTAATTTAATTGACTAACATAAAAGTCTCACAAGCAAGATCAATATTTTATTTTCTCAACAGTTTTTGTCAATGAAGATTTAATTTCCCGTGCAGAGAAGGTGTTTGTATAGCTCATAGATAGAGGTGGAGTGTGGTCCTTTCTGTGGAGCCTGGAGGCTTCGACTTCCCCCGGTCCCAGTCCCATGAGAGTCTCAACACCAAAACATAAGTCTAGATGTCAGTGAAAAGGGGATTTATTTGCAACCCTATAATAAACTTATCCCTTGACCCAAAAATCATATAAATTCTGAATGTTTTAGTTTTTGCCTGAACTAAAGACATCTGACAACTTAGCTATTTTGGTTGGGATGTGACAATAAGAAAACATAAGCAAAATGGAAAAGAAAAAAATCTTAACCTATTTCACAGGTTTGACATCAGAAGACAGAGGCTTCTGGAGAAGGCAAATATTACCCTATTCTCTGTTGCAAATCCACAACAGTTGTTTTGATCTTCCTTTACATTGAACACAGAAACACACACAAGTTAGCCTAAACACAACATTGCTTAAAGACAATAAAATTAGAATGCTGCAAATCTGCAACTATAATTCAGAACCTCAGCACAATGGACAGATATGTGAACTTTCCCTGAACCTAAAGTCAAGTGCTGCTTGAGAGAAATTTTAAGCTGGTCTGGGTCAGCCACTGATGTTGCATGGAAGCCTTTGGCAGTTTGGTGGTCAAGTTTCACAATGAACTTCTCATTTGCTAAAAACCAAACCTCCCTGAAAATTAAAAGGCTGTAAATTAGAGCCAGAACTTCACAAGCCTCACATTAGACTTTAATCTGTCCACAGAACAGATTTATTTACTGTTATGTTAATCCCTACAGGCTCCTCATCTAAAGGAAAGAAAAATATCCTTTCCACCTGTACTTACAGTCTGCTTCAGCGGTCACACCAGGCAGCACAAGTTTTTCAGGCTACTGCTATCATTGGCAAGGAAAAATACCGAATCTCATCAAAGCGTTTTAAAAATAAAGTCAAAGATGTAAACACAACCTCATTTTACAGCATGAACGGAGAAAACAGTAAGTTCTGAAGCAAGTGAGGTCTGATGGAATTAGATGGGAAAGTCACAGTCCCTTTGGCCACTTCACTGGATTGGCTTCTGAGGAGAAGACATTCCCACCTGGCAAAAGATGCTAATAATAAAATTATAGTTACATACATAATTACTTCACATTTATCATTAAGAACCAATGCTAATAAACCTGAAGCCTGAATATGATATTAAAATAATGTTAACATTTGCACCTCAACAGCATATTTGTTTATCATTCTTTTAATTTTAGAACATACTTTGTGGCTCTGAATGTGCAAATGTGAGAGGAGAGAAGGAGCAGTAGTTGAAGAGCGTCTCCTTTCTCTGCTGTGTGGCACTGTGCTGGTTTGGTCTGGGATAGAGTTAGTTTTCTTCACAGCAGCTGGTATGGGGCTATGGTTTGGATTTGTACTGGAAACAGAGTTGATAATACAGACATAGTTTTGTTATTGCTGAGCAGGGGTATCCAGAGCCAAGGCCTTTTCTGCTCCTCACCCCACCTTATCAGTGAGGGGACTGGGAGGGCACAAGAAGCTGGGTGGGGACACAACTGGGACAGCTGACCCCACCTGACCAAAGGGATACCCCATGCCATATGGCATTATGCTCTGTATATAAAATACTGGGGAAGAAGAAGGCAAGGGGGGACATATGGAGTGATGGCATTTGTATTCCCAAATGCCCAGGGGCCCATTTCAGCACAGCCCAGGATCTGCCAGGCCACAGACCCCACCGAGCCCACCTCCCTCCATGGGCTGGTGGTCCTGGGCACAGCCCCTTGGCCTGGCAGGCCCTGCAGCACCTTGGCACCCCTGTGTAACTTTTGGTGTATCAGTGGTGAGCAATGGGGAACAGACTTTTTCCTTCCAGACCTCATTTTCTTTCCTTACAATGCACAAGCCTTTAGAGTATGTTCACAGCAAATTCTCCTGAATCAAGCATTTGATTTATGCATCTACTAAGAATTTACTGGCTTACAACATGAAGACTATGTAAGTACAGTTAACTAACACCTCTACCTAAAAACTCTGCTTTTCCTTTTTTATTTTTCATTTTTGTCCTGGCACATCACCCTCACACTTGTTCAGGCCAGACAGAGACATCTTTAAACTATCTTTAAGTTCAATATCAACACAGATTCACAACCTGACTCTTAAAAACTCTTTATACCTATCTCAAAGTTGTATTTTTGTATTCCTGGACTTGATAAATAGCATGTGTGGTGAGGTGGGAAAGGTGTTCATAATTTCCAGCTGAAGTATTGCCTGGTGAAGTGTCAGCTTGGGTTACATAACTCATATATAAACAGACTTTTTGTGGCTGGTAGGAGAATAATTGGTTCACCTCTTCTATTCCCCTGTCTCACACAGCTGCATTGGCCTCTTATTTCATTATTCAGTAAAGCTTGCAATGACCACCACGTTCTTTACAAAATAGCCTTTTTAACATTAAGAGAAATCTCACAGATTAAGAAAATGTAGTCAGCATTTAAATGCTAAAATCTCCTCAGGAAAATAAAAAGTGTTTTTTGGACTACTATGTTATTGGAGGTTGGTCATATCTGAACCTTTGAGGACACTACAGTGGGGGAAAGGTTAGTGTGGAGCTGACCCTTAGAACTGGAACTCAGAGAGACATTTAACATCCCTCAGCCAGATGCCTCAGAGGCAGTGAAACGACTCTGTACATTAGGCATGAGATAGTCTCCTCTGGTACTCGGTAGACTAGTTCACATGGAGAACCAGTACAGCACCGCCAGTCAGCTGAAAATCCACACCTCCCTTACTACACACTAGCCCTTCCAGACTAGTAAACAAAACCTCAAGGCGTGTTAGGCACTACTGTTATGATAAATTATTATGACTTTCCAGGGAATGAATTCAAGAGTAAACCATTGCTGGCACCAGCTGGAGTGCCCTAACAATAACAATTCAAGGAAAGGCAGCAAGGTTCTTCTGCAACCTTCTTGTTGCATGAACCTCTGCAACACCATTAGTTGCTCATGACAAGTTTCTTTCTTCCTGTCAGTATGGGAAATGGCAATGTTACCATGTAGAGAGGTGGCATTGTCACATGTAATGTCCACCAATGTATTGTAGCAGTTCAACCTGCGGGTTCTTCACCATCATTTCAGGCAATTTTTGTAACCTTTCTGGGATGGGATCTAGAAGAAGAGAGAAACAACTAACTGTATCACTATGACCCCAGGCCTTTGATGAGCTGCTACTGACTATATGTGGTTCTTCTTCCCAGCTGAAGGAACAGTCACCTGTATAAAGAAAATACTCAAGTTAATATGCAGCCTGACATATATAGCTGACAATTACTGCAATAAGCAATCTCAACATACTGAGAAGTGCATACATGTTTCTCAAACAGAACATTTGACCATGAGTCCTTCTGGTCCAACATGTTCAAGTCTTCTAAACTCTCCACATACTTATGCATCATTCACTCTCATTCTCCACTCATCTTTTCCACATCATTTTCACCTTTTTTACAGTGCAAAGGAAGGGACCCTTCCCATGCTTGTCAGACCCAGACTTGTTTCTGGACTCCTTCCCATTCTCTCCTGGATAGTACTCCATCCATCTACCATCTTTTAGAGCATTTTCAGACTACCTATATCATACCATTAAAACAGATTTTTTCAATGATAAACAAAAAAGTATGCAATTATTTTCTTTATGCTTCTCACATGAACTTTTACAGGTGTATGACTTACAGATTTTTTAATTTTTCACAGATTATAGAATGAAGGCAATATTTAAATTCCCTCTCGTATTACTGGAGATATGAACACTAATTAAGGAATATGCAGAACATGTTCTGAAGACAAGCAACAATAAACACATGACTCATACCTGCCTAGAAGCAACAGCAATATCAGTAGTAATACTGATGGAACATGCCTATGTAAACTGCCACATATATACATTTACATATATATGACCCTGTGATACTCTGGGCCTGTTCTCTTAGACTGGGGACCCTTTCTGGAAGAAAAAAGGAGAAATTTTATGTCATTGAGTCATCCCTCTCTTACATCTCACTAGAAGACAACTTTTTCACAGTCTTTGTAAATACTGTTACTTATATTACCTGATTTAAGTCATAGTAAATTTTCATACAGCCATATTAAAAAGTGGATAGAAAAATATCTCCTTCTATTAATATTCAGCCTAAAGTTTAAGTCCCTCAAATATTTGAGAGAACAAAATAAAATTGTACAAATATCTATGGAATAGAAAATGCAAACAGGGGATGTCTCTGAGGCTAAGTAAATGTGTGGAAAACCCCAAAGTTTCCTGCATCATTTTCTTGTACTCAATTGCATGTATAGTTTGTAATAGCAAATTATTTCCTCATTAGGTGTTCAATCAAAAGTTATGTGAAGTCCCCCTATCCCAATTCCCCAACTGCATCATAGAGAGCAATATAATAGGGCCCCATTGACAAAAATATTCCTTGATTGCAAGGATCGTCGATATCCTGAAAATGAGTTTTCACAACACTAGAGGTGCACTTCAGCTCACTTTGCCAGGTGTTTGCATTGCAGTGATAATTTTCAGTGCTGTTCTGGCTGCTGAATATGGCCCAAAATTGGAATCACCCCCATACGAGTATTCAGATTGCACAGAAAAACCTGGGCAAAGAATAGAACAGACTACCATCAAAAAGAACAGAGCATAGAACTCTGAATGCTGCATCAAAGCAAGCATGCAGGAGTCATGCTTACAGCTTTGTAGCAGCAGAAGTTTCCACACTGATACACAGGAAAGCTCAGAGAGAATCAAGTCTCCTCTCCGGTTCAAATCTGTATTTTTAAGGGACTCTGGGTAAACTTAGATGCATGTGTTTCACACACGGTGTCTCTCCTCTTCACAGGAGTTTCCACACATTATTCCTTCAATCTGAATCTCTGCGCATGAGTTTGATAGTGACTCTCCATCATCCTAAGCAGCTGGTGAGTGCTGGTCTACAGTCTGCTGATGAAGGAATATTTCCTTCATTCCTTGCCAAAAGGAAAGCCTAAAGCACTTAGTGCTGGTGTCTTTCACAGCCTTTCTTTGCTTTTCCTGTGTATGCAAAAGGATAGATAGAGATCAGAGAGAAAGGCTTAGTTCACCATGGTATGAAGGACAACAGTATTTGACCACTCTCAAAACTTAGAGGTTCACATAGGCATGCGTGGCCCCCCAGATGCTGTGTGTGAAGCCCTGCAAAGGTGACTGTTCACGCTTGCACTGAGTGCAGGCTGCCCATCCACAATGCCAGGAGGCATCACACACGTGAAAATAGCTGTCACACACAGCAGCTACTTCTACTTTCCTTACTCTGCTCTTCTTAGGTAATCCCTGCCTCAGCTGTCTGCAGTTTCGAAAGGGTAATGAGAGAAGGCATTGTCCTAAAGCTGGAGTGAAGAAGGGAAAATCTTAATCCTGAATTGTTATGCTGTGAGGACACCAAACAAATTACTTCTATTTGCAATTACTTTAGTGAGCTGACTGTGCCAGAGCACTAGAGAAACAAGTACCACCTAAATGAAGACTTGCTGTTGATATCAATGTATTGACAGAAAGTTGAATTTCTCCTTTCTGCTGTCAATTATCCCTTATGTGATCAAAAGAATTTCCTCTTGAAACGATCTTACCCCTCTCCAAAGACAAGATGTTTAAAAGCAACCAGAGATTTCAGATACCCTACCTTCCAGGTACCTGGTTTGAAGGATAATAAGCCTGATTTTCAGTAGCTACTCTTAAAAATTGTTTCCAAAAAGTGTCAATTCTCAATTTGAGCAAACAATGGTTGATGTTAAAAGTACTAGTCACATTTCAAAATGTCAGCCCTTGTATTATATGCAAATAATGACCAATCAGCTACAAATTATAAGTCTGAGATCCTTGAGGTTTTTTTAAAAGCACTCATGATGCTAAAAACTACTTTAATTGATCATTACCTATTTTAAAGGAATTGAGTCTTTTCACTGGTTTATTGTGATTACTCCAGTTTTGACAAAAACTTTGGCTTATTTGTGTAGGCAGCACAAATCCAGACCCTGTTTCCTAAAGCACAGTTTTGCTGCCAATATTGCTCCCCTGTACCGGCTGTGGGACCACTAAACCTTGAGCCATCAGTGGAACACAGACACCCCAGTGCTGTCCATCCCAAGAGCTCCGCATGGAGAAGTTTGAGCTGACTGGGTCTGCTGGTCACTCACTCTGGGAGCCATAGCCCATTGCATAATGAAGCAGCACCTTATGTTTATGTGCCTGCATAACCTGGAAGAGTGAGCATTGCCCTTAATCACTGATATTTATGATTCATAGAGAAATGGAAGAAATGTGAGTAAGGAATATGTGATAAGAACAAAAGATGTCTGTGCCCACTGACATTGTCAGTAGAATCCTGCTGTCATTGCACTCCATTGGGACTGCAGGCCTGGCTTAATTCAGCCTGATTGCAGCTGTGTCTGCTTTGGTTTCCTGAAAGAACTTGCAAGTCTAGCATGGTAACTTGTCAACTGC
Source organism: Margarornis squamiger (assembly GCA_035222235.1). Lineage (NCBI taxonomy): Eukaryota > Metazoa > Chordata > Aves > Passeriformes > Furnariidae > Margarornis > Margarornis squamiger. The sequence goes on along the minus strand of JAWWTY010000077.1, from coordinate 35,707,563 downwards.
AAGCCAGGAGTTTTATTCACAGTTTGCTAGAAGCCACATTAAATAGCAACATCAGTCTGGAGATCAGCTTCTGCAGCAATGTTCTTATCCTTAAGCCTGTGCAGATGGGTGATTCCCTGTGTGCTTGCTTTAATGGCTGTGCTGCTGAAGACACTAATATCCTAAGACATATCTCTCCGGGGGGTTCTTGATACGAGAGTAAAATGAAATTTGTGTCCAGTTTGCCAGCGCCTCACCAGTACCCTAACAGCAGGATGCTGTATTAGACAGACACTCTTCACAGGTGCTCCTCTCACAAAAGGACTGTCAGAAAAACCTGAAACATACACATGATTTAACCAAGCTCACAAATAGCAAATTCTCCAAACAACTAGAAATATTTATGCTTCCTATTTTCTTGGAGTTCAGGAATCTGTGGCTTTGTTACCAGTGCCGCCTGTGAGGTTATTGTGAAATTAATTCTACTGTCAATGTGTATAGACAGAGCTTTGCTATAAACACGCACCCAAATACTA